>OY992532.1:97691407-98381216 GCA_963921185.1 Dasysyrphus tricinctus | reverse complement strand
GAGATTTTTTCCATTTTTGGAAAACTTTCACATAAAGCCGATTAAATTGGCATTCAAAGTAGATTTTCTTAGAATTATATCCCTACGTCATAAATTTCAATTCTAGAAGCAACAAAACTAAAAATGAGCTAAAAAACAACGAGAATATGTTTTGGAATGCCAAGTTACGGGTGTGACATAGACTTATAATTTTTTAATATGGGCTCAGTATTAATTTCAAATTCTTGAAATTTTGTCCGAGAGTAGAGCATATTATTTTCCTTTTTTTCAAAACTATCAGTTTGATAAATTTTTTTTTCTTCTATGATAATGAAACATAATTATTTTTGTAACGGGTGTGACACTTTACCACTTTATGAATCAAATCAACTGCCCAAAAATTCAGTTTGCATTTACTATTGAATAATTAATTGACCCGAAAAAGTACTTAGAGTTCTGATAAGAGAAAATAAATACCGGTTCTCAAATTCAGAAACAGTCAATTATTGAAAACATGATTTTGAGCTTCTTATAACAAAAAGTGACTTTTGGAGACCTATTCTGCTAAATGGTTCGAATTGCGAAATAAGCGACGACAAAAAAATTATTGATAGTTTCACTTTTAAAATGAATCATACCGTCTTTAAAAACCGTTTGACATCTATACTTTTTGTTCAAATGGTTTTCTGATACGATTAACGGTTCGCATGCTGCAGCGCATATAAGAAAGAGAAATCCGTACATGATTATTTGAATCGAATAAAACTAAGAGGAATCTTTCATTCAATTTTAGATTGTACTCTGGGAAAAAATCCGAATGGATTTTTTTTTGTAATTCGAAAGAATATCATAACACGAACCGAAAATGACATTTTGCACAACTGCACCTGTTGTCATATACCCGCCATCTTGTTTTTATCAGTAATTTGGTTATTCGCACGTAATTTTCGTATCTTTTTCTAGAAAAGAAAAGCTCTTTGCTAATTTAATTGTCTACAAAATATGTAAAACAACTTTACAACAACAAAGTTACAGTACCTACCTACAATTGAATCGGTGAGTGGAAGGACAGTACAGGTACAAAATGTTAGTTTTGAGAAAAACAGTAATAACTATGTGACAGAAAAACAATTATATTATTGGTATAATATTGTATGGGAGATTTGAAGTTTTCGAGCTCTCCAATATTTTGATGATTTAATTATTCATAAAAGTGTATATAGAAAAGTAGTATTGAGAGAGAAAGACATTGCACTTGTACTGTTCTTTCACTCAATATGAAAAAAGCACTATTTAATTGGTTTTATATATGTATCTTAATAAACAAAAAATGACAGTTCTTGGAGTATCTATTTGCCTGGAGTATTATAATTGGCTGTCTTTCATGATATAATGTACATGGCAGTAAAACTTCAAAGCCTCTCCAGATATTATTTTCAATTATTTTCTTAATTTATAAATTTTTAGTTCTTTTTTTCGTATGCATAGAAAATGGTTTTTTGAATCTTGCAGTTGGCATCATCATCGTGTCCTGTAACCCCGGCTGGGGCATAGGGCGTCAACAAAACGTCTCCATCCTTCACGGTCGGCTGCAAGGTACTTTAGCTGTGGCCACGTCTTTCTCTGGGATTCTGCTTCCGCTAAGACAGTTGATTTCCATGTTGTTCTTGGTCTTCCAACCCGCCGTGCACCCTGAGGATTCCATTCAAAGGACTGCTTTGCTATTTCATCGTTTGGTTTCCTCAGTGTGTGACCAATCCAACGCCATTTACGCATTCTTATGTCGACGTCCAGCCGCTCTTGACTTGTCCTGCACCACAATTCCTCATTTGATATTATTTGTGGCCAGCGAATCTTTAGGATGTGGCGAAGACAGTGATTCACAAAAGCCTGCAATTTCTTCGAAATGGTAGACGTGACTTTCCAGGTTTCACAAGCATATAACAGCACGGATTTGACATTGGATTCGAAGAATCTCAACTTAACGATCTCCATATACATTCTCGATTAACTCGATCAAAGGCTTTCTCAAAATCCACGAACATGAGGTAAAGCGGTGATTGAAATTCCATCGACTGCTCGAGGACGATACGCAGGGTGTTGATATGGTCGACGCACGATCGACCACTGCGGAAGCCAGCTTGATGCCTCTTGAGTGTAGACTCGATTCTATCCTTTATTCGCTCGAGAATGATGGTTGCCATTAGTTTTGGGAAAACGGACAAAACGGTGATACCACGCCAATTGTTGCAATTCTTTAAGTCACCTTTCTTTGGCAACTTAACAATCACACCATCCTTCCAATCCCTGGGATAGCTTTCGTTTTCCCAAATGCTTTGTATCAACGGATGTAAAATACTAGCCGCTGTTACGGGATCGGCTTTCAGGAACTCAGCTGGTATTCCGTCCAGTCCAGCCGCCTTGTTGTTTTTGAGGAGATTTATTGATGTCTGGATTTCCGATTCTGACGGGGGTTCGATGTCAATACCCCTATAGGACCTGCGCATCTCGTTTAGTTGGGGCACTTCAGCACTCTGCTCAACTGAATCCTCATTTAGCAGGGCACAAAAATGGTCCTTCCATCTACGAAGCTGATCCTCAATTGATACCAAAAGTGTGCCATCCACATCCATTACAGGATGATTGGTGTTGTTTTTTTTCCCGATAACATCTTTGGCTATTTGGTACAATTCCCGGATATCTCCTCTTCTGGCAGCGCTTTCCGCATTATCTGCGAGTCCATCCAACTTCACCCTCTTGTCACGTCTCACACAGCGATAGACCATCTTATGTGCACTGCGGTACTCTCTTCGCAAGTCAGCCTTTCGTTGAACATCTGCTTCGGCATTTATTTGGATTTTCAACGATTTGCGAAGTTCGATCTTATCCCAGGTGTCTTGGGATATCCAAGAGTCTCTGCGTCTCGTTCGTTTGGGTACAGTTTCGGATCCAGCCTCCATAAAAACACTTTTAATTTCACCCCACATCTCATCAATTGTTGAATTCTGGATTCCGTTTAATGACGAGGCTCTGTCGTTAAGGGTGGTGACATAGTTTCGACATATGTTGGGGTCATTTAAAGCATTCGTAATGAATTTTGAGCTCCTTGCTGCATCCTGCGCTGGTTTTTGTACGGCAGCGGTTCGTAGTTTGAGACTCATCAGAACCAAATGGTGGTCGCTTCCCACGTCGGCATTTCTTATACTGCGGACATCACACATAGACTTCCTCCATCGCTGCTGAATCATGATATGATCAATTTGGTTTTCGGTTTGACCATCCGGATGCACCCAGGTAATTTTGTTGCACGTCTTATGCTTAAATACAGTCCCACCTATCACAAGACGATTCGCGTTACAAAAGTCGACAAGCAAGTCACCATTTTCATTCCGTGACCCCAAGCCATTTCTTCCCATCACGCGTTCCAGTCCATAATTGTCTGAACCGACTTGGGCGTTGAGGTCTCCCATAACGACTATGATGTCGGCTCTCGGAACACTACTGTAAACCGCGTTAAGATGAGTGTAGAACGCGGTTTTGTCTTCCTCGGTCGCTTCATTTGTGGGGGCGTAGCACTGAATAATTGTGACGTTACGAATTTTTGAACGAAACCTTGCTGTCATTAATCTCGCAGAAATGGGCGCCCAGGAGATCAAACTACGCCTCGCTTCTTCGTTCAACATAATTCCGACACCATGCAGTCTTTGGCCACCCTCTCTTTCATCTTCCCCGGAATACAGCATTCTCGTCTGTCCAGTGTCTGACCTGTATTCAGCTCTTCCTCTCCACTTAGTTTCGCTTATGCCCAGGATACTGATCTTTAGGCGAAGCATTTCACGCTCAACCTGCTCGTATCTACCATCGCTGTACAAGGATCGAACGTTCCATGCTCCGATTTTCGTACGTATGCGGTAGCCAAAAGTAACATTTGCGCTTCTTGAAAGACTTCTTCTATTTGTCAACGATTCATTTATTATTATGGCGTCTTGATTGATGCTCGTACATGAAAGATGCCGCACCCCCAAATCCGATGTGCGGTTTACTGCAACCGAAGCTACAGAAGGATTTTCTATAAAAAGATTACCTCTTGGGGACTCATTTCCATTTGTTGTCATAATTCATGTATTTGCATATATCCTTCCACCATGGTGTTTTCCGAGATATGATTAATAACATACATAAGCTCAGATTTGACAGGCACACCCGCCTTTTGTATGGTCAAACACATAACTGCTCGAGGCCGCCCACTATGGGAAAACAGACGCCTTTTGTAGCCGCCCAATATGGGTTACAGACGCTACCTGCTGCTGCCGTTGGCCTTTTACCAAAAAAAAAAAAAAAAAAAAAAGCTCCTCCGCCACCAGACTATCATGCCGTTGACCGCTACCTGCAGTTCATCCGTCTTAAGGGGGCTTTTAACCATCCCGAGGACAAGTTTGTGCCCTGACCAGCAACGCTGGGTTGTCTGCTTATCCCGGCATCCATTCGGTCCCCCTGCACGTTAGCGTTACCCGCCCTCTACCACGCGGAGGTGTGCATAGGGATTTTCCTATCATTGAGCCTAGGGCCATATGGCGTCCTAGCACTCTCAAGTACTTTTAGAGGGCAGTTGGCAGCTGCTATTTATTTCCTTAAATTATTATTTGGTTTAAGTAATTCAGTAATTTGTAAGTAAAAACCCAACATCCGATAAAATAGGTTATTCTAATATAGTCAGGATATTCAGGGCGAAACGTAAAATCCCATACAAAATTGATACAACGGAATGATAAACCATAAATTATCTTTTTTTGTTAACTGGTTTACTAGTATATCTCTAAAACCTGGGCAACCAGGTTCTGAAGCCTGTAGTAACATTTTCACTCTTGCCCACTAAAAACACGCACACAAGCGTGGTTGTAGTTTGAGATTTAGGTGGTCTTTAGGCCCTAGTTCTCCACAAACTGTCATGTGTCATGTCACCAATATTTTTTGTTAATAATATTGTAATTGATTGTTTTAACAATTGAGCATTATAGCTCCAGTGATTGATTGAAAGAACAGTATAAATCCCAGGATTTGTATATTGTTCTTCCACTCAGTCAGCGATTAGGGGTGTCCAGTTAAGTATAAATTCGACTTTTAAATGTACTGTTATTTTGCGATTTGAAGGTTTACGTAAGAAGAAGATTTTGGCATTTTCAGCTCAAAATTCAATTTTTGGCGCTTACTGTTCTTTCACTCACCGATTCATTAAAAAAAAAACGGAATTAATTTTTTTATATACATACATGCATTATGTAGGTACCAGGAAAATTAGACAAAAAAATGCAAAAATTTCGAAAAATGTCTGCTTTGTCAGAATTTGGTGGAGAGCTTTGTTTTAACGTCTTAAGCATTTCCTAAAAATTTCCTAAAAAGTTCCGGCCGGGGCTAAATATTTATGTGGGTAAAAGTCAGTTTTTTCTTAATTTCTAGAAAACTATCAGTTTTTTTGAAAAAAATATAAAGGTATAAATTGTAGCTTATGTAATTCTATATACTTTGTTCATACAATGAATAGGTTCAGAGAAAATCGTGCAAGAACTTCGGTGGAGCAAATTTAGTCAAAAAATGTATTAAAATTTCATTAATTGATGGGCAAATTTTTTTGTACGATTTGTGTTTGGCTACATCTCCTCATTATAAAACCAAGTTTTTGGGGTGTCCAGGATAAGGGTCAGGCCACCATCTTGAAAAAGAACGTAATTTTGTTTTTATTCAACAACTCGATTGAATTTCATTTTACAACAAAATAATGAGAGAATAACGTTTAGACAGTTAGTCCAGTCAATTTGTGCTCAAAAAGGCTCTTTGCGAGCAAATTATGGGGTAGTTTTGATTTGTTCGCTCCTTTATGTTTTCGGGGGTGCTGAATCCGAATCTGAGGTTTGCCAACAAAATTTCGTGACGCAACAAGGAAAAAAATGCAAAAAATGATACAAAAATGCATTTTTTGGGAATTTTTCACTAATGGCTCGAAAACTACCAACTATCTGAACATTACACCAAAGTACTATTGAAAGTATACACGATTTCCAATAAATCCCTATTTAAGGTTTTTTTCTACGACGACCCATTTGGACTCAAGCGCTTGTCGAAAATTGACGTATCACGTATTTTTACTGTTTTCGAAAATCCATTCGAAAGCTCTAAGAAATTACTTTGTGTGACAAAATTTGAATTTTTGTCTGCAACATGAACCAAGATATACTTTTCTGGTGGTCTTTGATGTGCTGAGTTCGAATCTGGCCTTGGAATTGCTCAAGCACGTTACGTTTTCGAGTTATTCGAATCTAAATATTTAAAAAAAAAATGCATTTTTTTATGCAAATTTGAAGTTAAATTTTGTTTAATCTGAAGTATGAACATTTTACTTCAAAATTCTTTTTGAATCTTTCAAAAACCTCTATTCGTCTTCGAGAAATCGTTGATTTTTGTTTTACTACCTAATTCGAAAAATCCAGTCAATTTGTGCTCAAAAGGGCAATTGTGTTTTTTTTAATTAAAGATACTGTAACTTTGATGTTGTAAAGTTGTTTAACATATTTTGTAGACAATTAAACTAGCAACAAGCTTTTCTTTTTTTCTAGAGAAAGATACGAAGACTCCGTGCGAAGAACCAAATTACCGACAAAAACAAAATGGTGGTTAATATGACAACAGGTGCAGTTGTGCAAAATGTGATTTTCGGCTCGTGTTATGATGTTCTTTCGAATTACAAAAAAAAAAATCGGCTCGGATTTTTTCCCAGAGCACAATCTAAAATTCAATGAAAGATTCGTCTTCGTTTTATTCGATTAAAATAATCCTGTACGGATTTATCAACCTTATATGCTCTGCAGCATGCGAACCGTTAATCGTATCAGAAAACCATTTCAATAAAAAGTATAGATAATTGAAAGATCTACAACTTTTATTACGGCACTTTTTTTTGCAAGTGCAACAAAAAAATATGACGTTAATACAAAAATCAATCTCTGTTTTTTATTTTAATTGTGCTGTAATTTTTAATTATGGAAGTTAGCGAAAAAGTTGTGTAACATATTTGTAGATAATAAAATAACCTACAAAGGAGAATAGGACAAATCGGTCTACAGGACCAATAACGACGAGACATATGTCGTTGGAAAAGTATTTTTATGAACTACAAAAGTTACTATAAGGGCTTACTTCAAATTGCTGTGTGAAAAAAGTTATTCGCTAAATAGAATTGTGTTCTGGTGCATTCTAGTAAAAATAAAATATATTTAGTATGGGGGCAACATTTTTGAAAACTGGTCCAACAAATAACAACAATATATATGTCATTGGAAAGGTATTTCCATTACCTGCAATAGCAGTTCAGTTCAAATCACTGTGTGAAAAAATTATTCGAAAACTAACGAATTATTGTGGTTCATTTTAGTGTGAAAAAATGCGTGTGAACGCAAGTTCAACCAATAACAACGGGACGTATGTCGTTGGAAAGGAAATTGTATGTACTACAATAGTTAATGAGGCAGCTTATTTCAAATCACTGTGTGAAAAAAGTTATTCGCTACTTGTTACCCATGCTCCATAAATTTTATCTGTACCGAAATTCCCTAAAACAGCGAATAACTTTTTCCACACAGTGATTTTAAATAGGTTGTTATGGAAACTATTATTGTTCATAAAAATACCTTTTCAACGACATACATATTATTGGTATTGGTAAGACCAGTTTGTATAAATTTGTTCGACACTGAAATGTACCAAAACAAAACCTTGCTTAGTAAATAACTTTTTTCACACAGTGATTTGAAATGAACTGCCATAGTGACTTTCCTTTTCAACGACATACGACTCGTTTTTATTGGTTCCTAGACCACCTTCCATACAGTTTTGCCGATTGTCCTTTGTAATAAAACTTTTTGTTCTAGAACGAAAGATACGAAAGTTACGAGTGAAAAACCAAAATTTCCGTTAAAAAATAAGATGGCGGCTATGTGTGCAGTTGTGCAAAATGTTTTTTTAGGCTCGGGTTATGATACTCTTTCAAGTTCCGAAGTCAAACTTGACCCCGGCTTTTTTTCCCAGAGCACCATATATTGAAATCTAAATACCCCGTACTATTTGGTGTAATAGAATACCAAACATTTTACAAATAATCACCCCGATTACAGAATCCGACGAATGAGCGCGGAGGGAATCCACCTCAATTTTGACATTTGGCTCATAGTAAAAATACCAAATTGAGTTTGATTCCCTCCGCAGTTCATTCGTCGGATTCTGTAATCTGGGTGAATGGTAACTGTCTGCTTATGTAAAAACAAGCCCTCATTATGAATATCGAATCGAACGTTCGCTTAAAAGCGAATGATTTAGCGAATTCCCTTATCACGGTATTTTCGATAGAGAGCTTCCACACTCACTTCAAAAATCAATGCTGCCAACAATAGCATTGGTTTTCGATGCGAATGTGGAACTTCGCTATCGATAATACCGTGATAAGGGATTTCGCTAAATCATTCGCTTTTAAGCGAACGTTCGATTCGCTATTCATAATGAGGGCCTATATTTAGGTACCTAATATGTACCTAATGAACTTACATTTTTTGTGACTCAAGGTCACGTCTGTTCTCGGCTTCTTTGCAGCGTATAGCATAAGACAGAGAATCCCAATAACTAGAAAAAAAGAAGAATTGTATATTATGTTAACTACTGAAACAGTTGAACCTCAAATATACTTACCGAAAAAAAAAGCAGCGAGGGAATGTAATCCAGGTTACATTATCAATATCCTTATTCAAATCACGATCTTGAAGATACCTATAACAATCATTGATTGTAAAAAAAAAACAATTATTCAATATTGGAAACAAGTATTAATTATCTTTGATTTAATTACATATTGACATGAATAAGTGTTGTTACAATAGCTGGAATAACGATGCTAACAGTCGTCAAAATGAAACAATTAATATTATCATTTTGGTAATAGCTTGAGGCCAATCTGATATTCATTATCACAGTTAAAGCTCGCATTATCATTGGGACCCTCATCCAACCTATTTTTCGGTTTTCAATGCAAAAATTATCATTACAAATAGAATCGTCGTTCACAAAGGCTCCTCTTTCTCGTATTGGTATATTTTCTTGCCATTTGAGATCGTTTGCTGCTATACCAATATCGTTATTCATTTTTGATCACTTAACCATCAATGAAACTTTATCATACTAAAATTGAGTTGAAATCGAAACTATTAAGGCTAACCAAGGCGAAATCATAGCGAATCATTCGCAAAGATAGTTTTTTTGTTGTTGTTTAGCGTTGTGTATTAGTCATATTTTGTACTATTGTGAATGATTCGCAATACGAATTCGACGCGAAACATTCACCGACCACAGTTTTTAGTTGTTGTTTAGCGCTGTTTATTTGTCATATTTTGTATTATTGTGAATGGTTCGCTATGATTTCGCGTTGGTTTGGGAGAGCTTTTATGCTAGTCGCGCACATGCAACTGTTACTGCAACAAAACAGTTTAGTCACAAGTTGACTGATGAGCGCGCACATGAGCAACTCCACAAGCAATCGCAACGAACCTAACCAGCACACCGACAATGTTTATTAAAATTTTCTACCCCATACATACAAAGAAAAATATTACCGCCTTTGTCCTATTCTTTTGCTTAGCAAATTAAAGAAAAGATAAATTTGTTCTCTTTCGCACAGAGAACATAAGTCACTTTGGAAAGAACAAAACTCAACGATGTGGTAAAATATCTGCAACTTTTTGGTTGCATGTCCGCGCAGTTACATATTATGCTATATGACACAAATTGAAAAACCGATTTCAGGCAATCGTCCAGTTTGTGGCAAAACACAAACTGAAAAGTTGCTCGATTCGACGACTGAATAGTTTCTGCATGTGCGCGCTGCCCCATATGAGTCAATAGGATTCATTTTTGCAACCAAACAGTTGCGAAACTGAAAGTTGCATGTGTGCGACTAGCCTTAGACTACATTAAATTGCACCTTTGGAATAATTGGTATTATGTAGTGAATTTGTGACAGTTAAAAAAAAAAAGCAAAACAAATCAACATAAGGCGTGTTTTATTATCATCGGGATCTGGATCTGGATTAAGTTTTACCCGTAATACAAAAACAAAATAATGGGAAATTTTCTAAAATTGTTTTTGTAACACGTGTTAAAAGAAGATCCAGATCCAGATCCCGATGATAAAAAAACACGCCTATAAACAAAGCTGTGAACACTCCTTGAAGCTTGATTCACAATGCGACGAGAAAACGAGACGAGAGCGTGACGTAATTCACTGTCATCTGTGACAACAGATTATCAATTACCTTATCTATTAATTTCAAGTAACCCTATTTTTTCCTTCAAAAAATATGTAGTTCTATTTCTCAGTACACAAATCTAAGGTATTATACTGCGCAAGTTGTCAGTCGGAAATAAAAAATGGCTGCGAACGTGACGAAAAAAACACGTAAAAACAACAAAAAATTAAAATGGAAATTGTCAGAAAAAAAGGCTGGGAAAACAACAACAAATATTGACATTTGCCACAAATTTTTTTATTTTGCATGAAACTGTAAACCAATCATGCAAACAATTAATTTTGCATTTCACCTCAATTATTTTTGACATGCGAAAATATTTGCATAGATTTTTATCTGCGCACGGGAACTGTTAACTAGGCTATATGCGCAGAACTGAACAAAAATCAAAACTCTTATGATATTACCTTTAATATGTGTACTGTGGTTGCATTTTGTGCACTTGTCAAAAAAAAAATTGTCGTCTCGTCGCCTTTTTTCTCAATTTTTCGAGTCCTTGGCGTAACGTGACGATGAGAAACGTTTCATTGTGTATATCCTCGCAGGCTTTCATTGCTTGAAATTCGTTTGACAGCAACGACGAGATTTCTTCACGCTCACGTCTCGTTTCGCGTCGCATTGTGAATCAGACTTGAGTCACTAGAATCGGAAGAGTTCATGAATAATAAAATTAGAAGAATTCCGAAGCATCCGGAAGTCTTCTGAAACCATTCCATTGGCACACAAATTCTGACGATTCTGAGAAGAGAATTTCACTTCTGGATTTGAAATTAGAATCCACTCGAGAAGCACTAATACATTCAAATTCAAACGTCAAAGCAAGCTGCAGTGGAACTTCAAAGAATTTAATGTAATTTAATAAACAAATTAAGAAAAACAAAAAGAAAAATTATTATGTGTGAATTAGGGGTTGATACACTATTTTTTATTAATTTCTATAGGTGTTTTCCCTACCGAGTTTCAAACAGTTTGAGACCACCAGTTTAGTCATTTTTAGTGCGAACCCGTTCCACACTTGAAAAATTGTACTGTTTCGAACCAAAGAGAGCGCTCACCAGAGAGTACAAAATTTCCCCTCTTTGCCAGATTTGGTCTGGTCCTTTGTATATGAAAACCATAGTACTATCATGGTGGCACTCGAAGAGGGCGACATCTCAAGTCTCCAAGGGGTACCTTGACGTGGAGAATTGTGGAATAAGTGGAAGTGTGGACCTGAAGATTAAAATAAGCACGGGAAAGACGTATACTAAATTTATGAGAGTTAGAGTGAATCAGGTAGAAGGCATTTTGGAGAAAATATTCAATTTTGTTTTGGTTATCGGTTTTGTTTACATTTTGTTTTACTATGCAGATAAAGCTGAAAGACACAAAAAGAACAATTTTGGATATTCTTTTTGGCTTATGGGGTTTTTATGGTGCAAGAGGAAGGGGTAGGTATACATGTGAAGGTGAATTTGTTTTTTCACTGCTGTAGGAGTATTGTCTTCAATATATTTGGGTTTCTATGGTGCAAGAGGAAGAGGTTGTTATACATTGGAATATAGGTAGGTAGGTATGTGGGTTATGCTATGTTTCCACCAAAGGTTTATCTCAGATTAGATTAAATTAATATTTTTGGTGTTTCCACCGCACAAAAAGATTTAAAAAAGATTAAATTTGACAGCACCTTCAAAAATGCAAATGGCGTTTCAATGTTCCTTATGAAGTGCGAATGAGACAGAATGTTTGATTCGTGTAAAACAATGAAGAACTGAATGCGAGTCTCGAATGAATCGTTCAGCACCATGTAAGAACAGGTTAGTTCGATTTGTAAAACTATTTGTCCTAGGAAGATTTAACAAGATTAATTTCTAATCTTCAAGATTTACGAAATAAATTTGTATGGTAAATCTCTGAGATTTGAAGGAGATTTGAGGTAAATCTTATTAAATCTCAGATTAGCGTTAGGTGGAAATGTAGCATTAGTTTTTACAACTGAGTGGGTAGCGGAGAACCAAAACTCGTCATATCCAAAATTTTCATTTTTGTGCAAATGAAAAAAAAAAAAACTAATTAAGGTGTAATGGTAGATGTTATAAAAGATTTCATTTTGTACCTATAATCTTTGTTTATGAACATTTTTCATATTCAAAGCTATAATAGACGATTTTTAAATCTATGCTATGATTGAGAGCAAACAAATATTGGAAGTTCCGTTTAAAAGATATTTTGCAATTAAATTTCGTTATGAAGAGTTTTGTTGCAAATGATTCGATATGGCCAGTTTCCCCACCATTCCCCCACCTCACAATGGCACCCTCTAATATAAAAGCACTCCCCTACTTTCCAATCTTTAATGACCCATTTAAAATTGTTTACAATAAAAACCCGTGAACGTTATAGTTCCTTCTTATATGTATACCATAATCAATAGCCTATGATAGATAAGAAGAGTTTTGAAAGCAAACCTACTGCTTACAATGGATATGGAAAGTTTTGATGTAAATTGCACTGTGGATATCTAGAGTTTTGGAAACAATAACGATGTTTGACATCAATATTAAAGGGGCTTAGAGGGGTTAGGCTGTCAAATTTTCCTTAAAAACTATTCAATATGGCCAGCTTAACAAACCTGGATCAAAATCTCAATTTTTGATAAAAGTGGATAGGTATGATGAATTTTCGTTCTCATCTACAAAAATGTAGGTGTTTTATGTGCAGGATTTTTTACATATGTACATACAAACTTTTCGCACGTTTCAAACTTTTCTTTCGCTTCTTTCCTTAATACCTTATATATACATATATTTTAGTATAGGCTACATTGGGGTGGAATACCATTTTCAAAAAAATGGTTATTAAGGTGCAGTGCAATAACACCCGCGGTAATAAAGCCCTTGGGCCGTGGGCGTTATTTCCCAAAATAAAAGGAAAAAATACCCACGGGTTTATTTTCTATTTTGAAATGGCAATAACCCACGAAAGAAAAGAAATAAGAACCGCGGATGCTATTGATTTTTGGATTTGGCATTTAAGCCCACAGTTAAAGTATGATCTATACTCTGCTTTTGAATACTCTTCTATTTAAAGATCTCAAAATGATAAAGTTTGATATTTTAATACATATATAAAACAAATTCGGGTTAGTTACACCATTTATAAGTTATAACTCAAGAACGGCTGGACTAATTTTAATAATCTATGGTCTGTTGGATTTGCCTCCGCCTAAAATAGGAGAATAACTGTTTAAATATCAGAAAAGTTCACGGATAAAAATTATATGCACTTTGGGTAGGTACATACCTGTTTTATTATATAAAAAAAGAAATCAGAAAATGAGTTTGAAAACGAATCAAAAAATTATGAAATTTTGTTTTGACAAAATGAAATTAAAAATTATAATATAGTCGAATCTCCATATTTCGTTCTGACAAAATAAAATTACAAAATTATAATCAATTTATTTATTTAAAATAACAATTAAATCTTCCATTGAATGATATCTCAAAAATGGGTTGATAATTTTGAGTGAAATTTTTATTTTTATATGCACATAAATAAATACTCATGATTTGCACGCGATGAGAGCCCTGTTGACATAGTTTGGTATAAATGGTCGAATTTTGATGACTGGGCAAATACTTCTTAATTATTCGATTATTGGGTAAGTATGAAATAACCCATAAATAAGATTTTTTCTGAAAATTCAAACCAAGAACTGATATGTATTTAAACTTAAACTTAAACTTATCCGGCTCCCGATCCATGAAGGGTCTCTGCCTGAGATATTGCGGTCTTCCATCGGTTGCGGTCCCTCGCACGCTCCCTCCAGTCGTCGAGACCAAGCGCTCTTGCGTCTGTGACCGCCTGGTCCCTATAGCGGAGGTTCGGTCTTCCTGGTCGTCTCGAACCTGGGGGCTGGGATTCGAAGATTTTCTTGGCTGGAGCGTTGTTGTCCATTCGCTCGATGTGGCCGAGCCAATGTAGTCGACGTGTTTTGGCTCTTTGGACTACATCCACATCTTGGTACAGCTCGTACAGTTCACGATTGAATCTTCTCCTCCAATCGCCCTCTTCGCATATAGGACCAAATATCCGCCGTAGAATTTTTCGCTCGAAAGTGCCCAGGATCAATTCCCCTTATCGTCCAGCACTCGGCACCGTAGAGTAGAACTGGTAAAATTAGAGTTTTGTATAGCGTGCACTTTGTCTTTCGAGAAAGGAGTTTTGAACCCATTTGTTTGGCCAAACCGAAGTAGCAGCGGTTCGCTAGGGTAATTCTTCGTCGGATTTCCACTAAGGTGTCGTTCGTGGGATTGATGTTTGTTCCGAGGTAGGTGAACTCCTTGACTACCTCGAAATTACTGCTACCAACAGTGACGTTTTGTCCTAGGCGATGGACAGATGAGGCTTTGTTTGTTGATAGCATATACTTTGTTTTGTCCTCATTCACTTCAAGACCAACGCGTTTCGCCTGTTCATCAATAGCTGTGAATGCTTCAAGTACAGCTCTCTTGGAACGGCCGATGATGTCGATGTCGTCCGCATAACCTAGCAGTTGAGAAGACCTGTTAAAGATAGTGCCTTCCATGTTAACACCACTCTTGCGCACTATCTGCTCCAGGACTAGGTTGAAGAAATCACATGATAGCGCATCTCCTTGTCTGAACCCTGTACACGTCTGGAATAACTCGGATGAGCTGTTACCCATTTGCACGTTGCACCGCGTATTTTGTAACGTCATGCGGCATAGCTGGATCAGTTTTTTCGGGATCCCGAGTTCCGACATCGCCAATAGAAGCTCTTGGCGACTTATGCTATCATATGCGGCTTTGAAGTCGATGAATAGGTGGTGGGTCTCGACTTGAAATTCGTTGGTCTTTTCCAGGATTTGCCTCAATGTGAAGATTTGGTCTATCGTTGATCTGCCTGGCCTGAAGCCACACTGGTACGTGCCGATCATAGTGTTGCAGAAAGGTTTTAGACGCTCACATAGTACGTTGGATAGGATCTTGTAGGCAACATTAAGCAGGGATATGCCTCTGTAGTTCTTGCAGGACATAGGATCGCCTTTTTTGTAGATTGGGCATATGGAGCTATTTGACCAGTCGTCGGGCATACTTTCCTCCTCCCAAACTTGGTTGATGAGCTGGTGCATGCACCCTACCAGAACATCTCCTCCATACTTGAAGAGTTCCGCTGGTAGGCCATCCGAGCCGGCGGATTTGTTGTTCTTAAGCTTGTGGATGGCTTTCTTAACCTCTTCAGTACTGGGTGCTGGGACTGGATCTTCATTGACTGGTCTAATGCTTCTTTGTTCCCCTGTCGCCTCCTCTACATAATGCCCATTAAGCAGCTGCTGGAAATGCTGCTTAAACACGTCTACAATTCCCTGTGCTTCGGTGACTAGGTTCCCTTCGCTGTTTCGAAGAGCTTGCGTGCCAGTCCTATAACCAGATGCCAGTTGCTTGGCTGTTTTGTAGAACCGGCGGGTGTTGGTGGCGGTGCTGGACTCTTCGAGATACTTGAGCTGAGAGGCTGCGGATGCTCTTTTCTTTCTACGCAGGGTTTTTTTCTCTTTCCTTCTCTTTTCACGGTACTCCTCTCTTGCTGCTCTTGTTTTCCGTTGCAGCATTTGCATTCGTGCATTTTCCGTCTCCTGCTTCAATAGCGCGCATTCATCATCATACCACGGGTTCTTTTTTCTGGGTGGTTGATAGCCTATGGTGGTCTCGGCTGTCTCTTTAATAATGTCGCGATACTGGTTCCAATGGTTGTTGACGCTTGTGGCTGGGTGTACGGCAGAGAGTTTCCCGGTCAATTGCTCACTGTAGTCTCTGGCTTTCTCAGATGTGCTAAGGCATGCGATGTTGAACTTCTTTCTTTGGGCGGTCTTCGTTTTCTTTTCGTTGGACAGTCGGGCTCTGAACTTTGTCACAACAAGAAAGTGGTCAGAGTCCACGTTTGCACCTCGGAAAGTTCGCACGTCCAAGATGTTCGATGCGTACCTTGCGCCAATTAGCACGTGGTCGATTTGGTTGGCCGTTCGACCATCTGGAGATCGCCAGGTTGCTGTGTGTATCCTTCGCCTGGGGAACCTAGTGCTACTTATCACCGTATTACGAGCTGCAGCAAAGTCGATTAGTCGGAAGCCGTTGTCTGTTGTCGTTTCGTGGAGGCTGTGCTTTCCAACTAATCCGCCAAAGATGTTTTCCTTTCCGACTTTAGCATTGAAGTCTCCGAGCACGACTTTGACATCGTACTCCGGACAGGCTCCGTAGGCTCCGTCCAGGAGGTCGTAAAACTCCTCCTTGTTAGACTCCTCAGCTTCATCGGTAGGGGCGTGTGCACTGATATGTATTTATGCCGTAATTATTCAATAATTGTTTTGTTTTCATATTATTTAAAAAACAATGGTTAAAAATCAACGAAAAAGCATTTATCGCTCTTAAAACGCTCAAATAATTACCAGACGATACCTCTTTAGCTATCGTCTAAGTTCTATCGTTTCGAAGATAGCGTTTTGACGATTATTGACTTACGTAAAGCAAATACATAGTTCATCGCCAAAACGAGATCGCCCAGACGATAGTCATTTTCAAAATTACGTAGAGCAAGGCTATCGTCTAAACCAGTGTTTTTCAAACTTTTTGGGTACGCGACCCCTTTGTTAGTAAAAACATTCTGGCGACCCCCACATTCATAATAATACTTGGTCAGTTATTTAAAAAGTGACATCAATTGAAAACATCGAAAGCTCGATTATCACACGGAGCTCTGATGGTTGTCAAAAATAAAGGTATTGACACGAGTTCTGGAATTAAAAGCTGAATAATTAATGTTCGTACAAGATTCAAAATCTGGTTAGTCAAATAATTTTTCTGCCCCCATTTGGCTCTTAAAATTATCATTACTCGCTGATCTTTTTGACCTAACGGGATTGATGAAAATATTATTACTGCAAAAAGACAAAATGAGAGGATTCCTCGCAAAACTTCGTTTGTGTTCAGAGTATTTGCACAACAAAATATATCATTCTTTTCCCTGTGTTCAGAAAATTCTTGAAGAAATTTCATCAGATAAATCCTTGCCATGACAGTAGGGTTTCACATTCCTCTCATGAGAGTTTGCTTAATCCGAAGAAAAAAATATTGAGTGACTTTCCATAACTCGATTCTGAAGGTGGCAATGGAAAAAGATGGGTACTTAATTCTTTTTATCAGTCCATCTGGCCGATCTTCCATCGGTAAATATGACAGAAAATCTTATCGATTAAGCTGCAGATGGTATGCTCAGAACTCAATGTAAAAACCATTGATAACTTCGGGATAAGGAGAAGAGGAGAGGAAAATATCCAGAGCTGGCAAAAGAGGCTTTAAGATTGTTAGTGTCATTCACTACTTCAAACATATGTTTTCCTTGAATAGGAAAATGATTTAATTAATGTTAACGCCTCAAAGATACAACCAAGTTTTTAACACTTATTAAAAAAAAAAAAACAGTTTCCCCCATCTCAGTTAAAAATTTAGTGTTTTAATTTTATTAGTACTTACCTAAAGGCTTGCAACCGCGACCCTAGCAATTCTTGGCGACCCCCTAGGGGGTCGCGACCCACAGTTTGAAAAACACTGGTCTAAACGATATCGTCTGGCGATAATCGAAATACGGAATGACCCCCCTGTTATAGCTATTTCGAAGAGTCAATATACTATTTTTTTTTTATAATGGAGATGTTTAAGAGTGTTCCGGACTGAAATGGTGATTTCATGAAAAAGATTGTGAAGCGTGTACTTGTCCGATCAAAACGATTAAGGTGTCTATGGACAGATAAACTTATTCTCTATGCCATCATTGGAAAAAAAATTTAATTTTGTGCTCCAGATTTTGGTAAAAGCCTCTAAGAAATCGAGAAAATGGCTAAAATGGCCGTTTTTCAAAGAAAATGTAGCCTACACTATGACATTTTTTGCAAAAAAAAGTTTAATAACATAAAATTCCATATTTTTAAAATGCCACTATTGGAGAAAATTTTTAATTTTGTACCTAATAAAAATTTTAGTAGTGCAAAATAAAAATGCTTGTGAATTTTGAAAAAACGCCTTTTTGACAGTCAATTTTTTATACCTAACGGTATTTTTTTCATATTTGTTTTTGCAGTGAATATAAATTCAATATATTTTTCACGATTTTCATTAATTATATGATCATAATTGTATCATTTGATATTGAAATTTTTAATTCTTAAAAGGCAGTTTTTCACAGAAAATTTATGTAAATTTGGAACTTAAAATCAATTACTTTTAGAAAAAATTTTTTTTAGTACCATAATACGCCTACTAGTGACCAATTAGTAAAAATGCAAAGTTTTATAAAACAAAGTATCTGATGAAAGTGAAAAAAACCGGTCTTATATATGCAAAAAAAAAAGTTAGCAAATGACTGGTTTTGTTCAGTTCGGAACACTCTTAAAAGAATGGTTTTGAGAAATTAAATTTCAAAGTCAAATTTTTTGGAAAAAAATTTCTATTTTTTTAAGTTATTTTTATCAACTTTCAGTGAAATGTCGACAGCCAAATACAAAAATCTTTCTTAATTTTTGAGAAATAAAAAAAATTAAAGGTAGGTAGGTATTATCCTAAAAAACCCGAAAAAGGGTTATAATAATGATTAGTAATTTTTTCGCTTCATGATCATAAAACAAACAAGCATTGGGAAAAAGTTACTTTACTTGAACTTGAATAAAAAATAATAAAGGCTTTGAATTTTACATACAAAAAACAGTACCTAGTTGCGGTTGCTGTTACTATTTTTACCAATTTATTTTGAATAAATAGGTACATAGGTACCTACCAACTTATTCAAAATAAATCTGTAAAAAGTTCATTAGATAAAAAGTTTTTTAGGTACCTACCTATACAAACCTAAAATATGTACATAAAATAAGTTTTAAATACCAGGTCAAATAGGTACTCAAAGAAATAGGTAGGTACCTACCTACCTAACCTTGAATTTCTCAATAAAAAACTTTAAATAAAATACCTAGGTAGGTACATAGATATGAGTTCAAATTAACTTCGACGTTGGAGCCAATAGAGCTAGGAATGTATTTTTTGAAAATCTCTGGAAAGAAATTTGAAATTAAATTTGTTTTGACAGCACATATTTGGAACCAGCATAGGGATTCCCACTTACAGACTAGTGAAAAATATCAGGTAATCACCTCACTAAATTCGAATAAATTTCAGGTCAAATAAGTAGTTACCTACCTAGGTAGGTATCTACTCAAAGAAATACCTACCCTTGAATTTTGCAAAACAAAAACAAACTTTAATTAAAATACCTAGGTAGGTAGGTATACCTACCAAAAGATAAACCTACCTAGGTATGAAGGTACGTATAACTGAACTTACCCCCGAATTTAGCAATAAAAACTTTAATTAAAATATATGTACCTACATATACATATGTACCTACTTACCTTTTTGTACCTACCTACCTACCAAAAATACCAATACCTTTGCCTAAACCCACCCCCGAATTTTGCATACAAAATTTAATTAAAATATGTAGGTACCTGGTACCTACCTACCTACAAATACCTATTAAATAGGTATAACAACTCGAAATAGTTTATAATATGTACCTACATATGTAGGTACCTATGAAGGTAATTAAAACTATGTAGGTATTAACAAAAAAACTATCTAGCAAAAAAAATAATAATAACAAAAAACTATCTATCAAAAAATTAATAGTAATTAGGTACCTACCTACATAAAAACTTTAATTCAAATACCTACATACCTACCTACGCACCAAAGGACCCACCCCGGCAAAAAAGATTGCAAGTAAAAATCCAAATAGGTACACACCAAAATACCTGCCACCGAAATCATGCAAGAAAATTTCAATCAAAATATCTACCAAAAGATATACCATATGCCTATCCTCGAAACTTTGCAAGAAAGTTTCAAGTCAATTAAAAAAAAAAAACAAAAACAAAACCTACCCTCAATAAGAAAATATAGCAACAACCTACACACGTTTGTCTTTTCACACTCACATACAAGAAAATCTCTTCAAATAATAATTTTTCTTCTCGTTGCTATGACCTAGACACCAACGACGGGCGACGACGACGCAAGCAGCTTACTCAGATATCTCTTTTACCCCCTTGTTATATTTTTCTTTGCTTCTCTGACTTCATACAAAATAATATTTCCTAAATAAAACAACAAATAACCTACAAGAAACAAGAAACATATTCTCATTCCCTTCACCTTTTTCAATTCTTTGACATTTCACCTTTGTATATGAAAACATATACAATGATTTCACAAACAGCTGTTTGCTTATCTCTCTTACTCCCTATATTTCTTATGAGAATGGAAACAATACTTTCCTCTTGCTCTGACTACTTGTCTTCTATTCCTTATGTATGCCGACTCCACAAATCTCCACGCAATCGAATGCGGTTGAATGTGGCGCCCTCATAGGGTCCACGTTCAACTAAAAAAAATTTTTCATGAGAATACTATGGTTTTCATATACAAAGTCTGGTCCAAGAAATTTCTGGTGGCTGTTTTGTACCAGCTGTCAAATATGCCAAGTTGACGTAATTTTGACGTTTGTTGTATTCAAATACCACAGTACACAAATCTAAGGTATTATACTGCGCAGGTTGTCAGTCGGAAATAAAAAATGGTTGTGCACGTGAGAAAGAAAACACACGTAAAAACAACAACAAATAAAAACTGAAATTGTCAGAAATAAAAATGGCTGGGAACGTCATGACTTAAAAACATGTAAAAACAACAACAAATATTGACATTTTACACAAAATTTTGATATATGTATGCGCAGAAGGAACAAAAATCAAAACTCTAATGATATTACTTTTAATATGTGTACTGTGTTCAAATACAACAAATCTGATTAAGGGTTGCCTAAGTGCAACTTTTATTTTTACTTCGATGATTGTGTATATTTTTATATTTTGTTTTTATTTTAAATAATTAAATGATATTCATACAAAAGATTTAAGCATAACGATTTACGGCTGTGTATGTATTCGATTCTCTTAAAATGCCACTCAAAGGACATTTGGTTAGGTTTTTGGACACTTTACAGAAATAAAAACCCTGTTTTTTAGTGTACTTTTATCTTCGCTTACAAAAAAGTAGCATGTTAATTACAACAACAATACGGAGTTATACCAAATTAAAACTTATTAAACGATCGGTTTACTTTATTTTTTTAATGTTCTCCGAACAAAAGCAGAGAAGCAAAAACGAGTGTATCTTTGCTTTAGAGGTAAAGAGAAGCAACTGGATGTAGCATAATTATGAAGGATGAAGAAGGGGTAAGCATAGTTGAATTGTAAAATAAATGAAACAAGACTCCATTTTGGTTTGTGCTTTTATTTTTTTTTTGTGCAGAAATTCGTTTACTTGATTAATTACAACGCCATAAAAATCAGTAATCTTTCATTCAAACTAAGGTAATTGAGAATATTTTTAGTTTTTATTTCAATAATATAGGTACATATATTTAGCTTTTATTAACTTTTATTTTATTGAGTTGTTATTCTTGAAAATGATGATTGAGATTTATGACTAATGTACAGCAATTCTAGCCGAGTATTCTTTTGAAGTTTAGTTCGAATTAGTGCAAATAAGTACCCAAGCCGTTCCACACATTTTGATTTGTTTGGTATCTTAAAAAAAAAAATGTGTAAAACCTGCCAAATTTTGAAAAGAGGGGACAATTCTATCAAAGTCGCAGACATTTGAAAAAAAAGTTAACACGCGCATTGAACCATAAACTGCACCACTTTTTGTGTATAAACAGCTTTGCCACTTTGCCATGATTTCAATAGATCTAATGCTATGTTTCCACCAAAGGTTTATCCCAGTTCAGATTTAATAAATCTGTTTGGTGTTTCCACCACACAAAAAGATTAAAAAAAAATATTTACTTTGACAGCACCTTGAAAAATGCAAATGGTGTTTAATTTTTTCTTATGAAGAGGAAGGAGATAGAATTTTTCCTTCGTGAAGAACTGAATTCAGCCATGAATGAATCCTTCAGCGTCATACAAGAATAGGTAAGTTCGATTTGTAAAAGTATTTGTCCTAGGAAGATTTAACAAGATTAATTTATAATCTTCAAGATTTACGAAATATATTTGTATGGTAAATCTTCGAGATTTAAGGAAGATTTGAGGTAAATCTTATTAAATCTCAGATTAGCGTTAGCTGGTAATGTAGTGTAATGCACTTTTTTCGTAAAACAAATCTACTGCTTTTTAATCAAGTCTACTGCACTTTTATTTTTTGGAAAAGTAAATTTTATCATTCATCAAAATTCAGTCCCCTAACTTTTTTATTCTATTCTGACGGCTTCCGGCTATTGGCTTGCTTTGGTAACAATCGTGACAGCTTAATAAATTATATTATACTATTTTTAATTTCTTTTGTTCTTCTTTTTTGAAAATAAAAGTAAAAATTGGAATATGCAGATCTTCCGTAAGAAAACTACATATACTGCATTTTTTTTGAAAACCTTCTTCGGAAAATTTTCCGATTAGTGGCAACGCTGTGACAGAAACTGACCAACACGATTTTTGACTTCGTGTTCACAGAAATTTGTGTAGCAGAAATTCGCAAGTTTTCCAACGGAGGGGAAATTATTTGCGCTCTCTGGATGCAACTTTTTTGAGTTAACAAACAGGAATTTGTGGCAATTTGCGAGAATTTGTGAAAATTTGCAAGAAATTTCACGATAACGAACAGACTTAGTTTTCTCTTATCTGAGAGAATTTCATGCCGACTTGTCAAAATTTGACATTTAGTCCGAAATAGTACGTAAGATCCAAAGAACAAACCTAAGTACTGTTCTATTGGATTCAGAATGAGTGTCTTCTTGAGTGAAATCAATGGACGGTGTTCACATTGGACTGACTCCTCTGACTTTTTTTGACGTCTCTGTACTTTATCTCACTCCCACTTCAGGGTGAGAAAGAGATGGGAAGGACAGACAGAATATTTTAAATTTTTTGAAAATCTATGGATTTTTTTTGACGTTTTCTTTTGTGACAACTGCTTTCTCTCTCTGTAATTTTTCTTTGGCAAACAAAAATACTACACAATTCAATTCAATTTCATTTGAAAATATTTTAAATAAATGAAATTAAAGTTTTGGAATGAAAAAAAATTAATTAATCCCTCAACGAGCCCAGATTTGTGTTTTCTTTAAACGACTTCTCAACTTCAAAGTGAGTCTGCTGGTGTTCACATTATTTTGTGTCTGAACAAAACAAGTTGGATGAATGTCAAAATAAGTCGGAGGAGTCAGTCCAATGTGAACACCGTCATGGAAAACGACATAACTGTAGGTTGATCCAATAGCTTTGTTCCTTGAAGGTATATCAAGTTTATTTAAATAAAATCAAAAAATATTCTAAAATAACCTTAGTTTTAATGAAAGATTTGTGATTTTTTAAATGGAGTTGTAATATAATATTGCTTTCATGATTCATCAAAACGCGAAGGCGTGAATCAAACGAATGAATTTCTGCACTAAAAAATAAAAGAACCACAAACCAAAATGAAGTCTTGTTTCATTTCTTTTACAATTTGACTATGCCTACTCCGCTTCATCCTTCATAATTATGCTACATCCAGTTGCTTATTTTTCGCTCTTATAAGCAAAATTCATTCGTTTTTTTGCTTTTGTCACGACGGTGTGACGTCACAATCTATCTGCTTAGTAATTTGATTGTTTTACTACTTTTTCTGTTTTTTAATAAAGTGTTGCATCCTTTTGAAACCAATCGTTTGATTATTAAATTCTTAATTAAGGATTCACGTTTAAAAGAAAATAATAATAAAAGTTGGTAAAAAATGGTTGTGACGTCACAAAAACACCAAGATGGTGAATTGGGTGTATAAGATGAGCAAGAAAATCGAATACATAATATGTACACAGCGGTAAATCATTATGCTTAAATCTTTTCTCTTCTTATAAAATAACTCTAAAATATACAAAAAATACAAAATTGTTAATGCTACAAATCGTCGTCGTTCAATGAAAACTCCCAAGTCCATTTTAATTTTGTTTTGAGACACCTGTACTTTTCATGGATTTGTACTAACCAGAGTTTGAAAATGTTTGATTTTGGGGGATTTTTCCTTTGGAAATATATCATCATAAGATTTAGAGACCTTTTACAGAACTAAAATGTTTATAATTATGATTTTGAGGGGAAATTAAAATGTTTATATTTTATTAAATATATCGTATTCACGAGTGGTGTGGTTTCGAAAGAAATGGACTTAGGGAGTTTTCATAGAACGACGACGAATTTTTTCCTTCTTATCAACAGTTGTACTAAGTGACATCATTTTATGAATATCATTTAATTATTTAAAATAAAAACAAAATACAAAAATATACACACTCATCAAAATAAAAATAAAAGTTGCACTTGGGCAACCCTTAATCAAGTTTGTTGTAATTTACAAAAAACGTCAAAATTACGTCAACTTGGGATATTTGACAGCTAGTACAAAACAGCCACCAGAAATTTCTCGGACAAAATCTGGCAAGGAGGGGAAATTTTGTACTCTCTCGTGAGCGCTCTCTTTGGTCCGAAACAGTACAATTTTTCAAGTCTGGAAGGGCTTCGCACTAAAAATGACTAAGCGTGAAATAGATAGAACCAGCACCAGAAACAGGCAACAGCAAAAGCGGCGGCCAATGTTTTAAAACAAATTTTCCGCAACGAAATAAAGGGGCAACACACTGCAAAAAGATAAAATACCTTAGACATGGAACTTGTTGTTTTTTTTTATTTTAGTTCCTATACTCAATGTCAAACACAAGAAATGACGGTGCCGGTGGCAATATGTTTGAAAAATATTTTCTGCTCTCTGTTGACAGTACTGGTGCTGGTTTACTCACAGCTAATAGGCGTGTTTTACTATGATCGCATCTGGATTAACTTTTACACGTTATACAAGAACTTAATAATGGGAAATTTTCATAATTGGTTTTGTAACACGTGTTAAAAATTAATCCAAATCCAGATTCCGATGATAATCACGGTTGCCGCTTGTAAAAAAAAATTCCTACCAAATTTCCCAAAAAACCTACCAAAACGAATAAAAGCCTACCAAATAAAAAAAACTATTTTCGTTCTGCAAATTTTCTTTGGTAGAAACCTCAAACACATTAGAGGTACGAGGTTTATTCACAGTGAAATTCATTTTCTAGAAAATTAAAAAAAAAAAGCCGAAATTGTTTTATGCTAAAACAAAAATTCGAGTTCCACGCCACCCCACCCCAAATGCTAGTTATATTTCCGAATTATTTAGTTAGGTAGTTTCATGCTAACATTTAATGATTTCTAATTCTTTGGAATTTTCTAAGCATACAATTTTGACATAATCTTCAAATGTTTTCACTTGAGGTATGGCATAATTAATTTTCAACATAATTTTTTTATGAATTTGGATAAAATCATTTCATTTTGACAAATTAATTTTAAAAATTTTATCATTTGGAAATGAAATTAGGATTTTTCAACGAAATTAGATCACATTTGTTCTTAAGAACATAGGCGGATGAACGCCAATTGATTCAAGTCTCTGTTTACTTGAGTTTATTTGACATGTGCTGAGTTGGTCGGAATTTATCTCAATTTTTATGCGTGTACAATGTTTTATATTATGCTCAAGAGCTGTATGAAAAAAACCTACCAAATCGGATTTAAGCCTACCAACCTACCATAACTGAAAAATCCTACCAAGTTTGGTAGGATCCTACCAAAACGGCAACCGTGATGATAATATAAAACACGCCTTAAACAAATAGAAAATCCTCGCGTTCCAATGTTTATTCGCTATGCTATCTAGTTATCCCAAAAATTTCTAGATAACTTGAGTTGTTGTTGTGTCAGCAGTCATCAGTGGTTTTTTTAACAAGGGATTACAACAACACAAAGCTATCCGGATAACTGAGAATAACCATCGGAAAGTGTCCAATTTAAAGAAGCAGATAGTGATGGCCTATCAGTTATTTTTTAATAACGGTTGAACAGTTACTGTTATTTTGTAATAACAGTTATTCTTAGCAGTTATTCAGTAACAGTAGGCGTGTTTTATTTATCATCGAGATCTGGATCTGGATTAACTTTACATGTAATACTATGTTCCCACCAAAACGAAATCTAAGATTTCAGCTTAAAAATTTGGAGTTCACGACTTGGTGGAGCGGGATTTCATTAAGATTTCGTTGAAATCTAGAGTTTTCATTGAGATTTCGTTGAAATTTCCATGAAATCTTGTTCCATCAACTTGAAATATCAAAATTTTTCAACCGAAATCTCGGATTTCATTTTGGTGGGAACATAGCATAATACAAAAACAAAATAATGGGAAATTTTCAAATTGTTTTTGCAATACGTGTTAAAAGTTAATCCAAATCCAGATCTTGATGATACTAAAACACGCCTAGTGTTATCCTGAATAAGCCAGATGCAAAAACTGTGACAAACCTGTTTAAAACCATCTGGGATATATGACCTTCCAATGTCTTCCAGTGTATTTGGTGCTGGCTGCTTTCGAACACCAAGCATTTTACTTCTTTTCAGATTGAAAATTATTATTCTGAAGTGTTAAGACGGCTTCTCGATGAACAATCGAAAAAAATCAAAGCTGTCATTAAAGTTCTTTGGGCGTCAGAATATTTGGCATTTTATTATTATCTAGATTAACTTTGAATACGTGTTACAAAACAATTTTGAAAATTACCTACTATTTTGTTTTTGTATTAAGTGTAAAATTCAATTTAGATCCCGATGATAATGAAGGCTTATTGGTATGTCAACGGATTAAAAGAACTAAAAAAATCTAAATTTGAATTTTTGCTCCAAAAGATGAATTCATGTCTTCTGGGTGACATGTTGGCCGAACATATCAAAACATATATAGTAGCCGAAATTAGCTCCAGTTACTAAAAATAACTTATAGATATCAAGTTTCCCAGTGAAGTGCTTTTCACATGAGATGCGAACAGCGAATAGGATTTAATTGAGGTCTATGGTAAATAAAATTCCCCACGAAATTTTTCCCATCGTTGAAAACTGGGAACGTGAATTGTGGTCGCAGTTTCTCTTGCATTAGAGTCGAAAATAATTAATATTCCATGGACACTGGGCTACCATTTTGACTGACCAAATTTGAACCTGCAAGGAACAGTGGAAAATTGTTGGCATTTCCAATTTTAGCAGATGGCAGAAATTCCGTTGTAAATTTTATCCACAATAGTCCCCAATTCGTTTAAGTAATTCCAAGCGCAAATATCAACAAATTTGTGTTTTAACTTTTTTCGACAGAGTGAATAAAAGATCTTATCTACAATTTTTAAAAGAAAACACGAACAAAAATTTGTTTAGATTGTTAAATTTAGTTTTTTTTTTTAATTTTCTACGCGACCAACGAGATATTTTCTTCTGCGAACTGCCAAACATTCATTCGCAATCCACAACATCAGAACCCATTCCACAAATCTGCGAATGAAAAATTCACTCAAACTTAACCTAAAATTTTTCCCATTTTACACTCATGTGAAAGAAATGTCAAAAATCGTGACCATTCGCAATTCGCTATTCGCAGCTCATATGAAAGGCACTTTACTGTTCCAGTTGCTGCCCCCGTTTATGTTCCCAGTTACTGTTACTGTTTATTGAAAAGCCAGTTACTATGTATACAAAATGGTAGACTTCTTGGTTGAAATAAAGACTGGTAACGAACGATGCAACATCGGAGACTTAAATTAAAGATAAATATCAAGTATTTTCATTAATGTATTCGATTTTTGCCAGAGGTTTTTTAGTTCATCGAGATCGTAGCCATCCTCAAATGGAATTTGACTATTAATGGCTTGATAGATGCTCAAGAAACTATAGTTGTGTTTTTTTCCATGTCCAAATAAATTGTGTGAATAAAACGACAACAAAGCAAAGCAATTTACACGTTAAATACAACAACAAATGAGTTAGCCAAGTCCAGATAATTAAATAAAGTTAACTTGTGTCCCGATAAAAACGGTAGTGCCAAACTACGAATATAGTTGTGTTATCGATTATGATTTTTCAGAAGTTTTTTAATCGTTCCAAATGTCATCCAAAGTCCATAAAATCACATAATTTTGAAGCAGAAAATTAAATATGGAAATTTTCAAAGGTTTTTTAATCCATCGAGATCAAATTTGAGATTTGAAATAGATGAGAGTGGCTTAATAGACGGTTACGTTTTCACGTAAATATAATAAGGGTGCTCATAGATAGATTTACGCAGTTTACAACTTTACTACGTTTGCGACGACTTTACAATATTGCATGAACACCCTTAATACACTAGTCAACGAAATTAAAGGAACAAATTTTTGTTTTCAATTTTTGTTAGTGTTTTTTGAAGAGCTGTATCTTTGTGACGAGTGGTCGTATTGAGTTGAAACAAAAAGCATTTTACATATTTTTTGTTTCGAGATTTGTTTGCAAAAAAATTTGTTTGAAGTATCGTTATTGCGTTATTGCAAAAAATGAGACAACAAAATAATTTTTAAACATTTTTTTGAAGGTCCTCATTCTATGGATACATTTTTTTGAGTCAATTAAATGTATAGATCAGGTACCTTGTTTATTCAGCTTCAATTCAGTTTTTTTTTTGTCGAACGATTTTTTTTGCATGGTTTATCTGACTTTGAATGAAAAAAGATACTTTTAGCCTTCATTATTAATATCTCAGCAAATAATGACGTTATAAAAAAATCAAAGACAGTGGGCGTGTTTTATTGGGAAACCTATCCGCAGCACAGTGGAGTTTTATATGAATAACAAAAACAACATCGGCAGCTAAATTGCTGCCGATAAAAGTTAAAGTAGAATCCTGCTGCCGATAAACTTTGGACGTTTGTTCGAGTATCGAACTCGATTGAATAGGATTTTAGTGTGTCGTCGTTGGTACGATTGGTACTTTTATGTGTCTCGAATAATTCTCGATGGCTATGTTCGTAGAGTAGAATTATGTTCAATAAATGGCCCAGTTGACTGTAGCTTTTCACTTCGTCATGACCATGTTTTTGTAGAAGAAATCCTTGAGGAGAAAATTTCAACAATAAGTTCATCGTCATGGCGTAGTGAGCAATTACAGTCTAAACAGGGTCGTTCGTAAGTGCATGGTTGTTTTGTTTTAACTTTTCGACAAAATGAAAAAATGATCCTATCCCATGCTATGTTAAAAAAAAACTGTTTTAAATTGTTAAAAAGTGTAAAATTAAGCATTTTTAATTTTTTTTATAAGTCACGAACAAGATATCTTCTGCGGACTGTCAAACGATAACAACAATTTTAAGTCACTGCTTTTGGTGGAATAAAGGCTACTTGCACAAACGTGGTTCAAGTTTTGATGCGTGGTTCAATTATTTTAGCTCACTGATTTCGGCAGTTTAACTGAGGTTCAAGAATGGTCAAGCTTGAAATTGATATAACAACATAATTGAACCTTGAACCATCGTTGCACTTCAGTAGATCCGATAAAATCGATGAGTCACAAATGCTGAACCATGATTAAATTTTGATCCCAGCTAGTACAACTGAAACTAACTGAAGTCCAAGGAGGGTTCGAGCATATTTGGCTACTAACGTACTTGAACTAACGTTGAACCTCAGTAAGTCCGGTAGAATTGGTGAGTTAAGAAACTTCCAATGAAAAACTAGGTAAATACTTTAAAATTAGCGATACAATCATGTCCTTATTGTAATTATTATAAAATTATCGCTAATAAAGTCATTACTCCATGTGTAATGAGTCTGCTATTATACGACGACTTTTGAGTCATGACTTTTTTCAAAATTAAGTGAGTGCAAATGAGAAAAAAAAATTGATTTCACTTTCACAATATTTAATTTCGAAAAAAGTCAATTAAAAAGTCTTCGTGTAAAGCAGACTAAATCATGACTTTTTACTTTGACCACAGTCTACCAACATACCCCTGACCCTTTTTTTCTTTTATAGCTGCAAAATCAATTTTCGTATCGAAAAATGACAAATAAAGAAAAAAGGGACACAAACATTTGAATTGAAACCATAAATTATATAAATATATAGTTATATTTCCCATTTTACTTGCAAATAAGTTAGTTTTTGTTAATAATTTTGGTTTATTTCTGCTTTTACCTTTCACAAAATTCCTTTTTGTGTCGTGACAGCTGTTCAGGCGGTACCACATTGCAAATACAAAAATAAAGACCGCTGCGGATGTGTTTTATTGGAAGTTTCTCACTGTACTATGTACATATAAAATCCCAAAAAAAAACACGCCTAGTTTTCGATATTTGAGAAAGCGTTTTACAAGTTTTTTTTTAAGATTTTGTAGAATTTTTTTTACCGTTCACCGTAGTTAAAAAAGTATTAAAAACCGACTTTTTGTGGTCTTTTCGTAAATCTTTTTTTTCTTTGCAAATATTAGGTGTTTTTTTCATTGCCCGAAAGGGCTTAGACGAAAAAACGACGTCGGGGCTAAGAAATTTACATGCTAAAAGCAACAACAACCAAGCCCCTTCGGGCTTAAGCTACATTTCCACCTAACACTAATCTGAGATATTAAGATTTACCGCAAATCTCCTTTAAATCTTGAAGATTTACCATAAAAATTTATTTCGTAAACCTAGAAGATTAGAAATTAATCTTGATAAATCTTCCTAGGACAAATACTTTTACAAATCGAACTAACCTATTCCTGTATGGCGCTGAAGGATTCATTTATGGCTGAATTCAGTTCTTCACAGAGGAAACATTCTATCTCACTTCCTCTTTATAAGAAAAAACGAAACACCATTGGCATTTTTGGAGGTGATGTCAAAATAAATCTTTTTTTGCGGTGGAAACAACAAATAGATTTATTAAATCTGAACTGAGATAAACCTTTGGTGGAAACATAGCATAACTGGCTATAACAGTTATCAATTAAATGTTACCGGTAACAGTTATCGATATATCGCCCATCACTAAAGCAGACTTACCTCTGTGACAAAAATGTAGGTGGTCAGAATAGGTGTGTTTTATTATCATCGGGATTTGGATCTGGATTTACTTTTAACACGTGTTACAAAAACAATTTTAGAAAATTTTCCATTATTTTGATCTAGATCCCGATGATGATAAAACACGCCTAATATAGTTCAATATTCAATTAACACAATGATCACTTGGAAAAATCTTATTAAATGTTTAATATAAACAAATTCGGGTTTAATTGAGTTGAGAAACTTCTCAGCTACTTTAATTTATTTTTTGCGTGTAAAATGGAAGCCAAGTTTTGTGCTTTGCAATTTACGAAACAACATTCCGCGGATTCCAACAAAACAACTCAATGGAACAAGCGGCCGGCGCGCGTACTCTATACTTGTTTAAGATGAGTTTCGGGTATTCATTTGTAAGAAAAGGGGGGTTCACATGGATCAACATGTTGTCCAACATTGCTTGACAACCATCGATGTTTGATCATTTGAACGCAAAACCAACCACGTTGTCCAACTTTGATGTATGGTTTTTAAAATATTTTGAAAACTTCCGATTCCATCAAGCAATGTTGTCCATCCAAGTTTTTCCATGTGAACCCCCCTATACGAACGATGTTTCTGTTTCTTAGGGGCCGGTTATAGCGATCAGTAAAACACATCAGTAAAATGTTGAAACGAAAGGAGTTCGGAATTTTTTCCTGATGGGTGTTTATAGCGAACAGTAAAATTGTGTCAGTAAAACTAGTGTCTTCTTCTTTCTATTTTTACTGGATGTCATTCCTCGCGTTCCAATGTTTATTCGCTATGCTATCTAGCTATCCCAAAAATTTTGAGATAACTTGAGTTGTTGTTGCGTCAGCTGTTATCAGCTGTTTTTTAACAAGGGATTACAACAACACAAAGCTATCCGGAATAGCCAGCGGAACGTGCCCAATGCATCAGTAATTTTTTTTCGTATGTACTGAAACAGTAAAAATCGGAACACAAACAGGCGGAACGAATAGTTTTATTTTGAGTGACAGGACAATCAGCTGATACGTAAAATGAGTTTTCGTCAGTAAAATCAAATAAATGGTTTTTCTCAAAAAATACAACTCTCAATCAAGTTTTTCTTTTAAAATAAATTATTTTATAACATTCGTCATCGATTTGCATATAGTTTTTGTTTCAAATAGCATTTAAACATATTAAATATTGCAAAAGAAAATGTTTACTGATGCATTTTACTGGTCGCTATAACTGGCCCCTAAAGAAAATGCGACAATTAGAAATGTCAAATGACCTGCGCATGTGTGTGTATTTTTTGACGTTTTCAGATCTTCTCGCCTTTGTAAAAATGAAGTTGGGGATGGTGATGAGAGTTTTACGGATTGCGTGAATCGATAAAAATGACAGTTATCGTTATGTCCACACTTATGGAAGGATTGCTTTTAAACGATGCAATCTCATGTTGCAATTTTTTAGAAAAATTGATAAATTGGTTTTAAGTGCTAGGAGATACTCAATACATCATTACCATGAACACTGAATAACAAATGATCTTTTGTATCTTTCACACGAAAAGGCAAAATAGGCAATCTATTATGGTTGTTTCATTCCCATCTTGAGTGAACTTTAAATCCAACCATTAAATGCGAATTTATTAAAGTCAAACATTTAAATACCTACATATACATATATCTATTGGGTTCAAATTTTGATTCGTGGTTCAGTAATTTTAGATTACCGATTTCAGCGGATTTACTGAGGTTCAACGATGGTTTAATAATTTAATTGGCTACTGTAACCTGCTTGAACTTCAGTTAATCCGCGAAAATCGGGAATTTTAAATTGCTGAACCGTGAATCAAAATTTGAGCCACGTTTGTACAACTGGCCCTAAATGAGTGAAAAATATGGCCTTTAGATATCGCAACCATTTCAAGCTAACCTTGAGTTGCTTCTGCATCAGCTGTTATTTCACAAGAGATTACAACAACACAATGCTATCCAATTGTGAGAACATAAATCGGCGAAAGTCATCATAGATGTCTACTATGAGGTGCTACAGCTATGGCCAAAATAATAGCAACACTCTCTAATTTTTGCTAATATTGTGTGTAGTACTTACAGTAGGCAAATATTAAAAAATATTAGTGTTATATATTAGTGGTAAGTATGTTATTTATCTATTTTATATAAAATTTTTTAAAAACTAAAAGAGGTGTGCAAAATTTCGTAGTCCATTTACCTTAGGCTTCCCAACAAGTTGGTCATAATAATAGCAACACTTGATTAATTTAACAAAAAACAACACACTTTGATAACCAATGCATTTTTTTTTATTTATTAGCAATGAATATTTTTATATTTCGTTGAAAACCCTTTATTTTTCAACACTGCATCCATTCGATTTGGCATAGAGTCTACCAACTTCTTGCACTTTTCTTGTGGAATCGAATACCACACTTCTTGGACAATTCTCCATAAATTCGCTTTGTTGGTAGGTTTATGCTTACTAACCTCAATCATCAGTTCATTCCCGAGGTTCTCAATAGGATTTAGATCCGGTGATTGAGAAGGCCACTCCATTACGTCCAATTTGTTTCGCTGAAACCAGAGCTTTGTTGATTTTGCCGTATGCTTAGGGTCGTTGTCTTGCTGGAAACGCCATTTAAGTGGCATATTTTCGTCAGCCCACGGAAGCATAACATTTTGCAGTATGTCCACATACGACTCCTTTGTCATTATGCCATCTATAACAAATATTGGACCAACGCCCCACCAAGAAAAACAACCCCATAACATTATGCTGCCACCTCCATGCTTCACGGTTGGTTTTGTGTACCGCGGATTGTAGGCCTTGCACTTTGGGCGGCGAACAAACTGTTTTCCATCCATTCCGAATAAATTTATTTTCGTTTCGTCGCTCCAAAGCACATTCCTCCACTGCTTCTTGGCCTGAAGTGGGTCGTCTTTCATCTGATGCCTTTTTGCAAAACAGATCCGCTTCTGGGTGTGTATTTTTCTTAGTTAGGGCACCTTCCTTGGAGATCGTGCATGTAGGGCAGCATCCTGCAAGATACGACGAACAGTTCTAGAACTAACTGACGTTCGTATTTCTCGCTGCAGATCTTTTGAGGACATAAACGGATTCGTTTTAGCTTTCCTCACCAACGTAGCTTTGTCTCTTGCAGTCATTTTGGACGGACGCCCTCTGGTTTCTTCAACATTTTTGGAGTTAATAGCATTCCACACCATTCTGGCAGAGCGCCCAATGACTTTTGATATCTCTCTCATGGATCCACCGCTGTTATGCAGAGCTAAAATGGCTTCTCGTTGGTCTTCAGTGCAGTGCTTCGCTCTTCCCATTTGTATGTGCCATATTTAAAAAAAATTAGCCTAAAATTTCAAAACTATTCTCAGATTAACAAATCTCACCAAAATTTTGACTTTTTCAAGCTAATAACAATTTTTTTTTTGACTTTTATTCAAATGTTGCTATTTTTTTGGCCAGCAAATTTTGTAGTTGCTATCTACTGAGTGCATAATATTACAAATAACTTTTGTTTACTAACAAGATCAAACGTTGAATAGATTGGCAATATAATAACCGTTACAATAACACAGCTATTTGTTCACATGTTCGCCTAACTAAAGTGCAAGATACAGTATTACCTAAAAGTAAGGAGCGTTGCTATTATTTTGGCCATGGCTGTACATATTGGGGACTATCGTGGATAAAGTTTCCCACGGAATTTCTCCCATCTTCTAAAATTGTAATTGCCAACAATTTTCCACTGTTCCTTGCAGGTTCAAATTTTTCGATCAAAATGGTAGCCCAGTGGCCAAGGATGCCGATAAGTTCCGAGAGAAACTGTGACCTTAATTCACGTTCCAAATTTTCGATGATGGGAAAAATTCCGTGGGAAATTTTATTCACGATAGTCCCCATTAAATACACGCCACAGGTTACCAAGAGTTTACCAGCTCTACATGTAAATAGCTGATCCTGGTGTAGCATTTTTTAAGTAAATCCGTTATCATTTGCAAGCGCGAATAGAGTATCAGCTCTACACAGAAAAAAATGTATTTGCCATATTAACTATAGTTTGTAATTCGTGCCTGTACAAATTTTCTCTCCGCCCTTTAATTGAACGCCGATAATTCGAGCCCCAAAGGGGATAAGTTGTTGCTGTGGTATTTAATATGTTGCCCGACATCGTTCCGGATAATTCCCTCCGGACAAAAAAAAAAACACTCAGTGTTATCGATAGTAAATGAAAGTGTTGATCAGTGATGTTATGAGTTCTAGGGCCGGCTTTTAATGAGTCGGTGATGGTGAAAACAGCCGTTTTTTTTTGTATTTTCATCTCCGCTTAAAAAAAGTAGCAGTAGAACAAAAATTGTCGAAAAAAATGCTGTTTTATGTATGTTTAAACGTTATGTGGGCGTAGAATAGTTCGAAATATCGACCAACAGAACAAAAGTATTATATGTAAAATTGTCAAATTCGGCTTAGTTTTCGAGTTATACCAAACATACTGAAAAGTGGCCAGTGTGACCATTCTCTCAGAAACGCATGGGTGAATTTAGTAGCATTTTCGGTTTTAAGCATGCTTATGGGCCAAACAAACATATTCAATAATAAAAACCCTTGCACGTAATTGCTCCTTTTAAAAAGGTCTATTCAATAGGCTATTTGTGAAAGACAGCTGAAAGCAGCTGATGCAAATACAACTCAAGTTATCTGAAATTTTTTGGGTAGGCAGATAGCCTAGCCGGATAAGTACACAACACTAGGACTGACTGACTCACTGACTTAACTCTATATAGGATATCCCAAACCGACATGAAACATTAGCTGAACACAGTTTTTTTTTTTGTTATTTAGAATTGTGTATCTTTCATAGGCCGTTAGTCAATTGTATTAAAACCGCGTTAAATTCGATCCAAGTCTAATTTTTGACTAATGAGGAGGGTCATGATAATTAGATTGCATTTCAAAGTACTATACTACGCCTTTGTTTTTGTAATAAATGATCGTTGCTCTGAAAATAAGTAATATGTATATTTTTTTATTTGAAAAAAAAAATCCGTTGTGAGGACTTACATAATATATTACATACTCGGTGTTCTCAGCAGTTTAATAAAATGCGTTGGCAAACTAAGTAGAAAATATTAGTAGAAACAAAATAAAACCAGTTAACATAACAATACATACATAAATATATTAAAAAAATTCGGCAGTAAAAACAATTTCTGAAAACACATACATAATACAAAATTAATTCACTCAGATCATTTGAAAGACAACAGTTTCTTCTTTAATTTTTTATGAATTTTCAATCTTGATCTATGAAGCTGTGAAGTGATACATTTTTTCACAACTTCAAGCTTAATTCGATTCAATATGAGTGAAAAAATTGAAGAGAAATGTCTGAACTTGATAGTTTATTATCACAGCCAAACAATTCTGCGAAGATAAATTCAAATATTAAAAGCAATACATAATTTTCACAGGAAAACCACTCTACCCTTGCACTGCTATTTAAAGTGACCATCTTTTTAATTAATTAGTGATAAAATGAAAAATTATTTTGAAATCTCAAATGATGGGGGCTATCGTGAATAAAATTTCCAACAGAATTTTTCCCATCGTCGAAAACTGGGGACGTGAATTGTGATCGCAGTTTCTTTCGGAAATTATTGGCCCAGAAAATGAATATTCCATGGCCACAACGCTACCATTTTGATCTACCAAATTTGAACCTGCAAGGAACAGTCGGAAGTTTTTGGCATTTCCAACTTTTGAAGATGGGAGAAATTCCGTGAGAAATTTTATTCACGATTGCCCCCCATATTTCTTTTTATCACTTCACAGCTTCACAAATCGAATTGAATTGACCCCCATTTAAGACCTTAAGACAAATTAATGAAGTAATAAGAAAGAAATATGTTTATACTCAAATGATCCAAGGTGTATTTACACAAAGGGAGGTAGTTTACTTAAATAATATTTATATATTAATATTTTTACTACATAAATATTATAACTAATATATGTATATATCTATGCTTTATTTTAAACATATTTAGTTATCTAAAACTTAATTTATTCGATGGTTGCGCAGTGATTTTCGGATGAAATCGTGTATAATATAGAATCATACAAAAAATTCCAATATAATAGAACGCTACCGAAAGTATACAAAGAGGATAAAATAACGCCGAGGAGCGCAGGTTTTCCGTCGAAAACAAAATGAACAATGCAACACACGCGATATTTTCTAAGGAATTTAATGTATAATAAATAATATATTTATTCCTAGTTCGTCCATCTTTTGGCATTATAAAAGTAAATAAATAGACAATTCCCAAAATCATGCAAAACATAAATTTCCCCAGCGAAGCTGCACAAAATTGCGGATGATCTATTAGGTAAGTTAGGACTCCAAAGAATATGCTATGTATTAGGCAACCAAAAAGGGTCCACACTGGAAAAATACTAGCAACTAATGACAAACAAAGTATGCGTGATACTGAAATAATATGCAAATTAAAGAAATTCAATTAAAAACAAAATTGATGGTTCAATTACATGATGATGTAAATATTCCGTGCAAAGTTTAAAATTACCTGAAACACAAAAATGCCAGAATAACTGCAGAACAAAACCGTTTGCTTCCATTTTATGTTTATCTATTTGAGCAAATCGATTAAATCGATGATAATCCGATAAGCACCAGGCCATGGTTCCAAAATAGCCACAAATAACCACAATTTGTAAGGCTATAAGAAGAATTTTGATTATTTTATGATTGAATATGCTTAGACAATTATTGTTTTTCTTTTTTTGTTAATACTTACTCGAAATTTTTTCGGGCATTGATAAAACAATTGTAATTTGCAAAATTTTCTGAGGAGCTGCTTCCAAGAAACAATCAAAAATACGTATAAATGCGACATCGCTTTCTTCACGAATTTTTAACTTGTAAAACCTGTAGATGTGTTCTTATGTATATTAGTAAAACAAAAACTTATAAAAGGAGAACACTTTTTAATTTGAAATCATTCCGTTAGAATATGATATGCATATATCCGTGGCGGTCGTGAAGAACCAGGTAAGTTGAGATACCTGAAGTGAATTATTATTTCATTAATAATTCAGAAAAAAAGCAGGTAACAACATTTTATGAAATTTATACCATGTGTTATACTTTCCTAATACATCTGCAAATACATGATGAACACTTTTTTCCACATTAGTAAGGTTTTGTGAATGATATTCAACATAAACTCCGACCTTCTAAATTTTTTAAGAGTTTGAGTTACCTAGTTCTTCACGACTACTGCGGATTTGTAGTTACAATTTTAAAACATTTGAACATTCTCATTTTGCCATTTGTAAACAAACATAGACCAATGACGCATACAATTAGGAAAGAAATAAGGCTAATCGCCAATAAATTAAATAGAAATCTAGAAACTTTAAACGATTGCGTATAGGAATATAGTATGAGTATGAGAGATGTGTTTCGGACTCAAAATAAAATTGTTTTGTTTGGGTGCAATAGAATACTTAAAATTTTACAATAATGTTATTTATTAGACCGAGAAAAATAGCACAAATTGTATGGGGAACCTTGAAATATTTAATTTAAAAGTTCAAGTGAGCTCAACTCCATATTGCGTTTCGCAATATATTCAGTCACTCCACTTAATTAGAAGAATTTCTTTTCTTCATATTCTATTATTACTTGAAATATTTAATTCATGAAATATTAAAATTGCTAGAGACGCAGAATTGCACCCTCTTTTTGTGTAAATGTATTAGAAGAAGTGGAAACAGGGGGAAGTTGGAGGTCTATCAAACTGAAATATTTGTTTTGGTACAACCTAATCATATGATATGTATAGATTTTGAGGGTATCTATTAACGCTGAATCTAATATGATTAAAACCAAATACATCTAAACAAAGAGCCAATGTGGGGATTTTGGATATGCTACAGAGGGTGCAGTTATGCGTCGATAGCAATTTCAATATTTCATGTTATAAATCTCAGAAGCCATTTTTCCTGGCCTATATCTGCTTATGCAAAAACAACCTAATATGTACATAGGTACATAATATGTACCTATGAACTTACCTTTTTTGTGACTCAAGGTCATGTCTGTTCTCGGCTTTTTTGCAGCGTATAGCATAACATAGCGAGTCCCAATAACTATAATAAGGAATATTATTGAATATTTAAACTATTGTAACAGTTGAACCTCAAATATTCTTACCGAAACAGAAAGGAGCAAACGAATGTTATCCAGGTGACTTTGTAGGTATCCTTATTCAAATCACGATCTTGAAGATACCTATAACAATCATTCAATATGAATTGGAAACAAGTACATATTGAATATTTTTGATTTAATTACATGTTGACATGAATAAAAGTTGTTACAATAGTTGGAATAACGATGCTAGCAGTCGTCAAAATGAAACAATTGATATTACCATTTTGGTAATAGCTTAAGGCCAAATTGATGTTAATTATCACAGTTATAGCTCGCATTAACATTGAGATGCCCGTCCAACCAATTTCTCGGTAGTGAATGTAAAACTTATCGACAGAAATAGAATCCTCGTTCATAGAAGCTCCTCTTTCTCGTATTGGTATATTTTCTTGCCATTGTTTACTGCGTTTGAGATCGTTTGCTGCTATTCCAATATCGTTATTCATTTTTAATCATTTAACCATATGAGACTTTATCATACTAAAATTGAATCGAAATCGAAACTAGTAAACTACATTTAAATTACACCTTTGGAATAATTGGTATTATAATGATGTTCAAATTCAGACAAAAAAAAATAAAAACAAAACAAATCAACATAAACAAAGCAGTGAGCACTCCTTCAAACTGAGCCTGAGTCATGGGAATGGGGCGAGTTCATGAATAATAAAACTAGTTTTGGAGATGAAATGTTAAAATATTGTCTTCTTTCTAATTATGTAAATTTTTTAAGATGTACCCCTTTCTAATAAGGAGGCTGAAGCAATATTTTTTCACAGATTTACAACTAATTAAATTTAAAAAAACCTTTTTGTGGAGTTAAGATAAATATTTGTTTACTGTTATGAAAATTGTTTTTTTTTTGACAGTTCTCCGATACCAAGGTTCACAGCAGTTCAGGTGATGAGTTGGGCTCAAAATCGAAGTCTGTACGATAAGTCTACACGATAAGATAAACAGTTTCGTTTTAAATTCGATGTGCCTGTTACACTGAAAAGGTGTGTTTTTTTTCTTGTTCGAATGGGCTTGGACGAAAAAAACGACCTTGGGGCTAAGCAATTTCCATGTTAAAAGCGACAACAACTAAGCCCCTTCGGGCTTAGCTATGCCCAGAGAACTTTTTAGCTTTAGTCCAGATAAAAACTGTGTTACCGGCACGAGTTTCATAAGTGTTATCGATAGCTTGTATGGAAACTCCATTTTTTTAATAATGGCGGCTAGCCCCGAGGCCACACGGGCGAATACTGGCCAGCAAGTTGGCTACATACACTGCCTGTCAAATTCGTAATTTGCATTCCACTTGCCTTCCACTTGAATTCCACTTGCCAGGCAAGTTGCTTGTCTCCCAACTTGCTTCTCAACTGGCTTCAAAACTTCCACGCCAGTTGATGAGCAAGTTGCTTGGGTTTGTATGTGTTAGTGAACAAATGTATTTGTATTGTAACTTGCTTGCCAGTACTTGCCCGTGTGGCCTCGGGGTAGGCCCCGAAGTCGTTTTTTTCGTCCGATTCCCCCGGGCTTGCAAACAAAAAAACACACCTGGGGACGCATACATCAGTGTGATAGGTAGACTTTACGTCTGAAAGAAAGAGAAAGAAGATTTCACCCAAAATTCACCGACGCACAGTGGGGTCAAGGTGGAAAAAACCTAAAATGTTTTATTTTGTTTTCTGATACACTTTTCTTTAGTATTTTTCATGCAGAATTCGGCTGTTATACTGATTGTATGGTTAAAAATTTGATTTCAACTGAAATAAGGGGTAAAAACGGACCATTGAAATATTGAGCTCTTAAAACTGATGTGTTCCATATTTCCTCCATGGGGTCAATTCTCGATCTTTGAAACTGTGAAATGAAAACAAAGTTTTTTATCATTTTATCACTTCACAAACACGCGCAAGGCGATTCCCGTATGAGTACTAAAAAGTACTAACATGACAAATGCTCATAGAAAAAGATGATTGTGATGTCATAGAAAGACCAAGATGGCGACTTGGGTGTATCACATGAGCACAATTTGTTTCTGTTTATCATTTTTCTTTTCACAGAGTGAAATAATTGTGATAAACGAATTATCATATGAAAACATTTTGGCATTTGTTTTCATTTTTTCACACTTCGAGAATCGCATTTGGCGTGTAGGCGTTATTATATTTATCATTTCACAGATCGAGAATTGACCCCCATCTCATGGATTATTATTTAAAATTTTTCTTTCAATGTAATTATTATTTTCTTTCAATGTTTTTATATGTACCCAAAGGTATCTGATGAGAAAATAAAATATAAAAATGCCCCTTTATCGATTACAGCGAAAAATCAAGCCAATATTTGGACTTCGGGTATCTAAACGTTTTTACAAATAATAATAATAATGATTAAATGAGGGGTATAGCATTGTTAGTATAGTTTCAAAACTCTCCTATTCCAATTTTTCTTTTTCAAAAATGAGTTAAGTATGAGAAAATGTTCTTAAGAAGGTCCTTCATCTACGTAATTAGGTAAAATTTTTAAAAAAATATTATTTCTTAAGCTTTTTTGTACTTGAAAAGTATTGTTTTTTTTTCCAAAACTACACTATTTCACTCAGTCATTCAATTCAAAGCTCGTCTATTCCCTATTCCCTTACGAATCAAATTCTGCACCAAGAAAGGGTAAAAGGGGGTTAAATTCAGTTTTTTCTTAATCTCTCGAAAACTAGCAGTTTTTTTTGAAAAAATGTGAAGATACCAATTGTAGCTTATGTAGTTCTACACAAAAAAGATTAACATACTTTTTTTCATACAATTAATAAGAGAAAATCGTGCAAGAACTTCATGGTGGAGCAAATTTTGTCAAAAAATTTATTAAAATTTAATTAATCGATGAGCATAACTTTTTGTATGATTTATTTTTTTTTCTCAAAAACTGTTGCTCCTACTTAAAAAAAATTGTCATAATCTTTTCTGTGTAGAATTCTATCAGCAATAATATAAATTCATTAATTTTTTGAAAAAAAAAAAATTACATGTGCTGAGATATTTACAAAAACTGTAATTTGTCCCTTTTACAGTACAAAATCAAAATCGTTAAAACTGCTAGTTTTCGAGAGATTAAGAAAAAACTGATTTAAAAAACTAAAATAAACCATTAGAATGAATCCTATGGCTTTCCAAAAAGCTCTAAGACAATACTGTAAGTGTTGCCATTGTTTTTTAATTATTTTTTTTTCTATATATAGGTATGTAATTTTTTTTTTTTTTGAAATTTCTCCTCCTGTCCAGGTGGGGGGAAATATCACCCCATTCCCGTGGAATATTTTCTTGTCTTTTTCTTCCAACCTTCATGCTCTAAATTTTTTGGTAGATTTTAAGCCAATCACCTAGTATGCAACAAAAAGGCAGTTTAATTAACCCCTACAGCGACTATAGGGGGTGAAAATAAAATCAGAAAAACTAGAGATTTTTTTTTCTTCATTTGGAACTGATTAAGGTATGAAAACTCAAAAGACCTCATATAACGACCAAACCTAATATACATATTATGGCAACAAGCCCCCTTTAAGTTCCACTATCACTATGGAGAACCTTAAGATCCATTTTCAAAGCTTATTGAATTAACCTCTTACTTCTCAAAAATTTCTATATAATACGCTCCACTTCGTTTTGCAGATGATATTCTAGGTACAATAATAACAAGGAGAAGTGAGACTAGCGCTATCCAAATGCCAAAACAACAAAGCCGCAGGAACGGAAAGAATACAACAGAGCACTACAAATATTCCACAGAAGAGTTTTTGGAAACGTTTACAAAAGAAATAAATGTTATGTCAACTGTTGATCACATCTTTACATTATCAAACATTGTTCACACATATATATAGAAAAAAGCAAGTTATTTGTATTCTTTGTCGATTTCAAGGCTGCTTTTGACACCATAGATCGCAGAACCTTATTTTATAAACTGTTAAGAGCTGGATTGTCTTATAAATACATTGAAGTTGTCCAAAGTTTATACCACAACACCAGCTCCGGATCTACGATTTTTCCGAACCGGGGCAAAAACTCGATTTTGGCGCCCCAGCCGTTTTTGATTAAAATGAAAAAAAAAACACATATCTACTTGGTTTGATTTTTTTACTTGATTTGCAGTCCATACCTATTCAGCAACTTTTCATTATAGATAAGAAAATTGACAATGCCTAAGCAGAAACTATACACAGCCAATGTTCGTAGAAAGATAAAATATGATTTGTTCTTTCGTGAAAAATTTAATTTTTTTTTTGATTCGATCGCGAATCGTATTTTTGTGGTTCCTAATAAAATTAGTTTTCATTCGAATCAAATCTGCAAGTATCTGTAAAATATTGTTCATTCCCGAATTTATCATGAGAGAACTATAGAAGATCCATTCACGAACCATTCAAATAAGAAAGAAAAATGCAATTTTACGAAAGGACGAAATTTCGAAAAGCCAATGTTTAGATAAAGTATTGTAATATTTTCTCAGGTTCGTTAATAAAACTTATTTACTTTATTCAAAACATCCACTTATTTATTTTGCAAAATAAAACACTTTACTTTTCTTACAAACAAAACGATTTATTATTCACCTTTTATACTTGTTTTCCAAACTCTCGAAATAAGGAGAACGTTCTGGTCTCTGCTTCCAGAGCTTTCCGTAGGGGAAATTTCCCAATAATTTCCCTTCCAAAAGCTTTTATTTGACAGCTGGTAAATCTGCTATAATCCGGCAGATGGGGCTTCCTTCGTTTGAGAGTTGCTATAATTATAGCTACTAAGGGTATGTTTGCACTGCGACCGTAAGCTTTATTGTGTTCGTTTGTTTGCTTTTCAGAGTCGTTATAGTTCAAATTTGAAAAGTCATTACACTGCCCCCCTCTTAGGATTGATCGTCCCGAGCAAATCCATCACTTCCTTCGCCATTATAACGATGTAAACGGTCGATGTGAACTACTTTTATTTTGCCTCTTAATCCTCTCCGAATGCGGTAGACGCCATCGTTTACTCGTGTTACATTACAACAGTATGAGGGCCTTCCGAATTTTGTTGAAGTTTCAGTGACATTCCCCTCCAACGCTGGGAATTATAAAACCAAACAAGGTCTCCCGCTTGGAATCCTGTCTTTGTTGCTTTTGTGTCGTATCGCTTTTTCATCCGACCACTTGATGGCTTCATATTTGCCCTTGTTCTTTCCTGAACGTCACTCAGCCTTTCTTCTTCATTTCCCTTATCACTCCGATTCATGGGGCCAGTCTGTTGAATTTGCACTATCCTTTCGTTGTTCTTCAATGCCTTCTGCTGAGTTTTGATTGTCAGGATACCGTCCATTGAAACCGTTGAGATGACATCTTTGGCATCATACCCCTTTGGTAGCTGGTACTTCCGTACAAACTGACGACTGATGTAGCCATGTTCATCTTCACGTTCATGATTACCTTCTACTACCACGCTGTTGCCAACAGTTTTGACCATTAACTCATTTGGCTTGAAATGGCTGACATCCATGCACACTTGAAATCCGTCCGTTCCAACTTTGTAGTTTTCTTTGGAATCACGCTTGTCACCCTTTCGACGGATAGGATTTAACTGCAGCGGAGTCACTTTTGGGCGATATATATCGCTTCCCGAGTCATCCTTTCGGGCAGTCCTCATTTTCCTTTTACTCCAATCGTAAATGGGATCGGCTCTCAGTCGCTGGATGGAAACAACTTCCTTTTCTTTTTCATGCGTGCAATGCTTGTAGTCTGGTTTCCAAGGTCTTCTAGGTGGCAATCTGCATTGGCGATGGAGATGTCCAGTCCTGTTGCAATTCCAACATGGAGGTTTTCTAGGTGGCAGTCTGCACTGGCGTTGAAGATGTCCGGTCTTGTTACAGTTCCAGCATCGAGCAGGTCCATCTCGCTGGTTTCTTTGGAACACAGTTCTCTGGCAACAACACTCCTCAACTCCTAGTTCTCTCAAGCGATGAACTCTTTGTGAAGCCTGTTCCACTGCTTCCATAGTGAGTGCGAATGCTAGTGCTTCAGGAAGCGTGCGTTTGCCAGCAGTTCGAATTGCTCGCTGAAGGTTGATGTCAGATACAGCACGAACAAAGGCTTCTGTTGCGAATTGATTGATGATTTCATCTCCTGCAGCTGGATATGCCAGGTGCGCCAACCGTTCGATGTCTGCTTGGAGTTGTTGCAGAGTTTCTCCTCTTTTCTGGACTCTGGAATTGCGTTGGACGCGGAAGACTTCTTGCATATGGCCATCTCCAAAACGTTTGTCAATGGCCTGAACGAGAGCACTGAAGTTGCCATTTTTATCTGCTGGTATGGTTTGTAACAGCTCAGCAGCAGGTCCTCTGAGGGCAAGCGTTAGAGCTATGCATTTGTCTTCCTCATCCCAGCCATTTGTTGCTGCGGCTGCCTCAAACTGCTTCTTGTTGATTGACCAAGAAGTTTGCCCATCGAAGGTTGGTGGATGCATCTCTTTTTCCTTTGGACAGTCGCCAGAACTTTCTCGAACCTTCATTTTCCTCACTTTGTCCAATTCCTTGGTAATGGATTCGATTTTATCTTCCACTTTTTCGAACTTTGATTCTACTGTCGACAATAATTGCTTATCGACAGTAGACAATTGTTGATCGACAGTTAACAATTGTTTATCGATAGAAGAAAATTGTTTATCGACACGCTCGTCAAGGGCAATAATTCTGTTGTCAAAGGCATCTAACTTACATTCGAGCATATTTGTCTGTTTTTCCAGCAGGCACTTTTGTTCTTGGCTTTGTTGTTCTAGAAGATTCTTTTGCTCTTGGCTTTGTTGCTCGAATCGTTCGAGAAGATTCTTTTGTTGACTACGTTGTTCTTGGCTTTGCTGCTCTAGAAGATTCCTTTGTTCTTTACTTAGTTGTTCGAAACGTTCGAGAAGATTCTTTTGTTCATTTCGTTGTTCTTGGGTTTGTTGTTCGAATCGTTCGGGAAGATTCTTTTCCTGACTATCAAATTTGGCAAGCAGCTGAGACAGCATATTGGTCATGCCCGATGTACTTACTTGCTCTGGTTGTTCTTCCATTTCAATGTCGAATATAAACGTGTCCGGGTTTTTTCCACATCTTCTTAAATCCTCTTGCAGACGAATTATAAGATCATTCTTTGTTCCAGCAGTAGGAAGATCTCGCTTATTCAGTTCTGCCTTAAGTTCCACTAAATTTTAATCATTCAAAGATTTACCCATTGTCTTTTTTTTTCACTTTCCACACAATAAATTAACTGAGTGCACAGATAAAATAAGTTTTATCCCACTTCTGACACCAATGTAATATTTTCTCAGGTTCGTTAATAAAACTTATTTACTTTATTCAAAACATCCACTTATTTATTTTGAAAAATAAAACACTTTACTTTTCTTACAAACAAAACGATTTATTATTCACCACTGAATTAATTCACAAACTTTACTTTTCACTTTTATTACAACCAACTTTATTCATTCACGATTAAAAACAAACTGTCTCGCTGCCGTTCAATCATGTGCCTTTTACCTCTTGAACAGAATGAACGTAGCTGCAGCTGGTAGCAAGAGTTGAATTTAGTTTAACTTCTGCTACACCATACATTCCTTGCTACATTTACAACTACAGCTACACCATTCTGTTCAGCCAGTTATACTTGTTTTCCAAACTCTCGAAATAAGGAGAACGTTCTGGTCTCTGCTTCCAGAGCTTTCCGTAGGGGAAATTTCCCAATAATTTCCCTTCCAAAAGCTTTTATTTGACAGCTGGTAAATCTGCTATAATCCGGCAGATGGCACTTCCTTCGTTTGAGAGTTGCTATAATTATAGCTACTAAGTGTATGTTTGCACTGCGACCGTAAGCTTAATTGTGTTCGTTTGTTTGCTTTTCGGAGTCGTTATAGTTCAAATTTGAAAAGTCATTACAGTATCAAAAAGTATCCGAAAAAAGTTTTGAAATCATCGGGACTTCGTTGTTCCTTGAGCGATTTAAATTAAATTTACACAGGCAATAGCTGATACGGAATTGTAATAGAAAAAAATATTCAAAACAAAATGTTTTAAGAAATGTCGACATTTTATTACTTAGTTTTTCTCTGACTGATTTCAATGAAATTGACACACAGGCAATTTCAATCCTTAATAGTACGAGATCTAAGCAGCGCCAGCGTCAAAACACAATTCATTTTAGATTGGCTGGTTCTCTGATACGCGTGAGGGTGACTGGTGGAAAATGTTGTGCTATCCGGCATTTTGAAAAGGGTGTTGAAAAAGGTGAATGCAATTTTCGCGGGTCCTATAGAACTAAGAGTACAAATTTTTATTTGATTTTGTAGGCAAAAATATCTTTTAAATTTGTTGTTTACAAATATTTTCGACATCATGAACAATTGTTGCCGAAAAACTGTAAAAATGGTTTTTAGCGTTTACCTCACGTTCATCTGAATGAAAATTTTTTAACTAAACAGTTTTCTTGTAGAGCACCTGATTTCCTACATTTGTTTATATTTAGATTTTTTTGTATACACTATACAGTAAAGAATTTTTTAGGCACGACTACTATTTGTACGGCGGCGTCTGTAGAAGGACACAGTTCAAGTGCTTTATTGTTTCAGAAAGGGGAGCTATCCCCTATAGCTTAGGGAGGAAGAAAAGTTGTGTTAGAATACACAAAAAAGAATTGATTAAAAAACAACAGAAAAACATTCAACAATGTATTATAGCTCGTTTCTTTTATTTAATTTTTCAATAAATTTATAGCTGTCAATAGTTTTTGAAAAATTATTCAAAATAGTGAAATTATGATAGGAAAAACTGCTAAAGGTTAGCGGTGAAATACAATTTGATATCTTATTGCCGCATCTGAATTCATTTAATTTCATTAAGCGTCGCAATTCTAAATTTTTTTAGTCACATGGTTTTGGCGCCCTTGTTGGCTGCCGCCCGGTGCACAGGCCCTTGTTTGCCCCTCCATAGATACGGGGCTGCACAACATTGTTTCAAGTGTTTGGGATGGCGAGAATCTTTCTGAAGAGTTTGCGACTGTAGCAGGACTTAAAAAAGGACTTAAAAAAGGTCCAGACTGGTTCGCTTTGTTCATCGAGGATCTTAGTGAAATCCTTCCAGCAGGAATAACCTTTGCAGGAATTTATATCAAAATATAGATGTATGCAGATGACATCGTCATCATGGCAGAGTCAGCCTATTCATTACAATTATTAATGATTAACCGCCTTGCAGACTACTGCAATCTGCAATACATGGAATCTCAGGGTCAATCTAAATAAATTGAAAGCTATGATTTTTCGAAGAGGACATGGATGGTATTCGAGGAATGAGCAGTTTTTCTCCAGTGGGCAAGAGATAGAAGTCGTTCGAAAGTACAAGTATGTACCTCTTGGAATCATAATTTCCAGTAATGGTAGTTTTGACAAACATATTTCAGAGAAACCTTTAAGTGCCACAAATGTGTTAAACACAACATGGAAAAACTGCATGGCCAATCGTCTGGTACCGCTTAATACAAAGTATGAAATTTTTGCATCTACTGCAAAGTCAATCATGTGTTATGGAGCACAAGTCTAGGGGTTTTTGGAATCAGATAGCGTAGAAAAATTTATTAAGAATATTTTTAAAAACGACTATTCAGACTTCTGCAGACTACTCCAAACTACATGTTGTACCTGGAAACAGGCCTTGCTCCTATGTACATATATATCAACGCTAAAACTGGATTTAGATTATGTTTTGAAAGTCCTATCATGGCACAGCAACAGGATACCGAGAAAAATAGCAGAACTCATTATCACCCGGAAATATGTCTGGTTCAAAAAATGGTTGGATTTAGCAGATTTTTGTAACTACACTTTGGAGCTACCTCTGCAAAATGTAGCTAACTGGAAATGCCAATTGTATGGACTTTAAAAGAAGCTGGATGAAAATATCGGTTCGACTACTTTGAATCTGCGAGATCATAAATATACAGGTGTTATTACAGTCAGCTTGAATATGACTTAGACAAAAATAATTATTTCCAAAACAACAACAACCACGTCGAAGCAATATCGCTTATTTTTAAAGGAAGAGAAGAACTGCTGAGTTGGAACTTTATACCGCATAGAGATGACCTGCCGATTTTATATTCGCTTTGCAATATGGGAGAGAGAGAGAAGATATCAAACACTTTTTATGCATATACCCTGTTCTGAAAGAGTTACGACGTTCAGTATGGAAAACGAATATTTTGAGTGAGGTGCAAATGACGAGATCTTAAATGGAATTTAGTGGAGGAATCTTTATACGTTTTGTAAAGCAGGCTTAGATTATTATCGAAGAAAAATAATTAAAGAAAGTTTTCAAAGCTATTGTCTTGTATATTGTTCATATACGTATGTACATATGTACATAATGAAAATAAATTAGTGAAAATTGCTTATATAGGAAAAATAAAAAGAAAAATGTCAATCTGACAGACGGCCTTGGGCCATTGTCTTACTTCATTTTGTTATTTTATAAATTTGTTATCTAAAGAGAAGAAATAAAATGATTTTTGAATTGAATTGAATTGAATACATATAATGTATGTATGTAGAGTAAAATAGATAACAGTTGGTAACAGCCGAGTTCTTGTTAATTGTATGTAGTTGATTTTCATTTAGATTTGGAACTTAACGGGGATTAATATAGTTTATATATTTTTATTATGAAATTTTAATTCGTGAACTAAATTCTAATCAACGATTTAAATAATTTGTGTATTAGAAGATATCTGAGTTTTTTTTTAATTGATTGTGTATTGTGTTCCCACAGTACACATATTAAAGGTAATATCATTAGAGTTTTGATTTTTGTTTCTTCTGCGCATATATCAAAATTTGTGTCAAATGTCAGTATTTGTTGTTGTTTTTACGTGTATTTAAGTCATCACGCTCCCAGCCATTTTCATTTCTGACAATTCTAATTTGTTGTTGTTTTTACGTGTGTTTTCTTCCTCATGCTCACAGCCATTTTTTATTTTCGACTGACAACCTGCGCAGTATAATACCTTAGTATCGATGCTCTTGCCACTAATTTTTATTCAGTAGTTTTAGATTGTTTTTTTCTATCTGTACCTTATGGACCCTAGAAAAATACATCGTCATCCCCTCCGTGGTATACAAAGGAGCTCCGTACACTGCGCAATTCCCGAAACTGTCTCTGGCAAAAATATTTATGATATAGAACAGAAAATGACTTCTCGCTTTACATAGTTGCGTATAATGAATTTTCAACTCTTTCTAAAGTGTTATATGATGCCTATATCCATCAGATGCAATTCGATATTAGCCGTGTTTTGGTGAAAGTGATGAGCAGCGCAGAAATAATAGGCGTGTTTTTTGAAAGAGTGTATAGGCAGCTCAGCAAATTTTTACACACAAACAACAACACAATGAAGAGTGGATATAATTTTGGTCAGTAATCGGAGTGCACATAATAGTGAATATAAATGTTGTAATCGTGAAATGAATGAGGGCGCTCAACTCGGTTGTAGAGTAAATATTCCTATACTAAAAGTAGGCAGTACCAAAAATGGCGCTCAACTCGGTTGGTGAGTAAATATTCCTACACCAAAGGTAGGCTATACCATCCAAAAGGTAGGCTATTCCATCCAAAAGGTAGGCTATACTATCCAAATAGTAGGCTGACCCACCTAAAGGTAGGCTACACGAAAGCCGGCTATACTAACTCTGAAGTGTATACAAAAGTGCATAAAAGCGTTTTGTTCAGATTTTATTGCTGTGCTGCTCATCACTTTCACCAAAACACGGCTAATATCTGAACAAAACGCATTTATGCACTTTTGTATACACTTCAGAGTTAGTATAGCCGGCTTTCGTGTAGCCTACCTTAAGGTAGTTTAGCCTACCATTTGGATAGTATAGCCTACCTTTTGGATGGAATAGCCTACCTTTTGGATGGTATAGCCTACCTTTGGTGTAGGAATATTAACTCACCAACCGAGTTGAGCGCCATTTTTGGTATTGCCTACTTTTAGAATAGGAATATTTACTCTACAACCGAGTTGAGCGCCCTCATTCATTTCACGATTACAACATTTATATTCACTATTATGTGCACTCGATTACTGACCAAAATTATATCCACTCTTCATTGTGTTGTTATCACTGATCCCAAGCGATTTTGGCAATTTATTAATTCAAAGAAAAAGTCTGATGGTTATCCAACTACTCTTAACTATTTAAATCATTCTTCTAATGATAATAAGATTATAACTAATTTATTTGCAAATTTTTTCGGTCTGGCCTTTTCTGAAAGTGATTTTGAGCCAGATTTAAGTTACATACTTTAACTATATGAATAATTGTAATCAAACATCTTTAGTATCAATTAACATTAATGCTGATGATGTGGTCCACAAGATAAATAATCTCAAGGATGATTTCTCATCAGGTCCAGACGGTTTGCCAGCGATTGTTTTAAAGAAATGTGCAGCCAATCTTGCTCAGCCTCTGGCAGCTCTTTTCCAAAAATCTATTTCTTTTGGCATTTTTCCGTCGTTGTGAAAAAATTCTTTTATCATTCCTATTCACAAAAAGGGCTGTAAAGCAGATATTGCAAACTATAGGCCAATTGCGAAATTATCTTGCATTCCTAAATTTTTCGAAAGCATTGTCTTTGACAGTGTATACTTTCATTGCAAGTCAATTTTTTCCACTAAACAGCACGGGTTCCTTAAAGGTAAATCTACGACCACTAACTTGACAGAGTTTGTTTCTTTAGCTTTGAACGCAATGGAAAATAAAAATGAAGTTGACGTTATTGCCACAGACTTTAGCAAGGCATTTGATAAAATCTCACACAAAATTATATCGTTTAAATTAAAGGCTCTTGGATTTCCTCCTGGCTTCATTCAATGGATGGAATCATACTTATCAGATCGAAAATATCAGGTCTTGTTTAGATCTTCTGTATCAGACCCTTTCATTGGGAAATCAGGAGTCCCTCAAGGTAGTCATCTGGGCCCATTAATTTTTATTCTAACGATTAAGGACGTGGAATCTGTGATTAAGCATTCGGAACTTTCTACCTACGCGGATAACATGAAAATCTTTAGGGTAATCTCTTCACCTAACGATGCTATACCTCTTCAGAACGACCTGAATAATTTTTTTATTTGGTGTCAAAAAATTAATTTAGAACTTAATGTCGGTAAATGCCAAGCCATCACATATTCCCGCAAACGTCCTCGCCCACCACCACGGGACTACTATATTAATGTAGATCTTGTTTCCAGAGTAACAACAATTGGTCTAAGGAGTTTTCGGATCCCTACGTAACGAAATCTCTTTACACAACCTTTGTACGATCTTTACTTGAATATGCTAGTCAAGTATGGTCCCCTTACCACATTGTGCACACCAATAGACAAGAGGCATTTCAGCGTAGATTCCTCCGCTTTGCTCTTAGAGGACTCCCATGGGTTGACAGCTACAACTTGCCCCCGTATAATGATCGGTTGCGGCTTATTAACTTACAATCCCTCCAAAAGCGTCGTGAAGTAGCTGACGTAATTTTTGTTCATCAAATTTTGTCTGGTGTTACTGATTCTTCTGCCCTCCTTGAGGCAATGAGTATTAACACCAACTCACATTCTGTAAGATCAGTACCCCAATTCCATCAAGCACCCCACAGAACTGATTATGGCAGGAATGAACCAGTTTCTAGAATGTTGAGGGAAGTAAATTCTTATTCAAATGTTTTTGACTATAATCATAACAAGATCACACAGAAAAAACTTCTTTATTGTTCCTCCTATATTTTAGTTGAAACTATTTAGTACAGCCTGAAAAATTTAACTAATTACTACATAGAGGAACTGAAACTATAAACTCAACGAACCTAACAAATGCCTTAGCATGCTATTCCATTTCAATTTTTTACTATTTTTAATTTGACTTTTAACAAGAGATCTGCTTTTGCATGGTCCTATTTTAAATTTAAATTTGTTTTTATTTTTTCATTCTTTTTTTTTTCCCTTTCTTATTTCTTTGTATTTTTAATTTTTTTTTTCACTTTATGTATGCTTGCATTAAGCAGACCCATCCTTTTTTCTCTCAGGATTCGTATCACATTTAAAAGAAGTTATTGTGTTATTCTGGCAACAGTTCAACATAATAACTATCTATCCTTATTGTCTATTTAAAATAATTTGTATGTATTAAGAACCGATATGACTTGCAATCGAAATTGCTGTCATACTCGGTGTAAATGGACCCCAGCGCGTGCGGGATCTGGGGGGGATAGAGGCGTGGGATTATTTATTTATTTATTTATTTACTTAGATTTGTGTACTGTGTTGTGTTCCTATGCATATTATTTACTTTTTTGTATACACTGGATTTTGTGATCAGATCACATTTCATTTTATTTGACTTAACATTTTTCAATCCTAAACCCAAGTGAAATATGTATAGTTTAATAGTAACGCCTGGATTATGCAACTATTAAGGCATACAAATAATGAAATTAAGATATAGGCACTAACAAACGTAATCACAAATAACAAATGGGAGAAATGGATTAAAAATCCAATCAAATAGAACAAAAAATAAGTATACGCCCGAGTGAAATTCTTTATGACTTTTATCATACATTTAATTATTTCTGCTTTCACTAATAAGGCATTTTTGATTTTTTTTTGGAATGAATAATAAATTATAAAGCCTAGTACACGCTGCTGATGCAAAACGAAAAATTGCGCAAAGCCATCGTAAACGTGGTAAAGTTTTAAACTTCATAAAAATCTCAGTCTTTGTAAACGAGTAGTATGTGTGTTCTAATCTTACTTAAATACCTAAATAGCATAGCAAGTACCAAATAAAGATTGAGATGTTAAGTACATGCCCATGACAGTTTTTCACTTTTTAGCCGACTAGTTTAAACCACTGTCGTGAAAAGACTTGTAAAATGTTGTGTATTACTTTTTCTAACAGGCAAAAATGGGCAGATAAAAAATAAAAATACATATGTTATCTATATTAATGCTGGAACATAATTTTTGTTCAATCTTTCTGTACAGATTTGAACAGAAAAGAAAGATGCCTATACCTCTTGTTTTACTATCACTCACACACAAAATCTGCTGTGGACTCTTAGTCTATTCAACTTTCAAAATATTAATCTTGTGATTTATCTAAAGCTGAGGTAGCTTACCGGGTTTCCGGGCTGCTTCATAAAGAAGTATGAAACTTTAGTTTTAAGTCAATTCTTTACTGAGTTATAAATCCAGAATCCTCTAGTATATTGTTTTTGTTACTTATGTAATTTTTGATACTGCTAGTCTTTCTGCGTCGCAACGGCTAATTCCTTCCTGGGTCCTGGCTTTCGTGTTTTTCCACTGAAGCTCATGTTGTATGAAGATTATGTCCATCAAAAGTTGCACGAATCACGTGCAGGATTAAGTAGAATGAGTGAAAGAAGCTGGTGAGTATCTTGGAGAGCCCTGCTAGGAATCACACAAAACTGGTAAAAATCTCGGATGGATCCGGTTAAAATCTCAGTGCAACAGGGAAAAAAGCTCAGCATATTTGGTAAACATTTCAGTACAACTGGTAAAAATTGCAGATGAACCCGGTAAAAATCTCGGATGATTCCGGTAAGACCCTTTACCACTGGTGGGGGGAAATCTGTATTGGACTGGGTGAGCTGTATTGAAGATGGTTTCCACACTAATCTTGCAGTCTGTATGGGGGTTTCTTAAAGCACTTTTCAGCTGAACCATACGTGAGTTGCGAAGTGCACTTTTCTAAGAAGTAGTTCCTCGTTCTACCACTTCATCACCTTTTGAGTGAATATTACTTTCATCCATGTAGACCAGGTTAAGGTGGGATGCGGGGAGGGACTTCATCCATCGATGTTCTTAATCGTCACCCAGTGTTTTCTACTTTTCGGGTGCGTAGTCATGTGGGGCATGAATGTAAGCAAATATACGGGGTGGGCATTTTAGTTTTGGTATGAGAGTTATAGTATAAGCCTAGTTTACAGTTGCCATGCGGAAAAAATAATGAATGCAAATATTTTCGCATGTCAAAGATTATTGAGGTGTAATACAAAATTATTTTTTGCATGATTGGTCTTTCATGGGATGTCATGTGAAACAATTTATCAGCAATTGTTTTGCATACGAAAATAAGTGTGGTGAATAAACAAAATATTTTTGGATGCTTTGTTAAACTGATAAAAAATGGGTTTTGGATCCAAAAATACATTTTTCCATTTTCACGCCTATAATTTATTAATTAATGTCTATTTTACAGTTTCCATACGCGAAAAAAAATCTATGCAAATATTCTCGCATGTCAAAATTAATTGAGGTAAAATACGAAATTGATTGTTTGCATGATTAGATAACAGCTTAATGCAAAAAAAAACACAACTTAAAAAAAAATGTATTTTTTGCATGCAAATGGTTTTTGCATTCAAAAATTATTAAATTCATTTTAGACCTATAGTTTCTTATTAAAGGATAAATTATTGACTCAATGGGTGGCTATGGCAAAGGCAAGAGCTTGAATATTATCCATTTTGTACAGAATAGGTGGAAAATGGTTTCGAAAATTTTGATTTTTTTTTTGTTGCATGGGAATTGTAAATTATGCTTAACGGTAAATTTATTATTCAATGGGTGGTTTAGGTCAAGGCAACATTTTTCAACTTGAATATTATACAATATGGTGCACAGAATGTGTGGAAAATTGTTTTGAAAATTTGGATTTTTTTCGAATGGGAACTGTTAACTATCCTCAGGGAATGGTTTTAGGATGGGGACAGGTGTGTAGTTAGAGGGGACGGAAATGTAATGCTTCCTTAAAATTTAAATACGAAATTATTTTTTAGCCCGGGAACTTGACTACGTCGTGATTTTTTAACTGTTTTGGCAGGCAATTACGTTTTACTTGATAGTTCCGCATAAAATAAATGGGGACTTAACTATTTCAGAGAAAAGTGTCCTTTTTTTCCCGTATCATTTCTTAGTAGCTAAATGACTTTTGTATTCCGATATAGCATTTGCTTATGTTTGTATAATACTACATTTTTTCAAACCAATTCTTTCTATAAATACAAAAATCGAAGAAAAAATGGATAAAGCTTTATTATCTTCAATGCATGACCACATTTTATCTGCCACAAAAAAAAGCAAATTCATGCAATCCACTCATGCATTTTATTTTCCGTAAGTAACAATAATTTATTAATTAGGTATATGTAAAAGTAAATAACAGTTATTCGTGAGAAAGTGAAATTTTAAAGCTTCCATAAAAATTAATTTCAAATGGACCCCAACCCCAACCTTATGTTAACCCAATACTTAACTCACATGTCATATTTACATTTGATAAAAATAATCATGGATTATATATACGTCAACAAACATACAGGTACTTGTTGAATATCATTCTCAACTCAAGTACCTACCAAGCTTTGTCGCAAAATCTATTGCAAATTCATACATTCATAGAAATCAGTAATAAAATGTCTTTTCGCACCCTCATCAAAAGTAGGAACCTCTCTCTCAAGAGCTCCCAAGAGCTTTTATGAAGTAAAATAACGATGGTGTTGGTGTATGTAATAAAACAGTGTTGCCTAAACTATTATTCTGAGTTGCATACAAATATTCTGAAGCTTTGAAAAATTATGTTTGGCTTAGAAATATATTCAGTTAAATATATTCGGATTGTTTAATGAAGATCTGGTGATCGTAGTAAAAAAAATCATCAGACAAAAACTCTGCCGCGATTGCAGAGAGATCTATTAAGAATATGAGGTGCCTTATTTTGGACATCAGCATGTGTTGTCACTGAAAAGTACTTTTTTTATTCAACCTACTTTTTGTGTAGATAAAGAAAGAAGAATAAATAAATATTATGTCTTTGAACTCTCTATTAAAGTATTTTTGAGAGTTCAGATTACTCTCAACTTATCAAGCTTTTGGGGTGGTTTCCAACAGTCGAATTCCATCTTAAACAGCTTCAGTTCAGTTGTATACAAAACTTATATAGATTTAAACCGTCCTGGTGACCGAAAGGTTATGTGAGTACTCGGAACTCTCAGAAAAACAATACGTACTACCAAGTATGTACCTTGCAACTTCCAAAGAAACAATTCTATTTTTATACATCAAAGCTTTTGATGCTAATTGACAGTTGGGTTGTTTCTTTTCGATGCCAAATATGCAATGCTCAGTTGTGATTACAAAAAACGCATGCGTTGCTGCTCTCACATGCGTAAGCCTGTAATTTACATATTTTTAATATGATTAAAATTTATTTGGCACCAAGCATCTATTTTTTTTCCAAATTTATTACTGAAAATGAAAGAGCAGCAACTCTGTACTATAGAGAAGATAGCATCAAAGTTTATCCCAAAAAAGGCTTTTGCAGTGGATTGTTTTTAATTTTGAGATTTTTTGGAAGAGATTCCCTCAACAGCTCTCTTATACTCTTAATTCAATCTAAATCTGTGTGTTTGACACCATCACACCACGGGGATGCTGTGTGGTTATCTTTGGCAGACTTCTAGTGAAAGCTTTTCGACAACTTCAGTTTTGGTCCAGTCTGACTTTTTTTTTCAGCATGTCGAACATGGTGGCATTGACTTCAAACTGATTTTCATGACTCAAAACTAGCATATCAGACTTTAGGGTTGCTAACCACTAAAAAATACGAAAACAAAACATGTAAAATGTCATCATGCCAACAAGTTGTAGTAGTATGATTTGGTCCTTTATAATCGCTATAGCGTACGGCAGCAAGCAGCGGGTGACAGTGAAGAGAGTATAGCCCTTTTGGTGTGAATTTTCTAAATCAAACGTATGTACGTTGTTTTCACGTCGTCGGTTGTAGTGTTTAAAGTTAATTCCGTTCAAATATCAAGCTTCGTGCTTTTAAATCTTGTCGGTATTTCTTTTTTTTTTTTAATAAATGAAACAAATATGGCATTGTTATTGTTAACGGTACCCTTATGGCAAAAAAAGTGCTTGTTCACTTGCTTGTTTGACAAGTGAATAAAGATTGTTTTAAAACAAATGAAATATAGAACTAAACGTATTGTATGTAGATCTAGTTTACAGCTGTTTAAGTGAAAATATACCCTAAGGTGTGAAGATACAACTATACCAAGACCTAGGTAGGTGGATTTAAAATGAAATATTCATGTCAATCCTTTTGTTTCCTGAAGTGTGACCGAGAAAAAATGTTGTAGATGAAGCGTCATTTATCATATTATATCCTCGATAACAAAGGCAATGAATATGATTGTTTTTCCTGTAAAATAGGAATAGGGTCATGGAGTCATGGAGTCAACCCATTTAAGCTTGAACTTTTCTTTTTTCCATTACATCAAACATAAAGAATATTGTACAATCTACCATACATGTATAAGCCATTGTTCCGGGACCCCTGAGGGAAATATACATTGTCCTGCATTTTCTTTGGTTTATATTTCTTAGCTGCACATTAACCCTGGTACTGTATTATTATTTAAAGCCATTTCCAACATCTACTTAGTATTCATTATTATGTTTCTTTAAAGAAATGAATATTTCTTAAAACAAGGTCCTTGAAGTTGTGTATACGTAGGGTGCAACTTAATTGGAAAACGTGCCTGTGAAAAAATTTTCACAATTGGAGATTAAGAGTCTGTAATATTCAACGCGGTTATTTACTTACAAGAAGAATATGCGCTGTCTTTGGAAAATATATACAAAAATACAAAAAAAATACTAAGAGCAGTTAATTCAAATTCCTTAATAACTACAGGGTTGTCAAAGGTACAGTTTGAGTTCGTATTAATTCTAAGTTATTTACATTATTAAGAATATAATATTAATTATTTGCATTGCACCTACAGTTCGAATGAGAATGAAATTTTGCATGTAAACTTTACAATTTTTTTTTCAAACAAACTAAACAGGTGGCATTATTTTTACCTCCACCTCATATTATTAAGAAAAGAGTTCTTGCAGGGTTTTTCCATTGTTACGGTTGTAATACGGATACTCATGATTTTATAAATTATTCACTTAATATTCTTAATAAATTAAATACACCGTTGGTTACCTAGGCTCCGATAAATTAGGTCCCAGGAAATAAGGCCCCAAAAGAAAAAATGAAATAAGGCCCCTAAAGAAAAATTAAAATAATGCCCCGAATTGGGGTAGTTATTTTTATAAAACTATGTTCCAATGAAATAAGGCCCCACCGAAATGAAAAAAAAAGTTCAAAAAATAAATAAAATAAATCCTCAACTTATTTTGTCTTTTTTTTAAATTAAATAATAGGTACCCCAATTTCTATTTTCTATTTAAGTTTATTTTCTAAACCTAAATTGTCTAACAGAACACCACAAACTAACCACTTGGATTGTATCTAGTACAATTTCTCTTGTAACGGGTGTTTTTTTTAGAGGTATAGGACTTTAAGTTGGCAACACTATTTTAACTGGCAGCCATTTTTTCAGCTGTCAAGTGATTTATTTTTAGTTTGGTTTGGCATTTCAACATTTGAAGCCACAGGATCACCTATACAAAGGCGTAAATTCAGTGAATGAGCTCATAACAAGATTGCCATTGATCTCAATTTTCATAAGCGAATTTTGTTTAGCGATGAAGCTCACTTTTGGTTGAATGGATAGATCAATAAACAAAACTGCCGTATTTGGAGTGATGATAATCCTCAAGTGTATGTTGAGACACCGTAACATCCACAGTACACAAATCTAAGGTATTATACTGCGCAGGTTGTCAGTCAAAAATAAAAAATGGCTGTGAGCGTGAGGAAGAAAACACACGTAAAAACAACAACAAATTAAAATTGAAATTGTCAGAAATAAAAATGGCTGGAAAGGTGATGACTTAAATACATGTAAAAACAACAACAAATATTGACTTTTGACACAAATTTTGATATACATATGCGCAGAAGAAACAAAAGTCAAAACTCTTATGATATTACCTTTAATATGTGTACTGTGGTTACATCCACAAAAACTTACTGTTTGGTGCGCTTTATGGGTTGGTGGAATGATTGGTTCGTACTTCTTTAAAACGATGGTGGCCAGAACGTTACAGCCAATGGTAACCGCTATATAGCCATAATTACTAACTTTTTCGTTCATCAATTTCAACAAGACGGCGCAACATGTCACACAGCTCGTGCCACAATTGATTTATTTACCGCATAGCTTCAAGTTACGGACCCGTGACCCCAAAATCGTGCGATTTAACGCTTCTTGACTATTTTCTGTGCGGATATGTGAAGTCTCTAGTCAACGCCTATAAGCTCGAAACGATTCACCACTTGGAGGACAACATTCGCCACGTTACTGCCGATATACGGCCACAAAGGTTGGAAAAAGTCATCGAAAATTGGACATCCAGCCGTGGCGGTAATGAGAAAAAACAAAGCTCAAAATATGTTGAAACACAGAAAAATTAAGCCTTGAAATCCCACCCTGTCAAGGGTTGTGTAATAGAGACTTGAAACTAAAAATTGTATTTAAGTAATAGGTGATTACACAACATTGCTTTGCGTCTGACTCTTTTCAAAAATTCAATGCGTTCGAAGGTTAAATAAGATGTTTTTAATATTTTTAAAAGTTTTAAAACGTTATAAATTTCCTTGAATTTTCAAGTCTTTCACCTCGTCAGAAAATTTGTTTTACTATAAAACTTTGGGGACATTTTTGCTTGGCCACAAAAATAAAGAACCAAAATGCTTTGGGGTTTTTTGAGGGCGAGATAAAATGTATGTAAGCATTTCATGTAATTGAAATACATATGTACATAAATGTATGTATAAACATTAGGTATGTAGGTATATGAGTAGGGTACATGATTTAATGGTATTTTTAAGTGCTAAAGGTAATGAAAGCAAAACTTAGACGATAAACCACCTTAAACAAATTTATAGCCCTTTTTAAGTGAAAATTACTGTATTTTTCGTTACCTATTACTACTCCCAAAACTCAATTATTAAACCATCAATATTTGTATGTCATGAATTTCATGACAGAGGAACCAATTTGACTACCTCTCATCATCCACATACTATTTTTGGGACATGTTTTTTGGTAATAAATTCATATTTTCCCCTTTCCTCTGAGAAAACCTTTGGCCAAAAAGTTATTTTTGGGTAACATTTGAGTCAAGTTTATACAGCAAACCATTTTAATTTTTAAAAGGATTTGGTAATGTAATCAACTTGCTCTCACGTCAACACTAGAGGCACAATCTTTCAAAAGTCCGTCAAATTACTCGCTTATGCTGATGACATTGAAATAATCGGACGAACTAAGCGAGGTGTTAGTGGTGTTTTCGTGAGTATTGAGATGGAAGCCAAGAAGATGGGGTTAACGCTGAATGAAGGCAAAACGAAATATATGATGTTAACAAGAAAGAACACCCGACATCGACGTCTCGTACCGAACGTCACTATAGACAGCTATAATTTTGAGGTGGTCAGAGACTTTGTTTACCTAGGATTCGCTATAAGCTCAGCGAACGATACTGAGATCAAACAAAGAATTACACCTTGCCAATCGCAGTTTCTTTGGGCTCAGAGAGCAATTGAGAAGCAAAGCCCTCTTTCGAGCTATTTAACTGTCCCTGTATAAGACGCTTATCACCCCGGTCCTGATGTACGGTGCAGAGGCATGAACACTGTTAGCGGAGAAAGCGTTAGGCTGTTTTGAGAGGAAAATTCTCCGGGTGATTTTTGGTCCTGTCTGCATTGATGGGAATGGAGAAGAGAACTGTACGGGCTGTACAGCGACACCGACCTAGCCACAAAATCCAACGACTGAGATGGCTGGGTCACCTAGAGCGAATGGACATCAATGCTCCGGCCCGGAAAGTATTTGAATCCAACCCCGTGGGACAGCACAGTAGATGTGGCGCACACAAGTGGAAGAAGACCTCAACCAGCTTGGTGACAGCTAGCTAGAAACCGAGCCGGCTGGAAGAAGCTTGTTGGTTGAGGCCCTGGTCCACCCCGGACTGTAGCACCACCTTAAGTAAGTAAGTTAGTAAGGGGGCTGATCAAAATCCTGCGTACGCCCTTATCCCTCCCATTGTTCTGAAGAGATATATTCTTCGAGGCCACTGCGTAAGCTTTTTCATCTATTCTCATCTACTGGCATTTTCCCAAGTGGGTGTATGTAAAACAGCTTTTGTCTAGCCTGTCCAAAAAAAAAGTGAATCTTTATCTCCCTCTTATTATCGTTTAGCTGCACTTACGTTCCTTCTTTTCAAGGTTATGAAAACGCTGATCCATAAGCACAGCAAATATCTTGAGCTGCTTTGTGACCAAAATTATATGGCTTTCGTATAGCACTGGTGATCGCATCGAGCGAGAACAAATTTTTACATCGTTTTCAGAACTGTCTGATGTCAGTATCGTTGAGGCTCTTGTTCGTTGAAATAAAAATTTCTTTTCGAACCGCTCAATACCAGTTGAATTAAATGGCTTCAAGGCTGAAATTCACAAGAACAGCTGATGTGCCCCAGGGCTCTATTTTGTCTCCCAATCTATTCATCTTATTCATCGACGATTTCTATCTGGCTTAATTGGCTCGGATCAAGAGATGACCCGTTTTTGGCCAGTTCATCTGCCTTTTCGTTCCCGTATATATCACGATGTCCTGGGACCCATCTTAGGGTAGCTGTGATCGTTGCGTTGAGAATCCTCAGTTCATTTCCGCAGCTATCTTGACTTTGTAGTGATTGAAGAAATGGTTTTTATTGCCGTCTGGCTATCTATGAATATATCGCTATTTCTACTAAATATACTTCACATGAGCCAAGATGTTTTGCGGCTTCGCAGGCTGCAAGTACTTCCACATTCCACTATTGGAAGCTTTATTGATCGGTTATCTGAGTAGATACCTGACCTTACTACCTCACAGGTCTTGGAATTGTCCGTAAATACCGATACATGGTTATTGTAAATGACCCGGATTTCATTTCAAGATTCGCTTGTAGGGATATCTGCTATGACCACTGGATTATAATCTATGTGCGGTGTGATGTAGTCGGTTCGAATGTCTATGTCTGTGAAATTCATAATAATTCTATGACCGTAGTAGCCAATCTTCCAGTTTCCAGTTATAGCACAGTTTAAGTCTCAAAGCACTTTTGGCCGCCAACTCTTCTGTAAACAGATCGAGTGGGGCTAGTGAAAGGAAAGTTTCAAGGGCTGCCATTGGTGTATGTAGTTCTAATATCTCTGGTTGTGCCAATACACGATAGTCTCTCAATTTTTGTCATGGTTTATAGATTAGTTTCCTTATCCAAGACTGGCCACCAGGCAATGAATGATTCTGGGTTTGGGATCCCATTTTTACCAAAAATTCTACTGCAAGTGTAGAAAGCCATTGAGGATTTTTTCTCTCTTTCTTTAATATTTTCTTTCCAGTTTAGTCAACGGTCGAGCACAATGCCAAGATATTTGGCAGTCCCCGAAACCTGTAGCGGAGTTCCGTTAATGGTTATGTCACATATGGCGGGAACGTTACGCGTCCTTGTAAACAACTTACTTACTTACTTAAGGTGGCGCTACAGTCCGGGGTGGACCAGGCCTCAACCAACAAGCTTCTTCCAGCCGGCTGGGTTTCTAGCTAGCTATCTCCAGTTTCACACGCCTAGTTGGTTGAGGTCCTCATCCACTTGCGTGCGCCACCTTTTACGCTGTCCACCTCTACTGCGCTGTTGGTTGAGGCCCTGGTCCATCCCGGACTGTAGCGCCACCTTAAGTAAGTAACATCATTTAACGCCCATTCTTTATCCAGGAATACTGCTAAGGTAAATTCTTTGAACTGAATTGAATTTTCAACCGTGCCCACCACATTACTGGCTGAACAGAATAGAGTGCTGCAACTGGAGCTGCAGCTGCAACTGGAATAGCTGTCAAAAAGTGTCGTACGTGATTTTTTTTACGCGCCCACAATGCAGCTGTACAGCTTTCTGACATTTTAGTATCGAAAATAAAAATGAAAACAAAAATAAAAATTAATAATGATGAAAAAGAAGCTGAAATTGCTTTACGTCTTTATGAGACATTGAAAAGAGTTTAAAAATTACTTTAACCCACATGTAAACACTCTGTTTTGCTCACAATTTCGAAACGTCAAAAAAGCTGCAAGCAAAAGTTAAAAGTTGGCCAACTTGTCCAGTTGCGTCTGCAGCTCCGTCTGCAGTTGCGCCGTGTTCTGTTCGCATCATTGAATTTGTGGGTATTCAACATTTTGACAGCTATTCCAGTTGCAGCTCCGTCTCCATTCTGTTCAGCCAGTTAAGTGCTGTCTCAGCAGATTGCAACCTTCATGTATGTATATTCGGCCCGCGAGAACACACCGTCATTCTTGAGAAGAAAGGAGCCTGAAATCTTTCGGTTCAGTGTGCTTGAGCTTGCAAGCCTTCGGGATGGAGATGACATTGATTTCTCTCCAATCAGTAGGAATGCAAGCAGCGTTGCCGATGTGGCACGATCGTGACATTTTGACACGGAAATTTTCTCGTGGCACGGTGGCACGATAAGTTTCAATATGGCACGTTTTTTTTATTTTCATTATCTTACATAAATTTAAACTCATAGTATAAACACAGTGTCAATATTCAATATTCATCAAAAGAACTGGACGTGTCTACTTTATCACCTCAACAGAACTGGATGCATCAATTCTAACTCATAGTAGGCGTTTTCCTTTGGAGGTGGCGAAATACTTGCAAGTACTTTGCTAGCTTTTTTCAATGGAACACATCAAATTGCTTTCCCATGGCAAATGTATATACTCGAACATGAGAGCATGTGCAGTTGGTAGTACTAGATTAGGGTTTTCATCTACTCATAAGTACTTTGCCACCTCAAAAGGAAAACGGCTAGTATGAACACACTTATTTCATTACAAAATACCTAGTAGAGCGTAGATCTTATAATATTCAGTTGTCATACAATGCTTTATTAAACTCTTTATATTTTTAAATAATAATAATACTCATAATGTGATGCGAAATAGGTAGTTATGAACTTGCCAAAAACTCCTGTTTCTGGACAATGCCTACACGAATAGAGGAAGTGATTTTTGTTTTTGTAATAGTATTGAATTAAAATTTATTTTTAAAGAACAAATTGAGTTTTTTTCATATGGCACGAAAATTTCATAAATGGCACGTTTTTTCAAAAAATGTGGCACGAAAATTTTTTTTTTTGCGGCAACGCTGAATGCAAGTGATGTTAAGACATCCTCTTTAGTTGTCCACTTGAATAATGGGAACAATTAAATCTTTAGAGCTTTGGGGCAAAATTGGAATTATTCTATTAGGCCTTGCAGATTTTTATGATAAGTTCTTATCTGGTACTCCATTTAATTTGTCAACTAACGACAGTACTCTCAGCTTTACGTATTCGTTTTCAGATTCACATCCACATGTCTTTCGGTATGGAACTACAAAGGTAGCGTATAAAAGGCTCATTAAATTGATATCGACATTCGACAACATTGCAGTAGGGAATACGAAGACTGAATTAAATTAAATGCTTTAAAAACTCAGTACCATCTTATTTCTCAGTTATTTCTCAGTATGTGCATCAAAAACTACTGTCTTCTGTGAAAATGCCATATATCCGGCGTTGCCAAAAATGCTGCGAAGAGCTTTAGTTATGTATGAATATGAGATATGAGATAATTTTTAAATTTAATCTGGCTGTATTCTAAAAGCCCTCATTTGGCCAAGATTAAGTACAATTCTCATAGCTTGGTAGGTGCTCCAATAACACATTTAAAATTCTAGGATAGAATTCAAAATAAAGCAAAATAGGAAAAATAATCCGTGAAAGAACTTAAACGGAAAGTTTACATCTCTTGAGCACCAATGGACGGTACGGAATTTGTCCACCTTAATCCTTGCACTTGGCCCCAACTTTGGACATACTTTCGAGTACAGATATTCTTTTTCTACCCGCATGTTATATGACTTATCTCTATCCCTCCACTTTCAGTATTCAGAAGTTGGAACTTCAAAACTAATGTGCATCGTTATTTCCATTTAATTCTTTCCCTATTTTCCTGGAGCTTTTAATGTGGTTATAATCTTAAAAGTACTCTGAACCTATTTATTTATATTTTTTGTTGCCTTAAACCACAAGTGCACGTTCCTGTCACAGAGTAGTGTATTTTATTTCTCTTGTGATTGAAGGCGCAGTAAATTAACATAATACCATCAAAAAAGCAAACATTTATTTTTCTTTCCACGTAAAGCAAGTATACAAGACTTACATATTTATATTAGATTTATCGTCTGTCACGGTTGTTCTCACGTTGATCTCCTTTTCACGCCAAACAAATTTATTTAGTTATATGCCAAAATCTTGAGAAAAAAAATATCCCCGATTTTCGGATTAATTAACAAGTTGTTGTAATGACCTGCTGTACAACACTGCGATTCACTTGAATAAAGGCAATTCTTTTTTTTTTACAAAACATAGTGTAAAGCCCAGTAACTTTTTAGAACTCAGATTTTTGGAAATTTCAATAAACGTGATTTTTCCAAAGTTTTCAAAAAGAGTCGTAAAAGTAAAGCAACGAAACTTGGTTCATTTGAATAAAGGGAGTTGTGAAATTAATTGCATACGTGAATATATTTTTTGAAAAAACTAGTGAAAGATTCTGGTTTAAGGTAGTTAAAGTTGACTAAAAATGAGAAGAGGACGAAAAATTCTAAATACCGCTGAGAATAGACGGTGGTAAGCGTCATTTTTGTTTTCGCGGAAGGTTATTCACAGTAGTGCAACTTTTGTTGACAAATATTTAAGGGGTATCCTTTCCTATAGAAAACAACACAAAGGAAGGAAATTAGCAGGGATCGCACCATCTGACAGACGTAACATCCTTTGGCTAGCCTCCAATTCCAACAAAAATCAAATTCGAAGCAGGGATAAATGTAAGCAAATATCAACTGTTCGGCATGTGCTGAGCATCTGAAGAGATTTAAGTTAACAAAAAAACCCCTTGAATGGCATACGTAAGGACCTTTGGCTTAGATTTGCCAAGAATTACAAGGCTTGGACTATAGGCCACAGTCAAACTTATTATTAAATTATTTGTTGAAGCCCATTTATAAAAAATACCAAAAACAAAACAGAATCAATAAAACCAAAATATTAAACTTTTCCAAAACTTTTCCCGTTTTCTTTTCGAACCAATTTTACTGCTTACCTTTTTGGGTATTTTTACTAAAGCCTAGTACGCAGATCGAGCAAGGACAAATTTTATCTCTATATTTTTTTCCCAAGACAAATTCTGAGGTTGTAGAAATAAAAACAAAAATTAAATGAGAACAGCAGCGTAGTTAGAAATTTAAAAAAATATTAAATTTTACTTCAATTCACATAAATTTGAAACTTTTACATACAGAAATCAGATTCTTTCAAAGCATTTGCAGAGCAAGACAAATTGATCGCATGCACTTTTGGGGAACAATATAATGTCAACTGTCAAATCATATTGAAGGATATGGCCACGATATCGTGGAATAAAAAACCTCTTAAGATTCCGAAATCTTTGAATTTTTTTTACTTCTCTGGAAAAAAGTGATTTCAGGGCAATTGGTTGACATTTAGATTAAAATGAACTTTTTCGGTCAAAATGTATTAGCTTTTCTGCCATCTGTAAAGCCATTAACTGTCAAACTCAATTGAAGGACGGCTAGGATGTTGTTGGACTAAAAAACCTCTAAACATTCCGAAATTTTTAAAGTTATTTCTGTTTTCTGGAAAAAAGTTTACCTTTTCTGACAAAACATAGTCCTTTCCCTATCCGTCAAGCTATCAACTGTGATGTCGATGTCGATAAATTAGAAGGTCCCTGTCAAAATCAGAAATATTTCCTATTGCTCCCTAAATCCATTTGCCAACTTATTTTGCTGATTCCAACTCGATTAAACTCGGTTTGAATCAATATAAATTTTGTAGATGAAATTATTTTCCGTATCTGTATGTGGCCCTTTTGTACCCTTTGCCATTAGCTACGCCCCTGACTGATTTAAAACAGCTGTTCTATTTATTCTATTCTCATTCTTATGTCATCATTTTCGTTTCGCATTTTATATTTTAAAATTTTCGGTCGTGCGTCCTCACAACGTCTTATAATGGAAATAATGAAACAGGGAGATGATTTTAGTTTATAAAAAGCGAAATATATATAAAATGTCAATGTTTTTCGCGCAAAATTAAGTGGAGACTTTCTTTTACCTTTTCATGTATAGCGGTTACAACTGTCAAATTTTGCGTTGGATCAGCGTACGGCCCATTTCACACATGCCCAGCAGCCGGTAAGCCGGCATCGGTTAACCGGTTTCTCAACAAATGAACCGGTTCCGGTATGTGTGAAAGCTTCCATAAAATCCTTAACCCAACAACCGGTTAGCCGGTACCGGGTACCCGGTTGCCGGCTATGTGTGAAATGGCTCAACCGCTGAACAAAAATCCGAGATAAAATTTGTTCTGGGAAAAATTTTATATGGGAGATAAATTTTGTCTCGATCTGCGTACTAGACTTGACTTTCGATCCGTTACTTTGAAGAGGGATATAGTTTTTGTAAGTATTTTCTATGGAGAGATTTTAAACCTTAGCTTACCACCAATAATTATAAATAGCTTTGCATCGACTTTCCTTGCTAAAACTCATACTGTTTGGTGAAATTTTATTTTAGGCTTTATTTAAGTTAACCGCAGTGTATATGGTGGCCTATCATAGTAATTCTGATCTATTTTTCATATACTATGCAGCATAGTAATATCTTGTACATACTTATCACATCCTTATAAGTGTATACATAATAAATTCGTAGACTAGGGAGTATGCACGTTTCAGACTGCGGGTTATCACATCTACTATACATATATTAGGTTTAGTTTGGAATATTCAACTATAAGCACTTAATGAAGGCACGTGATAAATTCACACAGTTCAACACAACAAAATTCACCACAACTGAGAACATTGTCTTCCCAAAATTAAACTTCAAGTTCTTGAAAAAAAAGTTCTCTATAGGTATTCAAACGTCTTTCATATTATATTCGATATGTCTGTACCTATAGTAGAGGTAACTAAAGTTCGATTGTGTTCGAAAAACATTGCTATCTTTATCGATGACGATAATATGTCACGTTTCACCTATATAGATTTAGATTAATAAAAGTTTTTTCTCACGGTTTTTGAAAAGAAAAAACACAAACAAAGATAAACTTGGATGTCGTCTTATTATGGAATATCATCAATACACAATAAAATGTTATAGCGCCTTTTTAAGCAAGTGAGTGATGTTGGGAATAAATTATTATTATCGATGAATCCTTTGCCTGCATCAAAAAATTGAAGAAAAGAGGTTTTTATGGTTGCTATATACCTTAAACATATTTTAAATATTATGTAGGATCGTAGGTATATAATATATTCTAAGCAGTGCAATGGATCCGAATGAGGAGATTCGACTTACAGTAGGTGTATTTGTTAACGTGAAATTTCTTGAGAACCTTCACAATTTTATGTCAGAAACCTAGTTTGGGAAACTTGGTTAAACGTTGGCTTAACGCTACCGAACAGGCGTAATATTGTAATGACTTTCATATTTGAACTATAACGACTCCGAATAGCAAAAAAACGGGCACAATAGAGCTTAAGGTTGCAGTGCAAACATACGCTTAGATATAATTATAGCGACTCTCAAACGAAGAAACGCCATCTGCCGGGTTATAGCAGAAAACCAACCAAAGTTTTAGAAAGAGGAACTATGGGAAATTTCCCCTACGGAAAGCTCTAGAAGCAATTACCAGAACCTTCTACTAATTTCCAGAGTTTGTCAAACAAGTATAAAAGGCACAAGCTTGTTGACAGCGACACAGTTTTTTTTTTATCGTGAATGAATAAAGTAGGTTGCAATAAAAGTGAAAAGTAAAGTTGGTGAATCAATTTCAGTGGTGAATAATAAATTGTTTTGTTTGTAGTAAGAAAAGTAGAATGTTTTATTTTGTGAAATAAACAAGTGAAATAAATAAAGTAAAAATGTTTTTTTAACGAAAATATTACAATATCATTACTCTTTCTAAACTTATCCTTATAAAGTGTTTCCCATAGCGGCGGGCGTGCCGTTCCTGAATTTTATCGATGGCCTGGGTTATGTTGACTTTGAGGTAATTGGTCAATAATTGTAACTTATTGACGTAGACTTGCAAATTAAGAAAACTCCTACTCCACAGGAAGAAGTCTAATGCGGTCAAACCGCAAGAACTTGGTAGCCAGTTCACACTACCTCCAAAAGTGATAAAACTGTACCCTGAAATCGTTTATGCAGAATATCATTTGTGGCTGTGTGACACAAAGTGCTGTCACACAACACGAAGTGTTGTTCACATTCATATCATCCAATTTAGACTAGAATTTGTTTATCATCGATCGATACGTTGCCCGAGTTGACTGCCTTGGGTTTTCCTGCACACTGTCATTGGCAGTAGTGATATTTTCGGCAGATCCTTCATTTCATTGACGGACAAGAGTTGGTTAATTGTTCACTGAACCGGTTGACTTAAGTTTGGCCAAAAAACGTTGAATAGTCGACTGGGAAGGACGACCATATAATAAGTCAAATGGGTGCACGCATCGTTGTCAGAAGAGAATATCCATTTTGATAATAAGGCTTTATCATTTGCACGTGTTGCTCAATCCTGTAACTTGCCATGTTTTCATTAGTGATTGATTAATAAAAAATAGATTTGACGGATGTCACCAGTCACCCAGTCACTGGTCACCTTATACCAGTGGCTACCACAGATTGTCAACATAAATCCGTCCCTATTGGAAAACCCTTTACTTCCTGTCTTGGTTAACGGGCTTATGACGTTGATTGTTGGACGATAAGGTGTTCAAAGGGCAGACATTGTGCATTATTTGTAAAATCCATCTCTGTCTATCAACTCCTATTCTCTCATTTCCCATAGTGAGCTTAATGTGCCTATTGTTATAGTACCTCAAACAGATATAGGGCTTCAATCCCTGTGGATGGTTGTTGGGGTCAGCAAACGAGAGAGGGATATGATTTCCACTGACGCACTTCTCCTTTCATCAAGTGGCAGCAGAAGAATTCCTCAGATGGAATTTGGGGCTAAAACAATATATTTGGAGCTCTGGCCTATAAATAAGGAGCGGTGAATACCGTTCCCCGCCCTTAGAGATATACAAAGGGTTTTCCAGGTTGGGAGTCATGCCGTCGGGGTGACTTCCCGGTCAAGTAAAGTTATTTATTTGCGAAGCATAATCAAGCCTTGGATATGGACGGATTTACTGTTGACGAAACCTAGCAATCAAAGTAAGGAAAACACAACCTGTAGTCGAATAATAATTTCCCGATGCCCTAAATTGCAACAATAAAGCTGATATTACTGCCATTAAAAAAGTGCGATGGGATGGGCCCGGCCAAAGAAATCTGAAAAACTGCGATATATCTTACGGCGAGTGCTACCAATAATCCAAGGCAGCGTATGACGTTAAGAGTGTGGATTCATCGTAAGGCTGCTCATACACGACGGAATCATCTGATCCATTTGGCTCGGTTGGATTTTAGATCGGCTGAAAATCCAAATGGATCGGCAGCCGTTCCACCCCACACACGACTGATTTTGGATCGGCGCTTGGCCATTTGGATCTTTGGCTCTGTCGTGTCGTGTATGGCTAGCTTTAGACACGGATTTAGGCTTGAAGTCTTGAATTTCAACTATGTGAACAGGCACTTCATAGCAAATCGCATCAAGGCTTACTTCGCCAACTTTAGCCTTATATGCGCACACGCCCTGCCCTACAGAGGAGAAAGATGATGACACAAAGGACTAGTTTTACGAGCTCCTGGACAAGACATATGACCAGAGCCCTAGCTATGACGTTAAAGTTGTCTTAGGTGATTTTAACAGCAAGCTAGGAAGAAAAGACATCTTTGGTGGCACAATTGAAACATATAGCAAGCACATCCCCAAATCCGATAATGGACTTTGCTGCGATAGCTATAGTACGTAGTTGCTATATTCACTTGGAACATGACGATATCCTGGTCCATCCACCGTCAACCCAGATCGATCACAATGAAATCGACGCAAGGCACTCCCCCAGTATCAAAGGGTAGACATGTGCATTCAAGAGGACACAAGCGTCCACAAGCTTTGTTTCAAAGCGAACCTCTGTCTATCAACTCCTACTCTCACCTCCCCGCGGTGAACATCGGGTGCCTAGTACCTTTAACTGAAGATGGGGTTCCAATCCCTGTGGACGGTTTTAGGGGGCAGCAAACGAGAGAGGGGGGAGGAGTGTTCCCACTAAGGCACTTCTCCTTCATCCAGGCGGCAGCGGAAGAATTCTCAAGATGGAATCAACGGTGGCGTCTACAGTTCCAGTTAGGCTGAACTACTTTGTGAACACCTTATACGGGCTACTACGACATATTCGGAGCTCAGGCCTATAAGGAGCGGTTAATCCGGCTCCCCGCCCTTGGAGTTATATATATAGGGTCTGGTCCTCCAGGTTGGGGGTCGTGCCGTCGGGGTGACTTCCCGGCCACGTAAAGCTATTTTAGTTGCGAAGCATCAACAAGCCTCGGATACGGACGGATTTACTGTTGACGAACCTAGCAAACGAAATAAGGACAACGAACTTCGGATCTGCACGTGGAATATGTTCTGTCTCTCTATAGACCACGTGCAGCCGAACATTTAGCGGAGGCCCTAAACTGCTACAAAGCAGACATCACCGCCATCCAAGAAGTGCGATGGGATGGGCCGGGCAAAAGAAAACTGAAAGACTGCGATGTATACTACGGTGACTGTTACCGACCACAAGGACAGCGTCTTTTTGGATGTGGATTTGTTGTTAGAGGCAGACTGAGGCAAGAGGTCTTGAGTTTCAATTATGTGAACGAGCGCCTCACGACAATTCGCATCAAGGCTAAATTCGCCAACATCAGCCTGATATGCGCGCATGCCCCCACAGAGGAGAAAGATGACGACACCAAGGACGAGTTCTACGAGCTCCTGGACAAGACATATGAGCAATGCCCTAGCTATGACATTAAAATTGTCTTGGGTGATTTTAATGCCAAACTAGGAAGAGAAGACGTCTTTGGTGGCACAATCGGAAGATTCAGCCTGCACGACACCACCTCCGATAACGGACTCAGGCTAATCGACTTTGCTGCGGGGCGAAACGTTGTGGTAGCTAGTACGCAGTTCCCGCATCTCGATATTCATAAGGGGACATGGCGAATTCCTGGTCAATCAACCGCCAACCAAATTGACCACATTGCGATCGACGCAAGGCACTCCTCCAGTATCAAGGATGTCCGAACGTTCCGAGGAGCCAACGTTGACTCGGACCACTACCTCGTTGTAGCAAAGGTAATGCTACGGATATCCAGACCAAAGCCAAAACAGGGAAATACTGTCATGAAGTTCAACGTCGGACGGCTACAGTCGCAAGAAATCGCCAGGTCCTTTTCCGATCGAGTCTCTCGCGCCCTCTTAACTAGTCCTTTGCCGCCAACTGCAAACATCGAGAACCAGTGGAAAAACTGCCAGGAAGCCATCAGAGATGCCGCCTCTGACGTGCTGGGCTTCGCACGACCACCACAGCGAAACCCCTGGTTCGACGAGGAATGCCGGCAAGTACATGCAGCCAAACAACAGGCATACAAAGCGGCGCTGCATAGAAGGACCAGAGCTGCTCGCGAGCTCTACGAGCAGAAGAGGAAAGAGGAACACAAGCTTCTCAGAAAGAAAAAGAAAGAGCATGAGAAGCGCGCGATCGAGGAATTAGAGGGATGCCACTGCAGGAATGAAGTTCGGAAGTTTTACCAAAAAGTAAAAAGAACCTCCCAAGGTTACAAACCCCGAACCGAAGCCTGCAAGGATGATCAGGGGAACATCGTGGTGGAAACGCAGTCGGTGCTGAGGATATGGAAAAATCATTTCTGCAAATTGTATAACGGCGATGACGAACCGAGTTCCGCTACCATGCAAATTGCACCATTCAACCTGGACGACGTAGGCCAACAATTCCGTCCACCCGATCTTGACGAAGTGAGGATAGCCATATCTAAACTTAAGTCCAATAAAGCTGCTGGAGCTGATGGCCTTGCGGCTGAGCTATTCAAAGCGGCTGGCGATGAATTGGTTAGGAGTATGCACCAGCTCATCTGTAAAATATGGTCGGAAGAAAGCATGCCCGATGAATGGAACCTCAGTATTGTTTGCCCGATCCTCAAGAAAGGCGATCCTCTGGACTGCACCAACTACAGAGGCATCAGTCTTCTTAATATCGCCTACAAGATCTTCTCTGCCGTACTTTGTGAACGCCTGAAGCCATTCGTCAACAACCTGATAGGTCCATATCAGTGTGGCTTTAGGCCAGGGAAGTCCACCATCGACCAAATATTCGCACTACGGCAGATCTTGGAGAAAACCCAGGAGTTTCAAATCGATACCCACCACCTTTTTATCGATTTCAAGGCCGCGTATGACAGCATCTATAGAGACGAGCTATATAGAGCAATGTCTAGTTTTGGCATCCCTGCCAAACTCGTCCGTTTGTGCAGGATGACGATGGAGAATGCACGCTGCTCCATCAAGGTCGGCAAAGACCTCACCGACACCTTTGATGTCAAAAAAGGTTTTAGGCAAGGCGACGCGCTGTCATGCGACTTCTTCAACATCGTTCTTGAAAGAATAGTGCAAAACTCTCACGTCAACACCAGAGGCACAATCTTTCAAAAGTCCGTCCAATTACTCGCTTACGCTGACGACATTGACATAATCGGACGAACAAAGCGTGATGTCAGTGGTGCTTTTGTGAGCATTGAGAAGGAAGCCAAGAAGATGGGTTTAACGGTGAATGAAAGCAAAACAAAATATATGCTGTCCACAAGAAAGGACACCCAACACCGACGTCTCGGACAGAACGTCACTATAGACAGCTATAATTTTGAGGTAGTCAGAGACTTTGTCTACCTAGGATCCGCTATAAACTCAGCGAACGACACCAGCGCTGAGATCAAACGAAGAATTACTCTTGCCAATCGCTGTTTCTTTGGGCTAAGAAGGCAATTGAGAAGCAAAGCCCTCTCTCGAGCAACAAAACTGTCCCTGTATAAGACGCTTATCATCCCGGTCCTGATGTATGGTGCAGAGGCATGGACACTGCTAACAGTGGATGAGAAGGCGTTAGGCTGTCTTGAGAGGAAAATTCTCCGGGTGATTTTTGGTCCCGTCTGCATAGATGGGGAATGGAGAAGAAGATACAACAACGAACTGTATGGGCTGTACAGCGACACCGACCTAGCCACAAAAGTGAAAAGCCAACGACTGAGATGGCTGGGTCATCTAGAGCGAATGGACACCAATGCTCCGGCCCGCAAAGTCTTTGAATCCAACCCCGTGGGACAACGCAGTAGAGGTGGACAGCGTAAAAGGTGGCGCACGCAAGTGGAAGAGGACCTCAACCAACTTGGCGTGCGAAACTGGAGACAGCTAGCTAGAAACCGAGCCGGCTGGAAGAAGCTTGTTGGTTGAGGCCCTGGTCCACCCCGGACTGTAGCGCCACCTTAAGTAAGTAAGTAAGTACTCCCCCAGTATCAAGGATGTTCGAACGTTTCAAGAAGCCTCCAGGTTCTTTTCCGATCGAGTTTTTTGCCACCTTTTCAGTAGTCCCCAGATCGATCACATTGAAATCGACGCCAGGCACTCCCCCAGTATCAAGGATGTTCGAACGTTTCAAGAAGCCACCAGGTTCTTTTCCGATCGAGTTTATTGCAACCTTTTCAGTAGTCCTCTAATGCTACCATCAAGCATCGAGAACCAGTGGAAGCTTTGCCAGATCTCCTTCAGAGATGCCGTCCTTAAGTGCTGAGCCTTACACGAGCACTAAAATGAAACCCAAACAGCCAAAACATAGATAGGCATACAAATCGTGGCTGCATAGAAGGACCAGAGCTGCTTGCTAGTTTTACAATCACAAAAGGAGAGAGGAACAGCGGCTTCTCAGAAGGAAAATAGAAGCGCATGATCAAGAAAATAGAGAATACCATTGCAGGAATGAATTTCGGAGGTTTTATCAAAAAGTAAAAACTTAATAAGGTTACAATGCCTGAACCGAAGCCTGTTAGGACGACCAAGGTAACAAAGAAGTAAATCGCTGTCTGTGCTGAGAATATGGAAATTCATTTCTGCAAATTGTATAACTGTGATAATGAATCGAATTAAGCTGCCAGGCAAATTGCAGCATTCAATCCTGACTAGTCAACGCAGCTGGGTATATCTAAACATAAGTCTTATAAAGTTTCTGGAGCAGATGGCCTTGCAGCCGAGCTAGTTAAAGTGGCTGGCAATGAATTCCTCAGGTGTATGCACAAGCTTTTCTGAAAAATATGGTCGGAGGAAAGGATGTCCAATGAATAGAACCTCAAAATTACTTGCCCGATCCTCTGGACTGCACCAACACCAGAACCATCAGTCTCCTTAACATCGTGTTTAAGATTTTTACTGCCTATTATGAGAACGCTTGAAGCCATTCGTCAACAATCTAATATATTCATATCAGTGTGACCTTAGGCCAGAAGAATTCAAATATTCGCACTGCAGCAGATCATGGAAAAAACCCAGGAATTTCATATCTTTATCCACCACCTTTTCATCGATTTCAAGGCAGCTTATGACAGCATCTATAGAGATGAGCTTTATTCTGTAATTACTAGTTTTAGCATTCCTCTTAAACTCGTCCGTTGCAGGATTGACGATGTGACGATGGAGAATATATGCTGCTCCTTCAAGGTCAGCAAATACCACACCGACACCTTCTATGTCAAAAAAGGTTAAAGGCACGGTGATGCACTTTCCTTCGACTTTTTCAACATCGTTCTTGAAAGAATAGTGCAAAACTCTCATGTCAATAGTAGAGGCACAATCTTTCAAAAGCTTGTCCAATAACTCGCTTATGCTGACGATATTGAGATAATCGGACGGACGAAGCATGATATCAATTGTGTTTTCAGGAGTATTGAAAATCAAGCCAAGAAGAGATAGGGTTTATCGGTGAAAGCAAGAAAGCAAGTATATTTACATATACTGTCAGCAAAAAAGGAGGTGGTCAGAAACTTTGTGTACCTAGACTCCGCTATCAACTCAATGAATAATACCAGCGCTGGGATCAGACCAAGAATTACTATTTCCAATCGCTGATTCTTTGGGCTAAGATAGCTTGAGGAGAAAACATTTCTCTCGAGCAAATAAGTTGTCCCTGTACAAGACACTTATCATCCCGGTCCTGATGTATGGTGCAGAGGCATGGACATTATGAAAGGCGGATGAGAACGCTTCAGGCTATTTTGATACTATTAATACTCCAGGTGAACTTTGGTCCTGTCTGCATAGATGGGAAAATGGAAAAGAAGAGACAGCAACAAACTATGCGAGCTGTACAGTGATAGCGACCGGGTCACCTAGAGTGAATTGGACGCCAATGCTCCGGCCCGGAAAGTCTTTGAATCCATCCCCGTGGGAGGGTGCAGTTGAGCACGCAAGTGGAAGAGGACCTCAACCAACTTGCCATGCGAAATGCGACAGCTAGCTAGAGACCGAGCCGGCTAGAAGAAGCTTTGTGTTTGAGTTGGTCCACCCCGGTGTGTAAGTTAATCAGGCCCATGCGCAGAAATTTTATAAAGGGAGAGGCTCATATTTTTATGGTTATAAAGTTCATTAAAAACTTGTGTTTCATAGCACTTAGAGTTTTCTTTTTCCATGAGCCATATTAAGGTCTGGATATGGTACAAATAGTCAAAACACGTTGACTATATTGGTTTGGCCACATCAAGCAAATGTACAGCAGTCCTTAAGCCCAAGAGAGTCTTTTTTACGCGTCTTCATCATCATAATACCAAATTGACAAAAGCCTCGAAATTTTCTTACACAAACCAAATACTTTCCCTGAAGTAATAGAGTAAGTAATAGATAGTTCAAGATACGCATTATATTTAAGGTTATGTGTTGAGATCGACGTTCCTTACAAATGCAAATACATAAATGGTTTTTTATATTTTTTAAAAGAAACTCCACGATATTTTTTCTTGTCTACTGAAATCGCACAACCAATGGGATGCAAAAACAATAATAAAAAACCCTTACCCCAAAGAGAATATCAAAATAACTAAATAGCAAACTCAAAAAAAAAAAAAAAAAAAAAAAACAACCCACCAAAAGCAAAAGAAAATCGATCAAACTGAAGAATATTTTTTATTTGAATTCGAAGGAAGGTATACATATCTAGACGAGGACAAAAATAACTTCAGATGAAATTGTATCCTGTAAGATGATAAGAAGCGAACCGATAAGGAACGTTACTAAATTATTAATCCAAAGTCAATTTCCGTACTGACATGACATGATTGCGAATCGCATATATGTCAAGGCACTCGCACTGTGGTGTATGGCATTAATTTAAAATTCCTTATGTGTGATACATTTGTAAGTAAAGGTAGGTAGGTATATGTACGTATGTTGTCTGGACGGGTTTGTTTTTGTATTTACAAAGATGTAAACTCTCCCTGTTGTCAGATAAAAAGGTTCAACTTTTTAATAAGATATGCTCTGTGAAGGAAAAAACCTTAAGAATAAACATTAAGTCGATATTTTTCATTTTTGATATTTTTTCATTTGATAAAAATGTTTAAAGTTGGATATCTATTTTGGCAAATAAGTTCTTACTTAAAAATATTTTATATTAAAAGGTGTTTGTTTTCTGTATTACTTAAAGAAATTGGTATAGTGGTTTCCAATTATTTCTGGTTTTAAGTAATTATAAAATAAATTGCAATGAACAATAAATATTTTTATGACAGCAAACTTCCACAGAAAATGCGATACGAAGCTAGAGCAGAAAAGTCGAGTCATTTTTATCTCTTAGATTTTGGCTTCATCATACAAAATTCCCCCACCATTGCTAAGGGGTTTCGTTTGAAATTTCTCACTAAGGCCTCCTAATTGCAACCAGGGGTTTCGGTACCTGCTGACCTACCAGAGCGAAAACCTGCCGAGTCAAGGCCACTAGGGGTGAAGTACCTGCCGATTATTGCCACCAGGGCCGAAATTCCAGCTGATCAGTGCCATCAGGGTAGGGGTGTATCTGCTGATTGAGTTTCACCAGAAGCGTAGTCCTTGTTAATTAGTGTGACCAGGGGCCTAGTTCTTGCTGAATACATAGCACCACCAAGGGCTTTGCATTTGCTGAATAGTCCCACCAAAGGCATTGTACTTGCTAACTAGTACCACCAGGGGCGTTGTACATACTTGCTGAATAGTGCCACCAGGGGCGTAGTTCTTGCCGATTAGTGCCACGAGGGGCGTAGTTCCTGCCGATTAAAGCCACTAAGAGCGTAGTACTTGAGGATTGAGTGCCACTAGGGGCATAGCTCCTGCTGATAAGTGCCATCAAGAGTGTGATTAGTGCCAACAGGGGCGTTGCACCTGCTGATAAGAGTCTATTACCTGATGACCGTTCCAGACTCAGTTTCAAGGACAGGAAGCCAGTTTCCCGATACAAGAACACCCAGGATTTGAAAACCGAACCACCACCACCACACTTGTACCACCCAATAGCCAGCATAGACCATATTAGCTTCTAGATACTGCTTATATTTCATTCTTTTATTTGTATTTTTAAATCAAATTATTTTAATGAATGGTTTTTGGGAAATTAAATTTAAAAGCCCATATTTTTCAAAAAAAAATTGTAATTTTTTTATCAAAACTTTAGCATTATTTTTTAAAAATATTCAATTCTCTAATCTTATTCGTAGTCAAATACTAAAAACTGTTTACACATAGATGTAAAAAAATTCTTATTTTTTGAGAAATTTAAGAAAAGACAAAAGGTTCTTTTTCCAATACCTTTTTTGTTTTGTTGTTTTTATGACACAAATAAATTACCTCAATATTAAAACATTATTTCGTTTTTATTTCGAAAAAAGTAGGTACAGCTCGTTTTTTTTTAATTTCTCAAAAAGTACAAAAATTTTGAAAACCTAAATTTCAAAAAACCATTCGCTTTTGAGGCAATAAGCTGCGAACGAATCTTAACCATTGCCCCAAAAGTGAATAGGGGTATTCACGATTTGGTTCAACAAGCCTAGTAAAATTGTAAAATTTTATTTTTTTTCGATCGATCGTGAACGCTCCTTCTTTTATCCATAGTTACACTGTAGCAAACTCACAAAATTTCACAAACAAATATCAGCTGACAAAAAGAATGACATTTGGCGAGTTATCAAATACACAAACGCAAACTTTACTATGGTGTATTTTTATTTTACAAAAGGGTTGGAGCATAGCAAAAGTGTAAAAGTGTAAGAATTTGACATTCAGTATATTTTGTTGTTGTAGTGCAAGAAAGTGTAACACTTTTACACTTTTGCAATGATACAATACCAGTTGCATCGGATCGTGAATACCCCTAATGATTTTTGATATCTTATTTGCACTTGCCTTGCCTTATATAATCAACAATTTGAAAGAAATGAATTGGTATTGGATCGATTCCAGCCTGTTTAGTATCAGAGCTTAAAGCCCACATCAAAACAAATGCATTATTTAATTGCTATTTTTTCACGGGTTCAAAGGATTTTAACTCCCTTTTTGAGTCCTCTGTACCGCTCACTCGACTACGTTGCTCCTCTTAGGGTTTGTTCTGTCATAAGTTGGAAGCCTATGTCAAAAGATTTCTTGGAAAGCAGTACTGTCACACTGCCGAATGCAACACTTTTATACTTTTGCGCTATTGAACTGTTAACAGGCTTATTAAGCTTATCGTCGGCTAAGAGTGAAAACGGCTAACCCCACACTTTAGTTGATCATTATAGACCACTCAGGGCCGGCCCGAGCTTAATTAGTACTTTGCGCAAGCTTCATCATTAGCGCCCCTCAATTGCTGTTTTTGGTGGAAAAAGTCATGTTCTCAATACCAAAGTTGTAGACTTTGATATTGAATAATTTTGAATGAACAACAACAACCTGTGTGTGTTACCACCAAGTTTATAGGCTGGAGTTATAGCTATTTCACGAGAGCCACCTCGATCATCAGACTCCTTTAGTGGTGCTTAGTCTGTTTATGCTCGTATTAATTGAAAAACTCTTTGCCGTCATATGGGAGCGAACCATGAACCTTGCGATTCAGAGGCCGATGCACTACACACAATGCCACTGAAGTCACATGGTTAGCTCTATCCCAATGCAGGTTTCGTTGTTTATCAATTGCAACAGCGACAAGCATTTTTATTAACACACACAAGCTTGTTATATTGTTCAGTCGGTTTCTTTCTTTTTTCCCCATGCACCGATTCGTATGACAACAATTCGTTGGTCATACAAGGCTTTGATATGCGTTTTTTTTTAACGAAGTATGAATGAGGTATCGCCAAGAGGTGAACAAAATTTGGAGCGGTAAGATATCCCGCAAAACAAAATCTCGAATAACGAAATCTCGCATTTTTTTAAAAGTCCCGAATAACGAAATATCGGAAATTTAAAATCTTGTTCTTCAAAATCTTGCAATTACAAAATTTCGCTATTAACAATCTCGTATTCAAATCTCCCACCGAAAAATCTCGCAAACTTCAACCAAAATATCGCAAATGAAAATTTCGTTAATTCGAATCTCACAGCAACGTATATTTTTGTTGTTGTTAAGCATTGTATATCTGCCACATTTGTATATAATTGCGAGTGATTCCCTATGATTTCGCGTTGGTTTGGGAGAGCCTTAAAAATTTAAAAACACCAGTATGGTCTAAATGTTGTGGTCACTGGATTTATATAATTTGCAGAGGGTATGATATCTAGAAAAATTTAATTGGATTGCAACAAATACATTTTGCGAGATTTTGATTTGTGAGATTTTAGTTTGCAGGATTTCGTTATTGTGAGATTATGAAAAGCGGGATTTTGTTATTGCGAGATTATAAAAAGCAGGATTTTGTAATCGCGAAATTTCGAAGGCGAGATTTTAATTTGCGAGATTTCGTAGTCAAACAAAATCATGCACTTTGCAAAGATTTTGTGATTGAGTTTTTTTTACAGTGGGTGTGAATAGGAGGCTAGACATCGACTTATTTTTGGAATAGTAGATCTGTCTTTAAAAATAAATAAAATAAAAATAAATTGGGTGGCGCAACAGCTCATGGAGAACCAGGGCCTAGTGACTTACAACTCACAACCATTCCTGTGTGCGTGTTTGTTGGCAGGAATGGAGGGGACCTACAGTTTTTTGCCGAGTCCGAACGGCTAAATGAGAAGCACTTTTTCATGACAAGTATACTCTTGGAGGATTTGTCAGTTCCACGCAAGAGGCAGTACCTCGAATAAAACATTTCTGTTTTTAGGTGGCACGGCTGGGAATCGAACCCTCACCTTCGGCATGACAGTCCTACGCACTAACCATCAAGCCACGAGGTCTTTAAACTCAGAATAATAATAGATATCAAGTTTGGTGTGAGCTATTAAAAAGAATTGAAAATTAAAAAAAGTATAGGTAGACAGGGGTAGTGGCTATCTTGATTGATACTTGCTCAAAGCGCCCATTGGGTTTAGCGCCCTGCGCATTTGCACCGCTTGCACGTATAGCTTATCCGGCCCTGAGACCACTTCAAATATTGCTAAAAATTCAAAAATCCATCAAATCTTGTTAATTCCACTTAGTTAAGCAGTGACAAGTGTAGGAAAATACTAAATGTTATTTTGGTTTTATTAAAATAATGCAAGAGGGAGACCAAACTAATTTTTTTAATGCATAAAGCTAAGATTAGACGGTCAACGTAAATGGTCAACGCATTGACTCCTTGACGTCATCAGAAACATCGTCAATATACTGTCAGCGTAGACTGTGTCAACTCATGAAACGTTGAAGATCACACGAATGATGGGACTCGGTCAATGTTGTCCCAAAATCCGTTGACATGTTATCTGTGTCAACGCAATTGGTGCCCTCTGGTGTCACACGTGAAACCACATCGAAACATATGAAAGTTGACGCAAAGTTGACAAGAGCAAAATCGAATCATTTTGTACTTTGACGATCACATGACACTGACGGCGGCGGTGCTATCAAACAATACCATGTGGGTGAATTAACGAACCTCTAAAAAATCAGAAAATTTTGAAGTTTTTACTGCTCAGCAAAAAGGTTATTTTACGCCAATTGGGTGACATTTAAATCGAAATACACTTTTTTCGTCAAAAAACAGTTCATTCCCCATCTGTCAAGCAATCAATTATCAAGTTCCATTAAAGGATGGCTACGATGTCAATGGATTATAAAACAGCTAAAAAATCAGAAATTTTTGAAGTTTTCTTACTGCTCCGGAAAAAAATGTAGTAGGTCAATTGGATGACATTTGTATCGAAATATTCATTTGCTGTCAAAATATAGCTCGTCTTTCATCTGTCAAGCCATCAACTGTTAAATTCTTTTGAAGGATGTCTTCGATGTTGATGGACTACAAAACCCCTAACAATGAGAAATTTTTGAAATTTATTTACTGCTCCGGAAAAAGTGATTTAAGGGCAATTGGGTGACATTTGCTTCGATATATACTTTGCTGCAAAAATAAACTTTGTCTTCCATCTGTCAAGCCATCAACTGTCAAGTTCCATTGAAGGATGGCTACGATGTGAATGGATTGAAAAACAGCTAAAAAATCGAAAAAAAAAATTTTACTGCTCCGGAAAAAAGTGATATTAGGACAATTTGGTAACATTTGGATTGAAATATACTTTTGCCGTCAAAGTACAGTTCGTCCTCATCATCTGTCAAGCCATCAACTGTCGATGTTTTAAGAATAGTCAAAAAATGCAAGAAATTTGAGATTGAGATGAAGGTCAACGCAGAGTACGTTGACATGGCAGAAAAAGCCGCTATGTCAACGTAAAGATACAGTCAACGCATTGTTGGGTAGTCTGTCATAGTGTCCTAACTGCGTGGACAGGGTTATAACACAGCTAACGAAACAAATCAACGCATTTACCCTTAAGTTCGTGTCAACTAGAATGTCAACGCATCCGTCAACGCATGGACAGTATTCTGCGTTGACGATCACACGACAAGGGACAGAATTTTACGTCATTTTGACGTCAGAGAGTCAATGCGTTAACCATTTGGGTTGACTTTCTAATCATAGCTTAACTGTTTGTAAAAACTGCAAAATAGGAGTAAGCTGCTTCTCACTCTAATCCGACGTTATGCTTAGCTTTATAACAAGGGCATTTCAACGAAATTTGGACGTATTTTGGAATCCTTGTATGAAACAACAACTTCTGCGCTTGCCTTCAACAATTATGGACTTATTGGAACCATACGAGGTGGAAATCGGTTTAAGACAAGGTTGCAATCTAGGTCAACTTTTGTCTTCTTTTTTTATAGACGATATTGAGGACGTTCTACAGGGTGGAGTTAGGAGTAAGAGTCACTTCAATTCTACAAGTGAAAACCGTGAAGTCCACAGACGACATTGTGGTATTTGCTAAAACGACTGATCGAAAGTCATGATCTTTCGTCATGATCTTTCGTGGTGGCCCCAATAATTGTCGCAACGAGAGATGGTTGTTCGATATTCAAGCAATTGAAATTTTTAGCAATTACAATTTTGGATCGGCACTGGGCCATTTGGCTCTGTCGTGTATGGCCAGCATTAAAATTGTATGAGAACTTGAATGGCCAGTTACTTAAAAAAGTTGTCGTACTCTCCCCTTCTTCGTCTACTACCAAAAACAAAAATATTCGACTTTTCTAAGTCTATTCAAAATAGACTTAAAGCCGATTAGACTAATGAAATGCAATTAAAAAAGAACTTTTAAATACTTGCCGCACATATTATTATCCCGGAGTCAAAATATCAACAAATCTTAATCTGAGACACCATATGTTAGAAAAGCTCGCAAAATCGAAAAACGCTCTAAATGCAACTTGGAAATTAGTAGTGCATAGTAAGGACGGACGTTTCAAATTTTCGAATAACGGCCAAGGTTATCATGTGCGAACCCGCACAAGTAAATGGTCGCAAGGATTTCGAGGAGATACACTCAAAAAATTTCGTGTGTAAATACTTCTAATTTCTGCGTCCATTCTACGAATTTTATTCGTGGTTTTCAGCCACGAATAGGATTCGTAGAATGGAAGTAGTTTGGTACATATTACTAATATTTTATTCGTATTCGTACAAAAGGAAACGTATATTTTACGATTACTATTGATACATTTACGAATGGTTATTATACCCATTCGTACATAGTACAGTGCTATTCGTATACTGTACGAATATTATTGTAATATTTACCAATGCTCTTGTTATTCATTCGTACATAGAACAATGCTATTCATACATTGTAGGAATACTATTGTAGTATTAAGCAATGCTCTTGTTATTCATTCGTACATAGTACAGTGCTATTCGTACATTATACGAATATTATTGTAATATTTACCAATGCTCTTTTTATTCATTCGTTCTATAGAACAAATTCTATATTTTCTGAAGAGAACGTTAAGGCTTCCAAGTAGTACTGCAAAACATATTCTCTTGTTTCAGATGTTTTTATTTCAATACTTAAAATGCAGGTGAACTATATATTGAAGACGGTTAATATTTATGCCAAAAAGAGGTGATCGCCCGGATATCTGTAGCTTATGCAACCAAGGTGAAATACCACGTTCTTGGTAGGTGCTCTATTTTAGCAGGATCTCGGAAGAGCTTTTTCGGGAGAGGTATTCTCAGTGGTGATAATATGGCTGGTGTTCTTAACGGACTGACTGGAAAGCTTTGTTTCATTAATTTCTTAAAGCTACATACTATATGTGACAGAAAACAAATTATTGAAGAACTGTTTTAAAAAAATAATTCACTGTAACATTAAAGTTTTCTTTGTCAACTGGGCAGACGGCTTAGGCCATGCTAAAAAATTAATATATTTTACTACTTTTTACTATTACACGGATTACATTGTCGCTCTCGAAACAGAAAATAACCAAAAACGTAATACTAGGTGTGTATTTTTGCAAGAAATTGGATGAAAAAATGACATCGGGGCTTAGCGACGCCATCACAGAAATAAAAATGAAGTTTCCATACAAATTACCGAAAACAAGTATGAAGTCCGTGCAACATAGTTTTTATCTGGTTAAGCACCGAAAATTCTCTGGCCTAAGCTAAGCCTGAAGGGGCTTGGACTCAGAGAAAAAAACAGGTATAATTAACCAATTTCTGATCATCAATAATACCTGATCAGGTTGTTATTTTTCAACTCGTTATATCAGGTTAACTGTTTAACCAGATACCTGATTTTAATGTCGTGTTAAATAAAGCATTTGCAGGTAAAATCTGCTCGACACCTTGTTAGTTTAACACTGCCACAAAGTAGGAATCCTGTTAATTTTACCTGCAAATATAGTTAATTTAACATGACTCATTATTCAATGTGCTGTCAATTTAACATGAACATCTGGTTAATTTAACATGAAAATCTATAGTTGAAAATCTATAGTTAATTTAACAGGTTTCAACGTTGAATCGACCCTCTATCTGTGTCATAAATCTGTACGTCTAAGAGCCATCTCTTACGCTGCCTATTGCTCAACTCGTTGAGCACTATTCTGAAAGTACATTATAGAAAGTATTATATATTTATTTTAATGTTATAATAGTTTGTGATACTTACTTCAAATTCGAACTGGGAGCCTTTTACACACGGAGATAGCAGGATAGCACTCATCCACTGGGGCCAATTCGCTACACAAAAAACTGGTGCAAATATCAATACATAAGTTGAAACTCATTGGATAGCTTGGGTGTGTGTTTTAACAACAAGTGTCATGTTTAATTGAACAGGCAGAATGCTACTTTAACAGGAGGCCAGGTTATATTCAAATAATTTCATTCGAATGGCTTGTGTGTGTGCGTTTCAACACTCACGTTGAAATTAACTGGCAGCCCAGCGGGAAATATCGTCCTCAATGAAATTTATTGCTGAAATAATCAATGAATTCACTTGCCAAATCATAAGAGAAACGACATGCAATGATTTAGTAGGTGAAGAGTAATGCAAAGTTTCCTCAGTTCGTAGCTTTGATTCCACTCTCTGCTTTGTGTTTATGAAACGACCCTTTATTTCGGTGAATTTAAAAGGGAAAAGTATGCGATGAAAAAATTGTGGAAAAGTAATGTACAAGATCATCAGTTCATTGTTTGAATCCACTCATCTGCTTAGTAAAGTGTTCATGGCGAGAACAAAAAAAAAAAAACAAATGTGAGTGAAACTCATGGGGAATTGTAATCGATGATTCCAACGATGAATAGTAATGCACAAAGTTGTTTATATTTTTTTGGCAACTATAAATTCTCATTTTGTTGGATACAGTTCACAGTGACTTTCTGTAAAAAAGTCCATGTAAGACGAACTGAAGTCAATAGAAATTGCGTTTGCCGAAACGCCAAAATTTTTGATTTGAAATGGAAACAGCTTTTTGGTTTGTTTTCATTTTAAAATAAAGGATGCATTACCGATTGGATTTAGTATACAATGCAAATGGGAGGATTTTATTGATGAAAAAGAAACTACCACTAACCTGGTGATTTCATAACTGAATTTTCATTAGATTTTTCATCGAAATTATTGAACTGATGAATAAGCTAAATACCCGTATGTAGTGAATTCACAGATTAAGCAATCACCATGTTTTTCATCACCTAAGTCGGTGAATAAACAACTTCCATTGAAGTAGTGAATTCGTTAGTGAATTTTCATCGAAAAAGTGGCATGTGCTTCCCGCCAATGACACGCCCATGTTAAATTCATCAAAGGAATAAGCTGAAAAGTGGCAGGTACAGCTTCCATTCCTCAAGGGAAAAGCAGGTTTTTCCTCAATGAATTTTTTAATTTTCCCCGCTGGGAGAGTGCTTCTTTACCAGGAGGCGAGGTTAAACTCAAATCGCTTTACTTGAATGGTCTGTGTGAGTGCGTTTCAACACTGGTGTCACGTTGAAATTAACTGGCAGACTGCCTTTTTAACATGAGGACAGGTAAAATACAACAGGTACAAATTGTAGAAATAACCACATTAAACGTTGATTCAACCTCATATGTGGTAAAACAGAAATTCATAACATACAGTATTAAAAAAAACATGACCTCGACACTAAATTCTTGATAAAATTTCCTATTTACAAGAACTAAGTGTTAAATTAACAGGTCATCTTCTTATAAATAATAAATAAATATAAATTGGTTGGCGCAACAGCTCATGGAGAACCAGGGCCTAGTGACTTACAACTCACAACCATTCCTGTGTGCGTGTTTGTTGGCAGGAATGGAGGGGACCTACAGTTTTTGCCGAGTCCGAACGGCTAAATGAGAAGCACTTTTTCATGACAAGTATACTCTTGGAGGATTTGTCAGTTCCTCGCAAGAGGCATTACCTCGAATAAAACATTTCTGTTTTAGGTGGCACGGCTGGGAATCGAACCCACACATTCGGCATGACAGTCCTACGCACTAACCATCAAGCCACGAGGTACTACAGGTCATTTTCTTAAATCGACTTATTAAATCAACCTAAATATGATAAGAAAGTTCACCAGATTGATTGTACACTGAATATAAGGTTACTAAATGAGGTAAATTTCTGAAATGTCTGTAACTATATATGGGATTGTGCACATCGTGAATTTAACAAGGCCCAGGTTAATTATTTGCCTGACGTTTTTCTCTGAATGGTTGTTGTTGCATTTAACATGTAAATTGCTAAGCCCCAACGTCTTTTTTTCGTCCAAGACCATTCGTGCAAAGAAAAAACATACCTAATATCACACTTTAACACTGCATTAAGCATATCTGCAGTCACTGTAAATCATTTTTGAAAGGTTGAACTTCGTATTCATATAAACCTAAAAGTTAAAACAAAATTTCGATAGTTCTTGATTTTTTAATTTTTTGTTGCCATTTTCGAGAATCAGTCCTTCGAGATTTTGGCACATTCAAGATTTTGCCATTCGATATTTTCGAATCCGAGATAAGTAAATATTTTTTTCAAGATTTTTGTCATTCGAAATAATGTCATGGTCCCAAGGACTTCACATTTAATTTTTAGTATTTTTAAAGTACAATCCTTCAGAGGTCGATGTTTACTTTCAAATTTTTAATTTCCAAAATGCGATTTAGAAAATTTAGTTTTTCTTATTACATATAAAGAATTCTAAAAATAATGTATTGATTTCTGTATCAATTTCCGACTCCTTTAAACAAATAAAGGAACTAAGAAAACCCGGGACCAGTTATTATTTCCGTTTCTCACTCTTGAATCTCCATCAAATCGTTTTATCATTTTATTCTACGAAATATTCACCCAATAAAATAAAATTGCTTCCTTTTGCTTATTATTATTTTGTACATCTAAACCAAAACTATCATGTTTTCATGTCATACCGATTTCCGACAAAGACCCAAACATGTAGATTAAAAATAATATCCATCGACCCGTTTAAATTGAATTGATCTTAGGTTGTAAATTGTGATTTTATGAAGGGGGAGCTAAAAAAAAATGTCTTCAAACTTAAATTGGATAAGATTTGATAGTCAAGGCTTTTAAAAACTCGGTGATGTGAAATAATAAAATTAGGATGCTCATGTGCTATGACCACGCATGGATTTTTTATCGACACAATTTAAATTTGCTTGTAAAAGTTAACCTCTGTGCTTTTTTTCGTCTCCTTTTTCTGAGATGTGAGCAGGATTTTCAATTTCTGTTTATTATGCATGTAAATAGTTATAGGGAGCTAGTAGACAATGTGTAGGACAAGTATAATTCTATACAAATAAGTTGATTGTCTTGACTTGAAGGTAGATACTAGGGAGGGAAATAGTAGCCAATATTCGTCCGTTGCAGTGCTGTGTTATCAATATAAATAAAAATTTCTATATACTCCGTACATCGTTTTCAAGAAAAAACAAGTTATCACTAGTGGAACAAATTTGTATCCTTGGGCTTATTTGGAAAAAGTACCTTTTGTTTTTTCTTAATTACTCAAAAACCAAGAAAGATTTTTACATTTGGTTTTCGGTAATGGACTAAAAAATAATGGGGGCATTGAATATTGAACACAAAAACAGCCCTTAGTTACAAAAATTTTGAAAAATATCGACTTAAGAAAAAAATCACATTTTTTTTTTTAAATTTTGACTTTGAAATCTAATTTCTCAAAAAAAATTCGCTTAAGCAACTTGATTTAAAAATCAAATGCAATAATGGAGTATTAGCTTTCAAAAGAAATAAAGCACATTATTGGATGTGTTTTTCGTTTTCGTGTTTTTTTTTTTGCATTTTAAGTCAATGTTTCAGAAACTGCCCCCCTGCCTCAGGGAGGGGAGATACAACTTTCCCCCCATACAATTTTTTTCTTATGTGGTTTTCCATTCAACCATTTCAGATTTGGTGGTCAGATCATAATTTTTTAGTGGTAAATAGAACACAAAGTGAGATTTGATTTGCTTTTGCAATTGTGTTAGTGACTATTTTTCTATTGATGAATTTGTCCAACAAACACCACCTTCTTATCGAAAGTAAACAACACTGCGAAATGCCGAATGTAAACTAATACGTTCAGATTTATGTCAGTTTATTTTGGTGTGTGTGCAAATGCATGTAAATCTTGCTAAAAATTGAGATTTGAAGAATCGACCTGAGATCGAAAAAAAATCGATTTTTTTGGTTGAATGGAAAGCAAAAGTTGATCTCAGGTCGAAAAAATCAGAAAAAAGTCGACTTTTTTGTGTCGAAAGGAAAACCACATTAGAATAACCCCAAGAACCAGCCCCTTAAGTACTCCTGTCCGGGACACCCTGTATAAGTAAAAAACATTTCAGCTGCCAGCTTAGAAATTTATTTAAATTATTTCAGTTATGATACTTTAGTTGAAAATATGCTGGAAGTTTTAACTATAAATATTAACAGCCTTATTCATTAGAATGCGCTAAACAGATGAATAGTTATGCACTGCATAAGGATTTATGTAGCCACTGTGTAGCGCTACATAAATTCTTATTCATACAAAATTTCCCCATCCATTTTAGTTATGCAACGCTTGTGTCAAATAGAGTACCAAAAAGAGGAAATCTATTACGTTTTACTTCAACATCACATAAGCAAACATCAGCTATTTGTGAAAAATCAATAAAAGAAAAATGCTTCCAGTTCGGTCTTTTCAATTTTCTGTGATCATAATTATAATTTTGTATAGTTTTCTTGTGTCGTTACTTATTTTAAGCAATAATAAATAAAAGTTTCGATAAAAACTCATAGCAAGCAATTTGATATTCCATTTACTCTCAGTGAATTTTTACTAAAAAAAAAACAACCCCCATTTTTCCTGCTGCGCTACCACCACCGGTTGGATTGTTTGTAATTTCTTTATTTTTGTTCTGGTTATATAATTCAGTTTTCGTTGTGTTATTGTTAGTAGTAGATAGATGGGGTTAAGTCCCCTCAATTCGGAGTTATAACGGCTATTCGCACTCGAAAATTTTGTACCTATTCAAAGGAACGGGAGTGTATCTAAATATTTCACTTTTGTGTGTGTTAGTGACATTTTGTTACTAAAATAATAGGCGTGTTTTTTTATCATCGGGACCTGGATCTGGATCTTCTTTTAACACGTCTTACAAAAACAATTTCAGAAAATTTCCCATTATTTTGTTTTTGTATTACGTGTTAAACTTAATCCAGATCCAGATCCCGATGATAATAAAAAACGCCTATTCTTATGTTGCCACTATTCAACCTCCAAACGCGTTTGGCTTATAATAATGAGTATATGTAACGTTGCATAAGTTTTATGAATAAGGTTTTTGCGTTCAGATGCATTATAACTGTAAATCCATATATATTTCTTTGACTATGAATAGTTTTTCTGTATATTTTCTTAAAAATAATTCTACTCTATCAGCCTTATTTATAAACTCGGTTTAGCGATGGAGTAAAGTTATTCCGACTTTACAACACATCTAATCCTAAAATTTGTATTTATAAAAAAATACACGAGGAATAGAGGAGGAGTAAGCTAAAACTGGTTTATAGGAGGTAGTAAAGTAAAGCCGTAGTAAAGCCGTTTAAGTATCTTAATGCCATTTTGACGTGACATCATGTGAAATTTACGAAAAGGAGTGTAAACGAAATTTTTATAACTTTTTGTGTTACTATAAGAACGTTTTCTTTTATCTTATTTATCCATTTATGAATTCCTTTACCAAAATTCCACCAATAATAATTAGTTGAAATGAGCAATTGTGGAAATCAGCCAAGGGTTTGTTTACGTTTTTGATAACTAGAGCCTTAGATTGGTAATTTTTTGACATAAGGAGGGTGCAACTAAAACGACTCAGAAAATATTTTATAAATAACGATTTGTTTGACGTTGCGTAAAGATGGAGTAAGTGCTTTGACTTGGTTTAACTATTCCGAGGTTGAACCGAGTACTGGTGAAATCTAATAAATAAGGCTGTATATGAATAGTCCGGGAGCCCACCGTAAGATTATAGCCTGGGAGCGACCGTTTTCAATGACCAAAAGCAGAAAAGCCAATATTTGTATATTTGGTTCAACTGAAAAGAAAATCGGTGATCTCCTCGCGCACTAGCGGTGGGTGCGTCCGTGGCAGCCACCCAAACCTGTGAAAAAATTGTAAAAAAAACTGATTTAAGAAAATGAGGTCGTAGGTAAACGAAAAAACACAAGCAGCTGAGCTTTGAGTGGGGGGATATACCCCCACTCCTCATGTAAACATTGCAAAAAATGCGAAAAAAAAAAATGATTTCAGAACAGATGAGCTTCGGTGTAGTGATAGCTATCACCAACAGTTACACAAAAATAACAAGCAGCTGAACTTTCAGTGGGGGGAACCCCAGCAGCTTTTGGGTTAAGGATACCGTGTTCCACTATGCGCCAGCTTACATTGCATTTTTTTTGTTTATAGAAAACTGGTACCAGGAAAGCTGAAATTTAGTAAAGTGGTAGCTTACATAAACAGCTATACGAAAAAAAAATATCTTTTTTAAATGTTTGCGGCAGCAAATTCTAAGTTTTCAAATTAAGGGTGCAGTGCATCAAATCAAGTCACTCGAAATGCGATGCAGTGCATTTTCAACTGAAAAGCTGCTGGTTTTACCACCGCTGGAAGTTCATAAGATTATTTTTTTTCTTTTATCTGTGTATGTCAGCTACTACTGTGCCCGTGCTCAACTTTGCTGAAATCAGTTTTGTATACAAAAAAAAAGAAAGTATTGTATGCAAAAATAGCTCAAATGCGATGCAGTGCATTTTCAACTGAAAAGCTGCTGGCTTTTGCATCTTTTTGAGTTCAGTTGACTATTTTTTTTCTATCTGGTTATGTTAGCTATTACTGTGCAATTACCCAGTTTTCCTGATATTAATTTTCTACACAAAAAAAAAAATGCAATGCACATGCACGTTCAATTTGATGCACTGCACCCTTAATTTGAAAACTTAGCATTTGCTGCTGTAAAAATTAAAAAAATATATTTTGTTCGTATAGCTGTTTATGTAAGCAACCACTATACTAAACTTCAGCTTTCCTGGTACCAGTTGTCTATACAAAAAAAAAAATAAATGCAACGCGCAAGCGGGTGCATGGTGGATCACAGAATCTTTAACCCAAAATATGCTGGGTTTCCCCGCTGAAAGTTCAGCTGCTTGTTATTTTTGTGTAACTGTTGTTGATACCTATCACTACACCAAAGCTCATCTTTTCTGAAATTAGTTTTTTTCTCGCATTTTTTGCAATGTTTACATGAGGAGTGGGGGTATATCCCCCCACTCAAAGCTCAGCTGCTTGTGTTTTTTCGTTTACCTACGACCTCATTTTCTTAAATCAATATCTTCATTTTGCTCAGTTTTGGTAATTGCAAACAAATAGTCGTAAATTAATTAATTTTTCGTAATTTGAAGCTCATTTTTCGTGATCTGATCCAAGAATTTTTTCCGTGATCGTTTTAGATTAAAGTATGTAAATATATTTTTTAATTTTAACACCAAACGTATCTTTATTCTTTTAATTTGTATGTACCAAACGAGATACGACTATCTTTTTAAATATGAATGACCACTTAATTAGGTTAATACGTTAAAATCGTATCAAATTAGGATGTGATTTTAAGTCAGTAAGAATATCACACTACTGGAAGCACTTAAGGCTATAAGATTTTCTACTTACCACCAATAGAAACAGACGGACACAAAATTAAAATAGTGTCTTTCTGTATGCACTTTGGATTTTGGTATCTTAATTAAGTTGAATCTCTTTGGCTTTCACCACGAGCCACTTACAAAAGAGATTTTTCTTTTTATGGTAATTTGAAGAGTAGCTTCCTGTGGCAGTCTTTCGTTTGACATGTTAAGCAATTTACAAATATAATTAAGATGCATGTTTGAGTGTACATATGAATAGGAGTTGAGACCATTGCTGTTTTCAACATAATGATGCTGTATAGTTGTTTAGTGTTTGAGTTAGAAGATGATATAAAATATCAAAAGTTTTCCACACTGTCACTTCCAGAACGAAAAGTTATAAGATAATTATATTCATCCGATATCCGTATGTCATGTCAGTGTGTCGGTCAGTCAAATATTAAAAATGTTTAAGGAAAATTATCTAGATTAGTTAAAAAACATTATTTTAAAGTTATGTAATTTTCCTTTGATTCACTCCGTTTTTAATCTTTGTGTACTCCCAGGTTCAAACACTTCAAAATCTATTCATTAGCTATTTGAAGTGATATTCTGAGAGTGTTTTTCGCTTCCTAATTCAATATAAGGAGTTAAGGTACTATTCTATAAGGCTACATTATTCAAAACAAACTATTTTTTCTCGAATTACTTGTTAAAGTGATAAATGATTGAAGAAACACATTTTTCTTAAGGGCCCTGGAGACGCTCGAACATGGTGCGAGTGAACATAGTTCGACTAAACTCCGCAGACACTGAAACCAAGCAGAAACCAAACTACTCGAACTTCATTATTCTTACGAATTATTTGTCATTCACAATATTTACTGTTACATATTTTATTTTATTTTTATTCAGGTTATTTGAAATTTTTCTTTTATTTTTAATATTGAACTCAAAATTAAACCGAAATGTTCGAGTAAACATACGAAACCGGCCCGCAAACAGTCGAATCTGGTACGACAAACGATTAGCCCCGCCCTCGAACATCGAAAAATATCAAACTCCTTTTGATTTTGGTGAGACCAAATTTTTGTTTAGTGACACCAAATAATTGGTACTCGAACCAGCCCGCAGACAAGTAAAATCAACTCGAACATGGTACTCGAGCCATGTTCACTCGCACCATGTTCGAGCGTCTCCAGAGCCCTTTAGAGAAATACGTTTCAAGTATAACGGAAATATCATCGTGGTTCGTTTTTCGCGCCAAACAACACCGGAACCTTATTTGGGTAATTTTACAAAAAAAGTTATACTATCTGATAGGGAACTAGATCGTCATTAAAGGTCAGTTAGTTTCAGTAATTGGTCTGCCATAGATTGCTTTAATGAATTTGTATCCTAATGCCAAAAACCGTTCATGACTTTGACAAAAAAAAAGAATAAAAAAACGAGTTTATAGCTGACCAATTGCTGAAAATAGCTGACCTTTTATATAGATTTTACGGCCTTTCGAGGGGGTATAATTTCTTTCAAATTTCCCATAAAAGAGGTGCCAAATATCGCACGTGACCTTGAGTGGCCTTGAGAAAGTTTGAGCCTTGATTACAAGCTATCTATGACTGACCAATTTTTGGGATCAGTTGACCTTTTCTGACCAATTACTGACCAATTAGATGGCATTTTTTTAATCAAATTTCTCTTATATGAAGTGCCAAAGGTCCAAAGCTCTTTAATGATGAATCAGTCACAAGACCAAGAAGCAATCCCCCAGAAAGGGCCGGGCAAAAGAAAACTCAAAGACTGCGATATCTACTACGGTGACTGTTACCGACCACAAGGGCAGCGTCTTTTTGACTGTGGATTTGTTATAAGAGGCAGACTAAGGCAAGAAGTCTTGAGTTTCAACTATGTGAACGAACGCCTCACGACAATTTGTGAGGCGTGCACGACACCACCGTCAATAACGGACTCAGGGTAATCGACTTTGCTGTGGGGCGAAACGTTGTGGTAGCTAGTACGCAGTTCCCTCATCTCGATATACATAAAGGTACATGGCGAATTCCTGGCCAATCAACCACCAACCAGATTGACCACAATGCGATCGACGCAAGGCACGATGTCAAGGATGTCCGAACGTTCCAAGGAGCCAACGTTGACTCGGACCACTACCTCGTTGTAGCCAAGGTAATGCTACGGATATCCAGACCAAAGCCAAAACAGGGAAATACTGTGAAGAAGCTCGACGTCGGAAGGCTACAGTCGCAAGAAATCACCAGGTCCTTTTCCGATCGAGTCTCTCGCGCCCTCTTAAATAGTCCTTTGCCACCAACTGAAAATATCGAGAACCAATGGAAAAACTGCCAGCAAGCCATTAGAGTTGCCGCCTGACGTGCTGGGCGTCGCACGACCACCACAGCGAAACCCCTAATTCCCTAGAACGCCGGCATACAAAGCGGCGCTGCATAGAAGCACCAGAGCTGCTCGCGAGCTCTACGAGCAGAAGAGGAGAGTGGAACACAAGCTTCTAAGAGGGAAAAAGAAAGAGCATGAGGAGCGTGCGATTACGGAAATAGAGGGATGCCATTGCAGGAATGAAGTTTGGAAGTTTTACCAAAAGGTAAAGAGAACCTCCCAGGGTTACTACAAGGCCCGGACCAAAGCCTGCAAGGATGATCAGGGGAACATCGTAGTAGAATCGCAGTTGGTGCTGAGGATATGGAAAATCATTTCTGCAAATTGTATAACGGCGATGACGAACCAAGTTCCGCTATCATGCAGATTGCACCATTCAACCTGGACGAAGTAGGCCAACAATTCCGTCCACCCGATCTCGACGAAGTAAAGATTATATAAGAAGGTTTTATAATACAAATTCTATATACTACTGAAATAAATCAGCCAAGTAGAAGAATTAGCATTAAGGATTGGACTTGTTGAATTATTGTTTCAAAATAGCTTTTTATGGCCTTTAGTCCTACAAATTGGCGTTTCGTTCGGCTTACTCACTTGAACTCATCAGTGACAGCCCTCACGGCTTTGTTATACGCAATTTGTGCTAAGTTCAGTTCAACTTACATGAATTTTTAACGAAAATCCCTGTAAACTATATCCAACAAGATTAGAATTCAAAGCCCTCACTATCTCACTGATGAGTTCAAGTGAGTAAGCCGAACGAAACGCCAATTTGTAGGACTAAAGGCCATAAAAAGCTATTTTGAATCGAAGCCGCTGGAACTGAAGGCCTTGCGGCTGAGCTATTCAAAGCGGCTGGCGATGAATTGGTTAGGAGTATGCACCAGTTCATCTGTAAAATATGGTAGGAGGAAAGCATGCCCGATGAATGGATCCTCAGCATTGTTTGCCCGATCCTCAAGAAAGGCGATCCTCTGGACTGCACCAACTACATAGGCATCAGTCTTCTTAATATCGCCTACAAGATCTTCTCTGCCGTACTTTGTGAACGCCTGAAGCCATTCGTCAACAACCTGATAGGTCCATATCAGTGTGGCTTTAGGCCAGGGAAGTCCTCCATCGACCAAATATTCGCACTACGGCAGATCTTGGAGAAAACCCAGGAGTTTCAAATCGATACCCACCACCTTTTCATCGATTTCAAGGCCGCGTATGACAGCATCTATAGAGACGAGCTATATAGAGCAATGTCTAGTTTTGGCATCCCTGCCAAACTCGTCCGTTTGTGCAGGATGACGATGGAGAGTGCACGCTGCTCTATTAAGATCGGCAAAGACCTCACTGACACCTTTGATGTCAAAAAAGGTTTTAGGCAAGGCGACGCGCTGTCATGCGACTTCTTCAACATTGTTCTTGAAAGAATAGTGCAAAACTCTCACGTCAACACTAGAGGCACAAACTTTCAAAAGGCCGTCCAATTACTCGCTTACGCTGACGACATTGACATAATGGGACGAAAAAATGTCAGTGGTGCTTTTGTGAGTATTGAGAAGGAAGCCAAGAAGATGGGTTTAACGGTGAATGAAAGCAAAACGAAATATATGCTGTCAACAAGAAAGGAGACCCAACACCGACGTCTAGGACAGAACGTCACTATAGACAGCTATAATTTTGAGGTTGTCAGAGACTTTGTCTACCTAGGATCCACTATAAACTCAGCGAACGATATCGGTGTTGAGATCAAACGAAGAATAACTCTTGCCAATCGCTGTTTCTTCGGGCTAAGAAGGCAATGGAGAAGCATAGCCCTCTCTCGAGCAACTAAACTGTCCCTGTATAAGACTCTTATCATCCGGGTACTGATGTATGGTGCAGAGGCATGGACACTGTTAACGGTGGATGAGAACGCGTTAGACTGTTTTGAGAAGAACCTCAAATAGTAAAAAAAAATACGGCAACCCTGCAAAGGGTCGATGGTAGAAAATTCATATTCAAGCTTGTTATTCACTCTGTCAGTAATTCAAGAAAAAATGAATCTCCAGGGAAATATAAAAAAAACCCTTAATACTGGACTACGAATGGAGGCTTCATTGAACGCTCGCCGGCCACCACCCGCCGCCGGTGATGATGGTGTAGTCTGTCTTTCGCAGAACTGGCCTTAACTCAACTAATCTTAGACAATTTTGTTCTGCAGATACTTCTTAGTTGCTTGAGTTACAAACCATAATTTTAATTTTATGTTTTAATAAACAGAAGTACCTATTTGTTTTAAGTACTCTTATACATTTTCCCTTCCCATGACCTTGTGTAAATTAAGAAGTATTTTCACATCTCCAATATAGCAGCACTTTAAATTTGCTGTGCATTTTTTTCTTTAACAATCAATGAGTTTTGTCTACCTCATATTTCGGCTTCTTAGAATCAAACCCAAGAGCAGCATAATATTTAAATATCAAATTTAACACTTCAACGAAACTCAAAGCCTAAACCCCTTCTTAGACAAATTATTTAATATTTCAAGTATTAAATTCACTGAAATATGTCCTTGAATAACGCCGAAAGGAAGCGAAGTTTATTTTAGCTTTGGGAAGACTTTTATAAATATGTTAATGTTTTAAAACCATTTAAAGAGTATAGTAGAAGTTGCAATGGATCTTTTAAGTTGCTGAAGGCTTACTTAAATTTTCTTGCGTTAAATGCTTGAAAACAACTTCGTCCCATAAGGAGATAATGTGAGTGGTAGTTTACATAACAGACTAATTGTGTGAAGGAGAAATCCTCTCGATATGACTCCATCAGTTTTTGAGTGGGTCGTTTATAGCAGGACATTATTGTCAATCGATGGAATTCTATATAAAACACAAGAGTGCCCACACTGAATGAGCTAGTGCTGCTATACTGCTGCTGCTGAGAGACACTTCCCTTCGTAGACCGAGATAATTTGGATTAGTTGACCACTTCTTTGCAGACAACATTTTTTGCTGCCAATTTGTAAGGACGAGGAAAATAAATTAAACTTTAAGTCACAAGAAGGAAATTTATAGGCGGAAGTGCTTGGGCGTTGTTCATTATTTTTTATTTTAATTAAGTACGCATGTTGTCGGGAGGGATAAACACGAAGTAGGTTTTATGACTGATGAAGCTGTGTAGCTTTAAGTATTGAATGTTGCCATAATTATTTGTCGTTCGGTCCTTTATTTAGAGAAGAAATTGAATCTTTGTTCCTTGTTTGACAATAAAAACGATTTAACACCATTTTGTAATCAATCAAATTTCAATTTGACATATAAGTATGATAGAAAAGCTAAAAGATTAAATATAATATGGGCGCATAGTGTTAATCGTCGTTTACTTATTTACTCCCTTTCCGATACAAGTGTATATTCGTCCTTGAAGAGCCCTCATCATTCTCATATATCTTTTCCATTATTTCAAGTTTTCTAGTCACGTTTTGTAGTTAACTCTAAGGCCATGCACATAGCCAGCTGTTGGTGGTTATAAATAGTACAGTATGTTGTAGACTCCTTCTTCTCTGTACACCGGCTTTGAATTAATTTGTTGAATCTTTTGATTTGGGTTTTTGTAATTCCGAACGTGCTTATCTTTCCCGACGATGCTATACGGTCGGAAATGTGTGTAGAAGGAGTCATGCAATAAAATTCAAAGAACCTAAATCGGTGTTGAAGCAACCTCAAAGTTTCTTTTGACGCAAAATATTAAATTTGATCGAATGTCGTTAGTTAAAATGAATACCTAACTGAATTTCGGCACTGGAACTTTGTTTATAAGCTTGGGACTTGGGAGATAGTTTAGAGGGGACTTACATATGTAGTTCATTATAAACTAATTCCAAATGAGGTGGGTTCAAAATATGGGAATAAAATATAGTCACAAAGATAAGAGTTTGAGTCACGAAGCTGTAAAATATTTTCATAAAATAATTCAATTTTACAACTTAAAAAAGTACACATTTTAAAATTTCTCTACCGGGGGCACGGAGACTCTTGGTAAATTTCAATTCAGAAAATACGATCTCGTCTCGAATGTTTTGAAGAAAGTATTGTCTTACTCTGGTTTTGTTTTCCCAAGGTGAGACCGAGACTATTTCTGGTGCTGTAACCAGCCCTACGAAAAACTTAAAAAAAAGTTCGGAGAACGAATAAAATATGATTTATTCTTTCGTGAAAAATTTGGTACTCATCCGATCGTTTCGAAAGACAAAAAAAGAAAAAGACAATTTCATTGCATTTTTGGATGTGAAGGTAACAAGAAAAATGGATGGTACATTAAGCATAGTTTACAGTTCCCATGCGAAAAAAAAATCAAAATTTTCAAAACGATTTTCCACCTATTCTGTGCACCAAATCGAATAACATTCAAGGCGAAAAACGTTTGCCTTGGCCTAGGCCATCGGTTGAGTCTTTAATTTACCCTTAATTAATAAACAAAAGGCGTTAAAAAGGAAAATAAATATTTTTGGATGCAAAAACTATTTGCATGCGAATAATTCCTTGAGGTGAATATATTTTTTTTTTTTGGAAGTGTAAGCCGACCATCCAAAAAAAATATTTTATTCACCACACTTTTTTCGCATGCAAAACAATTGCCGGTCCATTGTTTTGCATGACATTCCGTGACAGCATTAGTTTTTTTTTGCATGTAACTGTAAACCAATCATGCACACAATTAATTTTACATTTCACCTCAATTATTTTTGACATGCGAGAATATTTGTAGGTATAGATTTTTTTTTGCACACATGAACTGTAAACTTGGCTTTAGGTCACACAGTCTATCGGAAGGAAACACACACTAACAGATACCTACATGCTACTTCTCACCACCAAAATTTTAGGATACGAAGCTATCCTATGAGAAATGTCAACAACAGTTGACTGGCATTCACACACATACATGGATATAAAGCTATCCTAGATAGGCTATCCATTGAAACTTGAGCGTGGCCATTGCTACTCGCTTACAAGAGCACATTAGTGATGTAAGTAAAAACCAGCGGGAGAAGTCAGCAATTTGTGAGCACATCTTGGACAATCCAGATGAACACCACTGGGTTAATTTTGATCAAGCCAAGGTCTTAGCTCAAGAAACTCACTATATCCCACGGCTGGTACGAGAGGCGATTGAAATAAATTGCTACCAAGAACCTGCACCTCAACAATTACAACGGCCGTTTTCGAAAACGTCATCTGCGTCAAAAACGCATTTCCAGAATGTTCCTTAACGCAAAATGGTAAAGTCACATGTTCGAAAACATCATCTGCGTTGCAGCTAAGAAAATGGAGTTGATGAACAAAAATTGAGAAACCAGATAGTCTAAGAGCCGGAAGCAAATTTTGGGAGTGGAGGTATAACCAAAATTAATTAACATGCATGTGTAGATATACGTAATACTATACCAAATCCATCCATCCGGCAGGATTTTTTTTCAGCCGGGGGTGGGCGTTTGAAAACGCTAATTTTTCCACTTTTTGTGTTGATGGTATAACCACTTCAATTTATATATAAACGACAGAGGGGTATGGTATGTTTTGCCAGAATTGTTTGGCGAATTGACGTTTCGCGGGGGTTCATTTCGCGGATTTTTGATACGCATTTTATTTATTTAGCATTAAGAAATTTCGCATTTCACGTTCGGCAATTTATGTTTTGTTTTTTAAACGATTTGCTAAATCCTTATTTCGCATTTTTCATTTCGCAATTTTCATTTAGTTTAATATTATTTAGGCTTTTTGAAAATAGGCAATTTTTTATGTGGCATTTTGTTCTTTTGCTTCTTTTCATTTGGCATTTTGCGGTTTGGCTTCTTTTTATTTGGCATTTTGTTGTTTAGCTTTTTTTCAATTCGGAACTCAATTGTTTTGCGATTTTTTGGCTTCCATTAAGTTACATGCCTTAAAATTTCGCGCGAAATTTTAAGGCATGTAACTTAATGGAAGCCAAAAAATCGCAAAAAAATTTAGTGCCGAATTAAAAAAAAGCTAAACAACAAAAAACTATTTCTAGATCTATTATTATCGGCAGAGGTTTTCGCAGAATTCTTGAGATCAGACATTGCATCTGCCACGCGTTTTCTAACCACATTTGGTTCGTGGTCATGTTCCCCTTTTAAAAATACTATTGAATGAGTTTCATCACTATTTTTAACTGTATTTACTCGTGCTATTTTTTCGAAGCTCACAACACCAAACAAGATAATTATTTTGATTTAGTGTTTCAAAATCGAAAGAATATTCGTCAATACTCAGTTTATCTTTCCCTCTATTGGACTTAAATGACTCAAAGGTTTTGCCAAAATTTTCAATTATCAAAACTAAGCAAAAAACAAAGTGAACTTAACAACCCGACATCGACACAATGATTATTTCAAAAATAGACCAACAACTAAAGTAACTAGCAGAATGAATTAAACAACTGTACAGAGAAAAAAACGGTAAATCTAAAAAAATACGATGTTAATGAATAGTCAAACGATCAAAACAACTAAACGGCGAAACGATCTATCAGCGAAATAATAGGTCGGCAAAGTGATATTTTGCGAAATAATAAAACGTCGAAACGTTAAATGACGAAAAAAACACTTGGCCAAATAGCAAACAATCTATCAAACAAAAGTGAAACGACAAATTGCCAAATGAATTCTGCGAAATGGTTGAAAATAATTTCAAATAGAAGCGAAAGGTAAAAACGCCAAATATGGATTGCAAAATGATTTAAAAACATTATGAATAAAAAAGAAAACGTAAATTGCCAATTAAAAATTGCGAATTAAAAGAAATATTTAACGACTAAGGCGAAAAATTAAAATGCCAAATGAATTTTGCCAAACAATGGTGACCCACGACAGAGAATTGTGTCCTTATTCCGAGTACATAGGTCCCAGACGATTCACTTTCAGCTTTCCCCTTGCCAGACGCCCCCCAAAGTGGGCGAAAAATCAATTTTTGGAGTTTAAGGTATAACCAAATGAATGATACATCAAAAAATCAGAAAATTTTTCTGATTGCAAATATATAGGTCCCAGACGTTTTGGTTTCAGCCTTGGCCCTGCCAGACGGCTCTCAAGTATCCAAAAAATGCACCGGAAAGCATTTAACCATTGATGCATCGGAAAAAGTGAAAGTCAACCGACGTGCATTAATTGTAATGGAAATCACCTGGCAAACTATAGAGGCTGCGAAGTAGCTAAAGAATTACAGAAGCGGCGATCAAAATCTGCCAAAAAACAAAGAAACCCACCAAGGCAAATAGAAACCGTAATTCCCAAGACTTCCAAATCTAGTAAAGCTCCAAAGCCTAGTATCCGTAAGGAAAAGAAAACAGTGTCAATACCTTCGGAGAATATATCAAAGCAAGGAAATGCAGAAACATATGCCCAAATAGCGGCCAAAAATATACCCGTAAACATACGACACTGAAACCGACCCGGTTTCAAAAGTCTTTTCAATAATTCTGTCGAAACTTGAGGAACAATGTGACACAAATAAACTTATCTTTGATAGGTTAAGTAAGCTCGAAAATTGTTTTCGACCCAAATCTCTCCCAAAAAATTTATGTTGGAAAGGTTTAAAATTCTTACGTGGAATGCCAACGGATTATGGCAAAAACTTGGAGAATTAGAGATGTATATGCAGGAAAATGATATCGACATAAATGTTTGATATCAGAAACGCATGCCAAAAATGAATCAAATCATAAAATCCACGAGTTTCTTGACTACCACGCTGTTCATCCTTCAAATAAAGCAAGGGGTGGATCATCGTTATATATAAAAGAGTGTATTGAGCACTCAATAGGCCTGAAAATAGTGGTAGAATCGATGCAATTGAGTAGTGTTCAGGTTAGAACTAAAAGCATTCTTCTCAATGTCTCTTCGATATATTGCCCTCCGTGTTGCAAAATCGATAAGATTGAATTTACGACATTGATAAAGTCGCTAAGCCCAAACTTAATTGTTGGTGGCGACTTTAATGCAAAGCACACCTTTTGGGCTTCAAGATGTATATCTCAAAAGGGTCGAATGCTATATGAGGCAGGAATGGAAAATAATTGCGATTTTCATTTGACTGGAAAGCCAACTTACTGGTCAACTCATCCTTCAAAAATACCTGACTTCATCGATTTGTTTATGGTAAATAGAATACCCTCTAACCGTATTGAAATTTCAGAAGGCCATGATCTCTTCTCAGATCATTCTGCAGTCATACTCACTATGAGCGAAAGCCTTGTCAAAATTGATAACCACCCAGGTTAACAAACGGTAAAACCAACTGGGAAGGATTTAAGAAAGATATCGAGGACAACATTGAATATCATTACAAACGCCTCTTGAGCTTGAAGACGCAGTAGATACCTTTGTTGATATAATACAAAAGGCAGCATGGAATAACACACCTTATCAAAGGGTAATGCCGCGCTATAAGGATATAAAATATCCGCAGGAAATAAAAGATTTAATAAAAGAGAAACGAGAAGCACTCAAGAAATGGCAGCGAGCCCGTGCTCCTCAACACAAAGCTCATTTAAATCGCTTGTGTAATATGCTAAAAACGGCGATATCAGATTTCAAAAACCGTGAAGTTGAAAATTACCTTGTAAGCTTGACAGCGGGGAATGAATCCAACTACTCACTTTGGAAAGCTTTAAAAACAACGAAAAAGATTAATACCTGAACATCAGTTTGGATTTAGAGGCAAATATTCAACAATTGATCAAGAGCATAGAATAACTGACGTATTGAGAGAGCTCTTGAAGAAAAGAAAATTTGTTCGACGGTCTATTTGGATCTGTCGCAAGCGTTTGACAAGATGTGGCACGAAGGCCTCAAATTCAAATTACGACAAGTTCTGCCTGAAGGACTTTATACAATTCTTAATGAATATCTAGAAAACAGACTTTTTCGTGTAAGACACGGAAATGAATATTCTAATTTCAAAGAAATAGTGGCTGGGGTACCACAAGGTAGTGTTTTAGGTCCAGTTCTGTACCTTCTATTTACACGTGATACATACATACAGAAGACACTACTACTGCAATACTAGCAGTAGGCAAAACGATTAACGAAGCTACGATTAAATTACAAAATGCTCTTAATATAATGTTAATGAGTGGACAAAAACATGGCGAATGGCGCTCAATGAACAAAAGTAAGTCCACGTGGACTTTAGTACGCCACCGTCTGCAAAGAACGAAACCTTCCGACTTGGTGCGTTGAACACGAAATCGCCTTAAAATCGCGGAGTAGGCAGGAACTTTCACCGGAAAGTTACCTGCAACACGTTACTTAACTTCGTTAAAAATAAATTTCTAGATAAGTTTCAACTTAGTTGCAATCGGGAAGTGGAGGTGTTTTTAGTGTAGTAAGAAACTCACACTTCTACAAGCACGCGTTTTTCGGTCCTCATAGAGCCTTATGCACGTTTTGCCCCTACCCACGGACAAAAAAAACCTTTTCCTGAGCAGCAAAAAATTCTGAAAATTTCGATTCAAGATGATTTACCGGCTTCTTCATCACAAGGCCTAGTTCATACTTCATCGTGAAGTGTACAATTGGCCGTGGAGAAAGTGATTTTGTTGACATTTCTCACTGGTACAGATTTGCGAATGTGTTGTGAACGTTTGACGTTTAAAACCACAATACCTTAAATGACTAGTAAAAATTAAAAAAAAGTGTAATCGCACTGTCAACTGTTCAACAAGAGTTCGTGTACATTTTGCACGGTAATTGCTCGTGAAGGAAATATCTCCACTTTTGACTACATACAGCTTCACACGTTCACGGGTGAAAATAAAATGAAAATTTTATATGGATTCACCATTCACGAGAATTAAGAATCGAAGATTTTATCGTTCGCGAACTATATTTCTATGTTTTGTGAGAAGACCGATAAGGAATGATAAATCCGTATTTTATACTTGGTTTAACCCTGTTCAAGAAATATTTGTAAATTTTTTTCACACAAATAAATTTACATGGTACCAATTGGCAATCGGAAGAAATTTTTACTGTACACTCAGGTACAGGCGTCTTGTTAAATCAAAATATAATTCATGCTTAAATTAACACAACACCTATTTTGAAGATGCTGAATTAGTTCAACATGAAACTCTCATTAATAGGAAGAAGAGGAAAGATTTTGACCTAACCGCTATGTTAATATTATTCCAATTTTTGGTATTTTAACATAGTCTCTTGTTATTCGCAGTTAGGCTAGGAATGCGCTTGCCATTTTCTGTCGAAGTGAATAAATCTAAAAAATCGGTATCGCAAGAAGATACTGATTTTTTAATCGCACCGACTGAAAATCGCAAGTTTGCACCTAGTCTTAAGGGGTATCCAAAAATGAATACCATATTTGAATTTGCCACCAGTTGTGTAGTAAAGTGTTGGCAACTAGAGCTCCCTATTACACGGATATCTAAGAACACGGATACACGTGTTCTTAGGAGATCCGGATTTGAATCCGTGTAATTATAAGAACACGGATAACCGCGTATCCGTGTATTCGTGTATCCGTGTATTCGTGTATCTGTGTATCCGTGTATCCGTGTATCCTTGTACCCGTGTATCCGTGTATTCGGATACCCGTGAATCCGTGTTCCTATAGTTTCTAATTAATTTTAAACAATGCAAAAGGAAATAGATTTGAAGAAAACAGACATTTCTTATGGAATTATGGTATACATACGGTGTTTTTAAATGAAGTTCGTTAATTTAATGTAAGTAAATTGTATCCTATTCAACTTGAATTTTTTCAATTAAAGGAAGATAAGCTGATCTTCAGACTATACCAGAACGAGAAACATATGCGTAAATTCGAACCCTGACGAAATTATTTAAAATTTAACTGAGAGAAAATTTGCAAACTAAAAATTCTGAACAATAAATCATTTTCATATAGGTGTTAACAATAAATCATTGTTTTCTTTTCAAAGTTATTTTTCTCAATATACATACATATAAAACAAAATTGAAAAATATGGGAGTTTTTGGTTCAAACATTTTTTTTTTTTAATTTTAAGTTATTTGGAACTATTGTTGTTTTTTGTATTCTATACTCTTATTAATTTTTAATCAAACACTAAAAAACATGTGCTTAAATTAATGTCTTGTAGTTTTTGAGAAAATCTTAATTATAATACATAAGTACATAGTTACTTTACAACTTCCAAAGTGGAAATTGGGTGTTTGGAGGAATTTAAACAACAAATTGAAGTCTGTTATTTTGAATACTCTCAAAAAACTATAAAACATTTAGGTATACAATTTCAATTGTTTGTTTAAAATTAATAAGAGTATCGAATAATACAAACAAAAATTGTACCAAATAACGTAAAATAAAAAAAAAATTAGTTTGGAATAAAATCTCTTATGTTCCAAAATTATTAAAATACTCGTATAGAAAACAATTATGTAGTTTAAAAAGTCCCTAATCCCTAACAGCCTTATTTATAAACTCGTGTTAGGGACGGAGTTAAGTTATTCCGACTTTAAAACACATCTTATCCTTAAATTGGTATTTATAAAAAAAATACACGAGGAATAGAGGAGGAGTAAGCTAAAACTGGTTCATAGGAGGTTTAAAGCCGTAGTAAGGCCGTTTAAGTATCTTAATGCCATTAATGCCATAATGACATCATGTGAAATTTACGAAAAGGAGTGTAAACGAAATTTTTATAACTTTTTGTTATTATAAGAACGTTTTCTTTTATTTTATTTACCCATTTATGAATTCCATTACCATAATTGCACCAATAATAATTAATTGAAATGAGTAATTGTGGAAATCATCCAAGGGTTTCTTTACGTTTTTAATAACCAGAGTTTTAGATTGGTCATTTTTTTGGCATAAGGAGGGTGTAACTAAAACGGCTTGGAAAATATTTTATAAATAACGATTTGTTTGACGTGGCGTAAAGATGGAGTAAGTGCTTTGACTTGGTTTAACTATTGTATTGGTGAAATCTAATAAATAAGGCTGTAATTGTTCAAATTTTTTGGTTTAAAAATTATTTTTCCAAAAACTATTACATTGTAGGTATTTTGTTAACGGTTGTTTTTTAATATTTTTCTATTTTAAACCAAGTTTTTAGAAAATTAATAAATGGGCCAGCCTCCAAATCAACTTTTTTCTTGTCTGAATCCAACCTACAAGATCTAAGCTTTTTGTCACACCTTGTGCAAATTATTTTGTATAAAAGAACCGACATTTAATGAAACGAGATGGTGATTGAGTTAAAGAAATTTTTAGTTTAGAGATTTATTTTGTTTTTCAAAATTCTGTCTTTTTATTAAATCTGAATGAAAACTTAATTTAATTGTAATTATTAAATGTCAACACTTGATAATATTATTTAATTAAAAATTGATAAATTCATTCAATTAAAATTAAATACCCCAATTAAAAAAATAAAGGAACAAGATTTTTTCAATTTTTGTTAGTGTTTTTTGAAGAGCTGTCTGATGGTATTCGATGCGCTAAGTTTAAATCTGGCCCTGAAATCGCTCTACCACGTCACGTTTTTGAGATATTTGAATCTAAAGATATACAAAAATGCGTTTCTTATGTAAATTTGGGGTTATATTTTTTCTCGAAGAATTTTTTTTCGAAAAAACTTGTATGGTCATTATGTATGAACATTTTACTTAAAAATTCTTTTTGAATTTTTCAAATACCACCATTAATTTCAAGAAATCGTTGGCCTTCGTCTTAAACTACGTATTTCGAAAAATCAAGTTAATTTGTGCTCAAAGGGCACATAGCGAGCAAATTAAGGCGCAGTTTTGATTTTTCCCAGCTATTCTGTTACTCGCTGATTGTTTTCAACACGATCCTTATATTGAAAAGCATGAGTAAGTAACGTGTTGAAAACCATCAGCAAGTAACAGAATAGCTGAAAAAAGCGCGCGACTTTTTTCAGTTATTCAGTTACTCGCTGATGGTTTTCAACACGATCCTTATATTGAAAAGAATGAGTAAGCAACGTGTTGAAAACCATCAGCGAGTACGAGAATAGCTGACAAATATTGCTCGATTTTGTTTCAGATATTCTGTTACTCGCTGATGGTTTTCAAAACGATCCTTATATTGTATTTTGCTAGCTCTGGGTCCTCGTTTAGGGGATTTTAATAATACTTTTTGTGGAAACAATTCGTTGTTTTGGCAATTTCAATTGAATGTATGCAAAATAAAAAAAGGCCCAAATTGTTTTTCAAAATAAAATGAAACTAAGCCTCAAATTTAATGTTGGGGGTCTTTTTTCATTGGGGCTTTATTTCATAATGATATAAGGGCCCGAAAAAAAAGTTAAATAAAGTTCCAAAAAATGAAACAACACCCCAAAATTCGTAAATTTTCATTGTTGTTGTTTTGTATGCATTTTTTTTGGGGCCCAATTTCATTTTTTTTTTGGGGCTTTATTTCCTGTAGAGCCTTTGCTTTCAAATATATCATTGTTTTAATCCTCTTCTGACGAAAATTATTTTTTTTTTCTTTTCTAAAATATGGTTTAGAATAGGTGTTCTCTAGAATTGTCTCGGTCATTTCAAAAACCACTTAAGTCACATTTTGTCTCCAATATGATTTCTTAGCTGTAAGTGCTCTGGTCTATTAGACCGTCTAATTACACTTTTATATCCATTTTTATAATGGTGCAATTTAGCGCAATGTGACTAATGAAAGCTTCATGATTAGATTCGACTTTTAACTTAGCTAGGCCTAATTTTTTTGTCATGTGATTTATGTATGTTGTTTTTGAAATGACCGATTCAATTGCTTCCTTGATTACCAACTTAATCATCTTTTACATTGTATTTACTTATTTATTTTATTGTTTTACTGAGCTAACCTTAAAGAACAACACCCTATATGAAAATGCACCTTTACTTCTCGCATCTGTCTGATGCTATTTCTGGGTCAGTTGAGGACTCCCCCATTTAAGTTTTGTTTTTACTTTGTTGCCTACCCTTGCCTTGCCATCGACATCGTGCCCATCCTTTAATAGAATTTGACAAGCTGTACTTTTTCCGGAGCAGATACAAATATTAGGGTGACACCACAGCGTCCGCCCGGGTGCCACAGTTAAACGATTTCAATAAAATTTTAAACAGTTTTTTTTAATTTACTTAGATCACTATCAAAATCTATTTGAAGTGCAACGAAAGAAATAAAAACATTTAAAAATTAAGCACCACCCTAACTAGCTAAAATGAGACTTACCTTTCAAGTCGTTAATTGATATTAAGGCACAAGTTTTAACTCCAAATTAGACTTTGTGGTAAAATCAATAAGAACTATAAAACAAATTTAATAAACCATAAGATAATTGAAATTTGAAAGCAATAAATGAATCCTTCACCTTTCTAATCTAAAAAAATTAAATAAAACTGAATTACAAACAATATTAATCACTTCAATACAACTTGCAACAGGTCAATTTAGTACGTACTGAAAAATTGAACTGTAGTTTCATTGCACCAACGAAGTTAATTTCGGTTTAAAAAAGGTAAACAAACGAAAAGACAAAGAAGCTAGTTAACACATCGCATTTGCATGCGCCCCGTTATAATTTGCTGAGCCAGCAAATCATGTTTGAACAAATTATGATTTCCCACGATTGGTGGATATCACATAACGGCGCATAACAATGCATTGGGGTAAATGCACCGGGAACCTTCAAGGTCGCTGATTCAGCGAATCATCGTAGGACGGCATGGCATATGGTTAAGCTTAGGTATAGGGAATTAGTTTTAAGTAGAATTAGTCTTGTTTGGATAGTAGCAGAATAAAGTCACTTAAACTGAATTACATAGATTTCGTTTTATTCGTAAGTCGAACAGTTGGGCCAGCCCCTAGGCTGGCGTTCGCGTTTTTTTTAATATAACGGATCGCACATCCGTTTATTGGCGCCCGAGCAGGGACCGGTGTCAAGGATCCTTGTCCTTATTGCCTGTGGATCTGTGTCAAGGACCAATACGTCCTATGGGGTGCACGTCGCTGTTATCATGGGAACACAGTTGACTATTTTGGATCCTCCTGACACATTTTCTCCGTATTAACATGGGAACATACGGATATCCTAGAAGGCTTAGGGATGGGGTGGTGGTGTTGACCGTGCCATTAGTAGGTCCGTTAATCCGGACTAAACGGGACTACCACGGCTTCCCCCATGTACACCGGTTCCTTTCGTAACCCTTCGCGACGCGAAAGTAATACTTCTTTCTTTACAGATTATTTTCATCATTTCAATTGAACTCGAAAAAAAAAAAAAAGAAAAAGAAGAATGCTCATATTGTGAGTGATAAAAAATATATGACATACAAGTAAAAATTGTGCTAGTTACAAAAAAAGAAGAAAAAATAATTAATAAAAAAAATATTAAAATTTAATAGATGAAATAAGTAAAAGCTTTTATTGCATTAAAAAAAAAAAAAAAAGAAAAGAAAGAATACGAAATAAAAAAAAAAGCATTAAAATTGCAAAAAGAAAATTATCAAAAAAGCATTTAAATTGCAAAAAGAAAAGAATCATAAAAAATTCCTAAAAAATAAAAAGAAAAATTAGTTGAAATATTATAAAACATATATATATGTATATGAAATTAAGTGTGTGCTTTCTACTGTGAAGTTACAAAAAATAAAAAAATAAAAAAAAAATAAAAAAATTGTGTGAAAATTGTGCGAAAATTATCCGAAAAAAAGGAGTAAAAAGAAGGGGAAAAAATATTTAAAATTTCGAATAAAAGCTTGTGTTTAAGGTAAGCCTTTTTCTTTGCCATTTGTCCTAGGAAATATACGCAATCATACGAGAACAAGGTCGAACTAGGATAAAGTTCAGTGATTTAATTTTTACATATTTATATTATATTTTATAAGTGCATTTACACATCCCGCTCTCCATTAAAGCATTTAAGAACGTGTTAATATAATTTTGAGTTAAATAAAAAATGGACGCTATGACTAAAGCTGTTACTGAGCTGAATGGGGCGGTAGGCGCAATTCTCGCTCAGTTAAAAGAGATAGATGGGCGTTTGAAGAAGGTCGAAGGCGCTAGTAACGTGGCCTCGGATTCTAGCCAATCTACTCAGGTTACTGATGCACCTCTACTTTGCGAGCCTAGGACGGAAGCTGATCTCAAGGAGATCAGCCGACTCCCTGACTGCGTGAAGGAATTGCAATCCTTCGATGGCAACCCAACGCAATATGTATCTTGGATACATAGTGTAGAGGGAATTTTAAAAGATTTCGCCATCATTAAAAACAAACCCATGTACCGCGCAATTCTCAAACATATAAGACAAAAGATTCGCGGAAATGCGGATTCTGCCCTAGTGTCATATAACATTTTTGACGATAATTGGGAAGAAATTAAGAGGATTCTTTCCCTTCACTATGCCGACAAGCGGGATATACGCACTCTTGAGCATCAGCTCAACCAACTCTCCCAAAGGGGTTCTCGGCTCGATGAGTTTTACGCGACCGTGAACCATCAGTTCTCCCTTATTATCAACAAGATAAAGACCGAGTCATATACGCAAGAAACGGTAAGCGCGTTGGTTGAAACGTATAGGAACCGAGCGTTGGATGTCTTTATAAGAGGGCTGAGTGGTGATCTGTCACGGATGATGATCGTGCAGAAACCAAAAACCCTTCCTGAAGCGTATGCTTCTTGTCTGGAAATTCAGAATCTGAATTTCCGTAACCATGTTATTCATCCAACTACATATAACAATACAATTACAGCTCCCCTAAACCAAATGTCCAATTCATATAATAGACCGCCTAATCAGCCCAGGCCAACAGTAACCCATAATCAGATATCTAGGTTGGACAGTAGACCACCGATTCATCCTAAACCTTATTATAAAACAGGCAGGAATTATCAAAACCATCCTACGACCTCAGGTAACCCACCAGGACTTGGTCCTAAGCCACACCCAAGAATGGAGGTGGATCACTCGGTTCAGACCAAACAGGTCAATTATGTGAACCGTCCAAAATCCCAAAACCCATTCAAACGTAGGGCAACCTCGGATAACTTTCCCAACAAGCACCAACGCCTTTATAACATAGCGGTAGAGGATGAAGTTGATCCAGAGGAATACTCCACTTCTGCGGAAGAGGCTGTTGAAGAGGCTGCTTGTGAGGAAATAAATTTTATGACAGGGGGCCATCCAGCGTACCATACTTAGAGTACGCAACTAAGGATGGAGCTTTGTTGAATTTCCTTGTTGATACGGGGGCCAACAAGAATTTCATAAGCTCAAAAATCAATCAGCCCACCACTCCAGTCGAAAAACCATTTAACGTACAGTCCGCTGCGGGAAAAATAGAAATTTCGCAATATGTCCAGGGAAGATTCTTTGCTCTAGCCGGTGACGATACTATCATCAAATTCTTTGTCCTACCTGGTCTTGATTCCTTCGATGGGATCATTGGGGATGACACGCTGAAAGAGCTTGAGGCAGTCATTGATAGGAAAAGGAATTTGCTAACAATAAGATCCGGCATACAAATCCCATTAAAAGAAAAGGTATCACGCCAAGTGAACACAGTTTTTAGCGATGATCTTTCCCTTGAGGTTAGGCAGGGGTTACAAAAATTAATTGATAAATATGGACCGCTCTTTGGACCAATCAACGTAAATGAAGTAATTGACACTTCAATTCAGGCAGAAATTAGAACGAATACAACCGAACCTGTATATTCAAAGAGCTACCCATATCCATCATGCCTTAGAGAGGTGGTTGAAGAAGAGATAGCCAAACTTTTAGATGAAGGAATAATAAGACCTTCAAAAAGTCCCTATAATTCGCCAATCTGGGTCGTGCCCAAAAAACCCAAGGCGAATGGCGAAAAACAATATAGAATGGTTATCGATTATAAAAGACTGAATAGCATAACTATTTCTGACGCATACCCAATACCAGATATAAATGCTACACTTGCTAGCTTAGGGAATGCTCGGTACTTCACAACTCTCGACCTCACCTCAGGATTTCACCAAATCCCAATGAAACCCTCGGACATACCTAAAACGGCCTTTTCTACCATGAATGGCAAATACGAGTTTTTAAGACTGCCATTCGGTCTCAAGAACGCCCCGGCTATTTTCCAACGCACAATTGACGATGTGCTGAAGCCATTTATTGGAAAAATCTGTTACGTATACATCGACGATATAATCGTCTTTAGTGATAATGAAGAGACACATTTGAAAAATCTCGACATGGTTCTTGGAAGGCTAAGCGAAGCGCACCTGAAGGTTAACCTTGAAAAGACACATTTCATGGACACAAACGTAGAGTTCCTTGGTTATATTATAACACCCGATGGTGTACGACCGGATAAAAGGAAAATTGAGGCAATCCGAAACATCCAACCTCCCGTTAATCTGAAGGAACTAAAATCGTTCCTCGGACTTACCTCCTATTACAGGAAGTTTATTCGGGACTACGCCAAGGTCGCCAAGCCCTTAACCAACTTAACAAGGGGTGAAAATGCCCAAGTTAAAGCCAACCAGTCGAAGAGAATACCAATCAGATTGGATAAATGTGCACTGAAGGCTTTCGATGAACTAAAATTACTACTTACTTCTGCAGAAGTCCTGGCATTCCCAGACTTCAATAAGCCATTTATTCTCACGACAGATGCTTCGAATTTAGCAATTGGCGCTGTTTTGTCACAGGGAGAAACAGGCAAAGAAAAACCCATAGCATTTATTTCAAGATCCCTGAGCGGTAGTGAAGAAAATTTCGCCACAAACGAGAAAGAAATGTTGGCGATAGTTTGGGCCTTAGACAATCTGAGGTCATATCTTTACGGAGCGAAAAAAATCCGCATATTCACTGACCATCAACCTCTAACTTACGCCCTTGGCAACCGCAATTACAACGCGAAGCTGAAGCGTTGGAAGGCCAGGATAGAGGAATACAACTGCGAGTTGATTTACAAACCCGGTAAATCAAATGTCGTAGCAGACGCTCTCTCTAGACTTAGAATTAGTAACGAGCACTCGACCGTCTCAGCGAAAGCTGAAACGGAATACCAAGTGAATGCGTTGCATAACGATTCCTCAACGGAATCTGCCTCCCAGGAAAATTCCCACTGGAATGATGATATATCCCAAACTAACACAGCCTCAGAGCATGTCTCCTCTACGGAACATCCTAATGACGAAGCAGCTTCCACTGAATCTGCTAATGAAACGATGCATAGTGCGGAGCAGGACGCAACAGATCTGATTCCACATGTTGAGGCACCCCTTAATGTTTTTCGGAATCAGATAATTATAAATGTTGCAAAACATGCTGATAATTATGAGGAACCGCATCCCGGTTATTCAAGACACTACACTGCAACCCCGTATTTGGACAAAGAAGCCTTGACAGATATTCTAAAGGCAAGGCTACAGCCTAACATTGTCAACGGCATTAAGATTCCGGAACTTTGTATGGAGTTGTTGCAGAAAGTGTACTTAGAAACTTTTTTGAACTATAAAATCAGATTGACCCAGAGGTTGGTAGAGGATGTCAAGGACGAGAATCGAGTGTGGGAACTCATTAGTAAAGAACACAAACGAGCACATAGAAATGCACGAGAAAATAAAGAACAACTTCTCGAGAAATATTATTTCCCAAAAATGAATAGCTTGATAACACGATACGTGAAGTCCTGCGACATCTGCCTCGCCAATAAATACGATAGACACCCGGCAACTCCAATGTTTCAGCCTACCCCAGTTCCGTCCTATCCCTGTGAAATACTTCACATGGACATTATGGAAATTCAGGGGGAAAAGTTCATCTCATGCATCGACAAATTCTCTAAATTTGCCAAACTGTTCCATATAAAGAATAAGTCTTCTCTCTATCTTAGGGATAAAGTGATAAAAATTCTTCACTACTTCACTGTCCCAAAGATGCTAGTCACGGACAACGAGAGAAGTTTCCTTAGTCCTATAATGGTTAACTTCATAAAAATGCTCGATATTCAAATGTATCAGACACCCGTCAATAGAAGTGAAGTTAATGGTCAAGTTGAGAGATTTCACTCAACGATCCTAGAAATCTATCGATGCTTGAAAGCTGAATACAAAGAGTTAAAACTAAGAGAACTGTTGAATATCGCTGTTGACCGGTATAACAACACGGTCCACTCTGTCACTGAACGGAAACCATCCGATATGTTTTTTAACAGAAGTACTAGAGTGGACTTTCAAAATATGGCAAATTTCAGAATAAAAGTTAACCAAGAGTTGAGGGAAAAAATACGACAAAAACAAAAAATCAGGAATAAATGGTACAATAAAAAGAAGTCAAGTCCTAAAAAATTTAAAAAAGGGGATATAATTTACACTTCCTTCAAGAGGATTCAGGGCAAGCATAAGCCTCTATATCGGAAGGAAGTTGTGGCCAAGGATAATAGGGTCACTGTTATAACAGATACAGGTCGGAAAATACACAAGACACAAGTAAAGAATAGATAAAGTTATAAAGCACATTCACAAATGAAATAACACGCACATAGAAAAAACTAGTAACAAAGCACATAAAAAAGAAAGCACACACACATAAAAAAGATTAAATAAAAATGCATACTGCAAAAAGAATAAACCAAAACTATATATGCCTATATATATATATATATACATAGAAAATATATAAAAAAAAAAAAAAAAAAAAAAAAAAAAAAAAGGGGAAGGATGACTTATCCTAAAAATTAAAATCTAAAAAAAAGCCCCAAAACCTTAGTTCCAAAAAGTCAAATAAAAAAAAAGAAAAATATCTATTAACATTAATAATTCTCTAATCCTTTTCTAGCATCAAAATTATTTCTATAAAATTATTCTTTTATTATAAGCGTAGAAGTTTATTCTGTATATTAGATAATGTTACTAGTATAACCTAGTTTGTAAGGCTACAATTATATAAATTTATACAATTATTATCTCTTTCTCACATAAATAAGATTAACCATTATGCTAGCAACAACTGCTGAGGGACTAAACATCTTCAACTACAAAGAGCCGCTAATTTCGCTGAAAGAAGGCAGAGGATGGATAATTGATGGTAATTTCAAGATGGTGCACGTGATTAACCTTGGATACTTCGAGGAAATGCTTGGGAAACTGGACGAAATTATTGCCAATAATCTTAAAGAACAGGATCGTAAGCATTTAATCCAGTATCACCTCAATCAAACTAGGGATCGCATAGATCTCTTGAAGGGGAAATCGATTCGCAAAACAAGATCTATTAACTGGATAGGAAGTGCCTGGAAGTGGATAGCGGGTAACCCTGACGCAGCAGATTGGGACCAAATCCTTCAAACTGAAGAAAAAATAATCAGCAACAATAATCAGCAGTATAAAATAAACAACAAGATCTTCGGCATCACTGCAGAGATAACGGGAAAAATCAATCTCCTTATAAGCAGGGTCAACAATGGTATAAGGGATGCTATTTCTGGTAGAATCGAACAAGACATTCTAAACGAAATACTCGTTATTAAAGGAGAAATAAATGAGATCGTACGCGCTTGCCAGATCGCAAAAAAAGGCCTGATTAACACCAATCTCTTGGATAAGGAGGAAATTGGTAGGCTTGTCAATGAAATTGAAACTCTACCTTATGCCAACGAGATCGAGGCAATAGAGTATGGGACACCAGCTGTTTTTACTAACGAAACGATGTTGCTCTACGTATTATCCATGCCGAAGGTTAGAAAGGATGAATTCAACCTCCTTCAAACAAGAGCCTCGATCATAGGGAACAAGCAGATTGACCTTAATTTCAATAAAATGCTAGTCAACCACCAAGAGACGTATGGCATAATAGATAATTGCCTCACGATAAGCAACACAACGGTTTGTGGTGAAACTGCACTAGAAAAGGTTCATGAGGAAGATTGCGTTGCAAGACTTTTAAAAGGAGGTTCGGCAACTTGTTCTTACCATACAAACGCAAAAGAGGTCATTGAGCTCATAAATTCGGATACCATCTTCCTGACTAATTTTAAAGGTGAAGTCAGATCCAATAACTTCCAAAGAATTCTTGAAGGGACCTTTATCATTCAGATCCAAAACGAAACGGTACACCTGAACAATAAAACATTCAGAAGCCACACGATAACGGTCCTACAACCCCTACCGCCTGCTCTAGCGAACATTACCAGGCAGGATAACAAGCTGGATCTGGGTTACGTGCACAACATTGGCCTCAGGAACATCGAACGCCTTAGTAGCCTTGATAAAAGATTTAAGATCTCCCTGATAACAGAAGCTGCGATAATCCTAGTGTTCGTCATTACAATACATTACCTTTGGCGAAAGATGCACGCTAAAATCAGCTTCCCATCAATTCAGACAACAGCAAATCCAGTTCCAATTCAACGACAGCATCCTACCCCACAGAAACAGCGTAACCAGTCATCGATTTCTGACGTCATAGCTGATCTACGGGACGTAGACCTTTAAAGGGGGAGGAGTTAACACATCGCATTTGCATGCGCCCCGTTATAATTTGCTGAGCCAGCAAATCATGTTTGAACAAATTATGATTTCCCACGATTGGTGGATATCACATAACGGCGCATAACAATGCATTGGGGTAAATGCACCGGGAACCTTCAAGGTCGCTGATTCAGCGAATCATCGTAGGACGGCATGGCATATGGTTAAGCTTAGGTATAGGGAATTAGTTTTAAGTAGAATTAGTCTTGTTTGGATAGTAGCAGAATAAAGTCACTTAAACTGAATTACATAGATTTCGTTTTATTCGTAAGTCGAACAGTTGGGCCAGCCCCTAGGCTGGCGTTCGCGTTTTTTTTAATATAACGGATCGCACATCCGTTTATTAAGCTCCATCATATAGGGATGCCACTTTGCTATTTCATTTACTAATACTAACGATAACAAAACAACCTAATTTGGGTACTCTTTTTTGCAATTTATTACGGAACTGATTTTTGATGGAATATGTACAGAAGTGTCTCCTTACTACTAACTAGCCACCAATTAGCCACCTAATATAAAAATATTGCTAATATAAATTGAAATCCATTAAAAAATTGCCATAACGATATGAATTTTAACTAACATATAAGTAAATAAAATCAACTGGCTAGATATCCCGTAATACAAACTGCAAAACCTATTTTTTTTTTTTCAATATTCTCCGTCACCGGTCACCGCAATGTCATTTTATGCAAAAATTGCCAATAGTTTATACAAAACCAAAAACGAATCCGAATCCGTGTATTAAGGATGGTGTATTAAGAATCCGTGTATTAAAAGTCCGTGTATTAAGAATCCGTGTATTAAGAATCCGTGTATTCGGAATCCGTGTATTAAGAATCCGTGTATTAAGAATCCGGATATCCGGATACACGGATTTTTTTTTGCGAATTATAAAAACACGGATTCTGTGTATCCGTGTTTTACAAATACACGTACAGAATCGTAGGCTCTATTGGCAACCCTAATAAAAAAGAAACACAATTTGTCAGCTGACAGTTTTTTTTTGTAATATACGCGCACTAAAGGTATTGTGACTACCCTTAAAATGATTGATCACAGTGCGAGCGTTAGGAAAATAGGGAAAGATTTGAAAGGAGATACCGATGCACATTAGTTTTGAAGTTCTGAATATCAAAATGGAAGGGAAAAATAGAACCGTGTAAAGTATTCCACGTTCGTGTTGTTCGGCTGAAAAAAGAATCTCTGTACTTTACAGTACGTCCGAAATTGGGCTCAAGAGTAAACTGTTACGCATTCCTGGAAGTGCGAGTATTACGGTGGAATTGTTTTAGGAATGCAGCTGGCTACTTCACTAGAATACTGTTTATAAAAATAGCGATAGAATAAGGAGAGATATGAAACATTACGACGGTGTTCAAGAGATGTGAATGTTTCCGTTATATTACAGTCTACCTATCATTTCAAGAGCTCTTTTTTGAATTCTATCTAAAAGGCTTAAATGCGTTATTGGAGAACCTGTCCAAATATGAGAATATATTCAAGCTTTGAACGAATGAAGGCTTTGTAGATTACAGCCAGATCAGAAAGAGAAAACAATTCTTGCATCATCGAAGAAAACCTAAACACTTCGCAGCGTTTTTGGCGGCATTGAATATGTGTTCATTCCACAGAAGGTGATCTGAGATGCACATACTCAGAGCTGAAAGCTGTTCAGTTTCATCGATGCAAGTACCACTCATGGATAGTGGCATTGGAGGTGGGTTCTGCTTTAGAGACAGCAAACACATTGTGTTTTTGAAGCATTAAATTCTACACGGCTGTCAAGATCAGAATTAAATGAGCTTATCATACGCTGCCGTGCAAGTTCCACATCCGAAGGACAAGGATGTGAATCAAGAAACGAATATGAAAAGCTGAGGGTTCTGTTACCAGCAAAACAATTTAATGGATTAGAAGTTTCAAACAAGAGATCATTAATGAAAATGAGAAAGAGAGTCGGAGATAAAACGGAGCCCTGGGGCACACCAGCATTTATTTTATGAATATCAGATTTGAACCCATCCAGTACAACTTGTATAACTTGTGCCTAGTACCTTTAACTGAAGATGGGGATTCAATCCCTGTGGACGGTTTTAGGGGGCAGCAAACGAGAGAGGGGGGGAGGAGTGTTCCCACTAAGGCACTTCTCCTTCATCCAGGCGGCAGCGGAAGAATTCTCAAGATGGAATCAACGGTGGCGTCTACAGTTCCAGTTAGGCTGAACTACTTAGTGAACACCTTATACGGGCTACTACGACATATTCGGAGCTCAGGCCTATAAGGAGCGGTTAATCCGGCTCCCCGCCCTTGGAGTTATATTGTAAGGGTCTGGTCCTCCAGGTTGGGGGTCGTGCCGTCGGGGTGACTTCCCGGCCACGTAAAGCTATTTAGTTGCAAAGCACCAACAAGCCTCGGATATGGACGGATTTACTGTTGACGAACCAAGCAAACGAAATAAGGACAACGAACTTCGGATCTGCACGTGGAATGTTCTGTCTCTCTATAGACCACGTGCAGCCGAATATTTAGCGGAGGCCCTAGACTGCTACAAAGCAGACATCACCGCCATCCAAGAAGTGCGATGGGATGGGCCGGGCAAGAGAAAACTGAAAGACTGCGATATCTACTACGGTGACTGTTACCGACCACAAGGGCAGCGTCTCTTTGGATGTGGATTCGTCGTTAGAGGCAGACATAGGCAAGAAGTCTTGAGTTTCAACTATGTGAACGAACGCCGCACGACAATTCGCATCAAGGCTAAATTCACCAACATCAGCCTGATATGCACGCATGCCCCCACAGAGGAGAAATATGACGACACCAAGGACGAGTTCTACGAGCTCCTGGACAAGACATATGAGCAATGCCCTAGCTATGACATTAAAATTGTCTTGGGTGATTTTAATGCCAAACTAGGAAGAGAAGACGTCTTTGGTGGCACAATCGGAAGATATAGCCTGCACGACACCACCTCCGATAACGGACTCAGGCTAATCGACTTTGCTGCGGGGCGAAACGTTGTGGTACCTAGTACGCAGTTCCAGCATCTCGATATACATAAGGGGACATGGCGAATTCCTGGTCAATCAACCGCCAACCAAATTGACCACATTGCGATCGACGCAAGGCACTCCTCCAGTATCAAGGATGTCCAAACGTTCCGAGGAGCCAACGTTGACTCGGACCACTACCTCGTTGTAGCAAAGGTAACGCTACGGATATCCAGACCAAAGCCAAAACAGGGAAATACTGTGAGAAAGTTCGACGTCGGACGGCTACAGTCGCAAGAAATCGCCAGGTCCTTTTCCGATCGAGTCTCTCGCGCCCTCTTAACTAGTCCTTTGCCGCCAACTGCAAACATCGAGAACCAGTGGAAAAATTGCCAGGAAGCCATCAGAGATGCCGCCTCTGACGTGCTGGGCTTTGCACGACCACCACAGCGAAACCCCTGGTTCGACGAAGAATGCCTGCAAGTACATGCAGCCAAACAACAGGCATACAAAGCGGCGCTGCATAGAAGGACCAGAGCTGCTCGCGAGCTCTACGAGCAGAAGAGGAGAGAGGAACACAAGCTTCTTAGAAGGAAGAAGAAAGAGCATGAGAAGCGCGCGATCGAGGAGTTAGAGAGATGCCACTGCAGGAATGAAGTTTGGAAGTTTTACCAAAAAGTAAAAAGAACCTCCCAAGGTTACAAGGCCCGAACCGAAGCCTGCAAAGACGATCAGGGGAACTTCGTGGTGGAATCGCAGTCGGTGCTGAGAATATGGAAAAATCATTTCTGCAAATTGTATAACGGCGATGACGAACCGAATTCCGCTAACATGCAAACTGCACCATTCAACTTGGACGACGTAGGCCAACAATTCCGTCCACCCGATCTTGACGAAGTGAGGATAGCCATATCTAAACTTAAGTCCAATAAAGCTGCTGGAGCTAATGGCCTTGCGGCTGAACTATTCAAAGCGGCTGGCGATGAATTGGTTAGGAGTATGCACCAGCTCATCTGTAAAATATGGTCGGAGGAAAGCATGCCCGATGAATGGAACCTCAGCATTGTTTGCCCGATCCTCAAGAAAGGCGATCCTCTGGACTGCACCAACTACAGAGACATCAGTCTTCTTAATATCGCCTACAAGATCTTCTCTGCCGTACTTTGTGAACGCCTGAAGCCATTCGTCAACAACCTGATAGGTCCATATCAGTGTGGCTTTAGGCCAGGGAAGTCCACCATCGACCAAATATTCGCACTACGGCAGATCTTGGAGAAAACTCAGGAGTTTCAAATCGATACCCACCACCTTTTTATCGATTTCAAGGCCGCGTATGACAGCATCTATAGAGACGAGCTATATAGAGCAATGTCTAGTTTTCGCATCCCTGCCAAACTCGTCCGTTTGTGCAGGATGACGATGGAGAATGCACGCTGCTCCATCAAGGTCGGCAAAGACCTCACCGACACCTTTGATGTCAAAAAAGGTTTTAGGCAAGGTGACGCGCTGTCATGCGACTTCTTCAACATCGTTCTTGAAAGAATAGTGCAAAACTCTCACGTCAACACTAGAGGCACAATCTTTCAAAAGTCCGTCCAATTACTCGCTTACGCTGATGACATTGACATAATAGGACGAACAAAGCGTGATATCAGTGGTGCTTTTGTGAGCATTGAGAAGGAAGCCAAGAAGATGGGTTTAACGGTGAATGAAAGCAAAACGAAGTATATGCTGTCAACAAGAAAGGACACCCAACACCGACGTCTAGGACAGAACGTCACTATAGACAGCTATAATTTTGAGGAGGTCAGAGATTTTGTCTACCTAGGATCCGCTATAAACTCAGCGAACGATACCAGTGCTGAGATCAAACGAAGAATTACTCTTGCCAATCGCTGTTTCTTCGGGCTAAGAAGGCAATTGAGAAGCAAAGCCCTCTCTCGAGCAACTAAACTGTCCCTGTATAAGACGCTTATCATCCCGGTCCTGATGTATGGTGCAGAGGCATGGACACTGCTAACGGTGGATGAGAACGCGTTAGGCTGTTTCGAGAGGAAAATTCTCTAGGTGATTTTTGGTCCCGTCTGCATAGATGGGGAATGGAGGAGAAGATACAACCACGAACTGTATGGGCTATACAGCGACACCGACCTAGCCACAAAAGTGAAAAGCCAACGACTAAGATGGCTGGGTCACCTAGAGCGAATGGACACCAATGCTCCGGCCCGGAAAGTCTTTGAATCCAACCCCGTGGGACAACGCAGTAGAGGTGGACAGCGTAAATGGTGGCGCACGCAAGTGGAAGAGGACCTCAACCAACTTGGCGTGCGAAACTGGAGACAGCTAGCTAGAAACCGAGCCGGGTGGAAGAAGCTTGTTGGTTGAGGCCCTGGTCCACCCCGGACTGTAGCGCCACCTTAAGTAAGTAAGTAAGTAAGTACAACTTGTATTGAACGGTCCGAAAGGTAATTTCTAATCCAACGAAGAAGAGACAGTTTAGAGTTAGTAAAAATGGAGCATTTCACCAAAGAACAAAACGTTTTTAATGTAGAACAATGGCTGTGACAAAAGATACGTATGTGAAAGCATAGGAGGTTATTTGCTATTCCATACACAACTCTTTCCTATGTTAATTATGATTCAGTTAAAAATAGCAATTTTAGAGAAAAAAAAACTGTTTTTTCTATTTAATTCAAATATTATTTATATGTCTCGTCTAAAGAGCTGTATTTAAGCTTTTTGTTTTATCTCCTGTGAATGTTTTTTTGTTGTTTTTGTCGTACGCGCAGCAATGATAGTCTAAATCAGTGTCCCCCAACCTTTTTTAAGGGTTGGCAAAACTTTACTTATTTGGGAAATTCTTTATTAGCCTGTAAGCCGCAAACGAGTGGTGCATTCAAAGCCAATATAGTCTGTGCTACATCTCAAATCAAGCCTTAATTATTCGCATTACGTGTCACCCAGTGAAGTTACGCTTACCATTTGAACGATGTCGTATTCCACATATAAAATAATGTCATAGACTTTTCAAATAAACAAAAATATTCGTTGATATCTTTAACACACCAAATTGTTTTATTCAATTTGTAGTAACATCTATCCATTCCTATTGGAATACCCTTTATCATGTTGTTGTTTCTAGAATTTCAAGGACAAACAAATCTGTATATGTATCGGTAGACAAGGGACCACATTACACATTGATTAAGTCTCGAAACTTATTCGAGTGTATTTGCGCTTTTCTAAAACAAAATGAACAACTATATTTAACAAGGCTAATGAGTGAACTTATGTACTTATTGTAAGTCGTAATTCCTCAAAAGATTCAACATTTACGCAATGTACCCAAGTCATTTTCAAATCCAATGACACGCAAAGTAATTCAAAGATAGTTTTCAATTTGATTTAACAAAAGTTTCCAATATTCATCCCTAGATTTCTAGAATGAACAAGAAAGAACAAAGGAAAACTGTCGGCAAACTATGGAACTTTAACCTATGTATGTATTTGCCGAGAATGTATATGGTGTATGTAGAATGTAGATAGATACCTACATAATGACGTTTCTATAAGGATTTATAATAATGTTGTTAAATTTTGAATCATAATCTTTGATTTTATGATGTTTTCAGCTTAGAATACATCCGACTTAACGGCTTTTAGTATACATTTCTATAGATACCTTCTCCTTTATACTGTTTGTAATAAGGATTTGGTTTATAAGGGTATGGCTGAGCCTCAGCCGCTGAGGTTCTACTTAATGGGAATAAATTAAAACTGTTATGATTCTAATTAAAGTGAATTTTGATAAGCTGAATAGAATCTGGTAAAATAAGCACCTTAATATAAAAATGTTTGTTCTCCATTAAATAGGACTAATTAAGTTTTCAAAGTGCCTTTTTTTAATGTATTTTGTAATTTAATTAAATTGAAAATTTCAGAAATATTTTTAGTGTCAAATACCTAGGCGTTAACATATTTAAACTTAAGATTTTGATCAAATATGATATTACGATTATAGATAACATTTGAAAAGTAGGTAGGCCCGCAGTTTAGTTTCCTGGCTGTTATCAAATGCCTCCAGACCTACATACGGACTAGACAGCTGGGGTGAATATAAAACTTACTACTTGGTGCAAGGAATGTTAAATTTGCAATATAAGCCTAGTTTACAGTTCCCATGTGCAAAAAACAAACCTACGCAAATATTTTCGCATGTCAAAAATAATTGAGGTGAAAGGCAAAATTAATTTTTGCATGATTAGTTTAAAGTTTCATGCAAAAAAAAAAAACATTGTTGTCATGGAATGTCATGCAAAACAATGGACCGGCAATTGTTTTGCATGCGAAAAAAGTGTGGTGAATAAAATATATTTTTTTGAATGGTCGGTTTACACTTCCAAACAAATTTTTTTTTCACCTCAAGGCTTTATTAGCATGCAAATAGTTTTTGCATCCAAAAATAATTATTTTCCATTCATAGGCCTATAGTTTATTAATTAAGGATAAGTGTATGCCTCAATGGGTGGCTTAGGCCAAGGCAAACGTTTTTTGGCTTGAATATTATTCAATTTGGTGCACAGAATAGATGGAAAATCGTTTTGAAAATTCTGATATTTTTTTCGCATGGGAACTGTAAACTATGCTATAGTGACACAAAATAGGCTTTCGGGCAAAACTGGAATGATAATAAATGATAAAATTTTAAAGGGTATATCACTGTCAGTTTTGAATAAAAATAACTTTTTGAACATGCCATATTTAAGTCTTCAGCATTTTCTTTACTTTGTTTAGGTATATCTTGAGCCTATCTTTGCTTCAAAAATAGTTGTGCGCTATTAAGTAACAAAATTTAGAAATATTTTATTTTTCGATTTTTGTTGGTAACATTTTTTATTAAATTTTTTAAATCTTCCATTTCGATAGGAAAAATTAGATTTGAACCAAAAGGATGAGTGTAAAATTTTAAGATTCGGCTTAGTTTTGGAGTTATACCAAAAATATTGAAAAGTGGCCAGTGTGACCATTCTATCAGAAACGAAATGGTGAATTTATTAGCAAATTCGGTTTAAAGCAAACATTTTATTCGTTTTAGCAGAGTAGTATAGCAGAAGGTTTAGGAACTTGTACTAATAAATAAAAAAAAAAAACAGATTTTTTCTTCAGGCAAACCAGTGGCAAATATTACTTTGGCAGGTACAGTTTGTAACGCTTTTTTTTTTTTTTTAAAGAAGCTTTTACTAAAAGGTAAACTTTTTTTTTGAAACTTTTGAGATATTTAGGAGAAAAATATTTGTTTTAACGATAAAACCGGTATTTTTGGGACAAAACTAAAATATTAATATTTTTGTATGAAACTTACTTAAAAGCACAAACTATCAATTTTTAAATAAATATATCGACTATCCGTTCTGTTTGTAAGTATGCCTGAGGACCTGGGCTCATACAAATATACAGACAGATAGATAGATAAAATTCCTGGTCCAATGTTTGCGTATTTTCTATTGTCGTTAAGCGCAAAATCTCGTTTTCAAACTATTCCAAGAATGGAAAACTTCAATAATGAAAACACTAGAACGCAAATGTTCATTACTGATAAAAAATTATAAAAAAAAAAGAAAAATGCTACCTGTGCGGCTGTTCTAGGTTCTAAGTAGTTTGCCAATGTGAACACCGCCTATGAAACAACCAGCTTTTAATTCAGGGCATTCAAAGATTCAGATATCTGGATTTTTCGATGCTTCTTATTGGTCGGCAGTCAAAAAGTTTCTGATTTATTCAGATGACTTTTCGTTACGATTGGATAGATATTAGTTTTAACTGAATTTTCACACGAGAAATTCTCATCTGAAAAAAAAGCACAAACACATTCAAATGAGAACTGAGCTTATTTGTCTGAGGACGATGAGTGATGGATGTGGATGTATGCTACAAAAAGTGAAATTTATTGAAGTTAAAATCTATTAAAATTTGAATTGCAAGTCTTGTGTATGTTTCTATAGAACAGTGGTTCCCAATCTTTTTTAGAGATGCGACTTCTTGGTAGCTTCATATTCTTTCGTTTTATATAAAGCTGGTATATCTGGTGGTATTTGAGACAACTGCAACGGGATCTATATTTTGTTTTGGTTCCAACGAAGGCGGAAAATCCTGATTCGCACATTGTATGTTGTTGCAAACGGCAGAATACTTACCTTGGCTTTGTTTGATAACATTTTGAATTCGTCCTCAAACATACGCAACAGAATTCTGACAAAGACTTCTTCGTTTCAAAATGCTCCTTTATCGAAGAATCTGATGTCAAATCATTCAAGCACTCAAATTTCAACGATGTCAGAGAGTCTGGCTCCAATGCGGCAGAGTATGGGTTTGCAGCCCATTTCCTTAATATTTGAGTGGTATTCTTCAGGAAAATAGAAGTGGAAGCTATCGAGCAAACCTAGCAGGTGTATATGGAACTCATTTAAAATATCTTCGAGAATGTCCAAATTTATTTCCTTTTTAAATTCGCAGACCGTTGGGAAGCTGTCAAAGTTTCGATATTTCATTGATTTAGCCCAAAACTGGATTTTCTTTTTAAATGCTTCGTTTTTATCACTGGCATTGAAAACAGTTATTAGTTTTCCCTGAAGTGATAAATTTAAATCGTTTAGCTTTTTTTTAAATATGCAAAATAGCCAAAGTTCATTACACAGCCTTTCACCCAAAACAAAGTTATCTTTAATTAGGAAGGTACTGACTTAAGCCCACAATTCGTAGAGCCACGTCAGTGCTTTGCCGCGAGAAAGCCATCTTAGTTCTGCGTGAAGAAGTAACGACGTATGCAGACTACCCATGTCATCGCACAATACTTTTAATAGCCTGGTATTCTTAGGTCATGATTTAATAAAGTGTCAGAGTGGGAAAGTGGCAGTTTTTTCATTGCAAGGGCATGACGGTGTAAAACGCAATGACTACTGCTGCATTCTTTGGCATTTTGTTTTATTCTTGAGATGGCACCGGAAATTTTTTCAGCCATGGCCTTGGCACCGTCTGTGCACGTATCCACGCAGTTAAACCATGGGATTTCATTGACAGTGAAAAAATTGTCTATTGATTTAAACATTTCAGCACCAGTTGTGATAGTTGGCAACTGCTTGCAGAAAAGCAGATCTTCTTGAAAGGACTGTAGGTAATGGAAGCGCACAAATACTATTAAAATGGCCAACCTTGCAACATCCGTTGATTCATCCATTTGAATTGCAAATTTCTTGACTTTTATTCTTGAAAGTAAAGTAGTTTTCACATTATCTGCTAAGTCTCTGATACGTCGTGATATTGTGTTATTTGACAAAGGAACGGTTTCAACTAACGGTTTCAACTAATTGTTTTCGCTGAACATATACATTCAATAATGTCTTTAACGCATGGCTTGATTAAGTTTTCAGCTATTGTATGGGCTTCGCCAGTTTTGGCAGCTCGGAAACTTACTAAAAGTAGGTCGCCATCAATGCGTTTTCGTTCACTGTCTTTGTGTGATGGTAAGTAATGATTGTCTGAGATTTTTTAAGTTCAGCATAATTCCTTTTGATGAAATCAGTAGGTTTGCTTTTGCAATCTAAATGAATCCCTTCAAAATGACTTTTCATTTTTGCGGAAACATAGAACTATTCGGTAAAACTTTGCCACAAATTACACATTGGGGTTTGCTGTCACTTGTCTCAGCAAATTCAAGATCCAAGTATGAATCGTGGTACTTCCTTTCAACCAACTGTTTTGTTTTCTGTAGCAGTAGCACTGATCACCATAGAACTGGTACTAGGCAGATTGTCCACCTAAAAAACTTCAGAAAGTTCTGACTTCTGACGGCACTATCTCTATTGCGTTATTTTCCTCCGCACGAGAATAGAAAAAAAACGAACAAATTAAGAAATAGATAGCATTTACATGATTGAAAAACTGCCAGTTTAATGACAAAAGGAATGAATTTGTCGAGTCTTTTGTTGTTGTCTTGGTCACTATACTGCCAGATTTCAAGTCATGTAAATACAGTACAAGAACAACACCGAAGATTTCAAATTCGATTGCTTCGATCAAAATGAAAAATTCAGAACCGCAAAATTAACAAATTTAATTTTTTTTCCAATATTTCCGCGGAGCACTTGGATATTCTTCACGGAGCACTAAGTGCTCCGCGGAGCACAGTTTGGGAAACGCGGCTCTAGAAGATTAGAATATGTGAAGACTGTTGCTTGGACTGTTTTCGGAAAATTATTATAGTCAATATTTACTGGTAGGTAGACTTACGATTTACTGGTTTACTTACAGATAACTTCGTTTTCAGGTTCGCTCATTCTGAATTTTTAATTTTTGAGCAAGATAAAAGTTTTAATTTAACTATTTTCAATGTAAAAACCAAAAGTAAATGCAATATTTTGACAATACTAAAACAACTGACTTCCGACTGAAAATTCAGATTTTGTTTGCATTCAACGAAATAAATTTCAGATTTTCCGATGAAGGCGGCCAGCCAAGGGCGTACGCAGGATATCAATCAGGGGGGCCGACTCATTCAAAATTTCAAAAACTAGATTTCTATTTTAATACTGCCGTGCTAAGAAGAAAAACCGTATCTGCATTGGGGTGGTCGTTATATGTTTTTTTTTTTGAGTTTTATATTTTCGACCTAAATCGGCTCTAAATGAAGACAAACAAAAATAGGGAATGAAAATAAAAATGTGAAAAAATTAGGATTTTTTTTGTTCATTTAGAGCCGATTTTGGTCCATCCGACATGACCTTAATAATATCAAGACATACATATATTATGTATTTGCCAGATCTTCACGTGCTAGTATCGTGGTAACACCTTTTTTTTTCTTAAAAAATAATCAAATAGGTGCATTTTCTTAAAAACGGCAAGGTTCTTTGTACAACCGACATTTTTCTCAAGCATTTTTAACCTATTCAAAGTCGAGATATAGCGGTTTTAATTTTTTTTCATTAAAATAATAAAAAAGTTATCAAAACTGGCCTGACTCAAAGCAGGCCAAAAATTAAGATGTGCTTTTTTTTCTTAGCACGGCAATATCTTGAATTATTGCTTGTTATTCATCAAAAAAACAAAAAAAACTAGACTAAGAGCCCACAGCAATTTTTGGGTGTGAATGATATCAAAAAATGATTTTTATTTTGAGCTGTATCTTAACTTTTTATATAAAAAATCAAAGTGGTTGGGGCATTTGTATGTAATGCTGCATTGAAAATGCGTTTTTTTAAAAGTCCAGATAAGGTATAACAACTACAAAATCACATTTATTGAGAGTTCTAAGTGCCCAAGACAAGAATATGGGGGTCCAAGACTTCTTAGGTAGGGCCTTCTGCATGCAAGGCGAGTCCAAAGAACAATAAACAACGATTTCTGAATAAATTGTGACAGCATTTAGAAATTTGTTCCCACTGATAGAAGCTTCCCCTCTGATGACGAATATGGGTGTCCAAGACCTTTCATGTGTAATTCAAGACATACTCAAAATAAATCATCTGTATTATATGATGAATTTTTTTAACGCAAGACTTTTGCGGTAGCTTAACAACGCTGAAGTATTATTTTTTGAAGTTTCTTCAGACAAAACTGGAAAAAATATAGCTTTCAAGAAGAAGCTGACACTTGTATGATTTTACATGCTTCGTTTTTGCTCAATGAAGGTTCCATTGTAATAAAATCTTCAGACACCGATGTGTTAGTAAGCTTTAAGCAACTTACCTCACCTGAAACACGACTGTAAGAGTGTAAGCTATGTATGTATTAAGATAATCTTCTAGCATTATAATTTAAATATGATTTCTGGCATATGACCGCCACGGCTGGCTCAGATTTAGTCTAATCTGGAGGTCCAATTTTTGATGACTTTTTCCAACATTTGTGGCCGTATATCGGCAATAACGTGGTCAAGAATTTTGGGCTTATCGGCGTAGACTAGCGACTTATATACATATTCCCACAGAAAATAGTCAAGCGGCGTTAAATCGCATGATCTTGGAAGCCAATTCACGGCTCCGTAACGTGAAACTATGCGGTTACCAAACGTTTCCTTCAATGAATCAACTGTGGTACGAGCTGTGTGACGTGTTGCACCGCCTTGTTGAAGCCACAGCTCCTGCATATCATGGTTGTTGTCCAATTGATGAACGAAAAAGCCATTAATCATTGCTCTATAGCGGTCAGCATTGACTGATGTAACGTTTTGGCATCGTTTTTGAAGAAGTACGGACCAATTACTCCACCAATCCATAAAGCACATCAAGCAGTTAGTTTTTGTGGATGTAACGGTGTCTCAACATACACTTTTGGATTATCATCACTCCAAATACGGCAGTTTTGTTTATTGACGTACAAATCCATTCAACCAAAAGTGAGCTTCATCGCTAAACAAAATTCGTTTATTTCGTATTTCGAACAGAACCATGATTTTCAAAATAAATTTGCACAATTTGAAAGCGTTGTTCAGGCGTCAGTTTAGTCATGGTGAAATGCCAAACCAAACTGAAAATAAATCACTTGATAGCTGAGAAAATGGCCGCCAGTTAAAATAGTGCTGCCAACCTAAAGTTCTATACCCCTAAAAAAAACACCCGTTACATTATGGATAGGTATTTTAAAAATAATAAAATGGATTTAGTTAACGTTTGGATTTTTATTTACATTGTCATAAAAGGCTGTTTTTTAGGTCTTGTACCTTGGGAGGTTTTTACTAGAAAATAATTTTCAAAATCCATTGTAGATTTGTGGCCGAAGGACTAATGACCATTTGGCAAAATAATAGCGTCCGACATTTTATGACCACATGCCATTTCAGAACTTTGTCTTTTCTCAGTTCTTTTCAGAACTTTGTCGTAAAAAACTTAGTTATTCAGAACTTTTGTTTTAAGAATATAAAAGACGGTTCCCTAATTTTTACTCTTTCTCAATTAATTAAAATATACTTCCGCCATATTGCACCTTTCTGTCATGTTTATGGAAAAATAATTGGATGTTTTTGCCTTTACTACATAGGTTCCCCTTTGAAGTCTTTAAATGTTCCCGATCCATAGGGTCTCTGCCCGAGATATTACGGTCTTCCATCGTTTGCGGTCCCTCGCACGCTCCCTCCAGTCGTCGAGACCAAGCGCTCCTGCGTCTGTGACCGCCTGGTCCCTATAGCGAGGTTCGGTCTTCCTGGTCGTCTCGAACCTGGGGGCTGGGATTGGAAGATTTTCTTGGCTGGAGCGTTGTTGTCCATTCGCTCGCTGGGCCGAGGCAGTGTAGTCGACGTGTTTTGGCTCTTTGAACTACATCCAAATCTTGGAACAGCTCGTACAATTCACGATTGAATCTTCTCCTCCAATCACCCTCTTCGCATATAGGACCAAATATCCGCTGAAGAATTATTCTCTCGAAAGTGCCCAGTATCAATTCCCCTTTTAACTTATCGTCCAGCACTCGGCGCCACGCCGCCGTAGAGTAAAACTGGTAAAATTAGTAAAATTGTCTTTCGAGAAAGGAGTTTGGAACCCATTTGTTTGGCCAAACCGAAGTAGCAGCGGTTCGCTAGGGTAATTCTTCGTCGGGTTTCCACTAAGGTGTCATTCATGGAATTGATGTTTGTTCTGAGGTCGGTAAACTCCTTGACTACCTCGAAATTACTGCTACCAACAGTGACGTTTTGTCCTAGGCGATGTACAGATGTTGCTTTGTTTGTTGATAGCATATACTTTGTTTTGTCCTCATTCACTTCAAGACCAACGCGTTTCGCCTGTTCATCAAGAGCTGTGAGTGCTTCAAGTACAGCTCTCTTGGAGCGGCCGATGATATCGATGCCATACGCATAGCCAAGCAATTGAAAAGACCTATTGAAGATAGTGCCTTCTATGTTAACACCACTCTTGCACACTATCTGCTCCAGGACTTGGTTGAAGAAATCACATGATAGCGCAACTCCTTGTCTGAACCCTGTACACGTTTGGAACAACTCGGAGGACCCATTTGCACGTTGCACCGCGTATTTTTAAACGTCATGCGGCATAGCTGGATAAGTTTTTTCGGGATCCCGAGTTCCGACATCACCAGTAGAAGCTCTTGGCGACTTATGCTATCACATGCGGCTTTGAAGTCGATAAAAAGGTGGTGGGTCTCGACTTGAAGTTCGTTGGTCTTTTGCAGGATTTGCCTCAATGTGAAGATTTGGTCTATCGTTGATCTGCCAGGCCTGAAGCCACACTGGTACGTGCCGATCATTGTATTGCAGAAAGGTTTTAGACGCTCACATAGTACGTTGGATAAGATCTTGTAAGCAACATTAAGCAGGGATATGGCCTCAGTAGTTCTTGCAGAACATAGGATCATCTTTTTTGTAGATTGGGCATATGCAGCTATTCGACCAAGCGTCGGGCAAACTTTCCTCCTCCCACACTTGGTTGATGAGCTGGTGCATGCACCCTACCAGGACATCTCCTCCATACTTGGAAGAGTTCCGCAGGTAGGCCATCCGAGCCAGCGTATTTGAAGTTCTTAAGCTTGTGGATGGCTTTCTTATCCTCTTCAGTAGTGGGCACTGGGACTGGATCTTCATTGACTCATGCTTCTTTGTTCCCCTGTTGTCTCCTCTACATAATGCCCATTAAGCAGTTTCTGGAAATGCTGGTTAGACACGTCTACAATTCCCTGTGAGCTTGCGTGCCAGTCCTATAACCAGATGCTAGTTGCTTGGCTGTTTTGTAGAACCGGCCGGCGCACAGTGCGTCGACTTGCAAAAATGCAATTTCTTTGTTTTAAGCTCTAAACCTGTTCTGGAACATCTTGGAGTACTTAAATTTGTTTTTGTTTTGTTTTTTGTTTTTCTCTTCTTAGGGGATTAGCGGGACTTTCGTTAGAAATTGAGGTAATTTAAGCTGCAGTGTAATTAAAGGTTGAAATTTTGTGCGAACAAGTTAAGCTCGTGTGAGAAAAATATTTTGCTTTTATAATTTTTCTTATTTAAATATTGAAAATGGATACATTGAGTACTTGTATGAGTTGTTGTTTTATTTTTTTCTTGTTTATGTGAATTTTGGTGACTTTTTGAAAAAATACTCTTTTTTAAGGCTTATAAATTGTAGAAACTTAAGCTTTAAAAAAAATGTTAGCAAATGGCAGCAAAATCTTGCTATTGTGCTCTAAGAAAATGTTAACTTTTCTTGCTACTTCTTGCTAACCTTCAAAATATTTGACTTTTTGTAGGACAAATTAAAAATGAAAAAAATTTCGAAAAACGGATTTCTTTCGATAAAAACTCTAAAATAGAAGGTGTTAATCAATTTGTATTAAATGAATTGAAAATAAAAAATTGTCCTGGTACAATTAAGAGTGATTTGGCGGAAAAAATGAGACTTTTTGACAATTTGGAACGTAGGTGGAAAGCGTGTACACGAAACCACGCTCTTTTTGCGAGACGCCACGGAGTCTGGTTAAAAACTCCTTTTATTTTTCCAAAAAGCATTCTCATTTTTCTAGAAAATGCAATATCTTGTGAAAAACTAAGTACTAGCCGTGGAAGACCGCTAAAAGCATTTTCTGATTCATCTCAGAAAACCAAAAAACGTAGAGTTTGTGAGCTTTTAGAATCTAACTCTACTGAAGAGCTAAATTCTACCATTGAAGATTTTGAAAATAGAACTCCGATTTCTGCTTTTTAAATTAGAATTGTTCATTTTTGTGCACAAATTTCTATTTGTTGGTCTTATTTATTTGTGTTGTCAGAATTTATTTAAAAAATATTATTTTAAAATCATGTATTTGAAGATTGAATGATAGAAGACAATTAACTACTTTATAGTGTAAAATAAAAAATGAAAAATCATTTGAAAAAATGATTCATTTTTTTTATTAATTTTGAGCCTTCAAAGGAATTTTTCAAAAATTGTTAACTATATAATAAAAGAATCTGTTTTAAGCTTTCAAAAAAGATATAGCACAATATTGTAAGTATTTCCGTTGTTTTGAAATAGCTGTTTTTCTATTTTCAGTCAATGTTTAGGGAATTTGTCCCCCCTTATAGAAAGGAAGGGGAAATACACCTCCCTTTCTAAAGAATTTATTTCTTAGGATATGTCCAAAAATGCTTTCATAAAGTATTGGCCTCTAACTTGGAAATATTCTATGTACTTCTTACCTTTGAAGAAACAGTCTTTCTCATATAAAAATAAACACTGAATCAAAAAAAAATAAATAAGGACATTTTAACACAACCAGCTTCTGTACACTACAACTTACTCTCATGACGTTACTGAAATGACCATGAATCAATATATACGTACTTTTTCGGTTATTTCTGGTTTAATTGATCAAAAACCATAGATGTTGTAAGACGATAACATTGTTTTTCAATTTCTTGAATTTTTTACTCCCCGTATCTTTCTTAGCCTTGCTCCTACCGAAAATATGAAGAAGATCTTTTTGTAGGAAATTTATTATTCTCTCATTTTGTAGTGTACACTTTTCCACTCAAACGCTTAGTTTTCAAAATATTCCCGAAAAATTACAAAAGGGGACCTGTAAGCCCCCCTCCTGGCTATAGCTCGCGGCCCTGGGCTGGGGACTTTTATTTCGTTATACCTGGGGGTCACCCCTACCACATTTAATAATAACCCAGAGAGCATGATTTATTGCATTTATTTTTCCTTCGTTGACTGGACTATTATTAGAAGTAAACAATTTAAAAAAGTGGGCGTGGCAGTGGGCGGATAGGGTCCACACTATTTTTTTTGTTTTTGAACTCACCTAGAAAGTCAAATTCTCTAAATTTTATTCAAATCGTGCTAACCATTCTTAAGATATAAACCATATTCAAAAGTGGGCGTGCAAGGGGGTGTGAAAATTTCATTAGATTTTAGAAAATTTCTTTTTTATTACATTTGCAACAAATTTTTTTTGCAAAGTCAACTTAGTTTTGGAAAATTGATTTTTGTCCACCATCTCCATACAATCGACGCACTGTGCGGCGGGTGTTGGTGGCGGTGCTAGACTCTTCGAAATACTTGCGCTGAGAGACTGCGGATGCTCTTATCTTTCTGCGCAGGGTTTTTTCTGTTTTCTTCTCCTTTCACGGTAGTCCTCTCTTGCTGCTGCTCTTGTTTTCCATTGCAGCATTTGCATTCGTGCATTTTCCGTCTCCTGCTTCAATACCGCGCATTCATCGTCATACCACGGGTTCTTTTTTCTGGGTGGTTGGTAGCCTATGGTGGTCTCAGCTGTCTCCTTAATGATGTCGTGATATTGGTTCCATTGGTTGTTGACGCTTGTGGCTGGGTGTACGGCAGAGAGTTTCCCGGTCAAATGCTTACTGTAGTCTCTGGCTTTCTTAGATGTGCTAAAGCATTCAATGTTGAACTTCTTTTTTTTTGGGCGGTCTTCGGTTTGTCAAAACAAGAAAGTAGTCAGAGTCCAGGTTTGCACCTCGGAAAGTTCGCACGTCCAAGATGTTCGATGCGTACCTTGCGCCAATTAGCACGTCGTCGATTTGGTTGGCGGTTCGACCATCTGGAGATCACTAGGTTGCTGTGTATATCCTTCGCCTGGGGAATCTACTGCTACTTATCACTGTATTACGAGCTGCAGCAAAGTCGATTAGTCGGAAGCCGTTATCTGTTGTCGTTTCGTGGAGGCTGTACTTTCCAACTAATCCGCCAATGATGTTTTCCTTTCCGACTTTAGCATTGAAGTCTCCGAGCACAACTTTTACATCGTACTTCAAACAGGCTCCGTAGGCTCCGTCCAGAAGGTCGTAGAACTCATCCTTGTAAGACTCCTCAGCTTCATCGATAGGGGCGTGTGCACATACATACGTATTAGGCTGATGTTTTGGAAGGTAGCTTTGATGCGGATCGCAGCCAGGCGATTGCTAATCGGCTTAAAATCGATGACTTTCGATATGAGTGCAGTCTTTGATGACAGCTGTAATAAATGTCGCAATCTTTTCTTTTTGTTATTCCTGATCCTATCCATGGTATCTCCTGGATCGCGGTAATATCTGCCTTGTACCGCGAGAGGACAGATTCAAGTTTTTGAGTAGCACCTGACGTATACATTCCAGGTGCATACCCGTAGGTCGTTCCGGGTCTGGTTGCCATTTGAGGGGGGTCGTTATCCGAGGCTTCTCGCGTCTCTCTCATAACAATTGGTTTTTTTACTGTGGTCGGGACGTTAGCCCAACGCACTTACCTCCAATCTGTAGGGCCGTAGGTTTATTGTTGCAATTCTTTCCTTGATCAACATTCGCACTTACAAGTTTAGCAAGTCAAGGCATAAAGCCAAGACCAGTATTCGGCGGCTACAAAACTTGGAGGTATTGTGAGCACTTGATATGAAGGAAAAGATACAGCTCGAGGCCCCCAGTTCCTACAACATCCAACCACCAGAGTTTATTTCTACCGATGAAAATATTTTCTACAAAATTATTTTAAAAAACTTATTATTAAACCATTAATTATGTCCATTTTATATCTCAGGTAATAGAAGTTTCAATGTTGTAGCAAACGAAATTATTAAATTGTAAATATGATTTAATTCTATGTAATAAAATTTCATTGAAAACAGCCTTGTTTCAAATTAGCTATAAAAGGAAACAAAAATATTTAGTTACCTACTCGTACTCGTACCTTAAGGGGCCCAGTAGAATAGCCTTAACGTAATTTATTAGTCTCATTATTTTATATAACCTTGTAAAAAAGTCATTTGAGCCATCCGATTCGTTGGAATTTTCTTTTCATTGAGAAGGAAATTGCCGTAAGTAAAACCAAGTAGGTACCTTCTGCCTTTAGATCCTGGATAAGCATTATCCTTTGCTAAGGTTTGTAAACGGTTTTGAGTATATTCAAATTATCCAAGTTATAGCGGTAGGTGGTGTTGATTGGAAAATATTGGAAATATGTAACAAAAATTAACGATATTTGATTCTCAAGTACTAGCTATTAAAAATGGTTGATACTTGATACACTGTGCAGTACATATTGTCGACTCTGATGATCTCTGTGAGTAACACTTGCGTTAAAATGTTGATTAAATTTGATCCGAGGTAAATTTCTAACTAATGCTTAAAATTAATTCAAGGGCTTTATATGTAAATCACATCACAAATGGCCTTACTACTCGTACATACAAATTAAGAATTTTATAATATATTTTCTGTTAGTGGTATTTATATATAATATTTATTTTGTGTGTTGTGAGTGATACGTCAGGAGAGGATATTGAAAGGACAAAAATAATAAATTATAGTTGTTTTTGCGTTCTGTATTATACTTTGATTGATGTATGAAGCTAAAGGAGAGATAGTGTAACAGGAAGACAAGTCCAAAAGTGGGAGATGAGACATTAAGGGCCATTTTGTTCAAAGCTAATCATCTTTAATCAATGATTATTGTAGCTGTCAAATAATCGCATGCGCTTCTTGACCACCATATTCATTAATTAATGAATCTCTAGTTTCAGATGGCTATTTATCGGAATTGGGTTGATAGGCGAAATTTTGGAATTTATGAAAGTCTTATTACAGATTTAACACAATGTGAACAAACTGGCCCTGAATGGTAACATGTTTCGTCTCAAAATATCCCTAATATACAATGCAAGAGATATCCTTTCGAATGTCTCTGGATATAAACTTTTACATAGTTTTTTTCTTTTCTTGTTAAGTTAACTGTGTTGGAAAGATTGTGTCTAGTATAACCATACATTAGTATTCTGATATATTATTGAGAAAAAAAAAACACTCAGATAGGGTTGAAAAGTTTCATATTCATGATGTTTGTAGTTAAGTTGTGGCAATGAGGTTAAGTAACCAATTTTTGGCATCGAGTGTCGTGTTTTGAATAAGTAATTTATTTTGCAAGATGCTCCAAAACGATTTTAGTGACCAAATTCTCGCAAAAGTCCACAATGACATTCATAACAAAAGTTTTCAATAAGTCAACAGGCAAATACACAAAACTTTTCTAAAAATTGATGCATACATATTCATATATGTTTTTGTTATGTTTTCCTTATCAATTTTTGCCAAGAGCTTTACGTATCTATCCGTTAAAAAGTCATATAATGTTTCTACATAACCTTCCTCTTAAGCTGGCCATACACGACCGAGCCATCCGATCCATTTGGTTTGGTTGGATGATCGGTGGCCCATCCACCCCACACACGACCGATTTTGGATCGGCACGGGGGGGGGGGGGGGGCATTTGGCTCGTTAGCTCTGTCGTGTATGGCCAGCTTTACTCAATTGACCTCTTGGATATTTTGAAAAGTTTTCTGTACTTCGAAGATGGAAAATAATCTTTCGATTGTTTGTTTGTTTAATTGAGGAATTATTTCTTAACTATGTAGGTACGATAATATTTTACTAGGCTCTTTGGATCTATTTTAGTAAACCACTATTATTTTTTGTGACTTATTAACCCATAACCACGAATATTATGAGAGAGTTCTTCTAAGCGGTCTTATTCCACCCAATGCATTCCATCTAGATACAGTTGAGGGAATGAGGACCAGCATATAGCGGTGATTGCGCTAATCTACAACGTTGGCCGAAGAGAGGAGGCTCCTTTACAGTCGAGACATCCACGCACAAGATGGAGTAGAGCACCTTCGGTTCAGTTGGACTGTGTCTGATCGGGACCGAAGAGAAAGGGTAAGGCAGATTTACCAGTTCTTTGGTTGAAAATGAAGATTCTCGAGATATAGCAGTCGCAAATTAAATTAACCAAATCGCAAATAGGTTTAACCTAAACGCAAATAAGTTTCATCCAAGTGCAAATAGATTTAACCAAAACGCAAATTGAATTAACCCGGGCTCGACTTGTTGTTCCAGCTGTGTGGTGAAGAAATGGAAGGGTTATAACAGTAGGAATAGTTCACCATGAGATTTTAACAAAACCCCAATTGTCAATTCAACTAGTTCTGCGGATTTTTCCAAGAACTCAAAGAAAAAATAAAAGGCCAATCCTTCAATCATGGCTTTTTAAATCTATCAAAATCCATTAGAAGCAAAAAGTACAGCTGGAACAATAAATCAAGCTTTGGTTAATTTAATTTGCGTTTTGGTTAAAATGATTTGCTAATTGTTTAATATTATTTGCGTATAGTTATATTATATAAATGAAAATGTTGATTGACTCACTGACTCACTCACTCACTCATTCATCTTTTTTTCAAATCATTGTACAGCTTATACTATTATATATAGATATATAAAAAAAAATTTTTTTTAAAGGTACATATATGTAGGGTTCCACTAAGAAAGGATTTTTAAAAATTCCAATATTTAATAGGGTAAATAAGGGTAAATGTAGGGGAAAATCGGATTTCTATTTTCTAAACGGAGAGGTTTAAAAAAATTCTAGCTTATAAAATTTTTAGTATTTTGAATTTTAAGAATGGCAATGTGGATTAAAAAATTTTCAAAATTACCGTTTTCAACTTATCATTGTTTGAAAGTGAAAAATGGGAAAATAGATGTTTCAAAAATAATTCATTATAAATCAGGGGAGTGTAGTAGAGAATTGAAATTTACATTTTTGAAAAGTTAATAAAAAAAAAAGTTATCCATGTTTAAGGAATTTTTAAATACCATCGTATTTTGAGTGCTGGGAATTTTTGAAAATGAGTAATTTTTTTTGGCGTTTTTTTGACGGTTTTTTATTTTTAGCTTTTTCAAAAATGGTTCGAAAAATTTGAAATTTAAGGATCGGATAGGGTTTATTGATTTAAATATTAGATGTGAATTTCAAATTATTTGAACGTCATTTAAAGAAGATATTGGAATATGGGCAAAATCAAAAACATTTTTGAACAGTGTTTTTGAGAGTTTTTTGTTAATAACTTTTTTATGAGTTGAGTTAGGAAGTTGGTTAAGGTCTTAAATGATAGGTATATTTAACATAAATGTTAATTAAAAAAAAATTACATCTCCAGGCGCAACTGAACGGATATAACGGTGATTTAAAGGTTGCTATGAAGATATGCTTATAACTTCTCAACACATGCATGTAGAACTTTGATTTTTCTTCAATCCAATAGTCAATTAAATTTCCATTATTTTGATATCTCAATCATTATCCTACAACTTATACAAGCCTCACAATTAATTATTGAAATCAATTAAAAATTCGCAAAATTTCATTAAAATTACCTGCTTGGGTCATTGGCCACGACCATCCACCAGCGTGAATGATCCCGTTATCTACATCGAATATTTTAATTAAAATTTGATATAAATTTCTTTAAAAATTCATAGCTCCCGTTCTACTGATCGGATCTTCAAGGTTAAGGTCTTTATAGAAAGCTGAAACAACTGGCTACATTGTGTAAAAAAATCATTGAGGAGGGGCAAAATTTTTCATACTAAAGGGGTGAATAAAGCCCTCTTTAGTTCGATTTATTTCATTCTAAATTCAAATGTTGATGAAAAATTTTATTATTTTGAAAAACTAAAAATGCACATTTATTGCTTTATTCCTCTTCTAAAATTATGTGGTACCATGTTTTATCATCAAACCTATAATAGAGGTGCTACGAATTTTTTAATGAATTTTTTGCAAATAAATTTAATTTTAATCAAAAATTTGATAGAGATGGCTTCATTAATAAATTCATAACTCAAGAAATACTGCATGGATCATTAAAATTAAGATCTTAAAATACTGTCATTAAGACAACCTATAGATACATGTAAAAAAATTACCAACTTTTACATGAAAACACTGAAAAAAATGTAAATACAATTTGAATTGCTGTTTTTTTGCACCTACTCAATGGCTTTAATAATTGAAAAAACCATATAAATATTGAAGATATGGAAAAACTTTTAATCAAGTATTTTTATTAGATATATAGCCTAAATAAATGTAGGTAATCATAAAGTTGTATATCCAACACAAAAGCCAGAATTAATTAATATGTTAATTGCATAAATTTTAAACATGTTTTTTTTTACTATGTTCTTGAATTACTTAAACATTAATAACTTTTTTTATTTCCAACGGATTTTAATAATTCAACTATTTTTGAATTCACAATTAAAAATACCTTTATTTTCATGTATCATACATAGTTGTAGGCCACGAAAAAGGTAAGAAAAAGTTGTTCAAAAAAAAATTACTTTTAATTTTTACATACAAAATTAACTGAAAAAGTTGAGTTAATGCCTTATAACATTTGTAAATTTATTTAAATATTTTAAAATGAGGTGTCAAATTAAAGATTATTATTAAACAAATTACTTTTAGCAAAAAAAAATATTATTAAAAATTTCAACAACTCTTAGAGGGGCAAAGAGGCATTAAGTAAAGATATAAATATATACTTTTCAAGCACATTTACCTAAAAAATTGATATATATCTTGAATATTTTAGAACTAAAATATATTTTAATTATGGTTTAGTATATTTATCAAGATATTCAATATAAATTATAAAGCTCAATTGAAAATAAATTATAAGAAAAGCGTTTTTCAAATAATCTTACACTAAAAAACTACTTTATTTGGCAAATTATATAACTCATATCTTTTCACCACGCCCCCTAAATGTATTGAAATTTTCAAAATTCTATTCTACAATTCCTAATGAACAATTTCATATATAAAACATTATTGTACAATGTTCACAAGCTTCACAATTAATTTTCTATTTGTTAATTAATTAAAATAAAATTCAAATGCTTTAATTTTCCAAGGCAGAAGCCAAATAAAATCAAAAATTCTCGATTCAGCTGCATTAAATTGTCTATAACTCGAGAAATACTGCTTCGATTTTCAAAAATAAGGTATCTATAGAAAGATTGATTTGTCACAAATTTTTATAGTGTACTAAATTTTTTTTTGTATAAAATTTGAGTAGCTGCAAGGCTTCGAAAGGATAAAAAGTAAGTTTTTTACTCTTTATGCAATTATGTTCTCATTTTTCACACGATTTTTAATTTTTTAATTTTTTAATTTTTTTGACAAATAACCGGTTAATTTGGTATATCAATCATTATTCTACTCTAACCACATGATTTTATATTGATTTTTAAACATTCATCAACGTGAAATTCTGCAAATTTACAGCCTATTGGTCGTTAAAATTCGGAATTTCATAAATCATTTATAAGCTTTCCGCAAATTGCTTATAACTTTGGTAATTCTTTATGGATCTTCACAAATGAGGTATCAAATGAAAGATATAAAAACAAAGATTACATTTCAACTAAAATTATAAGGATTCAGACAAAAATAAAGTTATTATTAGAGGTGCAACAAGATGTATAGTGATAAAATTACTACCTTTCCATCACATTTGCCTATAAAATTTATAGATAACTTGGATATTAAGAAATCAAATGTATCTTCTACATAGCTATGCATTCTTATTTAAACTTTAAATATCATATCAATAACATTTTTAAACGAAAAACACAAACAATTAATTTGTTAATGATCTTTACATTCGAAAACTACGATATTAATTGTTCTACTGGAAATTTATATTGTTCATATCTTTTCACCACGCCCAATAAATGTGTTGAAATTTTCAAAATCCTATTCTACAATACCTAATGAACAATTTCATATATAAAACATTATTGTACGATGTTCACAAGCTTCACAATTAATTTTCAATGCATTAATTAATTATTAGAAAATTCACATTCTATAATTTTCCAAGGTAGAAGCCAAATAAAATCAAAAATTCTCGATTCAGCTGCATTAAATTGTCTATAACTCGAGAAATACTGCTTTGATTTTCAAAAATAAGGTATCTATAGAAAGATTGATTTGTCACAATTTTTTATAGTGTTTTATAATTTTATCAGCATAAAATTTGAGTAGCTGAAAGACTTCGAAAGGATAAAAAGTAAGTTTTTTACTCTTTATGCAATTATGTTCTCATTTTTCACACGATTTTTAATTTTTTAATTTTTTAATTTTTTTGACAAATAACCGGTTAATTTGGTATATCAATCATTATTCTACTCTAACCACATGATTTTATATTGATTTTAAAACATTCATCAACGTGAAAGTCTGCAAATTTACAGCCTATTGGTCGTTAAAATTGGGAATTTCATAAATCATTTATAAGCTTTCCGCAAATTGCTTATAACTTTGGTAATTCTTTATGGATCTTCACAAATGAGGTATCAAATGAAAGATATAAAAACAAAGATTAGATTTCAAATAAAATTATAAGGATTCAGACAAGAATAAAGTTATTATTAGAGGTGCAACAAGATGAATAGTGATAAAATTACTACCTTTCGATCACATTTGCCTATAAAATTTATAGATAACTTGGATATTAAGAAATCAAATGTATCTTATACATAGTAATGCATTCTTATTTAAACTTTAAAAATCATATAAATAACATTTTTAAACGAAAAACACACACAATTAATTTGTTAATGATCTTTACATTCAAAAACTACCAAATTAATTGTTCTACTGGAAAACTATATTATTCATATCTTTTCACCAAGCCCACTAAATGCATTGAAATTTCCAAAATTTTATTCTACAATACCTAATGAACAATTTCATATATAAAACATTTTTGTACAATGTTCACAAGCTTCACAATTTATTTTCAATGCATTAATTAATTATTAGAAAATTCTCATTCTATAATTTTCCAAGGTAGAAGCCAAATAAAATCAAAAATTCTCGATTCAGCTGCATTAAATTGTCTATAACTCGAGAAATACTGCTTTGATTTTCAAAAATAAGGTATCTATAGAAAGATACATTTGTCACAAAATTTTATAGCGTTTTATAATTTTATCAACATAAAATTTGAGTAGCTGCAAGGCTTCGATAGGATAAAAAGTAAGTTTTTTACTCTTTATGCAATTTTGTTCTCATTTTTCACACGATTTTTAAATTTTTTAATTTTATAATTTTTTTGACAAATAACCGGTTAATTTGGTATATCAATGATATTTCTACTCCAACCACATGATTTTATATTGATTTTTAAACATTCATCAACGTGAAATTCTGCAAATTTACAGCCTATTGGTCGTTAAAATTGGGAATTTCATAAATCATTTATAAGCTTTCCGTAAATTGGCTATAACTTTGGTAATTTTTTAAGGATCTTCACAAATGAGGTATCAAATGAAAGATATTAAAACAAGGATTACATTAATAACAATTATAATAATGATACATAAGAAGACTAAATTATTCTTAGAGGTGCAACAAGATTTATAGTGAAAAGATGACTACTTTATTTATTTATTATTAATTAATTATATATTATTATATTATATATTATATATTTTTATATTATATATTATATATTTATATATTATATATTAATATATTTTTTATATATTATATATATTATATATTTATTATATATATAATATATTATATTTTATATATTATAATAATAATAAATAATAATAATATATATTTTCTATATTATATATATTTATTATTATTTATTATTATTAAATTAAATTAAATTTTAGCGTAGCAAAATTTTTGTCGATTCTGAACGGGTTAAAGTATATTAGGCTAGTTATATTATATAAATGTAAATGTTGATTGACTCACTGACTCACTCACTCACTCATTCATCTTTTTTTCAAATCATTGTACAGCTTATACTATTATATATATATATATAAAAAAAATTTTTTTGTATAGCTTAATATATGTAGGGTTCCACTAAGAAAGGATTTTTAAAAATTCCAATATTTAATAGGGTAAATAAGGGTAAATGTAGGGGAAAATCGGATTTCTATTTTCTAAATGGAGAGGTTTAAAAAAATTCTAGCTTATAAAATTTTTAGTATTTTGAATTTTAAGAATGGCAATGTGAATTAAAAAATTTTCAAAATTACCGTTTTCAACTTATCATTGTTTGAAAGTGAAAAATGGCAAAATATATGTTTCAAAAATAATTCATTATAAATCAGGGGAGTGTAGTAGAGGATTGAAATTTACATTTTTGAAAAGTTAATAAAAAAAAAAGTTATCCATGTTTAAGGAATTTTTATATACCATCGTATTTTGAGTGCTGGGAATTTTTAAAAATGAGTAATTTTTTTTGGCGTTTTTTTAACGGTTTTTGATTTTTATCTTTTTCAAAAGTGGTTGAAAAAATTTGAAATTCTAGGATCGGATAGGGTTTATTAGTTTAAATATTAGGTGTGAATTTCAAATCATTTGGACGTCATTTGAAGAAGATATTGAAATATGGGCAAAATTAAAAACATTTTTGAACAGTGTTTTTGAGAGTTTTTTGTTAATAACTTTTTTACGGGTTGAGTTAGGAGATTGGTTAATATCTTAAATGATAGGTATATTCAACATAAATGTTAATTAAAAAAAATTACATCTCCAGGTGCAATTGAACGGAGATAACGGTAATTTAAAGGTTGCTATGAAGATATGCTTATAACTTCTCAACACATGCATGTAAAACTTTGATTTTTCTTTAATCTAATAGTCAATTAAATTTCCATTATTTTGATATCTCAATCATTATCCTACGACTTATACAAGCCTCACAATTAATTATTGAAATCAATTAAAAATTCGCAAAATTTCATTAAAATTACCTGCTTGGTTCATTGGCCACGACCATCCACCAGCGTGAATGATCCCGTTATCTACATCGAATATTTTAATTAAAATTTGATATAAATTTCTTTAAAAATTCATAGCTCCCGTTCTACTGAACGGATCTTCAAGGTTAAGGTCTTTATAGAAAGCTGAAACAACAGGCTACGTTGTGTAAAAAAATCATTGAGGAGGGGCAAAATTTTTCATACTAAAGGGGTGAATAAAGCCCTCTTTAGTTCCTATTATTTTATTCTAAATTCAAATGTTGATGAAAAATTTTATTATTTTGAAAAACTAAAAATGCACATTTATTGCTTTATTCCTCTTCTAAAATTATGTCATACAATGTTTTATCATCAAACCTATAATAGAGGTGCTACGAATTTTTTAATGAATTTTTTTGCTAATAAATTTAATTTTAATCAAAAATTTGATCGAGATGGCTTCATTAAAAATTCATAACTCAAGAAATACTGCATGGATCATTAAAATTAAGATCTTAAAATACTGTCATTAAGACAACCTATAGATACATGTAAAAAAATTACAAGCTTTTACATGAGAACACTGAAAAAAATGTAAATACAATTTGAATTGCTGTTTTTTTGCATCTACTCACTGGCTTTAATAATTAAAAAAACCATATAAATATTGAAGATATGGAAAAACTTTTAATCAAGTATTTTTATTAGGTATATAGTCTAAATAAATGTAGGTAATCATAAAGTTGTATATCCAATACGAAAGCCAGAATTAATTAATATGATAATTGCATAAATTTAAAACATGTTTTTTTTTACTATGTTCTTTAATTACTAAAACATTAATAACTTTTCTAATTTCCAACGGATTTTAATAAATCAACTATTTATCGATTCACAATTAAAAATACCTTTATTTTCATGTATCATACTAAGTTGTAAGCCACGAAAAAGGTAAGAAAAAGTTGTTCAAAAAAAAAATTACTTTTAATTTTCACATATAAAAATCACTGAAAAAGTTCACTAAATGGCTTATAAAATTTCTAAATTTATTTTATTATTTTTAAATGAGGTGTCAAATAAAAGATTATAATAATATAAATTTGTTTTACCTAAACAAAATATTATTATAAATCGAAACAACTCTTAGAGGGGCAAAGAGGCATTAAGAAAAGATCAAAATATATACTTTTCAAGCACATTTACCTGAAAAATTGATAAAAAACTTGAATATTTAAGAACTAAAATATATTTTAATTATGGTTTAGTATATTTATCAAGATATCTTAAATAAATTATTAAGCTCAATTGAAAATAAATTATAAGAAAAGTATTTTTAAAATAGTCTTACACTAAAAAACTACTTTATTTGGCAAATTATACAACTCACCATACATTTCACCACGCCCACTAAATGTATTGAAATTTTCAAAATTCAATTCAACAGATCGTAACGAACAATTTCATATATAAAACATTTTTGTACAATGTTCATAAGCTTCACAATTAATTTTCAATGTATTAATTAATTGTTATAAAATTCAACTGCTATAATTTTCCAAGGTCAGAAGCCAAATAAAATCAAAAAATCTAAATTCAGCTGCATTAAACTGTTTATAACTCGAAAAATACTGCTTTGATTTTCAAAAATAAGTTGTCTATAGAAAGATACATTTGTCACAAAATGTAATAGCGTTTTATTAATTTATCAACATAAAATTTGAGTAGCTACAAGGCTTCGAAAGGATAAAAAGTAAGTTTTTTACACTTTATGCAATTATGTTCTCATTTTTCACACGATTTTTAATTTTTTAATTTTATAATTTTTTTTAACAAATAACCGGTTAATTTGGTATATCAATCATATTTCTACTCTAACGACATGATTTTATATTGATTTTTAAACATTCATCAACGTGAAATTCTGCAAATTTACAGCCTATTGGTCGTTAAAATTCGGAATTTCATAAATCATTTATAAGCTTTCCGTAAATTGCCTATAACTTTGGTAATTCTTTATGGATCTTCACAAATAAGGTATCAAATGAAAGATATAAAAACAAAGATTACATTTTAACTAAAATTAAAATGATTCAGACAAGAATGAAATTATAATTTCAGGTGCAACAAGATGTATAGTGATAAAATTACAAACTTTCGATCACATTTGCCTATAAAATTTATAGATAACTTGGATATTAAGAAATCAAATGTATCTTATACATAGTAATGTATTCTTATTTATACTTTAAAAATTATATAAATAACATTTTCAAACGAAAAACACACACAATTAATTTTTTAATGATCTATAAATTCAAAAACTACCAAATTAATTGTTCTACTGCAAAACTATATTATTCATATCTTTTCACCAAGCCCACCAAATGCATTGAAATTTTCAAAATTCTATTCTACAAATCTTAACGAACAATTTCATGTATTAAACATTTTTGTACGATGTTCACAAGCTTCACAATTAATTTTCAATGTATTAATTAATTGTTATAAAATTCAACTACTATAATTTTCCAAGGTAAAAGCCAAATAAAATCAAAAAATCCCAATTCAGCTGCATTAAATTGTCTATAACTCGAGAAATACTGCTTTGATTTTCAAAAGTAAGGTGTCTATAGAAAGATACATTTGTCACAAAATTTTATAGCGTTTTATTATTTTATCAACATAAAATTTGAGTAGCTGCAAGGCTTCGAAAGGATAAAAAGTAAGTTTTTTACTCTTTATGCAATTATGTTCTCATTTTTCACACGATTTTTAATTTTTTAATTTTTTAATTTTTTTGACAAATAACCGGTTAATTTGGTATATCAATTATTATTCTACTCTAACCACATGATTTTATATTGATTTTTAAACATTCATCAACGTGAAATTCTGCAAATTTACAGCCTATTGGTTGTTAAAATTCGGAATTTCATAAATCATTTATAAGCTTTCCGCAAATTGCTTATAACTTTGGTAATTCTTTATGGATCTTCACAAATGAGGTATCAAATGAAAGATATAAAAACAAAGATTACATTTCAACTAAAATTATAAGGATTCAGACAAGAATAAAGTTATTATTAGAGGTGCAACAAGATGTATAGTGATAAAATTACTATCTTTCCATCACATTTGCCTATAAAATTTATAGATAACTTGGATATTAAGAAATCAAATGTATCTTATACATTGTTATGCATTCTTATTTAAACTTTAAAAATCATATAAATAACATTTTTAAACGAAAAACACAAACAATTAATTTTTTAATGATCTTTACATTCAAAACCTACCAAATTAATTGTTCTACTGGAAATTTATATTGTTCATATCTTTTCACCACGCCCAATAAATGTGTTGAAATTTTCAAAATCCTATTCTACAATATCTAATGAACAATTTCATATATAAAACATTATTGTACGATGTTCACAAGCTTCACAATTAATTTTCAATGCATTAATTAATTATTAGAAAATTCACATTCTATAATTTTCCAAGGTAGAAGCCAAATAAAATCAAAAATTCTCTATTCAGCTGCATTAAATTGTCTATAACTCGAGAAATACTGCTTTGATTTTCAAAAATAAGGTATCTATAGAAAGATTGATTTGTCACAAATTTTTATAGCGTACAAAAATTTTTTTTGTATAAAATTTGAGTAGCTGCAAGGCTTCGAAAGGATAAAAAGTAAGTTTTTTACTCTTTATGCAATTATTTTCTCATTTTTCACACGATTTTTAATTTTTTAATTTTTTAATTTTTTTGACAAATAACCGGTTAATTTGATATATCAATCATTATTCTACTCTAACCACATGATTTTATATTGATTTTTAAACATTCATCAACGTGAAATTCTGCAAATTTACAGCCTATTGGTCGTTAAAATTCGGAATTTCATAAATCATTTATAAGCTTTCCGCAAATTGCTTATAACTTTGGTAATTCTTTATGGAACTTCACAAATGAGGTATCGAATGAAAGATATAAAAACAAAGATTACATTTCAACTAAAATTATAAGGATTCAGACAAGAATAAAGTTATTATTAGAGGTGCAACAAGATGTATAGTGATAAAATTACTATCTTTCCATCACATTTGCCTATAAAATTTATAGATAACTTGGATATTAAGAAATCAAATGTATCTTATACATTGTTATGCATTCTTATTTAAACTTTAAAAATCATATAAATAACATTTTTAAACGAAAAACACAAACAATTAATTTTTTAATGATCTTTACATTCAAAACCTACCAAATTAATTGTTCTACTGGAAATTTATATTGTTCATATCTTTTCACCACGCCCAATAAATGTGTTGAAATTTTCAAAATCCTATTCTACAATACCTAATGAACAATTTCATATATGAAACATTATTGTACGATGTTCACAAGCTTCACAATTAATTTTCAATGCATTAATTAATTATTAGAAAATTCACATTCTATAATTTTCCAAGGTAGAAGCCAAATAAAATCAAAAATTCTCTATTCAGCTGCATTAAATTGTCTATAACTCGAGAAATACTGCTTTGATTTTCAAAAATAAGGTATCTATAGAAAGATTGATTTGTCACAAATTTTTATAGCGTACAAAAAATTTTTTTGTATAAAATTTGAGTAGCTGCAAGGCTTCGAAAGGATAAAAAGTAAGTTTTTTACTCTTTATGCAATTATTTTCTCATTTTTCACACGATTTTTAATTTTTTAATTTTTTAATTTTTTTGACAAATAACCGGTTAATTTGGTATATCAATCATTATTCTACTCTAACCACATGATTTTATATTGATTTTTAAACATTCATCAACGTGATATTCTGCAAATTTACAGGTCGTTAAAATTCGGAATTTCATAAATCATTTATAAGCTTTCCGCAAATTGCTTATAACTTTGGTAATTCCTTATGGATCTTCACAAACGAGGTATCAAATGAAAGATTTAAAAACAAAGATTACATTCAAACTAAAATTAAAATGATTCAGATAAGAATGAAATTGTAATTACAGGTGCAACAAGATGTATAGTGATAAAATTACTACCTTTTGATCACATTTGCCTATAAAATTTATAGATAACTTGGGTATTAAGAAATCAAATGTATCTTATAAATTGCCACTTCAACCTAACCTAACCTATAAATTGTTATGCATTCTTATTTAAACTTTAAAAATCATATAAATAACATTTTTAAACGAAGTACACACACAATTAGTCTTTTAATGATCTTTACATTAAAAAACTGCCAAATAAATTGTTCTACTGCAAATTTATATTGTTCATATCTTTTCACCACACCCACTAAATGTATTGAAATTTTCAAAATTCAATTCTACAGATCCTAATGAACAATTTCAAATTTCAAATTTCAATAAAAAATGATTGTACGATGTTCACAAGCTTCACAATTTATTTTCAATGCATTAGAAAATTCACATTCTATAATTTTCTAAGGTAGAAGCCAAATAAAATCAAAAAATCTCAATTCAGCTGCATTAAATTGTCTATAACTCGAGAAATACTGCTTTGATTTTCAAATATAAGGTGTTTATAGAAAGATTGATTTGTCAAAAATTTTTATAACGTTTAATAATTTTATCAACATAAAATTTGAGTAGCTGAAAGGCTTTGAAAGGATAAAAAGTAAGTTTTTTACTCTATATGCAATTATGTTCTCATTTTTCATACGATTTTTAATTTTTTAATTTTGTAATTATCTAGACAAATAACCAATTAATTTGGTATATCAATCATTATTCTACTCTAACCATATGATTTTATATTGATTTTTAAACATTCATCAACGTGAAATTCTGCAAATTTACAGCCTATTGGTTGTTAAAATTCGGAATTTCATAAATCATTTATAAGCTCTGCTTTTTACTCTTTATGCAATTATGTTCTCAGTTTTCATACGATATTAAAGTTTTTTATTTTATTATAATTTTGAATAATAACCGGTTATTTTGGTATATCAATCATTATTCTACCCTAACCACATGATTTTATATTGATTTTTGAACATTCTACAACGTGAAATTCTGCAAATTTACAGCCTATTGGTCGTTAAAATTCGGAATTTCAAAAAGTTGTGAACTGCATAAATTTGTCTAATTTTCCATACAAATTATGACAAATTTACGAAATTTTAAGCTTTACTACGTTTACAATGGTTTTACGCCGTTGTATTAATACTCTTCAAATTCAAATGTGCATGTGACTTTAACTTTCTTTCATCCATTTAATTCGATAATCCAAACCGGAAGAAACATACCTCTTTCTTTCTTTCCTTTGGACATATGTAAATTCCATTACTTGAAAGCGTTTAACAAAAGTGTTTAGCCGTGCGTTTGCAATAGAAAAATTTTATTTCAAAATATACGAATTTAAAAGTGTTAATTGATCGTGAAAATAAACCTAAAGTGTTCAACTTAAACTTAAATAATCGGTAGTGGTGAAAAAGTGAAATCAGAAACAATAAAGACATTAATTAAAAAAAACAATACCTACAAGGAAGTGTTCCATGCAAGAGAACGAAGGCGGATGTATGCCGAAGAATAAATAATCATTGAATTATTAAAAAAAGTATTGGGTAAGTGTTTTTTATATAAAAAAATATATAAAATACAATATTTTCAACAAATTATTGTTATTATCGGTGAAAATATTTTTATTTCTCAATATAAAATGATTGAGAAACAAAAACTTTTCGCACATATGATAACGCAACGCCATCTATATTAGAATAGAATAGAAAGACAAACTCATTTTAATTAAATATCTAATATCGTAACTAGCGTCATCTATACATTTCAACTTAATATTATATTTGAAATCTTAAAAAATATGACAGTTGTTGTTAATTTAAGACACAAACCAACATAAAAATTCATTTAAAGTGTTATAATTTCAATAGAGTCAGTGTTGATATACAAATAATTTATCAAATCTGTAATAATCAATAACAAACGTTGTATAGTTGCGAAAATTGAGTTAAAATTAATTCAATGAAGAATTTTAAATACAGCAAGTACCTATTACAGATTTGAAAAATGCAAAGAAATTTACACTGACCTTTGACAAAATTGTTTGTATGAATAATGATAGTATATTTAAAATATTAAACTAGAATTTCAAATAATATTTTTTGAAGAATTTCTTTATCATTTTCCATTATGAAATTTGTATGGACAAAATTAATATCATTGGAAATTAAATTAACATCGTTAAATAATAAATAAGTTTTAACTTAAAAGCAGATTATTTTCATCAACGCACAAATCAATTATATTCAAGTGCAAAAAGATTTAACCCAAACAAAAATAAAATTAATCAAAAATACAATGCAAATTTATATTTTTTGCTGATTAATTTTACTTGCGTTTGGGTCAAATCTCTTTATATTTAAATACAATTGATTTGCATTAAAGTTAAACCTTTTTGTTATTAAATAAATAATAAAATAAAATAAAATAAAATAAAATAAAATAAAATAAAATAATATTAAATAAAAAAGATAAAATAACGAAAGCTGCGTAGCTACCAATTTATAATGGATTCTTCACTAAGAATATTTCATACAAAAGTAATAGATAAATATGGAATTAAAACTGAGGTAACTATCCTTATTTTATTTATATAAACTGCAATTTTAGATTATTTATTTTAAAACCGTTGAACAAATCATTTTTTAATAGAGATAAAAGTACATAAATCTTATGCTACTTTATTTGATACAGTTAACTAGAAGCCGAACCCAATTATTCATAAATCAGAAGTTTAACTTAAAAATGAAAAAAAAAGGCAATCATTGTTTCCTTATGATTTAAAACAAAACTTAAAAATCATTTTGCTGTCTAAATAACATCCTTAAAAAATTAAATAGCATCGAATAAATTAACTTTATTCAATTAAATTAAAAAAAGAATTATTTTGCAATCATCATGGCACCAATGATTATTGATTACGTAATAAAGCTATAATTCCATAGAAAAATCATAGTTATTATTTGCTTTCTTTTTTTTTAAGTAAAAAATTAAATTTACAACAATTGAAAGATACATGATTTTATAGATGACAATGATTCGATATGTATATATTTTCACTACACCTTCGATTTTTAGATACATCCATAAAAAAGAATAACTTTCAATAAAAATATCAATACCATAACATAAAACAATTATTTTTTAAATATAATATAAAATAATATAATAAACATATCATAACATTTATTTATTTATTTTTTATAACATTTATGCATTTGTATTTAACTGCATTTTTCAAATAATCATTTCTTTTACTTTATAGCATTTTGAATGGTCACCAATCTAAGTATTAATCACTTCATCGTTGTTTTAATTGGTGACCAAAAGATTTTTTTTCGAAAAGTATTTAAGCTTTCTTTTTTTGGGGAGTTTTATTGAATTTATCACAAATTAAAATATAGTTTTAATATTTTAAAAATAAAAAAAGGAATTGCCACTTATAAAAGTTTTCACCTTTTTACCAATAGCATTCAGTTCCAACTATATTTTGATTTAATATAGAATTATAATAACATTTCGTCTTTATTTCATCACAATTCTGATAGAGAAAAATATTGTTGGAAACTATTTGACTTTAAAAAATTTTTTACTAAAAACTGAATACCTGTGGATATTTTTCTAATAAAGTCAAATAATATTGAACTTTCAATGTTTCTTTAGCAAAATTTTTATTTTAACAAACATTTAGAAAGAAAAACATAATTTAGATTCTTCAGCTAAATTTTGAATAAAAACTGAAAAAAGATATTTTTACGAATTACAAATAAAGTCAAGTATGATATGAAATTTATCAGACGCCCTATGCCCCAATCGGGGTTACAGGAAACGATGATGATGATGACGATATGAAATGTCACATTATTCCGTTTCTTTTATTTGTAGGTAGTATTTTTTTTTAATTAACAAATTACTCATGCTTCTAATATATCAACCAAAAAATATTAATTATAGATTAATTTTGTTTTTTCTAATTTGCAGAAGAATAATTTTCGATACTTACATCAGGGTTTTGCCATTTATTTACTAATCTTTTCTCTTTCTATTTCTTAATTTATATTTATATTTCATTATTCATTTACTTACATTATTTTTATAATAATACATTACATTATCTTATATATTATACTATTCATTATTAATATTCTTATAACTATTTATTTATTAATATCATTTCCGTTATATTAACATTATAATTTATATATTAATACAAATTTTCATATTTCATAACTACATTATATTATTCTATTACTAATATTTATATTTATTACTAACATTCATATTCACAATAATTTTTTTTCTTTTTTAATATTATAAGTTTTATTATAACATATCTACTTATATTTTATTCATCATATCATATAATATCATATCATATTATAAATTCAATACTAATTAACAAATTTTATCTTATTATATATCTATATATACTTTATATAAATATTTTTATTATTTAATTGAATACTTAATATTAAAACTTTCAATCTATATTATTATTCATTTCATCACTTATTTACTTATCATCTTTCTTAATTACATATTCATAAACTTATATTCATATAATCATCTTAATTATTTTATTAATACCACATTATTCTATCTTAACTTATTATATTAATTAATTCATTAATTATTTCAATTATTTATTTTTTTAATTTTTTTATATTTATAACTTTAATAAAATTATTATAAAATTTTCATAATAATAATATTTAGAAAAAAAAATCATTTTGAATTTTCATATTTTTTGGTTACATATATTTTGGTATAGAAAATATAAAAAATAATACATATTTTTCTTTTCGTTTCTTTTTTTTTCCTTAAATTCAATTACTTTATAACTTTTAATTTTTTTTTATAACGCATTATCCTAAAAATGAATGAAATATTGGAAACAAAGTGTGGACCCATTGTCCATACTGTGGTACCAATAATTGGGGATGGGGCCTGTTTATTTAGGGCCTTATCTTATCTAATTTTTGGAAATCAAAATACGATGGCAAGAACTATACGGGAACAAATAGTCCAGCACGTTGTTGCTAATTGGGATAGATTTCAAATCCACACCCATAAGATAAACGGAGATAATTATAGCAATGCTTCTGCTTACTCCGAAAATATGCTAAGGGATAGTTGCTATGGTAGTGCTTGCGAAGTAAAAGCTGCTGGAGAAATTTATCCGTATAGTTTTGAAATTTATACTAATAGGAATAGGGTGCCATGCTCATTTGGAAGTGATGAAAATCCAATTAAAAGGCTTCGCTTTACAGGATCACTTTCAAATGGGCATTATGATGCATATGATCTACCAGGGCAATTAAGTTTATCTTCACCATCCCGTAATTCCGGCAATGAAAAACAAAACAGAGAAGTTTTAAGAGTAGGTGGAAGACTTATTGTCCATAAAATTATTAAAATGGATAATGATGCTAAGAGTTTGTTTCGGGCAATAGGCTTCCATCTCTACGCCACTCTCTGTATGGCCGATGAAATTAGATTTGAGATTGTAGATCATATCATCAAAAATTGGGCACAATATACGAAAATTTCTCATGATTGCAGTTTGGAGCATTATAAGAATTCAGGTAGTTATTTAGCTAAAATGTCCAAACTGCAATCATATGGTGGCTATTATGAGTTGGTGGCTGCTTCGGAGGTATATGAGTATAGGTTTGAGGTTTATCGAGATGGTAATCTTTATCTCAGTTTTGGCGATCAAAACAGGCCTATCAAAAGACTTAAGCTTTTGGGGGATCTTTCGAAGGGGCATTTTGATGTTTTAGCATTATATGAGAACGAGAGACTGACCATTTCTCCTTCTCCTGCCCGTATTGAAAGACCCAGCACTCAATGCCTTCCACCTTCTCCACTTTCAAGTCTGGCACCAGTGGCAGAGGCACCTTCAAAACCAAGAAAGGGAGTAAAACGCCGTGCCAGATTTACAAATAGGGCACGTAAGATTCAGGTTCAAAAAGCTAATAGCAAATATACTGAATCCAAAACTATTGCTAAAGCCGCTACGGTTCAAGAGCGTAAAAAGGGCCACCCCTTTAATAATCTGAAGGCTGTTCGTGTGTATCAACTTAAGCATCCCGAAGTTAATCGGAATGCTGTTCGTAGGTACACACAAAAAGTTCCTGAGGTAAATAGGAAAGCAGTGGCCAAATACACGCAGAACCATCCTGAGGTCAACAGGGAAGCTGTATGTAGATACACACAGAAACATCCGGAAGTAAATATTGATGCAGTATCTAGATACACCCAAAACCATCCTGAGGTTCATAGGGAAGCAGTATCTAGATATACTCGCAAGCATCCTCAAGTTAATAGAGATGCTGTACATCGGTACACGCAAAATAATCCGGAGGTTCATGTTACTGCAGCTACGCGGTATCAAAACACACATATAACTGACAAAAGGGAAGCTGCCAAAGAACATGTAAAGCGTAAACGATCCCTTCCATGGCAAAATAAGAATTTATTAGGATTTTCGTACAATCCTAATGACAATTATGAAGCGGACAACTCATTGTTTATTGGCACCATGAGCCATAAATGTAGTCATTGTTCCGCTTTGAAATGGAAGGCCGAGTACCCTAGCATGTGTTGCAATTTAGGTAAAGTCCAACTCCCACCTTATAGTAATTTACCTGAACCACTTCTGAGTTTGTTGACAGATAACCACCCCGAGCACAAACATTTCCTCGATAGGATAAGAAAATATAACGGATGTTTTCAAATGTCTTCCTTTGGTGCTGGGGAAATTTGCGGCAATAGAACTTGGTTGCCAACATACAAAGTATGTGGCCAGGTTTACCATGAGGTGGGAAGTTTAATTCCGCAACAAGGCCAGCAAGTTCGTTACTTGCAGGTCTATTTCGTAGGTGAGGATCAGTGCGAAGTAGATACAAGATGTAGTAACTATCCTGGCGTTAAAAAAGGATTAGTGGAAGTTCTGCAACGCATGATGCATGAAGTAAACTCCTACATCAGGGAACTCAAGACCGTCGTCAGTAATGTTGGTTCTGATTGCGAGCAGTACAACATTGTAATTCATGCTGACCGAGTTCCAACTGATTCTCACAGGGGTCGTTTCAATGCCCCAACTACAAATGAGGTAGCATTAGTAATGGTAGGCCAAGAGTGCGAAAAAAGGGATATTGTTTTGCAATTTAAGAACAACTCATTTAAACGAATAAGTGAGACTCATCGTTCTTATGATGCACTTCAATATCCATTAATGTTATGTTACGGTGAAGATGGATACCAAATTAATTTACCACTAAGGAACCCTATAAACAAAGAACCTCTCAAAACTAATGTATCAGCTGCCATGTTTTATGCCTATCGGATTATGATAAGGGAAAATGATTTTAACCGTCCAATTCACTATCGTGCATTATTCAGCCAATATTTGGTTGATATGTACGCTAAAATTGAGACGGAAAGATTAAATTTCCTTCGTCATAATCAGAAAAAGCTAAGAGTGGAGCAATATGCCAATTTGAAAGACGCACTCCTTGATGATGAAAATGACCCCGATCAAATTGGACAGAGAGTAATTTTGCCTTCCACTTTCACCGGCGGGCCACGTTATTTGCATGAACGCACCCAGGATGCAATGACGTACGTACGATATTATGGCAGCCCAGATCTTTTCATTACATTTACATGTAATCCTAAATGGAAAGAAATTTCTGAGGCATTACTTCCTGGGCAAAATTGGTATGATCGCCATGATATCGTAGCCCGTGTTTTCCATTTGAAAGTGAAGACGCTGATGCATGTTTTGGATAAGGGGTGTTTATTTGGGGAATTAAGATCATACATATTTACGGTAGAATGGCAAAAGCGTGGACTTCCGCACGTCCACATATTATTATGGTTGCAAAATAGAATATTCCCTGACCAAATAGACAGCATCATTTGCGCTGAAATACCGGACCCAAATAAAGATAGTAAATTATATGAAATAGTAAAGGCCAACATGATACATGGTCCATGTGGTGCATTAAATCCTAAATCCCCTTGCATGAAAAACAAAAATTGTTCTAAATCGTATCCTAAATCTCTTGGTACAAATACTTACGTTGCAAACAATGGATATCCGTCATACAGGCGGAGGTCTACAGCAAACGGGGGACAAGTAGTAAGAATAAAGGATCACGACTTAGACAATGGTTGGGTAGTTCCCTATAATCCCGTCCTTCTTCGCATGTTTAATGCCCACATAAACGTAGAATATTGCAGCAACATCAAGGTCATTAAATATATACTCAAGTATATAAATAAGGGCACTGATCAAGCTGCAGTAACTGTTGAATTTAGAAATAATGAAATAGATTTTTTTGAAACTGGTCGGTATCTCAGCACAAATGAAGCTGTTTGGCGGATATTTGGTTTTTACATTCACGAAAGGTTTCCTACCGTTCAGCATCTAGCGGTACACCTTGAGAATGGACAGAGAATATATTTCCATAAGGGTAATGTTGTCGAAAAACTGGCAAATGCTCCACAAACAACTTTATTAGGTTTCTTTGAGCTTTGCAAAAAAGATGATTTTGCTAAAACGCTCTTATATGTCGAGGTTCCTAATTATTATCGATGGACTAATGGCAAATTCATAAGAAGGAAACAGGGGATAGCTGTGTCAGGTTGGGCAGGGATTTTCAAATCTGCTGCTTTGGGGAGAATCTACACAGTACATCCTAATGATACAGATGCATATCATTTGCGTATGCTCTTGCATGTTGTTAGAGGACCAACATCTTTCGATGACCTCAAAATTGTTGACGGAATTTGTCATTCAACTTTCCAAAGTGCATGCAATGCTTTGGGGTTGCTTGATGATGGTCAACATTGGGTGATGGCGTTAGAAGAGGCACTGATTTATATTACTCCAGATAAAATGCGTGAATTATTTTCAATAATGATTGTTTTCTGTAACCTGCCCGATCCCCTTAGCCTCTGGGATAAATTTAAATATGGCTTGGCAGATGATATTATAAGACGGCTTGAAAAAGAGGTAGAGAACATTCCGCAATCTATAATGGATGACATATTAAATCAGTGTCTCATAATAATTGAAGATCTATCGCTAAGGATTGGTGGCAAAACTTTGCCATCGTATAACCTTCCGGCCACAAAAAGGACTAATAATAATCTGTTTAACCGAGAATATCTCAGAGAAACAGGTTATGACTTAGTTGCGTTGGAAAGTTTTGTCAATCAAAATGAAATTTTACTGACACCTTCTCAATTATTAATTTATAATGAAATAATTACAAACGTTGAGAACAAAATAGGAAAGATTTTCTTTTTGGACGCCCCAGGCGGTACGGGAAAAACTTTCCTTCTAAATTTATTACTTTCAAAAATTAGAAGTTGTCAGAAAATAGCCTTAGCGACAGCATCTTCCGGTATTGCTGCTACATTATTAGATGGTGGAAGAACAGCGCATTCGGCTTTCAAACTTCCGTTAAATTTAATTGTTAATACAAATCCCACATGTAGCATAGATAAACAAAGTAATTATGCTAAAGTTCTTAAGAACTGTGAATTGATTGTTTGGGATGAGGGTACAATGACCCATAAGAGAGGAGTTGAGGCTCTTGATAGATGTCTTAGAGATTTAAGAAATCGTCCAAACGAAGTAATGGGGGGAGTGACAGTGTTATTGGCTGGAGATTTCCGACAGACCCTACCAATTATTCCTAGGGGATCGCGTGCCGATGAAGTAAATGCCTGCATTAAAAAATCTACATTATGGCCCTCAGTAAAAAAATTTAAATTGACCGAAAATATGCGTGTCAAACTGGGCGGTGATGAATCTGCTGGTGAGTTCTCAGAACTTTTATTGAGTATTGGTAATGGAAACTTTAGCAACAAAGATGGTCTTATTAATATTCCTCAGACCCTGGGTACTATTGTAAACACAATAGAACAATTAATTGACGCTATTTACCCAGATATTAAGGCCATTCACCAAAAATCAGTAAATTGGTTCTGCGAACGTGCTATTCTTTGCCCGAAAAATGATAGAGTTAATGGCATTAATGAACTCTTGCTAAAATCATTTGAAGGCGAAGAAGTAGAGTATAAATCAGTAGATTCAGTCATCAAACAAATTCAATCGGTTCAGTACCCTGTGGAATTTCTTAATTCGCAAAATCCAACTGGTCTTCCAGCTCATAAAATAACTTTGAAGGTTGGGGCGCCAATAATGCTATTGAGAAATATACACCCGCCCAAACTTTGTAATGGAACTAGGTTGCAAGTAAAAGCTTTAAAGAAACAAATTATAGAAGCGACAATCCTAACTGGCTCTGCTCAAGGAGAATCAGTGTTTATTCCTCGAATACCACTTCAACCATCCGATTTTCCTATTGAGTTTAAGAGGCTCCAGTTTCCCGTTAAGGTTTGCTTTGCTATGACAATTAATAAATCGCAAGGCCAATCATTGAAATTAGCTGGCATTGACCTTAGGGAGGATTGTTTTTCGCATGGCCAATTCTATGTTGCATGTTCGAGAGTTAGCTCTCCTAAAAATTTAATTTTACTTGCACCAGAAAAAAGAACTATGAATGTCGTGTACAAAGAAGTTTTGTAAATTAAATTTTAATTACCAGGTGCACGTGCATGTTTTCACTGGTATGAAATTTTTTTTAATTTAAAGCATGCTTTTGGTTATGTTTGCATTTTTTTTTTTTTTTTTTTATAATTGTTAAAGCATGTTGTTTTTTTTTTTTTGTCATATTTGTGCACCCATTATTAATTTTTGTTTATATACATCTATCAATAGTTTCAACTTCGTTTTTTTTTTTTTTTTTTTTTTTGGAAGTCAAATATGCGCTATTTTTTCACACATCTATTAATTTTTTTTTTTTATTTAAATTTCAATTTTCATTTTCATTTTAAATTTCATTTCAATTTAAATTTTCGATTTTTTCATTTTCATTTCAATTTTCAATTTCGAGGTAATTTTTTAATTTTTGTTTTATAATGTAGCAGGTTTTTTTTTTTCTAGATATTGTTTAAATTTTCTTCCTTTTTATTGTTTTTGTCCTTAAAACATCGATATTAATTTTAAAATTATCTTTTATGCAAAGATTTGCATGTACATATTTTTATTAATTTTACTTTTCTTTATTGAAGAATGTTATATTTTGTAACATTTTTGTGTTAGTCAACTTTTTATATTTATATATTTTAAAATATTATTTTTTACATTCAAAGCATGTTATTTAAGCATGTTTTTTTTATTAATTTTTACACTGTTTTTTGGAGAATTTTCCATTATTTGGCAACATTACTTCTTCGTTTTCGCATGATTTCGCATGGTTCCATAAAATTGCATCATTTTACATGATATGCAAATTTTTATTTAAAGATAATACAATTTTTTTGTATTTACCTTTTCACATGCCTTTGCATGTTTTTTTTTTTTGTTTTTTACGTTATCTTGCAAGTTTTGCATGTTAATCTTATAGATAGAATAGGTACAAATAAGTTTAGGTTTTAGGTTTTAAATTTTAGGCTTTGGGTTTTTGAATTTAGATTTTAGGTTTTATATTTTAGGTTTTTGGTTTGATTGTTAGGTTTTTTAATGTTTAGGTTTAGATAGTTTCATATATAATTTTCGCATGATTTTGCATTCAATTGCATAATATTTATGCATTAGGTAGTTTTTTATAATTAACAATTTGCACTAGGTACATTAATTTCAATTTTTTTTTTTTTTTATTTTCGCATGATTTTGCATACGTTTGCATGATTTTGCATGAATTGCATGAATTTGCATGAATATTTTAATAATTATAGTTTTTGCATGTTTATGCATGTTTTAAGAAATGCATGAAATGCATGATATTTTTTTTTTTCGGGGTCTTATCCATCTCACCAATTTATTTACCTACCAGATGACCTTTTCATTGCCCATGAAAGTAGAAGCTGCCACCTAGCAACATTTCACTATTTGCCTCGGATTGTTCTTGCCTCGGATTAAATTTAACGTAACTTTTTTTTTTTTACTTAAATAAGCTTGCCCCCCTCCATTAGTTCATTTTTTTTTTTAATTCAATTTATTATATTTTCAAACTTATTTTTAATATTTTTTAGCCAAATTATTTACTTTTAATTACTTTTAAATTACTAAAATCTCTATATTTTTTAAATAATTATTATGATAATAGAATAATAATAATATTCATAGTTATAATTTTTTCATGTTTATATGTTATAGTTTTTTTTTCATAATTATTATTATATTACTACTCAACTTATTTATTTAATTTATTATTAAGATGATTATTCAATTTACTTATTATAATAATTATTTATTAATCAGTATTATATTCATTATACGTAGTGTGTTTTTAGTGCGGTAAGAGTCCCACACTACTTGGTACTTAGTAGTAAAATCTTTACTACCAAGTACCAAGTGTCTTTTGAAGATTTTCACCTTAAAAAAAAAAAAAAAAAAATAACACCTACATATACTTAATATTATACTGAACAGGTTTAATTTATTTTATTCTTATTTTGTATAAGTTAAGTATATATGGCAAAATTCCCATCAGACAACATCAACAAAGACGAATCTGAAGGGACAACAGAAGCAGTATAGCTAGAAGAAATTGAAATTTCTGTTTAAAATTCAGGTAGCTTATAAATTAATAAAAGCTGAATATCTTTCTAATAAATTTTTTTCTATTTAATGAACTCCATTGAGCTTTAATTTTCCTTATTTTCAATTTAAATATGCGTTACAAAATTGTTTGAAAGTTATTAATTCTTTCAAAATCTTATATTTGAAAATATCAATACATCAAACAATTTTTTATATCTTTTCGTAAAAACAATTATATATTTCGTGCAAACATATAATCTTTTATGATATAGATTATTCTTTTATAACCAAAAATGCTCATATAATTACATTAGAAAAAATTTATAAAAGTTAAAGAGATAATTTAACGGCTTTTATATATTAATTTATAAAATATAGGTTAATAAGTTAATAAGGGTATAGATTTTCATTGCTTTCTCAATGCTATTAAAAAATAATTGTTATTATTACTTTACAAATAATATACAATCTTTTTAATTTCATCATACTGAAATGCTAACTAATGTCAATCAAATTTTGATTAAATAAAATAATAAAAGCAATTTATTGAATTTCTTTAATAAATTGAAAAAACAAATTTACATGATATTTATATGTATATAAATGCTTTCAACGTTTAAGATAACAGGTTCTTTTATGTATTGATTGTTTTTTATTTAAAAAAAAATAAAAAAGAGAAAAATACAAAATACAAAAAAAAAAAAACAAAAAAAAAAAGAAAAAAAGAAAAGAAAAGAAAAAAAAAAAACAAATTCAAATTCAAATACAAATACAAATACAAATACAAATACAAATACAAATACAAATACAAATACAAATACAAATACAAATACAAATACAAATGCAAATATAAAAAAAATTAAAACTACAGTTGATGTAAATGTACATCAACATCAAAACTAAACATCAAGATTTCAAGAAAAACTTATATCAAGTAAAGTTTTTAAAATAAAAAAATCAACAAAATACAACCAAATTAATCAAGAAAACAAATAAAACACAAAATACCAAGAACGCAAAACAACATTATGAAAACCATGCAAGTCACAACATTCAAGAAAACTCAAAAATCAAAAAAAAAAAAAATAATTTTAAGAAACAAACTCAAGAAAACGAAGCAATACAATACTGAAATAAAAAAATTCTAAAAAGTACACATGCAAGGTTTTAGACGCATAAGTCTTTTTAAACGAAAAAGCCAAACAAATTTTAATCTTTAAAAATTATAAAAATTCTCTTATCCACAATGATAATTTCTTTTACAAATATAAAAAATTATCCATTAAAGAGAAACGATCCTAAAGGAAAACGAACATCAATATCAAATTGCATACAACAAATTAAAATGCTAAACAAAAAGATATATGTATCAAGAACGTTTTACCTAAAGAAAGATTTGCTAACAAACATTTTTGTTGCTGTGATGAAACTAAAATCACGCAAAAGAACCAAACAAAACAACAAAGAATAACATAATATAAATAATATTATGACACTAATTTCAAAACAAAACTCAAATAATATATATCAAAAAAGATGACACTATCACAAAAAAAAAAAAAAAAAAACAAACAAACAGAAAGATGATTGTCACAAAAAAAAAAAAAAAAATTCTCAGAACAAAAAAGATGACAAAGTCACAATAAAAAATAATATAAACATATACAAAATAAAAAAAAAAAAATAAAAAAATTAAATAAACAATATATAAAAAAACAAAATTTCAATGAACAAAATTTACTAAAGCAAATTATAAAATCTATATACAAAATTTATTTCATTTATTAATTTAACAAACAAAATATATTGCTTACACATTTAAAAATATTTTTAAATTATTTGATTGACATTATTCTTAACATTTCTTTATGATGATTTGATAGCATATTTTATAAATTCATTTAGTAATTATAAAGAAGCACGATCCTTTTACTTGCTTAATCGAAATCATGACATGACTATATTTTTTAGTATAGTCATCAGTCATGAATCGATTAAGACTAAACGCAAGCTCCAACCTTATATCTACGGATATAAGGTTGTGATGCAAATGCGTTTAGATAAAATAAAGTGCAAATAAAAATGGGTTCTATAAATGTAGATTTCAAATTAGGTAGCAAAAATCAATTTCAAATATTTTGAAGACTTAATATATGTCATAATGTGCATATCACCTTTTTGAATTTTAACGGATTTTATGTCATGATTTTATATTTGTATATATAATCATAGATTAAAATCCGTAAAAAGTTAAGCGCAGGCTCCAACCTTATATCTACGGATATAAGGCTGAGATGCTAAAGCGCTTAATAAAGGTGATATGCACATTTTAATATATATAATAAACATAATTTAAATTAAGACACTTAAAAAAGAAACAAAAAAGATTTGCTGAAGTTTATTTTAACAATATTTATAATGTGCACATCACTTTTTCTATTTAAAAACGGATTTTTGTCATGGTCTTATATTTTTATATATAATCATGGACAAAAATCCGATTAAAATTAAGCGCAGGCTCCAGCTTTATATCTACGGATATGAAGTTGTGATGCTTAAGCGCTTAATAAAAGTGATGTGCACATTATGAAACATTTCATACAAAACTATTTAAATGGAAAAACATTATCCAAATAATTTGACTACATTCATTTAAATAAAATTCAAACAAACAATAACGTGCACATCACTTTTTTTATTTAAACGGATTTTTATCATGATTATATATTTTTCCTATATAATCATAGATGAAAATCCGATTAAAGTTAAGCGTATGCTCCGACTTTATATCTTCGCGGATATAAAGTTGAGATGCTTAAGCGCTTAATAAAAGTGATGTGCAAATTATTATGTATTTGCAACATAAATATTTAAATAGAAAACAAAATTATCAAAATAGTTTTACTAAATTCATTTAAATAATTTAAAAATAAATAATAATGTGCATATCACTTTTTATTTATTTAAACGGATTTTTTGTCATGGCTTTATATTTTTCTATATACAGCCATAGACAAAAATCCGATTAAAATTAAGCGCAGGCTCCAACTTTATATCTGCGGATATAAAGTTGCGATGCTTAAGCGCTTAATAAAAGTGATGTGCACATTATTAAAAATACTTATTTAATTAAAAAAATTAAATAAAAACGAATAAATTTTATCTTTTAAAATATAAAAATTCAGCACAAAATTCTTTTTAAATCAAAAAATAAGTGTTTTAATTTAAATTATGTTTAAAAGAATTTAAATATTTGAAGTTGATTTTAAAAGCACATACATTTGAAAATATACATTATAGAACCCATTAAATAAATAATTACTAAATGAAAAGTAATTCATCAACAGTTATTTTTTTTTAATAATAGCATTGAGAAGAGCAAAATATGAAAGAGCTACCTAATGCTTATTAACTTATATTTTATAAATTAATATATAAAAGTCGTTTTATATTCTCTTCAACTTTTATAAATTTTTTCTTATGTAATTATATGTATTTTGGTTATAGGGGAATAATCTTTTTCATAACAATGATTTTATGTTTGCATTAATATATTTTTATTTTTATTATTAAGATATACCTTATTGTTTGATAATATTGATTTCTTCTTATATACGATTTAAAAGCATTTCTACTTTGGAACTCTTTTGTACGTTATATTTCAATTCAATTTAGGGAAACATTTTAGCTAGATGGAGTTCCCTTTTCAGGTTTAGGATAGCAGCAGAAAGGTGTCCCAATAATTGCTTTGGAATTCAACGATGCTTAGATTTCCAGCGGAGCAAAGAGGCTTGCAATGCTGTCGATGTGGTGATACAAATCATGGATTCAAATAAATAATGGTAATTTAAAACTAACTTTTAACTTTTTAATTCAAATCATAACATTTTTGTATCTTTAATACAGATTTTCTTATCTAAAACACCAATTGCTTAAGAAGTCCTGAAAGAGCAACATCAGAAACCCTGAAGAAACTAACAATAATTATGGTATGTCTATTTAAACAGTAGAAAATTTTTGGAAAATAATTTACTTTTCTATTTCTTAAATTACAGATAAATAAACAAAAACAACATTTAAGAAGAAAACAATATTTAATTTTAGTTTAAATTTTAATTTACATTGCAATTAATAAAATGTTTTGCTAAATAAGTTTTTATTTGTGTAAAATTTAATCACTAAACTTATTTTTCAATAAAAATTAATATTGAAAAAATTGAAAAAATATATAAACTCTTGCATTCCTTTTTTATTATTCTTCTTTTTTGGGCATTAGATTTTTTTCAGCAATATTTATTAAAAAGGTAAGCTTTAATATAATGATAAAAGACACTTTAACTTTCTTTGAAAGCATTAATCAAAGTGACATTTTGGAAATTAACAGCTTATTAATCGTTAAAATTTCGAAATTTCATGAATCAAAAATAACTTTAGTAATTTTGCATCTTCACAAATAAGTTATCAAATGAAAGATATATAAACAAATATTAAATAATATATATTTTATATATTATATATAATATATATATATAATATAATTATATATTATTATTATATTATATATTTTTATATATTATTTTATTTTATATAAATAAATAAATATATAATAATAATATTGCATAATATATTATATATATTATTAAATTTTTTATTATTTATTTTATATAAATATAAAATTATGTTATTTATTATTATAATATATATAAAATTATTATATAAAATTTTTGCGTAGCAAAATTTGTTAACAACGGGTTAGTATTCAAGGCTAGTTATATTATATAAATGAAAATGTTGATTGACTCACTGACTCACTCACTCACTCATTCATCTTTTTTTCAAATCATTGTACAGCTTATACTATTATATATAGATATATAAAAAAAAATTTTTTTTAAAGGTACATATATGTAGGGTTCCACTAAGAAAGGATTTTTAAAAATTCCAATATTTAATAGGGTAAATAAGGGTAAATGTAGGGGAAAATCGGATTTCTATTTTCTAAACGGAGAGGTTTAAAAAAATTCTAGCTTATAAAATTTTTAGTATTTTGAATTTTAAGAATGGCAATGTGGATTAAAAAATTTTCAAAATTACCGTTTTCAACTTATCATTGTTTGAAAGTGAAAAATGGGAAAATAGATGTTTCAAAAATAATTCATTATAAATCAGGGGAGTGTAGTAGAGAATTGAAATTTACATTTTTGAAAAGTTAATAAAAAAAAAAGTTATCCATGTTTAAGGAATTTTTAAATACCATCGTATTTTGAGTGCTGGGAATTTTTGAAAATGAGTAATTTTTTTTGGCGTTTTTTTGACGGTTTTTTATTTTTAGCTTTTTCAAAAATGGTTCGAAAAATTTGAAATTTAAGGATCGGATAGGGTTTATTGATTTAAATATTAGATGTGAATTTCAAATTATTTGAACGTCATTTAAAGAAGATATTGGAATATGGGCAAAATCAAAAACATTTTTGAACAGTGTTTTTGAGAGTTTTTTGTTAATAACTTTTTTATGAGTTGAGTTAGGAAGTTGGTTAAGGTCTTAAATGATAGGTATATTTAACATAAATGTTAATTAAAAAAAAATTACATCTCCAGGCGCAACTGAACGGATATAACGGTGATTTAAAGGTTGCTATGAAGATATGCTTATAACTTCTCAACACATGCATGTAGAACTTTGATTTTTCTTCAATCCAATAGTCAATTAAATTTCCATTATTTTGATATCTCAATCATTATCCTACAACTTATACAAGCCTCACAATTAATTATTGAAATCAATTAAAAATTCGCAAAATTTCATTAAAATTACCTGCTTGGGTCATTGGCCACGACCATCCACCAGCGTGAATGATCCCGTTATCTACATCGAATATTTTAATTAAAATTTGATATAAATTTCTTTAAAAATTCATAGCTCCCGTTCTACTGATCGGATCTTCAAGGTTAAGGTCTTTATAGAAAGCTGAAACAACTGGCTACATTGTGTAAAAAAATCATTGAGGAGGGGCAAAATTTTTCATACTAAAGGGGTGAATAAAGCCCTCTTTAGTTCGATTTATTTCATTCTAAATTCAAATGTTGATGAAAAATTTTATTATTTTGAAAAACTAAAAATGCACATTTATTGCTTTATTCCTCTTCTAAAATTATGTGGTACCATGTTTTATCATCAAACCTATAATAGAGGTGCTACGAATTTTTTAATGAATTTTTTGCAAATAAATTTAATTTTAATCAAAAATTTGATAGAGATGGCTTCATTAATAAATTCATAACTCAAGAAATACTGCATGGATCATTAAAATTAAGATCTTAAAATACTGTCATTAAGACAACCTATAGATACATGTAAAAAAATTACCAACTTTTACATGAAAACACTGAAAAAAATGTAAATACAATTTGAATTGCTGTTTTTTTGCACCTACTCAATGGCTTTAATAATTGAAAAAACCATATAAATATTGAAGATATGGAAAAACTTTTAATCAAGTATTTTTATTAGATATATAGCCTAAATAAATGTAGGTAATCATAAAGTTGTATATCCAACACAAAAGCCAGAATTAATTAATATGTTAATTGCATAAATTTTAAACATGTTTTTTTTTACTATGTTCTTGAATTACTTAAACATTAATAACTTTTTTTATTTCCAACGGATTTTAATAATTCAACTATTTTTGAATTCACAATTAAAAATACCTTTATTTTCATGTATCATACATAGTTGTAGGCCACGAAAAAGGTAAGAAAAAGTTGTTCAAAAAAAAATTACTTTTAATTTTTACATACAAAATTAACTGAAAAAGTTGAGTTAATGCCTTATAACATTTGTAAATTTATTTAAATATTTTAAAATGAGGTGTCAAATTAAAGATTATTATTAAACAAATTACTTTTAGCAAAAAAAAATATTATTAAAAATTTCAACAACTCTTAGAGGGGCAAAGAGGCATTAAGTAAAGATATAAATATATACTTTTCAAGCACATTTACCTAAAAAATTGATATATATCTTGAATATTTTAGAACTAAAATATATTTTAATTATGGTTTAGTATATTTATCAAGATATTCAATATAAATTATAAAGCTCAATTGAAAATAAATTATAAGAAAAGCGTTTTTCAAATAATCTTACACTAAAAAACTACTTTATTTGGCAAATTATATAACTCATATCTTTTCACCACGCCCCCTAAATGTATTGAAATTTTCAAAATTCTATTCTACAATTCCTAATGAACAATTTCATATATAAAACATTATTGTACAATGTTCACAAGCTTCACAATTAATTTTCTATTTGTTAATTAATTAAAATAAAATTCAAATGCTTTAATTTTCCAAGGCAGAAGCCAAATAAAATCAAAAATTCTCGATTCAGCTGCATTAAATTGTCTATAACTCGAGAAATACTGCTTCGATTTTCAAAAATAAGGTATCTATAGAAAGATTGATTTGTCACAAATTTTTATAGTGTACTAAATTTTTTTTTGTATAAAATTTGAGTAGCTGCAAGGCTTCGAAAGGATAAAAAGTAAGTTTTTTACTCTTTATGCAATTATGTTCTCATTTTTCACACGATTTTTAATTTTTTAATTTTTTAATTTTTTTGACAAATAACCGGTTAATTTGGTATATCAATCATTATTCTACTCTAACCACATGATTTTATATTGATTTTTAAACATTCATCAACGTGAAATTCTGCAAATTTACAGCCTATTGGTCGTTAAAATTCGGAATTTCATAAATCATTTATAAGCTTTCCGCAAATTGCTTATAACTTTGGTAATTCTTTATGGATCTTCACAAATGAGGTATCAAATGAAAGATATAAAAACAAAGATTACATTTCAACTAAAATTATAAGGATTCAGACAAAAATAAAGTTATTATTAGAGGTGCAACAAGATGTATAGTGATAAAATTACTACCTTTCCATCACATTTGCCTATAAAATTTATAGATAACTTGGATATTAAGAAATCAAATGTATCTTCTACATAGCTATGCATTCTTATTTAAACTTTAAATATCATATCAATAACATTTTTAAACGAAAAACACAAACAATTAATTTGTTAATGATCTTTACATTCGAAAACTACGATATTAATTGTTCTACTGGAAATTTATATTGTTCATATCTTTTCACCACGCCCAATAAATGTGTTGAAATTTTCAAAATCCTATTCTACAATACCTAATGAACAATTTCATATATAAAACATTATTGTACGATGTTCACAAGCTTCACAATTAATTTTCAATGCATTAATTAATTATTAGAAAATTCACATTCTATAATTTTCCAAGGTAGAAGCCAAATAAAATCAAAAATTCTCGATTCAGCTGCATTAAATTGTCTATAACTCGAGAAATACTGCTTTGATTTTCAAAAATAAGGTATCTATAGAAAGATTGATTTGTCACAATTTTTTATAGTGTTTTATAATTTTATCAGCATAAAATTTGAGTAGCTGAAAGACTTCGAAAGGATAAAAAGTAAGTTTTTTACTCTTTATGCAATTATGTTCTCATTTTTCACACGATTTTTAATTTTTTAATTTTTTAATTTTTTTGACAAATAACCGGTTAATTTGGTATATCAATCATTATTCTACTCTAACCACATGATTTTATATTGATTTTAAAACATTCATCAACGTGAAAGTCTGCAAATTTACAGCCTATTGGTCGTTAAAATTGGGAATTTCATAAATCATTTATAAGCTTTCCGCAAATTGCTTATAACTTTGGTAATTCTTTATGGATCTTCACAAATGAGGTATCAAATGAAAGATATAAAAACAAAGATTAGATTTCAAATAAAATTATAAGGATTCAGACAAGAATAAAGTTATTATTAGAGGTGCAACAAGATGAATAGTGATAAAATTACTACCTTTCGATCACATTTGCCTATAAAATTTATAGATAACTTGGATATTAAGAAATCAAATGTATCTTATACATAGTAATGCATTCTTATTTAAACTTTAAAAATCATATAAATAACATTTTTAAACGAAAAACACACACAATTAATTTGTTAATGATCTTTACATTCAAAAACTACCAAATTAATTGTTCTACTGGAAAACTATATTATTCATATCTTTTCACCAAGCCCACTAAATGCATTGAAATTTCCAAAATTTTATTCTACAATACCTAATGAACAATTTCATATATAAAACATTTTTGTACAATGTTCACAAGCTTCACAATTTATTTTCAATGCATTAATTAATTATTAGAAAATTCTCATTCTATAATTTTCCAAGGTAGAAGCCAAATAAAATCAAAAATTCTCGATTCAGCTGCATTAAATTGTCTATAACTCGAGAAATACTGCTTTGATTTTCAAAAATAAGGTATCTATAGAAAGATACATTTGTCACAAAATTTTATAGCGTTTTATAATTTTATCAACATAAAATTTGAGTAGCTGCAAGGCTTCGATAGGATAAAAAGTAAGTTTTTTACTCTTTATGCAATTTTGTTCTCATTTTTCACACGATTTTTAAATTTTTTAATTTTATAATTTTTTTGACAAATAACCGGTTAATTTGGTATATCAATGATATTTCTACTCCAACCACATGATTTTATATTGATTTTTAAACATTCATCAACGTGAAATTCTGCAAATTTACAGCCTATTGGTCGTTAAAATTGGGAATTTCATAAATCATTTATAAGCTTTCCGTAAATTGGCTATAACTTTGGTAATTTTTTAAGGATCTTCACAAATGAGGTATCAAATGAAAGATATTAAAACAAGGATTACATTAATAACAATTATAATAATGATACATAAGAAGACTAAATTATTCTTAGAGGTGCAACAAGATTTATAGTGAAAAGATGACTACTTTATTTATTTATTATTAATTAATTATATATTATTATATTATATATTATATATTTTTATATTATATATTATATATTTATATATTATATATTAATATATTTTTTATATATTATATATATTATATATTTATTATATATATAATATATTATATTTTATATATTATAATAATAATAAATAATAATAATATATATTTTCTATATTATATATATTTATTATTATTTATTATTATTAAATTAAATTAAATTTTAGCGTAGCAAAATTTTTGTCGATTCTGAACGGGTTAAAGTATATTAGGCTAGTTATATTATATAAATGTAAATGTTGATTGACTCACTGACTCACTCACTCACTCATTCATCTTTTTTTCAAATCATTGTACAGCTTATACTATTATATATATATATATAAAAAAAATTTTTTTGTATAGCTTAATATATGTAGGGTTCCACTAAGAAAGGATTTTTAAAAATTTTGATATTTAATAGGGTAAATATGGGTAAATGTAGGGGAAAATCGGATTTCTATTTTCTAAATGGAGAGGTTTAAAAAAATTCTAGCTTATAAAATTTTTAGTATTTTGAATTTTAAGAATGGCAATGTGAATTAAAAAATTTTCAAAATTACCGTTTTCAACTTATCATTGTTTGAAAGTGAAAAATGGCAAAATATATGTTTCAAAAATAATTCATTATAAATCAGGGGAGTGTAGTAGAGGATTGAAATTTACATTTTTGAAAAGTTAATAAAAAAAAAAGTTATCCATGTTTAAGGAATTTTTATATACCATCGTATTTTGAGTGCTGGGAATTTTTAAAAATGAGTAATTTTTTTTGGCGTTTTTTTAACGGTTTTTGATTTTTATCTTTTTCAAAAGTGGTTGAAAAAATTTGAAATTCTAGGATCGGATAGGGTTTATTAGTTTAAATATTAGGTGTGAATTTCAAATCATTTGGACGTCATTTGAAGAAGATATTGAAATATGGGCAAAATTAAAAACATTTTTGAACAGTGTTTTTGAGAGTTTTTTGTTAATAACTTTTTTACGGGTTGAGTTAGGAGATTGGTTAATATCTTAAATGATAGGTATATTCAACATAAATGTTAATTAAAAAAAATTACATCTCCAGGTGCAATTGAACGGAGATAACGGTAATTTAAAGGTTGCTATGAAGATATGCTTATAACTTCTCAACACATGCATGTAAAACTTTGATTTTTCTTTAATCTAATAGTCAATTAAATTTCCATTATTTTGATATCTCAATCATTATCCTACGACTTATACAAGCCTCACAATTAATTATTGAAATCAATTAAAAATTCGCAAAATTTCATTAAAATTACCTGCTTGGTTCATTGGCCACGACCATCCACCAGCGTGAATGATCCCGTTATCTACATCGAATATTTTAATTAAAATTTGATATAAATTTCTTTAAAAATTCATAGCTCCCGTTCTACTGAACGGATCTTCAAGGTTAAGGTCTTTATAGAAAGCTGAAACAACAGGCTACGTTGTGTAAAAAAATCATTGAGGAGGGGCAAAATTTTTCATACTAAAGGGGTGAATAAAGCCCTCTTTAGTTCCTATTATTTTATTCTAAATTCAAATGTTGATGAAAAATTTTATTATTTTGAAAAACTAAAAATGCACATTTATTGCTTTATTCCTCTTCTAAAATTATGTCATACAATGTTTTATCATCAAACCTATAATAGAGGTGCTACGAATTTTTTAATGAATTTTTTTGCTAATAAATTTAATTTTAATCAAAAATTTGATCGAGATGGCTTCATTAAAAATTCATAACTCAAGAAATACTGCATGGATCATTAAAATTAAGATCTTAAAATACTGTCATTAAGACAACCTATAGATACATGTAAAAAAATTACAAGCTTTTACATGAGAACACTGAAAAAAATGTAAATACAATTTGAATTGCTGTTTTTTTGCATCTACTCACTGGCTTTAATAATTAAAAAAACCATATAAATATTGAAGATATGGAAAAACTTTTAATCAAGTATTTTTATTAGGTATATAGTCTAAATAAATGTAGGTAATCATAAAGTTGTATATCCAATACGAAAGCCAGAATTAATTAATATGATAATTGCATAAATTTAAAACATGTTTTTTTTTACTATGTTCTTTAATTACTAAAACATTAATAACTTTTCTAATTTCCAACGGATTTTAATAAATCAACTATTTATCGATTCACAATTAAAAATACCTTTATTTTCATGTATCATACTAAGTTGTAAGCCACGAAAAAGGTAAGAAAAAGTTGTTCAAAAAAAAAATTACTTTTAATTTTCACATATAAAAATCACTGAAAAAGTTCACTAAATGGCTTATAAAATTTCTAAATTTATTTTATTATTTTTAAATGAGGTGTCAAATAAAAGATTATAATAATATAAATTTGTTTTACCTAAACAAAATATTATTATAAATCGAAACAACTCTTAGAGGGGCAAAGAGGCATTAAGAAAAGATCAAAATATATACTTTTCAAGCACATTTACCTGAAAAATTGATAAAAAACTTGAATATTTAAGAACTAAAATATATTTTAATTATGGTTTAGTATATTTATCAAGATATCTTAAATAAATTATTAAGCTCAATTGAAAATAAATTATAAGAAAAGTATTTTTAAAATAGTCTTACACTAAAAAACTACTTTATTTGGCAAATTATACAACTCACCATACATTTCACCACGCCCACTAAATGTATTGAAATTTTCAAAATTCAATTCAACAGATCGTAACGAACAATTTCATATATAAAACATTTTTGTACAATGTTCATAAGCTTCACAATTAATTTTCAATGTATTAATTAATTGTTATAAAATTCAACTGCTATAATTTTCCAAGGTCAGAAGCCAAATAAAATCAAAAAATCTAAATTCAGCTGCATTAAACTGTTTATAACTCGAAAAATACTGCTTTGATTTTCAAAAATAAGTTGTCTATAGAAAGATACATTTGTCACAAAATGTAATAGCGTTTTATTAATTTATCAACATAAAATTTGAGTAGCTACAAGGCTTCGAAAGGATAAAAAGTAAGTTTTTTACACTTTATGCAATTATGTTCTCATTTTTCACACGATTTTTAATTTTTTAATTTTATAATTTTTTTTAACAAATAACCGGTTAATTTGGTATATCAATCATATTTCTACTCTAACGACATGATTTTATATTGATTTTTAAACATTCATCAACGTGAAATTCTGCAAATTTACAGCCTATTGGTCGTTAAAATTCGGAATTTCATAAATCATTTATAAGCTTTCCGTAAATTGCCTATAACTTTGGTAATTCTTTATGGATCTTCACAAATAAGGTATCAAATGAAAGATATAAAAACAAAGATTACATTTTAACTAAAATTAAAATGATTCAGACAAGAATGAAATTATAATTTCAGGTGCAACAAGATGTATAGTGATAAAATTACAAACTTTCGATCACATTTGCCTATAAAATTTATAGATAACTTGGATATTAAGAAATCAAATGTATCTTATACATAGTAATGTATTCTTATTTATACTTTAAAAATTATATAAATAACATTTTCAAACGAAAAACACACACAATTAATTTTTTAATGATCTATAAATTCAAAAACTACCAAATTAATTGTTCTACTGCAAAACTATATTATTCATATCTTTTCACCAAGCCCACCAAATGCATTGAAATTTTCAAAATTCTATTCTACAAATCTTAACGAACAATTTCATGTATTAAACATTTTTGTACGATGTTCACAAGCTTCACAATTAATTTTCAATGTATTAATTAATTGTTATAAAATTCAACTACTATAATTTTCCAAGGTAAAAGCCAAATAAAATCAAAAAATCCCAATTCAGCTGCATTAAATTGTCTATAACTCGAGAAATACTGCTTTGATTTTCAAAAGTAAGGTGTCTATAGAAAGATACATTTGTCACAAAATTTTATAGCGTTTTATTATTTTATCAACATAAAATTTGAGTAGCTGCAAGGCTTCGAAAGGATAAAAAGTAAGTTTTTTACTCTTTATGCAATTATGTTCTCATTTTTCACACGATTTTTAATTTTTTAATTTTTTAATTTTTTTGACAAATAACCGGTTAATTTGGTATATCAATTATTATTCTACTCTAACCACATGATTTTATATTGATTTTTAAACATTCATCAACGTGAAATTCTGCAAATTTACAGCCTATTGGTTGTTAAAATTCGGAATTTCATAAATCATTTATAAGCTTTCCGCAAATTGCTTATAACTTTGGTAATTCTTTATGGATCTTCACAAATGAGGTATCAAATGAAAGATATAAAAACAAAGATTACATTTCAACTAAAATTATAAGGATTCAGACAAGAATAAAGTTATTATTAGAGGTGCAACAAGATGTATAGTGATAAAATTACTATCTTTCCATCACATTTGCCTATAAAATTTATAGATAACTTGGATATTAAGAAATCAAATGTATCTTATACATTGTTATGCATTCTTATTTAAACTTTAAAAATCATATAAATAACATTTTTAAACGAAAAACACAAACAATTAATTTTTTAATGATCTTTACATTCAAAACCTACCAAATTAATTGTTCTACTGGAAATTTATATTGTTCATATCTTTTCACCACGCCCAATAAATGTGTTGAAATTTTCAAAATCCTATTCTACAATATCTAATGAACAATTTCATATATAAAACATTATTGTACGATGTTCACAAGCTTCACAATTAATTTTCAATGCATTAATTAATTATTAGAAAATTCACATTCTATAATTTTCCAAGGTAGAAGCCAAATAAAATCAAAAATTCTCTATTCAGCTGCATTAAATTGTCTATAACTCGAGAAATACTGCTTTGATTTTCAAAAATAAGGTATCTATAGAAAGATTGATTTGTCACAAATTTTTATAGCGTACAAAAATTTTTTTTGTATAAAATTTGAGTAGCTGCAAGGCTTCGAAAGGATAAAAAGTAAGTTTTTTACTCTTTATGCAATTATTTTCTCATTTTTCACACGATTTTTAATTTTTTAATTTTTTAATTTTTTTGACAAATAACCGGTTAATTTGATATATCAATCATTATTCTACTCTAACCACATGATTTTATATTGATTTTTAAACATTCATCAACGTGAAATTCTGCAAATTTACAGCCTATTGGTCGTTAAAATTCGGAATTTCATAAATCATTTATAAGCTTTCCGCAAATTGCTTATAACTTTGGTAATTCTTTATGGAACTTCACAAATGAGGTATCGAATGAAAGATATAAAAACAAAGATTACATTTCAACTAAAATTATAAGGATTCAGACAAGAATAAAGTTATTATTAGAGGTGCAACAAGATGTATAGTGATAAAATTACTATCTTTCCATCACATTTGCCTATAAAATTTATAGATAACTTGGATATTAAGAAATCAAATGTATCTTATACATTGTTATGCATTCTTATTTAAACTTTAAAAATCATATAAATAACATTTTTAAACGAAAAACACAAACAATTAATTTTTTAATGATCTTTACATTCAAAACCTACCAAATTAATTGTTCTACTGGAAATTTATATTGTTCATATCTTTTCACCACGCCCAATAAATGTGTTGAAATTTTCAAAATCCTATTCTACAATACCTAATGAACAATTTCATATATGAAACATTATTGTACGATGTTCACAAGCTTCACAATTAATTTTCAATGCATTAATTAATTATTAGAAAATTCACATTCTATAATTTTCCAAGGTAGAAGCCAAATAAAATCAAAAATTCTCTATTCAGCTGCATTAAATTGTCTATAACTCGAGAAATACTGCTTTGATTTTCAAAAATAAGGTATCTATAGAAAGATTGATTTGTCACAAATTTTTATAGCGTACAAAAAATTTTTTTGTATAAAATTTGAGTAGCTGCAAGGCTTCGAAAGGATAAAAAGTAAGTTTTTTACTCTTTATGCAATTATTTTCTCATTTTTCACACGATTTTTAATTTTTTAATTTTTTAATTTTTTTGACAAATAACCGGTTAATTTGGTATATCAATCATTATTCTACTCTAACCACATGATTTTATATTGATTTTTAAACATTCATCAACGTGATATTCTGCAAATTTACAGGTCGTTAAAATTCGGAATTTCATAAATCATTTATAAGCTTTCCGCAAATTGCTTATAACTTTGGTAATTCCTTATGGATCTTCACAAACGAGGTATCAAATGAAAGATTTAAAAACAAAGATTACATTCAAACTAAAATTAAAATGATTCAGATAAGAATGAAATTGTAATTACAGGTGCAACAAGATGTATAGTGATAAAATTACTACCTTTTGATCACATTTGCCTATAAAATTTATAGATAACTTGGGTATTAAGAAATCAAATGTATCTTATAAATTGCCACTTCAACCTAACCTAACCTATAAATTGTTATGCATTCTTATTTAAACTTTAAAAATCATATAAATAACATTTTTAAACGAAGTACACACACAATTAGTCTTTTAATGATCTTTACATTAAAAAACTGCCAAATAAATTGTTCTACTGCAAATTTATATTGTTCATATCTTTTCACCACACCCACTAAATGTATTGAAATTTTCAAAATTCAATTCTACAGATCCTAATGAACAATTTCAAATTTCAAATTTCAATAAAAAATGATTGTACGATGTTCACAAGCTTCACAATTTATTTTCAATGCATTAGAAAATTCACATTCTATAATTTTCTAAGGTAGAAGCCAAATAAAATCAAAAAATCTCAATTCAGCTGCATTAAATTGTCTATAACTCGAGAAATACTGCTTTGATTTTCAAATATAAGGTGTTTATAGAAAGATTGATTTGTCAAAAATTTTTATAACGTTTAATAATTTTATCAACATAAAATTTGAGTAGCTGAAAGGCTTTGAAAGGATAAAAAGTAAGTTTTTTACTCTATATGCAATTATGTTCTCATTTTTCATACGATTTTTAATTTTTTAATTTTGTAATTATCTAGACAAATAACCAATTAATTTGGTATATCAATCATTATTCTACTCTAACCATATGATTTTATATTGATTTTTAAACATTCATCAACGTGAAATTCTGCAAATTTACAGCCTATTGGTTGTTAAAATTCGGAATTTCATAAATCATTTATAAGCTCTGCTTTTTACTCTTTATGCAATTATGTTCTCAGTTTTCATACGATATTAAAGTTTTTTATTTTATTATAATTTTGAATAATAACCGGTTATTTTGGTATATCAATCATTATTCTACCCTAACCACATGATTTTATATTGATTTTTGAACATTCTACAACGTGAAATTCTGCAAATTTACAGCCTATTGGTCGTTAAAATTCGGAATTTCAAAAAGTTGTGAACTGCATAAATTTGTCTAATTTTCCATACAAATTATGACAAATTTACGAAATTTTAAGCTTTACTACGTTTACAATGGTTTTACGCCGTTGTATTAATACTCTTCAAATTCAAATGTGCATGTGACTTTAACTTTCTTTCATCCATTTAATTCGATAATCCAAACCGGAAGAAACATACCTCTTTCTTTCTTTCCTTTGGACATATGTAAATTCCATTACTTGAAAGCGTTTAACAAAAGTGTTTAGCCGTGCGTTTGCAATAGAAAAATTTTATTTCAAAATATACGAATTTAAAAGTGTTAATTGATCGTGAAAATAAACCTAAAGTGTTCAACTTAAACTTAAATAATCGGTAGTGGTGAAAAAGTGAAATCAGAAACAATAAAGACATTAATTAAAAAAAACAATACCTACAAGGAAGTGTTCCATGCAAGAGAACGAAGGCGGATGTATGCCGAAGAATAAATAATCATTGAATTATTAAAAAAAGTATTGGGTAAGTGTTTTTTATATAAAAAAATATATAAAATACAATATTTTCAACAAATTATTGTTATTATCGGTGAAAATATTTTTATTTCTCAATATAAAATGATTGAGAAACAAAAACTTTTCGCACATATGATAACGCAACGCCATCTATATTAGAATAGAATAGAAAGACAAACTCATTTTAATTAAATATCTAATATCGTAACTAGCGTCATCTATACATTTCAACTTAATATTATATTTGAAATCTTAAAAAATATGACAGTTGTTGTTAATTTAAGACACAAACCAACATAAAAATTCATTTAAAGTGTTATAATTTCAATAGAGTCAGTGTTGATATACAAATAATTTATCAAATCTGTAATAATCAATAACAAACGTTGTATAGTTGCGAAAATTGAGTTAAAATTAATTCAATGAAGAATTTTAAATACAGCAAGTACCTATTACAGATTTGAAAAATGCAAAGAAATTTACACTGACCTTTGACAAAATTGTTTGTATGAATAATGATAGTATATTTAAAATATTAAACTAGAATTTCAAATAATATTTTTTGAAGAATTTCTTTATCATTTTCCATTATGAAATTTGTATGGACAAAATTAATATCATTGGAAATTAAATTAACATCGTTAAATAATAAATAAGTTTTAACTTAAAAGCAGATTATTTTCATCAACGCACAAATCAATTATATTCAAGTGCAAAAAGATTTAACCCAAACAAAAATAAAATTAATCAAAAATACAATGCAAATTTATATTTTTTGCTGATTAATTTTACTTGCGTTTGGGTCAAATCTCTTTATATTTAAATACAATTGATTTGCATTAAAGTTAAACCTTTTTGTTATTAAATAAATAATAAAATAAAATAAAATAAAATAAAATAAAATAAAATAAAATAATATTAAATAAAAAAGATAAAATAACGAAAGCTGCGTAGCTACCAATTTATAATGGATTCTTCACTAAGAATATTTCATACAAAAGTAATAGATAAATATGGAATTAAAACTGAGGTAACTATCCTTATTTTATTTATATAAACTGCAATTTTAGATTATTTATTTTAAAACCGTTGAACAAATCATTTTTTAATAGAGATAAAAGTACATAAATCTTATGCTACTTTATTTGATACAGTTAACTAGAAGCCGAACCCAATTATTCATAAATCAGAAGTTTAACTTAAAAATGAAAAAAAAAGGCAATCATTGTTTCCTTATGATTTAAAACAAAACTTAAAAATCATTTTGCTGTCTAAATAACATCCTTAAAAAATTAAATAGCATCGAATAAATTAACTTTATTCAATTAAATTAAAAAAAGAATTATTTTGCAATCATCATGGCACCAATGATTATTGATTACGTAATAAAGCTATAATTCCATAGAAAAATCATAGTTATTATTTGCTTTCTTTTTTTTTAAGTAAAAAATTAAATTTACAACAATTGAAAGATACATGATTTTATAGATGACAATGATTCGATATGTATATATTTTCACTACACCTTCGATTTTTAGATACATCCATAAAAAAGAATAACTTTCAATAAAAATATCAATACCATAACATAAAACAATTATTTTTTAAATATAATATAAAATAATATAATAAACATATCATAACATTTATTTATTTATTTTTTATAACATTTATGCATTTGTATTTAACTGCATTTTTCAAATAATCATTTCTTTTACTTTATAGCATTTTGAATGGTCACCAATCTAAGTATTAATCACTTCATCGTTGTTTTAATTGGTGACCAAAAGATTTTTTTTCGAAAAGTATTTAAGCTTTCTTTTTTTGGGGAGTTTTATTGAATTTATCACAAATTAAAATATAGTTTTAATATTTTAAAAATAAAAAAAGGAATTGCCACTTATAAAAGTTTTCACCTTTTTACCAATAGCATTCAGTTCCAACTATATTTTGATTTAATATAGAATTATAATAACATTTCGTCTTTATTTCATCACAATTCTGATAGAGAAAAATATTGTTGGAAACTATTTGACTTTAAAAAATTTTTTACTAAAAACTGAATACCTGTGGATATTTTTCTAATAAAGTCAAATAATATTGAACTTTCAATGTTTCTTTAGCAAAATTTTTATTTTAACAAACATTTAGAAAGAAAAACATAATTTAGATTCTTCAGCTAAATTTTGAATAAAAACTGAAAAAAGATATTTTTACGAATTACAAATAAAGTCAAGTATGATATGAAATTTATCAGACGCCCTATGCCCCAATCGGGGTTACAGGAAACGATGATGATGATGACGATATGAAATGTCACATTATTCCGTTTCTTTTATTTGTAGGTAGTATTTTTTTTTAATTAACAAATTACTCATGCTTCTAATATATCAACCAAAAAATATTAATTATAGATTAATTTTGTTTTTTCTAATTTGCAGAAGAATAATTTTCGATACTTACATCAGGGTTTTGCCATTTATTTACTAATCTTTTCTCTTTCTATTTCTTAATTTATATTTATATTTCATTATTCATTTACTTACATTATTTTTATAATAATACATTACATTATCTTATATATTATACTATTCATTATTAATATTCTTATAACTATTTATTTATTAATATCATTTCCGTTATATTAACATTATAATTTATATATTAATACAAATTTTCATATTTCATAACTACATTATATTATTCTATTACTAATATTTATATTTATTACTAACATTCATATTCACAATAATTTTTTTTCTTTTTTAATATTATAAGTTTTATTATAACATATCTACTTATATTTTATTCATCATATCATATAATATCATATCATATTATAAATTCAATACTAATTAACAAATTTTATCTTATTATATATCTATATATACTTTATATAAATATTTTTATTATTTAATTGAATACTTAATATTAAAACTTTCAATCTATATTATTATTCATTTCATCACTTATTTACTTATCATCTTTCTTAATTACATATTCATAAACTTATATTCATATAATCATCTTAATTATTTTATTAATACCACATTATTCTATCTTAACTTATTATATTAATTAATTCATTAATTATTTCAATTATTTATTTTTTTAATTTTTTTATATTTATAACTTTAATAAAATTATTATAAAATTTTCATAATAATAATATTTAGAAAAAAAAATCATTTTGAATTTTCATATTTTTTGGTTACATATATTTTGGTATAGAAAATATAAAAAATAATACATATTTTTCTTTTCGTTTCTTTTTTTTTCCTTAAATTCAATTACTTTATAACTTTTAATTTTTTTTTATAACGCATTATCCTAAAAATGAATGAAATATTGGAAACAAAGTGTGGACCCATTGTCCATACTGTGGTACCAATAATTGGGGATGGGGCCTGTTTATTTAGGGCCTTATCTTATCTAATTTTTGGAAATCAAAATACGATGGCAAGAACTATACGGGAACAAATAGTCCAGCACGTTGTTGCTAATTGGGATAGATTTCAAATCCACACCCATAAGATAAACGGAGATAATTATAGCAATGCTTCTGCTTACTCCGAAAATATGCTAAGGGATAGTTGCTATGGTAGTGCTTGCGAAGTAAAAGCTGCTGGAGAAATTTATCCGTATAGTTTTGAAATTTATACTAATAGGAATAGGGTGCCATGCTCATTTGGAAGTGATGAAAATCCAATTAAAAGGCTTCGCTTTACAGGATCACTTTCAAATGGGCATTATGATGCATATGATCTACCAGGGCAATTAAGTTTATCTTCACCATCCCGTAATTCCGGCAATGAAAAACAAAACAGAGAAGTTTTAAGAGTAGGTGGAAGACTTATTGTCCATAAAATTATTAAAATGGATAATGATGCTAAGAGTTTGTTTCGGGCAATAGGCTTCCATCTCTACGCCACTCTCTGTATGGCCGATGAAATTAGATTTGAGATTGTAGATCATATCATCAAAAATTGGGCACAATATACGAAAATTTCTCATGATTGCAGTTTGGAGCATTATAAGAATTCAGGTAGTTATTTAGCTAAAATGTCCAAACTGCAATCATATGGTGGCTATTATGAGTTGGTGGCTGCTTCGGAGGTATATGAGTATAGGTTTGAGGTTTATCGAGATGGTAATCTTTATCTCAGTTTTGGCGATCAAAACAGGCCTATCAAAAGACTTAAGCTTTTGGGGGATCTTTCGAAGGGGCATTTTGATGTTTTAGCATTATATGAGAACGAGAGACTGACCATTTCTCCTTCTCCTGCCCGTATTGAAAGACCCAGCACTCAATGCCTTCCACCTTCTCCACTTTCAAGTCTGGCACCAGTGGCAGAGGCACCTTCAAAACCAAGAAAGGGAGTAAAACGCCGTGCCAGATTTACAAATAGGGCACGTAAGATTCAGGTTCAAAAAGCTAATAGCAAATATACTGAATCCAAAACTATTGCTAAAGCCGCTACGGTTCAAGAGCGTAAAAAGGGCCACCCCTTTAATAATCTGAAGGCTGTTCGTGTGTATCAACTTAAGCATCCCGAAGTTAATCGGAATGCTGTTCGTAGGTACACACAAAAAGTTCCTGAGGTAAATAGGAAAGCAGTGGCCAAATACACGCAGAACCATCCTGAGGTCAACAGGGAAGCTGTATGTAGATACACACAGAAACATCCGGAAGTAAATATTGATGCAGTATCTAGATACACCCAAAACCATCCTGAGGTTCATAGGGAAGCAGTATCTAGATATACTCGCAAGCATCCTCAAGTTAATAGAGATGCTGTACATCGGTACACGCAAAATAATCCGGAGGTTCATGTTACTGCAGCTACGCGGTATCAAAACACACATATAACTGACAAAAGGGAAGCTGCCAAAGAACATGTAAAGCGTAAACGATCCCTTCCATGGCAAAATAAGAATTTATTAGGATTTTCGTACAATCCTAATGACAATTATGAAGCGGACAACTCATTGTTTATTGGCACCATGAGCCATAAATGTAGTCATTGTTCCGCTTTGAAATGGAAGGCCGAGTACCCTAGCATGTGTTGCAATTTAGGTAAAGTCCAACTCCCACCTTATAGTAATTTACCTGAACCACTTCTGAGTTTGTTGACAGATAACCACCCCGAGCACAAACATTTCCTCGATAGGATAAGAAAATATAACGGATGTTTTCAAATGTCTTCCTTTGGTGCTGGGGAAATTTGCGGCAATAGAACTTGGTTGCCAACATACAAAGTATGTGGCCAGGTTTACCATGAGGTGGGAAGTTTAATTCCGCAACAAGGCCAGCAAGTTCGTTACTTGCAGGTCTATTTCGTAGGTGAGGATCAGTGCGAAGTAGATACAAGATGTAGTAACTATCCTGGCGTTAAAAAAGGATTAGTGGAAGTTCTGCAACGCATGATGCATGAAGTAAACTCCTACATCAGGGAACTCAAGACCGTCGTCAGTAATGTTGGTTCTGATTGCGAGCAGTACAACATTGTAATTCATGCTGACCGAGTTCCAACTGATTCTCACAGGGGTCGTTTCAATGCCCCAACTACAAATGAGGTAGCATTAGTAATGGTAGGCCAAGAGTGCGAAAAAAGGGATATTGTTTTGCAATTTAAGAACAACTCATTTAAACGAATAAGTGAGACTCATCGTTCTTATGATGCACTTCAATATCCATTAATGTTATGTTACGGTGAAGATGGATACCAAATTAATTTACCACTAAGGAACCCTATAAACAAAGAACCTCTCAAAACTAATGTATCAGCTGCCATGTTTTATGCCTATCGGATTATGATAAGGGAAAATGATTTTAACCGTCCAATTCACTATCGTGCATTATTCAGCCAATATTTGGTTGATATGTACGCTAAAATTGAGACGGAAAGATTAAATTTCCTTCGTCATAATCAGAAAAAGCTAAGAGTGGAGCAATATGCCAATTTGAAAGACGCACTCCTTGATGATGAAAATGACCCCGATCAAATTGGACAGAGAGTAATTTTGCCTTCCACTTTCACCGGCGGGCCACGTTATTTGCATGAACGCACCCAGGATGCAATGACGTACGTACGATATTATGGCAGCCCAGATCTTTTCATTACATTTACATGTAATCCTAAATGGAAAGAAATTTCTGAGGCATTACTTCCTGGGCAAAATTGGTATGATCGCCATGATATCGTAGCCCGTGTTTTCCATTTGAAAGTGAAGACGCTGATGCATGTTTTGGATAAGGGGTGTTTATTTGGGGAATTAAGATCATACATATTTACGGTAGAATGGCAAAAGCGTGGACTTCCGCACGTCCACATATTATTATGGTTGCAAAATAGAATATTCCCTGACCAAATAGACAGCATCATTTGCGCTGAAATACCGGACCCAAATAAAGATAGTAAATTATATGAAATAGTAAAGGCCAACATGATACATGGTCCATGTGGTGCATTAAATCCTAAATCCCCTTGCATGAAAAACAAAAATTGTTCTAAATCGTATCCTAAATCTCTTGGTACAAATACTTACGTTGCAAACAATGGATATCCGTCATACAGGCGGAGGTCTACAGCAAACGGGGGACAAGTAGTAAGAATAAAGGATCACGACTTAGACAATGGTTGGGTAGTTCCCTATAATCCCGTCCTTCTTCGCATGTTTAATGCCCACATAAACGTAGAATATTGCAGCAACATCAAGGTCATTAAATATATACTCAAGTATATAAATAAGGGCACTGATCAAGCTGCAGTAACTGTTGAATTTAGAAATAATGAAATAGATTTTTTTGAAACTGGTCGGTATCTCAGCACAAATGAAGCTGTTTGGCGGATATTTGGTTTTTACATTCACGAAAGGTTTCCTACCGTTCAGCATCTAGCGGTACACCTTGAGAATGGACAGAGAATATATTTCCATAAGGGTAATGTTGTCGAAAAACTGGCAAATGCTCCACAAACAACTTTATTAGGTTTCTTTGAGCTTTGCAAAAAAGATGATTTTGCTAAAACGCTCTTATATGTCGAGGTTCCTAATTATTATCGATGGACTAATGGCAAATTCATAAGAAGGAAACAGGGGATAGCTGTGTCAGGTTGGGCAGGGATTTTCAAATCTGCTGCTTTGGGGAGAATCTACACAGTACATCCTAATGATACAGATGCATATCATTTGCGTATGCTCTTGCATGTTGTTAGAGGACCAACATCTTTCGATGACCTCAAAATTGTTGACGGAATTTGTCATTCAACTTTCCAAAGTGCATGCAATGCTTTGGGGTTGCTTGATGATGGTCAACATTGGGTGATGGCGTTAGAAGAGGCACTGATTTATATTACTCCAGATAAAATGCGTGAATTATTTTCAATAATGATTGTTTTCTGTAACCTGCCCGATCCCCTTAGCCTCTGGGATAAATTTAAATATGGCTTGGCAGATGATATTATAAGACGGCTTGAAAAAGAGGTAGAGAACATTCCGCAATCTATAATGGATGACATATTAAATCAGTGTCTCATAATAATTGAAGATCTATCGCTAAGGATTGGTGGCAAAACTTTGCCATCGTATAACCTTCCGGCCACAAAAAGGACTAATAATAATCTGTTTAACCGAGAATATCTCAGAGAAACAGGTTATGACTTAGTTGCGTTGGAAAGTTTTGTCAATCAAAATGAAATTTTACTGACACCTTCTCAATTATTAATTTATAATGAAATAATTACAAACGTTGAGAACAAAATAGGAAAGATTTTCTTTTTGGACGCCCCAGGCGGTACGGGAAAAACTTTCCTTCTAAATTTATTACTTTCAAAAATTAGAAGTTGTCAGAAAATAGCCTTAGCGACAGCATCTTCCGGTATTGCTGCTACATTATTAGATGGTGGAAGAACAGCGCATTCGGCTTTCAAACTTCCGTTAAATTTAATTGTTAATACAAATCCCACATGTAGCATAGATAAACAAAGTAATTATGCTAAAGTTCTTAAGAACTGTGAATTGATTGTTTGGGATGAGGGTACAATGACCCATAAGAGAGGAGTTGAGGCTCTTGATAGATGTCTTAGAGATTTAAGAAATCGTCCAAACGAAGTAATGGGGGGAGTGACAGTGTTATTGGCTGGAGATTTCCGACAGACCCTACCAATTATTCCTAGGGGATCGCGTGCCGATGAAGTAAATGCCTGCATTAAAAAATCTACATTATGGCCCTCAGTAAAAAAATTTAAATTGACCGAAAATATGCGTGTCAAACTGGGCGGTGATGAATCTGCTGGTGAGTTCTCAGAACTTTTATTGAGTATTGGTAATGGAAACTTTAGCAACAAAGATGGTCTTATTAATATTCCTCAGACCCTGGGTACTATTGTAAACACAATAGAACAATTAATTGACGCTATTTACCCAGATATTAAGGCCATTCACCAAAAATCAGTAAATTGGTTCTGCGAACGTGCTATTCTTTGCCCGAAAAATGATAGAGTTAATGGCATTAATGAACTCTTGCTAAAATCATTTGAAGGCGAAGAAGTAGAGTATAAATCAGTAGATTCAGTCATCAAACAAATTCAATCGGTTCAGTACCCTGTGGAATTTCTTAATTCGCAAAATCCAACTGGTCTTCCAGCTCATAAAATAACTTTGAAGGTTGGGGCGCCAATAATGCTATTGAGAAATATACACCCGCCCAAACTTTGTAATGGAACTAGGTTGCAAGTAAAAGCTTTAAAGAAACAAATTATAGAAGCGACAATCCTAACTGGCTCTGCTCAAGGAGAATCAGTGTTTATTCCTCGAATACCACTTCAACCATCCGATTTTCCTATTGAGTTTAAGAGGCTCCAGTTTCCCGTTAAGGTTTGCTTTGCTATGACAATTAATAAATCGCAAGGCCAATCATTGAAATTAGCTGGCATTGACCTTAGGGAGGATTGTTTTTCGCATGGCCAATTCTATGTTGCATGTTCGAGAGTTAGCTCTCCTAAAAATTTAATTTTACTTGCACCAGAAAAAAGAACTATGAATGTCGTGTACAAAGAAGTTTTGTAAATTAAATTTTAATTACCAGGTGCACGTGCATGTTTTCACTGGTATGAAATTTTTTTTAATTTAAAGCATGCTTTTGGTTATGTTTGCATTTTTTTTTTTTTTTTTTTATAATTGTTAAAGCATGTTGTTTTTTTTTTTTTGTCATATTTGTGCACCCATTATTAATTTTTGTTTATATACATCTATCAATAGTTTCAACTTCGTTTTTTTTTTTTTTTTTTTTTTTGGAAGTCAAATATGCGCTATTTTTTCACACATCTATTAATTTTTTTTTTTTATTTAAATTTCAATTTTCATTTTCATTTTAAATTTCATTTCAATTTAAATTTTCGATTTTTTCATTTTCATTTCAATTTTCAATTTCGAGGTAATTTTTTAATTTTTGTTTTATAATGTAGCAGGTTTTTTTTTTTCTAGATATTGTTTAAATTTTCTTCCTTTTTATTGTTTTTGTCCTTAAAACATCGATATTAATTTTAAAATTATCTTTTATGCAAAGATTTGCATGTACATATTTTTATTAATTTTACTTTTCTTTATTGAAGAATGTTATATTTTGTAACATTTTTGTGTTAGTCAACTTTTTATATTTATATATTTTAAAATATTATTTTTTACATTCAAAGCATGTTATTTAAGCATGTTTTTTTTATTAATTTTTACACTGTTTTTTGGAGAATTTTCCATTATTTGGCAACATTACTTCTTCGTTTTCGCATGATTTCGCATGGTTCCATAAAATTGCATCATTTTACATGATATGCAAATTTTTATTTAAAGATAATACAATTTTTTTGTATTTACCTTTTCACATGCCTTTGCATGTTTTTTTTTTTTGTTTTTTACGTTATCTTGCAAGTTTTGCATGTTAATCTTATAGATAGAATAGGTACAAATAAGTTTAGGTTTTAGGTTTTAAATTTTAGGCTTTGGGTTTTTGAATTTAGATTTTAGGTTTTATATTTTAGGTTTTTGGTTTGATTGTTAGGTTTTTTAATGTTTAGGTTTAGATAGTTTCATATATAATTTTCGCATGATTTTGCATTCAATTGCATAATATTTATGCATTAGGTAGTTTTTTATAATTAACAATTTGCACTAGGTACATTAATTTCAATTTTTTTTTTTTTTTATTTTCGCATGATTTTGCATACGTTTGCATGATTTTGCATGAATTGCATGAATTTGCATGAATATTTTAATAATTATAGTTTTTGCATGTTTATGCATGTTTTAAGAAATGCATGAAATGCATGATATTTTTTTTTTTCGGGGTCTTATCCATCTCACCAATTTATTTACCTACCAGATGACCTTTTCATTGCCCATGAAAGTAGAAGCTGCCACCTAGCAACATTTCACTATTTGCCTCGGATTGTTCTTGCCTCGGATTAAATTTAACGTAACTTTTTTTTTTTTACTTAAATAAGCTTGCCCCCCTCCATTAGTTCATTTTTTTTTTTAATTCAATTTATTATATTTTCAAACTTATTTTTAATATTTTTTAGCCAAATTATTTACTTTTAATTACTTTTAAATTACTAAAATCTCTATATTTTTTAAATAATTATTATGATAATAGAATAATAATAATATTCATAGTTATAATTTTTTCATGTTTATATGTTATAGTTTTTTTTTCATAATTATTATTATATTACTACTCAACTTATTTATTTAATTTATTATTAAGATGATTATTCAATTTACTTATTATAATAATTATTTATTAATCAGTATTATATTCATTATACGTAGTGTGTTTTTAGTGCGGTAAGAGTCCCACACTACTTGGTACTTAGTAGTAAAATCTTTACTACCAAGTACCAAGTGTCTTTTGAAGATTTTCACCTTAAAAAAAAAAAAAAAAAAATAACACCTACATATACTTAATATTATACTGAACAGGTTTAATTTATTTTATTCTTATTTTGTATAAGTTAAGTATATATGGCAAAATTCCCATCAGACAACATCAACAAAGACGAATCTGAAGGGACAACAGAAGCAGTATAGCTAGAAGAAATTGAAATTTCTGTTTAAAATTCAGGTAGCTTATAAATTAATAAAAGCTGAATATCTTTCTAATAAATTTTTTTCTATTTAATGAACTCCATTGAGCTTTAATTTTCCTTATTTTCAATTTAAATATGCGTTACAAAATTGTTTGAAAGTTATTAATTCTTTCAAAATCTTATATTTGAAAATATCAATACATCAAACAATTTTTTATATCTTTTCGTAAAAACAATTATATATTTCGTGCAAACATATAATCTTTTATGATATAGATTATTCTTTTATAACCAAAAATGCTCATATAATTACATTAGAAAAAATTTATAAAAGTTAAAGAGATAATTTAACGGCTTTTATATATTAATTTATAAAATATAGGTTAATAAGTTAATAAGGGTATAGATTTTCATTGCTTTCTCAATGCTATTAAAAAATAATTGTTATTATTACTTTACAAATAATATACAATCTTTTTAATTTCATCATACTGAAATGCTAACTAATGTCAATCAAATTTTGATTAAATAAAATAATAAAAGCAATTTATTGAATTTCTTTAATAAATTGAAAAAACAAATTTACATGATATTTATATGTATATAAATGCTTTCAACGTTTAAGATAACAGGTTCTTTTATGTATTGATTGTTTTTTATTTAAAAAAAAATAAAAAAGAGAAAAATACAAAATACAAAAAAAAAAAAACAAAAAAAAAAAGAAAAAAAGAAAAGAAAAGAAAAAAAAAAAACAAATTCAAATTCAAATACAAATACAAATACAAATACAAATACAAATACAAATACAAATACAAATACAAATACAAATACAAATACAAATACAAATGCAAATATAAAAAAAATTAAAACTACAGTTGATGTAAATGTACATCAACATCAAAACTAAACATCAAGATTTCAAGAAAAACTTATATCAAGTAAAGTTTTTAAAATAAAAAAATCAACAAAATACAACCAAATTAATCAAGAAAACAAATAAAACACAAAATACCAAGAACGCAAAACAACATTATGAAAACCATGCAAGTCACAACATTCAAGAAAACTCAAAAATCAAAAAAAAAAAAAATAATTTTAAGAAACAAACTCAAGAAAACGAAGCAATACAATACTGAAATAAAAAAATTCTAAAAAGTACACATGCAAGGTTTTAGACGCATAAGTCTTTTTAAACGAAAAAGCCAAACAAATTTTAATCTTTAAAAATTATAAAAATTCTCTTATCCACAATGATAATTTCTTTTACAAATATAAAAAATTATCCATTAAAGAGAAACGATCCTAAAGGAAAACGAACATCAATATCAAATTGCATACAACAAATTAAAATGCTAAACAAAAAGATATATGTATCAAGAACGTTTTACCTAAAGAAAGATTTGCTAACAAACATTTTTGTTGCTGTGATGAAACTAAAATCACGCAAAAGAACCAAACAAAACAACAAAGAATAACATAATATAAATAATATTATGACACTAATTTCAAAACAAAACTCAAATAATATATATCAAAAAAGATGACACTATCACAAAAAAAAAAAAAAAAAAACAAACAAACAGAAAGATGATTGTCACAAAAAAAAAAAAAAAAATTCTCAGAACAAAAAAGATGACAAAGTCACAATAAAAAATAATATAAACATATACAAAATAAAAAAAAAAAAATAAAAAAATTAAATAAACAATATATAAAAAAACAAAATTTCAATGAACAAAATTTACTAAAGCAAATTATAAAATCTATATACAAAATTTATTTCATTTATTAATTTAACAAACAAAATATATTGCTTACACATTTAAAAATATTTTTAAATTATTTGATTGACATTATTCTTAACATTTCTTTATGATGATTTGATAGCATATTTTATAAATTCATTTAGTAATTATAAAGAAGCACGATCCTTTTACTTGCTTAATCGAAATCATGACATGACTATATTTTTTAGTATAGTCATCAGTCATGAATCGATTAAGACTAAACGCAAGCTCCAACCTTATATCTACGGATATAAGGTTGTGATGCAAATGCGTTTAGATAAAATAAAGTGCAAATAAAAATGGGTTCTATAAATGTAGATTTCAAATTAGGTAGCAAAAATCAATTTCAAATATTTTGAAGACTTAATATATGTCATAATGTGCATATCACCTTTTTGAATTTTAACGGATTTTATGTCATGATTTTATATTTGTATATATAATCATAGATTAAAATCCGTAAAAAGTTAAGCGCAGGCTCCAACCTTATATCTACGGATATAAGGCTGAGATGCTAAAGCGCTTAATAAAGGTGATATGCACATTTTAATATATATAATAAACATAATTTAAATTAAGACACTTAAAAAAGAAACAAAAAAGATTTGCTGAAGTTTATTTTAACAATATTTATAATGTGCACATCACTTTTTCTATTTAAAAACGGATTTTTGTCATGGTCTTATATTTTTATATATAATCATGGACAAAAATCCGATTAAAATTAAGCGCAGGCTCCAGCTTTATATCTACGGATATGAAGTTGTGATGCTTAAGCGCTTAATAAAAGTGATGTGCACATTATGAAACATTTCATACAAAACTATTTAAATGGAAAAACATTATCCAAATAATTTGACTACATTCATTTAAATAAAATTCAAACAAACAATAACGTGCACATCACTTTTTTTATTTAAACGGATTTTTATCATGATTATATATTTTTCCTATATAATCATAGATGAAAATCCGATTAAAGTTAAGCGTATGCTCCGACTTTATATCTTCGCGGATATAAAGTTGAGATGCTTAAGCGCTTAATAAAAGTGATGTGCAAATTATTATGTATTTGCAACATAAATATTTAAATAGAAAACAAAATTATCAAAATAGTTTTACTAAATTCATTTAAATAATTTAAAAATAAATAATAATGTGCATATCACTTTTTATTTATTTAAACGGATTTTTTGTCATGGCTTTATATTTTTCTATATACAGCCATAGACAAAAATCCGATTAAAATTAAGCGCAGGCTCCAACTTTATATCTGCGGATATAAAGTTGCGATGCTTAAGCGCTTAATAAAAGTGATGTGCACATTATTAAAAATACTTATTTAATTAAAAAAATTAAATAAAAACGAATAAATTTTATCTTTTAAAATATAAAAATTCAGCACAAAATTCTTTTTAAATCAAAAAATAAGTGTTTTAATTTAAATTATGTTTAAAAGAATTTAAATATTTGAAGTTGATTTTAAAAGCACATACATTTGAAAATATACATTATAGAACCCATTAAATAAATAATTACTAAATGAAAAGTAATTCATCAACAGTTATTTTTTTTTAATAATAGCATTGAGAAGAGCAAAATATGAAAGAGCTACCTAATGCTTATTAACTTATATTTTATAAATTAATATATAAAAGTCGTTTTATATTCTCTTCAACTTTTATAAATTTTTTCTTATGTAATTATATGTATTTTGGTTATAGGGGAATAATCTTTTTCATAACAATGATTTTATGTTTGCATTAATATATTTTTATTTTTATTATTAAGATATACCTTATTGTTTGATAATATTGATTTCTTCTTATATACGATTTAAAAGCATTTCTACTTTGGAACTCTTTTGTACGTTATATTTCAATTCAATTTAGGGAAACATTTTAGCTAGATGGAGTTCCCTTTTCAGGTTTAGGATAGCAGCAGAAAGGTGTCCCAATAATTGCTTTGGAATTCAACGATGCTTAGATTTCCAGCGGAGCAAAGAGGCTTGCAATGCTGTCGATGTGGTGATACAAATCATGGATTCAAATAAATAATGGTAATTTAAAACTAACTTTTAACTTTTTAATTCAAATCATAACATTTTTGTATCTTTAATACAGATTTTCTTATCTAAAACACCAATTGCTTAAGAAGTCCTGAAAGAGCAACATCAGAAACCCTGAAGAAACTAACAATAATTATGGTATGTCTATTTAAACAGTAGAAAATTTTTGGAAAATAATTTACTTTTCTATTTCTTAAATTACAGATAAATAAACAAAAACAACATTTAAGAAGAAAACAATATTTAATTTTAGTTTAAATTTTAATTTACATTGCAATTAATAAAATGTTTTGCTAAATAAGTTTTTATTTGTGTAAAATTTAATCACTAAACTTATTTTTCAATAAAAATTAATATTGAAAAAATTGAAAAAATATATAAACTCTTGCATTCCTTTTTTATTATTCTTCTTTTTTGGGCATTAGATTTTTTTCAGCAATATTTATTAAAAAGGTAAGCTTTAATATAATGATAAAAGACACTTTAACTTTCTTTGAAAGCATTAATCAAAGTGACATTTTGGAAATTAACAGCTTATTAATCGTTAAAATTTCGAAATTTCATGAATCAAAAATAACTTTAGTAATTTTGCATCTTCACAAATAAGTTATCAAATGAAAGATATATAAACAAATATTAAATAATATATATTTTATATATTATATATAATATATATATATAATATAATTATATATTATTATTATATTATATATTTTTATATATTATTTTATTTTATATAAATAAATAAATATATAATAATAATATTGCATAATATATTATATATATTATTAAATTTTTTATTATTTATTTTATATAAATATAAAATTATGTTATTTATTATTATAATATATATAAAATTATTATATAAAATTTTTGCGTAGCAAAATTTGTTAACAACGGGTTAGTATTCAAGGCTAGTTTAACTATATTTGCGTTTTGTTTAAATCGAATTGCGATTAGGTTAATTCTATTTGCGTTTGGGTTAAATCTATTTGTGCTTAGGTGAAACTTATTTGCGTTTATGTTAAACCTATTTGCGATTTGGTTTATTTAATTTGCGAATGCTATATTGTTTTTTTAATTTCTATTGCATTTAAAAATAACCGTTCTTAAATAAAGGCAGTAACATTAACACTAGTTGCTGGATTTTTTTTTAAATAATTTTTTTTATTAATTTTTTAATAAAAAATGATTAAATATTTATTTTCATCAAAGTTTGATGACAACAAAAATTGAGTTGTAAGGAAAAGTCAATAGATATACCAGTGTCACTATTATGTCTGCTAAATTCACTAACTAAAATAATAGTATGCACTTTCAAAAAGGTTTTGATTTAGGTATGGGAAATGCGATAAATAAAAACAACAGCATTACAAATTATGATTTATTTGTATTTTTAAATAAATTAATATCAAGTGTTCAAACTGTCCCCTATTCACTGTGATACAGGCTCTGTATCTTCTAATGAAGGACCTCTCAATAAAACGTGCATATTGGCGCTCATTTATTTTCATTACAGCGTCTTGAACACGATGACGCAGTTCCGTAATGGATGCAATTGGTTTAGTATAAACCATTTCTTTCAGGCACCCCCAGTAGAAAAAGTCCAAAGGATTTTGGTCTGGCGAACGTGGTGGCCACAAAATGGGGCCCAGACGGCCTATCCACCTGATGGGATACGTTCGATTAAAGTACCTCCTTACATTTACAGCATAATGAGCAGGACATCCATCGTTTTGAAGCCACATTGAATTCTTTAGCTCCTCGGGCACTTCTTGCAATAGAGTAGGCAAATTAGTTTGCAAGAAATTAAGATAGGCTTCACCATCTAAGTTGCCTGGTAATGTAATGCTCTTCCTCTGCATTCCCCGTATATTAAATGCATATTTACATACTCCAGCGGCGTATACATCTTAATCAGTATTAATTTAATCAAATTCAAAAATTTGTTTAATTGACGAAACCAGTATAACAATGTTATACGTTATGTAATGTCAGAGAATTGACAATATTTTCAAATAATACTTTTTTATGCATTTTAATGCCTATTTTATTACAAGTCAATTTTGATTTGAGAAAGTGTTAAAAATCTTCTCTAATAGATTAAAAGCCAATTTAATGTGTTATTGCTGTAGATAGAAGCTTGTGACTGAAAGTTTTCAGTTTTTGTCTTTTTTATTAACTAACAAACTTTGATGAAAATAAATATTTAATCATTTTTTTAATAGAAAATTAATTAAAAAAATTATTTTAAAAAAAATCCAGCAACTAGTGTTAAATGTTACTGCCTTTATTTAAGAACGATTATTTTTAAATGCAATAAAAATTAAAAAAACAATATGAGTCATTCATTCGTCGTCGTAGTGTTTACTTAACTTTGTAACTTAATTTCATCTGATAAAATGTTAAAAAAAACTACTTTAGTAGATTAAATGCCAATTTTATTGGTTATGGTTGTAGAAACAAACATGTGTTATACCATTTTGGAAAGTACATTAAACAGGCCAGTTTTATCAAATTTTCCACTTATGTTCTCATACATTTGTTTCCCTTTCTTATTTTTCAAACTTTGGTGAAAAAAATATTGAATTATTTTTGAATACAAAAATAATTTTAAAAAATTATAACACAAAAATTGCATCAGCTGGTGTTGAAATTTACTACCCATAATTTAGAATGATTATTCAAGAATATTATAAAAATACAAAAATAATGAGAATCCATTATGGGTGGCCGTTGTAATTAGGTATTTTAGGAGACCCTGAATCTTTTAACATTTTTCGAAAATAAATTATACCATGGAGACCACAAGAAAAATATTTTTTTTAATATTTTTTTTCTGGGCAGTCATAAGGCCTGCTATCACCAGTTGCAGTATTATCCACTCATAATGGGACACCCTGTATATAGTTTATAAGTAATAAGTTAGTCAGGGTGGCACAAAAATATAAAAAAACTAAATAAAAAAAAAAAAAACACAAAAATTTCATATTACATAAAAACAAAAAAATTGCTTCCTAGTCTCTTTTATTTTGTAAAAAGTCTTAAGTAGTTTTATTTATTCTAATCATTAAGCTGGGCCCCAGGCAAAAAAACTTCCAGCTTAATGATTAGGAATTCTAATCTTGTTGGATATAGTTTACAGTGGATTTTCGTTGAAAAATTCTTGTAAGTTGAACTGAACTTAAAACAAATTGTGTATGACAAAGCCCTCACTATGTCACTGATGAGTTCAAGTGAGTAAGCCGAACGAAACGCCAATTTGTAGGACTAAAGGCCATAAAAAGCTATTTTGAATCAATAATTCAACCAGTCCAATCCTTAATGCTAAGTCTTCTACTTAGCTGATTTATTTCAGTAGTATATATAGAATTTGTATTATAAAACCTTCTTATATAAAATACTTTTTGTCGTCTTGGTATAAAATAAAACTGACATGAATTTAAATCTTAATAACAGTGTTGAGAAATAAAGTTTAAAACTTAGAGCACCCGAATGGGAGTAGCAAGTTTAGTCAGAAGATATTATATTGATAAGTAGGTTAGTTTTATGAATTTGTGTCTAGCTATAAGATAGTTTTAAGAACATTATTTATACATATTTGATCAAGAGTTGTTTTAACTAATTTAAATATCGTACTCCACACTTTTAAATATTTTTCTCTCATAATTTCCACATAAATTTTTTTTTAAACCCTAGCCTCCTGAACATAAGAGGGAGTACGTGCGACACAGTCCTGCATTTTGTTTTTGTTTGCTTAATTTAAGCTCCCAAATCCTGAAAATTATCACAAAGCTATGTTGAAGCAAGAATTTTAAACTTTGAAAAAAAATTAAAAAATAAGATTTTTGCACTTGTCTTTAGAATTTCCTGTTTACCAGACTTCGTCAACGAATAGGCTTGCTTTGTCACTGTTTTTTCTTGATTTTAGCTTTCTTTTTTCCAGAGTGCTGAATATCTGATAATAGTCCAGTAAATAGAGGTAAAAATAGGGGGGTTACCCTACAAAAGGTCGGGTAGTTCTAAATTTTTGATATGTTATATGGTATGGTTGGTACATGAAAATTCCAAAATTCCACAACAACGCCCCCTCCGCCCCCTTCAAAATCTTGGAAAAACTACAAAAAATCGACACTTTTCTCAGTGTTTTGCTTATTAACCTCTTTCCGGTAAATTTTTACGGAAAAAAAATATATGGGAACTTTGCAGACAATAAAATTTATATATAATCTCAAAAGTTTTTGTTGAACAACCACTACAATCGGCGCAATGGAGCTCCCAAAAAAGGCTAAAATTTCGTTTTTTGTAAGATTTTCAGTTTATTTCCTCCTTATAGCACAATAATTCCTTAACCGTCAATAGTCCAGTCGTCTAAGCCTTAAAATCAGCCAAATTACGCAATAAATGGCGGAAAGCTGAATTTTGGTATATAGCCTCCTCATGGTATTCTAAGGAAGCTGTAAAAAGTCCCCATCGATATGAGCGCCGCTAACAGCTTTACAGGAAATAAATTTGGAGGATGTGCTGTAGAATGAGTAACCTCATCCAGCTCCAGAACGGGGGCACAATAGATCTTAATGGTCGCAGTGCACTTACACCCCGAACTCTTTCATTCATTCATTCATTCAACAGCTTTACAGGGGGTCAAAGGCCCCCCCAAACGGGTTTTAAGGAATATCTCCCGAATGGTAACTCTTACAGAAAAAATGTCAAAGACAAGGTTGTAGCTTGGAAAAATTCCGACAGAAACTATCACATACTTTTTTTTCGTAAGAGTAACCGTTTTCGAGATACTTCAATCGGTAGAGTTACAGATTTTGTTACTGTATAAAATTTACTCTTTTACACCACCTTTGAGGTAGAGTACCAGGTGAGTTTTTCTTTCGTGGTATCCTCTTGGAAAACTAGAGAACAGTTCCAAAAAATATACACAGGGATTTATTTAAAGTTTTTGGGAAAGTTCTCCTAGGATTCGGGCTCCACCACATTAATCATACGGGGTCGAAGGTCACGAAACATGGTATTTTGTTTATACAGGGCGATTTGTATAAAGTGTGACTTAAAGCTAGAGCGCGTAGAAGTGGGTTGATAAGGAAAAAATCGTACAGAAGGGGGGGTTCTATTCACCACCGTTTAGCCAGGAGGGGCAATTTTCTAAGAAATTGACTTAAAACTGAAAAAAAATATTAAAAAATAACGGTTATACTTACAATGCCATGCTATACTTTTTGTTAAGCCAAAAATCTCTGAGCAATTATTTTTCAGACTCATAATTTTGAAATAAGAATAAAAAAAGAAAATATTAAAGTATTTTTTTTTCGAAATTTTCTGTAATTAGTACTCTTTTTGCTTTCAAAATTCAATGGTTTTCTGTTTTATGGGTATAAATTAATAAAAGCATTGAATTTTGAAAACAAAAATATCATTTAATTACGTAAAAGGAAGTTTGAAATTTTCTCTGATATTTTTCCCTTTAAAATTTTGAGTTTGAAAATTAATTTTTCAAAAATTGTTCACTCAAACAATTTTGTTTAAAATAAAAATAAAAAGAAGAGATTTTTGGCTTTATATATAACCGTTATTTTTTAATAATAATTTTTCAGTTTTAAGTCAATTTCTTAGAAAATTGCCCCTCCTGGCTAAACGGGGGTGAATAGAACCCCCCCTCCTGTACGATTTTTTCCTTATCAACCCACTCCTACGCGCTCTCTATATACGAATCACCCTGTATAAACGAAATACCATGTTTCGTGACCTTCGACCGCGTATGATTAATTTGGTGGAGCCCGAATCCTAGGAGAATTTTCCCAAAAACTTTAAATAAATCCCTGTGTATATTTTTTGGAACTGTTTTCTAGTTTTTCAAGGGGATACAACGCGAGAAAAACTCACCTGGTACTCAACCTCAAAGGTGGTGTAAAAGAGTACATTTTATACAGAAACATACAATCTGTAACTCTACCGAATGAACCATCTCGAAAACGGTTACTCTTATGAAAAAAGGTACTTAACATTTACTGTCGGAATTTTTCTAAGCCACAACCTTGTCTTTGACATTTCTTCCGTCAGAATTACCGTTCGGGAGATATTCCTTAAAAACCGTTTGGGGGGACCTTTGACCCCCCGTAAAATTGTTAGCGGCGCTCATATCGATGGGGACTTTTTATAGTTTTCTAAGAATGTCATGAGGAGACTATATACCAAAATTCAGTTTTCCGCCATTTTTTCCGAAGCAAAATGCTTAAATGACTGGACTAGAAGTTTAGGGCAAAATTTGTCATAATCAATCTTGTAGATAGTTTAATTTTCTACCAATTTCATGTAACTACAGTCGACGCGCTCTAAGTAGAACTCCCCTTAATAGCCTATTGAATAGACCTTTTAAAAAGGAACAATTACGTGCAAGGGTTTTTATTATTGAATATGTTTGTTTGGCCCATAGGCATGCTTAAAACCAAAAATGCTACTAAATTCACCCATGCGTTTCTGAGAGAATGGTCACACTGGCCACTTTTCAGTATTTTTGGTATAACTCGAAAACTAAGCCGAATTTGACAATTTTACATATAATACTTTTTGTTCAAAATTAAATTTCCTATCGAAATGGATAGTTTGGAAAATTTCTTAAAAAATTTAAGCAGGAAAAAAAAAACAAGAACCAACATAAAAAAATCGAAAAATCAAAGATTTTTAAATTTTTTTCTAAATTGCGCATAACTTTTGTCGGAGCAAAGATACGCTCAAGACATGCACAAACAAAGTAAATTGGAGTCTTACGGCTTTAATATGAAATGTTAAAAAAGCCATATTATTTAAAAAATGACAGAGATAAAGCCATTCAAACTTTACCATTTCTTATCATTTTCCGCAGTTTTTGCCCGAAAGCCTATTTTTTGGTTTCTTATGACAAATTTAACGTTCCTAGCACCTAATACCAAATCTTACGTTAATCGGACTAGCCGTTCGGTCTGTAGGTCTGAACGCATTTAAAACAGCTGAAAAACGAAATTGCGAACTTACATCCTTTTTATAAATTCTCTATAGTTCTAATGTCATATTATATCAAAATTTTGATTCCCAACATTTTTACGAATGTGAAATTTGCCATATTGTACCGAAAAAGGGACTTTCGGGCCAAAACTGAGAAAAATTATAAGAAATGATAAGGTTTGAATGGGAATATCTCTGTCAATTTTGAACAAATATTAATTTTTGAACATGCTTTATTAAGGCCTTTAGTCTCAACTTTGTTTTGTCTATGCATATCTTGACCCTATCTTTGCTTGAAAAAGAGTTATGCTCAATTTTTTAAAAAATTTAGATATCCTTGATTTTTTGATTTTTTTTAAGTTGGTTTTTGTCAACTTTTCCTGCTTAAATTTTTTCGTAAAATTTTTTGAACTATCCATTCCAATAGAAAATTTAATTTTGAACAAAAAGTATTATATGTAAAATTGTCAAAACTCGCTTAGTTTTCGAGTTATACCAAAAATACTGAAAAGTGGCCAGTGTGACCATTCTCTCAGAAACGCATGGGTGAATCTAGTAGCAGTTTTGGTTTTAAGCATGCTTATGGGCCTAACAAACATATTCAATAATAAAAACCCTTGCACGTATTTGTTCCTTTATACCTCTCATTTTCCGGTCTATTCAATAGGCTATAAGTCAAATTTCCCTCAACAAGAATTTTTTCACCATGTTTGTTGTATATTCCTCTCAAATTTCCAAACTTATTTATTTCTCTCTGCATCGAATTTTTACAAAACTCTCTCTAACTCGAAGATTTTGACTTAGAGAGAGTCGACCGTATTTTCATTTTGTGACCAATACAATTGGTTATAACTGATTACACAATCCCACTACTGAATTTCGATAAAAACTTTGAAGTAACCATACCTTTCAGATCCACCTGGGAGGATGTATGAATTCTTAGAAGATCAATCAATTCACTTCTACACCGACGGATCGAAGACCGACAATGGGGTTGGTGGAGTTGTGTACTCTGAAAGACTACATTAAAGTCTCTCATTCCGTCTTCTTAATCACTGTAGCGTATTCCAGGCGGAACTTCTAGCGATAAAAGAAGTACTATCTTGGCTCAAAGAAAACGTGATATCAACCACGGATAACCGCATCTTCTCTGATAGCCAAGCTGCCATTAAATCCCTGGACTCTAGAATAGCCCTTAACTGTCGATCATCTCTGTTGGAGATGGCGCACAAGTTTAATATTCACCTCTGTTGGGTGCCGGGTCATAGTGACAATCCAGGTGTAAAGCTGATGAGCTCACTAGAAGTGAAAAATTATCACCTATTTTACCTGAAAAGTTTAATATTATAGTAATCTCCTATGTGGAGCCTACGTCTGTGGGAAAGAGCAGGGCAATTACAGAGAAGATGAGGAATCGATGCTTCCTCCTCCTCGTCCATAGAGCTTCTGCGAAAATAATTTAGAACTACGCCAGGCCGCTTTGCGTGCCTGCCTATTAAACAGTGCCCCGTTATGACACCTAAAATGGCCATATTTGTTTTGTCGCCAAACAAGTAGTGATGTTGTCCAACCTAATGTTTGTTCTCTCCAAGGTATCTTGCTTCAGCAAAAGTTTACACATAGCGATGGGTATATCATACTATAACTATCCTAGTGATCTGGCAAGCAAAGACATTTATAGTCTTGCACGCTTCGTCAGGAGCTCTTAATGGTTTCACGAGTGGGAAAGATTTTTCAAGATTCATGTGGTATCACAATGGACCAACTTTGGTCTAAGTGTGTCTGTATTGATCACTGACACCCAGCTCTACCTAACCTAACCTAACCTAATACTTTTGGTAAATTTATACAAATTTTGTCCACGTTGTTTGTTAATGGAGCAAGTCTTGTCATCCATCTTACTCATACTCATTGGAATACAAATTGTAGGTATTCATGATGAAGGACATTAAAACGAATGCCAGTAAAAGATCAAAAATCTTTACTTTGAGGAAAATTCTGGAAATGACCAATGAACTTCAAGTTGAGCCACACAGTTTCTGCATTGGCTTAAAGGCCGCTTATGGAAGAATATTAATCGTCAATAGCTCTATATGGCGATAACTGAGCTCGAGATCTCGAGAAAAAAGAGCTGTATCTCTTGACATTATAAAACACAAGGTGTAATACTAACGTTGCGAAAACGCAACGTCGTACGTGTGAACGTATATAACTTTACTGATGATAAATTTGAATAAGCTGATAAGTGATTTTGAAAGTTAATTTAATTATCTAATCGACCTGTTTTTGGATTTTTTTCTAAAAATTTGCTTTCATGGTTTTTTTGCACCTCCAAAATCGGAAATTTTCGAAATTTTTAGGTAAAATTTTTGAACCACTCAAAAATATCTTCAAAATTATATTTTTTCAAAATAAAGTCAACGGCATGTAAAGAAGGGTTCAAATTATATTCTAAAATAAAGTTGACGCAATTTATATGAGTTGCCTGCTTGACAGGTGAGGTGATAGCACTGCGTTGCGTTTTCGCAACGTTCGTCTAATGTAGTAGCATTTGAACCTAAAAACAATATTTGCACTTCGTTGCCTTTTCAAATCAGAATAAACGGTTTTTTCTCGGAACATTGTGTTTTTATGATTATATTGCACGAATTTTTGAAATAGTGTCAATTTTTATTGCATCCTGTCAAACAAAAGGATTTGATAAACGCGTGCTGTTTTGGAAAACCCCATCACGTATATAAGTTTTTTGCATTCGATCTATTTTTTACTTATAAGCTGTGAGTTGTGCGGTGTCAGGTTGTGTAGTTAAAAAATATATCTGTGTTAAAAAAAAGTGCAAAATTATGTATCGCAGAAAGTTTTTATCAGCTTGATGAACCCGAGTTCTGAGGAAGAAGACGAATTTAATTTGAATTTAGATGCAGCAGTTGAAACAAATGTTATAATTTTGCCTCCGAAAATTGATGCTGTAAGCGATAATGAGGAGATTGATGATAATGTGCAGCTTTTGGAAGATAGAAACGTGTTCCCAATTGAATTAGCGGGTGAAATTGAGATTGAATGTACATTCGACGATTTGAATTCTCCAAAAAAATACCACGAACCGGAAGTCGATGTTGTATCAAATGATTTGAGCAATCCATCAACATCCCAAAACATCGCTTCAACATCCAGTAAATCATCAACATCTCTCCATTACGAGTTGCCAAAGTTGCTTTTGTATTGGTCCAATAGTCCAATATTCCGATGCGATATAGTAAAAGAGGCAATGAGTCGAGATCGTTTCAAAATTATCAAATCGTATTTACATGTTTGTAATAACAGTACAATCGATCCCAGCGAGAAGTTTGCGAAAGTTACAATGCTCAACGATATGCTCAATGAAAGATTTATGCAGTTTGGAGTATTCTCCCACCATCTTTCAATAGATGAACAAATGATACCCTACTACGGACGTCATTCCGCTAAAATGTTCATTAGAGGAAAACCCATTCGTTTTGGATATAAGTATTGAAACTTGTGCTCACATGATGGATACTTGTTTCAATTTATTCCGTATGGTGGAGCAAGCAATGAGAACGCCTCTGAGTTCGGCTTAGGAGAAAATGTTGTACTGAGATTACTTTCGAAAATCGATATACCAAGCCAACACACGATTACTTTCGACAACTTTTTTACGTCGCACAAACTTATCTATCGTCTTTCAAAATTGAATTACTTCGCAACTGGTAATTTTTATTTATTCTTAATTTTTATAGTGAAATTTCAACCGTTCTAATATTTACAGGCACAGTTCGTGAAAATAGAAGTGGTAAAGCAAAGTTGACGGATCCAAAACAAATGAAGAAAAAAAGTCGTGGTTCTATTGATTTTGCATTCGACAAGGAAAATGAAATTGCAGCTGTGCGTTGGAACGACAATTCTATTGTAACAGTTTTATCAAATCATTTGATGGACCAACCAATCAAACAAGCAAAACGGTTTGATCGCAAAAAGAGGAAACACGTAAACATTCAAATGCCAAATGCAATTCGCGAATACAACATAACGATGGGAGGAGTTGATTTGTTCGACAACGCTACAAGCAACGATCGTATACGAATTCGAGGAAAGAAGTGGTACTGGCCACTTTTATCAAATGCACTCGATGCAGCATTGGTAAATGCATGGAAGTTACACTGTATTTGCAAAAAAAATGCTATGGAAACCTAAGGAAACAGCAATGACACAACTAGAATTTAGGACGTTTGTTGTAGAGTCCTTGTTGCGATCGGAGTCAAATATTCAACATGAGAAGGAAACCCCAATGAAGTGGTTCGTTTCGATGACATCAAGCATACAGTCACCAAAACGGAAAAGCGTCTTCGATGTCGCAAGTGCTCCAGCCAAACCGTTTTTTCCTGCAAGAAATGTAATATCCCGCTTCATCCAAAATGCTTCGACGCATACCACAAAAAACCCAAGCATATCTTGATATAGTGTATACTTTCTTATAAACTTCTTCATTGTAACTTTTAATTTATACCTATTTATTACATTTTTCATAAAATTCTCAAATAAATTTCATTCATGTTCCATCTTAAAAAAAAAAAAAATTAATAATTTTGCTACCCCTTTTGCCGAACGTTGCGAAAACGCAACGTGAATTTTCCGGGAAACTATAAGCTTTTCCAAAAATTTTTTTTGGGATTTCCCTTAGTTAGACCAAAAATAGACAGTGTATGAAATTTCAGGTTTCTAACTCAACTGGAACTGGTAGCCGTCTTAAATGAGTTAACACATAATGCCCTATTTTGTGTTTCATTGCGTCTTTATAGAGTTCTTCATGGTGATTGAAGAACAGGTTAAATATATTGGTTTTGAAGTAAACGAGTAAAAGTCCAACTAACTGCTGTCAAGAAAAAAGCATTTGCTTACAACCTAGGCCAACACATCACTTTTATAAGCAGCAGCTTCGAAGTAATTTAGAATTTCACTTACCTTGGAGTCAACACTCGTATTTACTCCACGCATGCCACCTATGTGTATACTCAACGAAAACATACTTTTGGAAACCACTGCTATTAATCTATGTTTGTCAAAAAAGATTCAACACTCTTCTTACGCTCAAGACAGTCCTACTCTCGTTTAGATGAAAATCAGAAATGAAAACTGATACTGGGCTTTTTCGCAAGTATTACTCGTATTATTCGACGCATTTTTGGAGAAAAAGGCACAAACGTGAGCTGTTCAAAGACAATGTAGTCCAAAAGTCAAAATACGTCGACTAATTGGCTAAACTAGATAGTGCGAATGGGAAACAAAGATCCAGCCTTTTGAGTTTCTGAGTCCCAAGTTGAAGGCAATAAAGAAGATCGAACCTCTGGATGGGATCAGAGGGTAAGCCATCACCAGAGCACTTGTGGTTTCGGCCCTTCATGGGTCATCTGAACAACACCCGAATTTTTATATTTTTTTCCGAAAATATTATGTTTTAAAAAAGTGGGAGTGGCAGAGGGTGGAAATTAATTGTATTGGTTTTTCATCTCGTCAATTATCATGTCTATAAATTTCATCCAAAGCCAGTTCCTATAGTGGTTTAGTTTTTAATAGAATTTTGGGCACTACCTCCAAAAAATAGCGACTAAAACACCGGGTTCAGAATATCGTGATGTCTATTCAAGTTTTTTGATCAATCGATTTAGGTGGTTAGACAAATCGGTAATACAATTTCTTCGGGACTCCAGTACACTACAGTACAGTAAAAAACAGACAAAAGAAAGTGAGTTCGTAAAAACGTTTAAATAAAAAACACTTTCTCAAAACTCACCCGATTCCCGATTGTATTGGTCACAAAATGAAAATACAGTTGACTCATTCAAAGTCAAAATCTTCGAGTTGGAGTTTTGTAAAAATTCGATGTAGAGAGAAATAAAAAAGTTTGGAAATTTGAGAGGAGTATACAACAAACATAGTGAAAAAATTCTTGTCGAGGGGAGTTCTACTTAGAGGGCGTCGACTGTAGTTATATGAAATTGGTAGCTAATTAAAATATCTACAAGATTTTGTATGACAAATTTTGCCCTAAACTTGACGGTTAAGGAATTATTCTACTATAAAGAGGAAATAAACTGAAAATCTTACAAAGTACGAAATCTTAGCCTTTTTTGGGAGCTCCATAGCGCCAATTGTAGTGGTTGTTCAAAAATACTTTTAAGATTATATTTGTAGGAAATTTTATTGTCTACAAAGTTCCTATATATTTTTTCCGTAAAAATTTACCGGAAAGAAGCTATAAGCAAAACACTAAGAACAGTGTCGATTTTTTGTAGTTTTTCCAGGATTTTGAAGGGGGCGGAGGGGGCGTGGTTGTGGAATTTTGGAATTTTCATGTACCATCCATACCATATAACATATCAAAAATTTAGAACTACCCGACCTTTTGTAGGGTAAAACCTCTCTATTTACTGGACTATAAATAGAACTCAAGTTTTGAACTCTTTTAGCGACCATTACTTATCGGCTTTTTATTGGACATTTTATACAAAGCCAAACATAAAAAAAAATCGGCAAACAAGTCGACAGGGTTCGCTTAAAAATCTAATATCGTGAGTTCTTAACATGCTAGACTTTTGTATTCGATATCACGGAGCTTTTTAAGCTGGCTTAGGTGATGAATAGTATTTTCCCACTTTCTTTTAACTGTATGGGTCATCCTCGTCTGTGCCTCGGATCCTCGATGGATTTCAGTCTAGATATCATTATCTTCACGTCTAACTGGTCGGATAAATGAATTGTTCTGCCAAACAGTAATTGATTAGTTGCTTTTGTCTTGTATTTACACATATTAGCAAGTTTCATAACCTTATTTAAATTTTGTTTTTCATGTTGTTTTATGTATCATGTAATGCTACCTTTAATCAACTTCCAAGTTTAATCTAATTTTGAATATAAGCAAATTAATATAAAGGTTATAAGACTAACACATGCAAGCTTTTATGGAAATTTGTTTTACACATACAAAATAAACAAATAAAAAATCAAATATTCTAATTCGTCAAAAATATATCACCCCTTTCATATTCTCTTATCCTTCAAGAGTTATAAGACCTAAAATTAATTTCTGTTAAAATTACTTTATTTTTTTTGTAGGTATTCATTGAATCTCATCAGAGATCAAATTCAATTTGTTCAAAGCCATGAATAAAATATAAGACAGGTGAATTATATGCCAAAGAAATATAACATATTGAAACGTGTATCAAGAGGTGATGAAATACAGGTATCTACACATTTTCTACAACCCTTAATATACCCTTTATTATCGAGAAAAGTTCTTAGGGCATAAGGTTGCTCTTAGTCTAGGAATTTCTCTTCGTTAGTTCGTTCATGGCTGAAATTTGCCTAAGGTTGTTTAGACAATTTGTTCCCAAAAAAAGAAGGTTTTCACGAATATTGGCTAAGAAAAAAAAGGATTTTCCTAGGCCCACTTCATTATACTCTCAACAAAACTATGCAGATACCTAGCTATGTATGCGTAGTAAAATTCTTATACAAAAACTTTTGCTATCGAAACCATATCATTTATTTAATATACGAATTTCTTATTTAGGTGCCGTGCTTTTGGAATGCCACTTCTCACAATTAATTACTTCCCACACTCCCGTTGAAGAAGATAGATATAAAATATTATGAGAGGGAGATTTATATTTTTAGGCCAACTAGGCATAATTTCCGTTTGTGCTCAAATGATTTTAGGTGGAAACATTGCCGGAAACTTACTTAACTTCAATGCGCTGAAACAGAACTGCAGGTTGAGCTGTCAAAAAGGCTCTTGTGAAATAAGTGCTTCGTCGTTTGATGTCTAAATTCAGCGCTGACAACTTGACTTTTTTCCAAAAAATTGTTACTTCTACTGCCTGGGGTTCATGCTCAACAGGAAATTTGTAACTCTAAGCTTTCAACTATGTAGAAAGGAAACAACAAATAACTAAAAGTTAAACCAATTGACAGCACCATACCTTTAATACATTTGTCTTTTCTTTGACAAGGATACCTTCTCAAAGCAAAAGCACATGCTAACATTTTCCAATTGGTAAGCTATGTGTCCCTAATTTTCCTAATGCCTTTATCTTAGTCTGGAACTTCTGAAATAACTTTACAAAACCCTGCATATTATATTTTTAGCTGAATCGTAATAGATAACATGGATTTTTGTTGGGACATTTTCTCCGAAACATTTCCTAACCTGCAGACTTCCAAAAAAAGATTTCCCCTTTGTTGTACCTATGCTCATAAATTTTGAAACATTAGAACAAGACAAACGCGTAAGCTATAAAAATAAAATATACGACTATTGCCAGCGCAAAAGAGAGTCAGGAAATGTATTGTTAGAACTTTGACAGAATCGTTTGTTATAAAGAAGGAAGGTATTTATAAAAATAACCTCAATTCTTGTAAATTGAACCTCAACAAAGTTAAACCTTATTTCGACATAATAAGACATAAATTGACAGTCGATGGGTGAACAGAAGACCACAATATCAACAAAGTAATCACACATCTACAAATAAATTGATAAAACTTGAACTTTGTCCACAAAAGAACCCATAAGAAAAAAAAAGAAGAAATTTAATGCCTTTGTGCGAATACCAGTAAATGTGTTCACCATAGTCCTTGTATGTGGATTCAAACAACTTATATGGTATGACCAGGATATTTAACATAACCAGGGAGTATGGAATGGAATATGCAAATAACTGATTTCATTTAATATTCGTATGTAAGAATGTGGTTGGTACAAAAAAAAAAAAAAATAAACTTACCAAGCAAAGTACGAATACTAACCTCATTTTCGTTTGAGTTGTATGCAGCGAAAAAAGAAAATTCGTCTCAAATACGTATCCGAGATAGATAAATATAAAGTTCCCTTTGCATCATATTTGAACTTATGTACATTTTCACTTTGAAGAAATACACATCCCCATTTGTATTTCCTCCTTTGACAGCGCATTTCTGATGTGATGAATGTTAAATATGAACGTATATATTATAATGGCTGTTTAACTTTAAAATTCTTCGAAACAGCGTGGCGTGTGTGTGCAGCAATGATGTTTATAATCAATTTGCACATTCTTTTAGTGAAGTTGTTTGTTATATTAGTTTACAAAATTTTAGACGGATGAAGAGAAAACTCAAATAAAAGAAAAGAAGGCGTGGCAGTGGGTGCATTTTTAAAAATGTTACCTACCTTTATGTTTTTCTTTAGGTTCTAGGCAGCTAATTTACAAGATTTCAGCTCTCTAGAGCAACATATTAAGAAAGAAGCTCAAATATAGAAAAAGAAGAACGCGTGGCAGTGGGTGGATTTCCTAAAATTGTTTATGTTGTGTTTTAGGGTTCTGGAAAACTTATTTACAAAATATCAGCTCTCTAGAGCAACATTTTAAGAAGAAATCATAAGAAAAGTTAGATTTCCAAAAATGTTATATGTTGTGCTTTAGGTTCTAGGCGCCTTATCTACAAAATTTCAGGTCTTGAATAAAAAAAAGTAGGCGTGGCAGTGGGTGTATATCTCAAAAAAGTCTCAATGGCCTTGTGGTCAACTTCAGAATCTCCAGTTCAAAAATCTTCCAATCATAAAACAAAATATATTGTAATGACTTTCCATATTTGAACTATAACGATTCCGAAAAGCAAACAAACGGACACAACAAAGCTTACGGCCGCAGTGCAAACATACCCTTATTAGCTATAATTATAGCGACTCTCAAACGAAAGAAGCGCCATCTGCCGGATTATAGCAGGAAACCAGCTGCCAAATAAAAGCTTTGGAAAGAGGAATTATGGGAAATTTCCCCTACGGAAAGCTCTGGAGGCAGAGACCAGAACCTTCTACTAATTTCCAGAGTTTGTCAAACACTTTTAGTGCCAAAAGTGCATAAAATTGATGCAAAATTACGTTATTTTATCAAATCTGGTTTTTTGAAATGTTTTAAAGAAAGTTATGATAAACTTATTTTGAAACTTACCAGACACCTTCATGGGTGCACAATGTCAGCCAGACACCATTAAAGGTGCCAAAAAAAATCGTGAAATTTCATTATAATATCAAAGCTGAATTTAATATTATGTTCTTCGGGAAACTGTATATGTGTATTTCCCAAGCTGCCCACGGAACATATTATGCAATATAAATCTTAACTTTGATATTATAACGTAAAATATACGATTATTTTGACAACTTTGGGGTTTCCAGTGAATCCAAAGCCCCATTGCAGGTGCCTGGTCGCTTGAGTAATATTGTGAAATAGTTTTCCGAAGTGCATGAAACGTTTGCTTTGACACTAACACGTTAACTAAAATATTTGTTTGAAAACGTCAAAGGTGTCTGGTTGACATTTGGTCCCTCTGTAGGTGTCTTGCAGCTTAGGAAATGTATCGTTACAGTTTCCCGAAGAATATTATATAAAATTCGGCTTTGATATTATAATGAAATTTCACGATTTTTTTGGCACCTTTAATGGTTTCTGGCTGACATTGTGCACCCATGTAGGTGTCTGGTAAGTTTCAAAATTAGTTAATCATAACTTTCTTTAAAACATATAAAAAAACCAGCTTTGATAAAATAACGTAATATTGCATCAATTTTATGCACTTTTAGCACTAAATACCTCCGAAACGCACCCGGGTTCAAGGTTCGTATTATCCATTCGTTCATACCTACCCTAGTGTGCATTCACAGAAAAAAATTCAGCTATGATAAAATGACGTATGTCTGGCGGCCCTGGGATCTTGGTCTATGAGAAAGTATTACAATATCAAAGTATTAACCCAGATAATGTAAAGAAAATCACGACATGCATCGTTCTCATTATTTTTCATTAATTTTTCACAGAGTGTGAAATGAAAACCAGGTAGGAAATCAAATCACATTTAAGGCACTCACAGTTTGTTCGCGAATTGTTCAACTCATCCCCCCCCCCCCTCGTATGACCAACGAATTGTTGGCATACGAATTGGTGCATGGGGAAAACAGAAAGAAACCGACTGAACAATAGCAAGCTTGTATGTGTCAATAAAAATGCTATTGATAAACAACGAAACCTGCATTGGGATTGCTAAACATGTGACTTCGGTGGCTAGACGTCAAAAGTTATAATTTTATTCCAAATGAATGTTCATAAAAAATCCTTTCCAACGATATGTCTCGTCATTATTTATCTCCCCGTAAGGAGCAACCAAAATCTAGAAATTTTTCAAAAATTCTAGTTTTTGTAGCTTTGACCACAGGTAACTTAACAAATATCAATCCTATTAACACAAGTGGAACATTGTTGGAAAGAGACAGATCACACCATTCTAAAAATATACAGTTTATGTTAATTAACTTAACAGTTACCGATTTATGCTAGTGCAAAAAATATATCATGCAAATTCGTGCGAAATGAAAGGAAGGTTTTTCCTTTAAATAGACATGACAAGCTTTACAAAAAGACATATGTATTTCATCATGACAAAATGATACACTCCTATTTAGATTATCCAAAATAACTTTAAACAACACTTTGCGTACACTAAAGAACGTAATTTTTCTATGTAATTTTTTCATATCTATAGAATATGCTATGGGTTTTCAACAATTTATTAATAAACTACATACGTTCTTAAATATTTCCGTATTTTTTTTTATTTGACGAACAATTTTAAATTATACGAACAGTCAGTGGTGTAGCGAGGGTTCGAGCCATGGGGGGGTGACTTTCATTAAAATGCCGACTTATTTTAGGAATTTGCTGACTTATTTTAAAAATTTGCCGACTGTATAGATTTAGCATTTTTCGGGTGAAACTCAAAATAAGGGAAAAGCAAAAAAGGGATTTTTTCCGAGTGGAATGACATTCGGGCGTAACTCCTGATAGGGCTGATTGATTTTAGCGCAAATTTTCACTTCGCCACATACACTTTTGAGATTTCGAAATGCGAGATTTTTCAATGAAACCGCCTTCAGCTGATGTAAGAGATGCTGTTTCAACGAACGATGCGTTGGCATAGAATGTAAAGGATTATCTTACCGCATTTTGCCGATAGTTTTTGCTGCGTACCGTTGTACTTTCCGGACATGTTTTTGGCGAAGTCATAAGATTGAAAAGCAATGTTTTTAATGGAAATTCCTACTGACTGAAGGGTCACTATTATTTTTGGGCCAATTCTTCTCCCGTTTTTTTCGTTAGGACGACGTCCATTTTCAGAAGACGTTCAATAGGAATAAGTCTCTCGTTTGCTTTCACTACGTATCGAACATTAAGAGCAAGTCAATCTTGATGTGATGAGTCTGGAGTTGTGTCAACCATTACAGAAAAAATACCAGCTTTATTGATTTCATTTACAATGGCTTTTCGAGTTCTAGTTCCCAAGAGATCAATGAATTCATTTTGGGCATCCGGACTAAGGTACGTCCCATGACGTGGTCTTTTTGATGATTCATCCAACCATTTTTTCATTAACGGGCAATGTCGTGAAATCAAATGAACAATTTGTCAAAAATTGCCATCGCTGTGCTCTAGTGATTCGTCGCGACCACGAACCCATTCCGGATTAGCGAAATGTCTATCAATTCCTTCTGAAAATAAAATGCAAACAAAGCAAAATGCTGCATCTTTAGAAGGACTGTATTCCAAAAATGAGTACTCGGAATACCATGCTGGGTTGAATCGAGATTGGTTGTAAGACGGTATTTCTGCATTGGTTGGATAAATATAAAGTTTCGGCTGGTATGGCCCAAGAGAACTTAAATATTTACGTTCGTTGGCAGTCGATATTTTTTCCGTTTTCGCAATCGGCAAAAATGCTCGTTTTATTAGTTTTTTTTTCAAATTAAGCTTCGTTGATTTGCCGACTCTTGAATTAGTCGGCATATTTGCGAAATTCGCAATCGGCAAAAATGCTCGTTGTATTAATTTTTTTCAAATTAAGCTTCGTTGATTTGCCGACTCTTGAATTTGTCGGCATATTTGCGAAATCCGCAATCAGTAAAAATGCTCGGTTTATAAAATTTTTTTTTAAATGAAGCTTCGTTGATATACCGACTTTTGAATTAGTCGGCAAATTTCCGACATCCGCAATCGGCAAAAATGCTTAGCCTCGTTTTATTCATAATTGTTTGCAAATGAAGCTTCGTTGATTTGCCGACTCTTCAATTATTCGGCATATTTCCAAAATCTGCAATCGGCAAAAATGTCGATTTGCATACATTTAAAAGCTTAAAAACCTTAATATAATGAAAATACAAACTTACTTTTTTTCAAATTTTTCCGAAAAATATTGTAAAATTTCTGGTTTTATTACTATTTTTTTTATTGCTTGAATTATTAAATCTAGCTTCCTGAATTTGCCGACTCTTGAAAAGCGTGGGGGGGTGGTACACCCCCCACACCCCCACCTCACTACGCCCCTGCGAACAGTGCTATGAAGCTAAAAATAGACTTCTAGGTAGTTACCTATTACAGAAAATTGGAGGTTGTCTTTGTTGTACGATAACTTCCAACTTATTCAAGTTAAATCTTATTTAATTGTACTTTTGTGCTCAGTGAGTTATCGTTACATTTTAGAATTGCAACAACGAAAATTCGGAGTTGACTTTTTGACGTCTAGCATGTATGAAACGGTCCACTGTGCGCGGTGTGTGGTGCATCGGCTTCTGAATTGCAAGGTTCATGGTTAGCTCCCAGATGACGGCAAAGAGTTTTTCAATTAATACGAGCATAACCAGACTAAGCACCACTAAAAAAGAGTCTGATGATCGAGGTGGCACTCGTGAAATAGCTATAACTCCAGCCTATATACTTGGTGGTAACACACACAAGTTGTTGTTGTTCATTCAAAATTATTCAATATAAATTGATGTATTATTCGCAGCATGCACTGCACTTGTGTGGATTTCCATTTACACACAAACCCCCACTTGAATTGTTTACAGGTTGTGATTTTCTAATCGCAGTTCGTGATTTTTAGCTGTTCTCTTAGACACAATATACCTTCCCTACGACTGTCTCAACGTAAATGCCCAGCTTTACCTATTCTTTTCAGTTAAGTCCGACATTTTACTGATATTAACTTAGAACGTAATTTTCTTAATGAAGTTCAGAAGGATGTTATCTATGCCTTCTGTTTAGGAAGTATTTTAATGGCAGTTTGACAGAAAAATTGTATTTTTTTTATTTTGTCTGTATACTTTAAAATCACCAAATTTTGAGATAAAACACCCTTTTTTTGTAATTTTTTCTGTATAGGTACTTTACTCAAAATCACCAAATTTTGAGATAAGCCACTCTGCTTCTGAGGGGACGATATGTAAGTACGTTGTGGTTGGGTGAAGATACATATTGTATCCCGGTCCCATAAAAATTTGGATAAGTAATTTTCTCAAACAAACATAGTGTTTTTAAGATTAACCGCCTTATACATAATCATATTCAAGAAACTGCGTAAAGTTACAAACGCATTATAGAGACTGCATATAGTTACAATGTCAAAATGAGGAAATATTATTCATTAAAATAATGTGATGTTGAATAGAGCCATTTTAAGCGAGGTTGAATAGTAGCTACATAAGAATATAAATTATTTTTCAGCTGGTTCCACGGGTGAAAAGATAAGCCCTTATTGAGGCAAATCTTTTTTCATAAAAATATTAAATATCCTTATGTAGTCACTATTCAACCTCTAAACGCGTTTAGGTTAAAAGCCAGATTAGATCAGATAGAGGAATAGAGGTCCTTAGACTATAAAAGTGTCAGGGCCCAACCCGCTTTAGTTTGGTTATCTCTGCTTATAATTTTTTGATCGTTATCGATCTGTTTTTGATCCTTCTTCGATCCGTCTTCGATCATTCTTCGGCGTGTATTCGATTCGTTTTCAATCAGCCTCCGATCAGTCATGGATCCGTTTTCCACGCGTTTTTCGATTCGTTTTGTGTTTTAAAATTTAAAAATATATTAATGCGGACGCAAAAAAGGGATTCAATTCTTAAGTTCAGCCAACGAAGTTTTTTCTCTCTCTTAGCTGCCAGTACTATAGTTCTGTCTCCCTTATCGTTGAGCTACAGCCTAAAGGCTGGTTCGATTTTCTTTAAACTTGATAGTAAGCTGTTTTAGGCCACTCCCCCACATTTGTAGTTATTTTTCTTGAACCTAAAATAACTGTATTATTTTACCAAATATACATAATCTTATTTTTCTAAAAAACAGCTCCACAATAAATAAATTCAGTAAATAGATTTGGGTAAAAAATTAATGGTTCTGGTACCAAATTTTTTGGTTTAAGATTTTCTTGAAAACGGAGGCTCTGGACCTTTGGCATTTTTGAAATTTGATAAAAAAATATCCCATCTAATTGGTCAGTAATTGGTCAGAAAAGGTCAACTGGTCCCAGAAATTGGTCAGCCCTAGATAACTTTTAATCAAGGCTTAAACTTTCTCAAGGTCGCTCAAGGTCACGCGCGATTTTTGGCACCTCATTTATGGGAAATTTACAAAAATTTAATGCCACATGAAAGGCCCTTAGATATGTATAAAAGGTCAGCTAGTTTCAGTAATTGGTCAGTTATAGATTCTTTTATACGATTTTTTCAAAGTTTTTTTTTCTAGGTCATGAACGGTTCGTGACCTTGAAAAAAAAAATACTCTAAAAAATCGTATAAAAGAATCTATAACTGACCAATTACTGAAACTAGCTGATCTTTTATACAGATCTTAGGGCCTTCTAGGTGGTATTAAATTTTTGTAAATTTCCCATATATGAGGTGCCAAAAATCGAGCGTGACCTTGAACAATAATTTAAATATTCATAAAAAAAAACTATGGCTGACCAATAATTAAAACTAGCTGACCTTTTATATAGTTACCAGGACCTTTCTGATGGTATTAAATTTTTGCAAATTTCCCATAAATGAGGTGCCAAAAATCACTATGACCTTCAAATTTCTAAAAATTCATTAAAAAAAAATCTATACCTGACCAATTACTAAAACAAGCTGACCTTTTATATAGATCTAGAGATCTTTCAGATGGTACACTTTTTTGGCAAATTTCACTAAAATGAGGTGCCAGAAATCGTTTTAACCTTGAATTTTTTTAAATTCATTAATTATTCATAACAAAAATCAATGGCTGACCAATTACTGAAAATAGCTGACCTTTTACAACCGTGAAGAGGCCTTTCAAATTGCATACTGTTTTTTTTTTTAAATGACCCAAATGAGGTGCCAAAAGTTTTGTTTGTGACCTTGAAACGAACTTCAAAAATTCATAGAAAAAAACCTATGGCTGACCAATAACTGAAAATAGTTGACCTTTTATCACGATCTAGAAATCTTTCGGATAGTTTAAAATTTTGGCAAATTTCCCTTAAATAAGGTGCCAAAAATCACGCGTGACCTTGAGAGACCTTGAGAAAGTTTAAGCCTTGATTAAAAGTTATCTAGGGCTGGAACCAGTTGACCTTTTCTGACCAATTACTGACCAATTAGATGGGATATTTTTTTTATCAAATTTCCCTCATATGAGGGTCCAGAGCCGGAAACGGAGTGACTAATTTAAATGAAAATTTGTGTCCAGTAGCTTCTTAGAAATATAAAGAGTATTGCATACCAAAATTTAAAAAATTTATATAAAAAAATTAATTATTTGAAACTTTATCCAATGATTCTTAAACATTTTTTCCATTTTTCCATACGTTCATATTTCATCGAGAACTATGTTGGGGGTCAATTCTCAATCTGTGAAGTGATAAAAAAATATATACAAGTCTACATACAAAAATGTATCACTTCACAGCTTCACAGATCGAGAATTGACCCCCTGATGTTCTTTTTTTCACCTCAAACTGAAGTGAACTTAAATATCGAATATCATGCCTTTGAAATTTGTCTCTCATAATTTCCATATTTTATATATGTAACATTTTTCTAAAGCTCTAAGCCTTTTGAACATAAGACCAAGTACGTACATTCCAGGCGTTCATTAATTCTAGTAAAGTTCTGGTATTCATCACCTTGGACGTTTATCAGCTCCTGACTTTCAAAAGTTTTCAAGGCTTATTTAATATGTATTTAGGCAAATACAAATGCATTGTCCTTCTCTGTTAAAGCACAATACAACAACAATATCAAATTGACTTGGACTTTATATCTTTGTTTACAAAATATTATAGACGAATCACGACTGCACACATTTTATTCATTTGTCCTAATGTTGTCAAAGTAATATTAAAGAAACTTTCAACTCCTATCTAATGTAATAAATGACGCAGAAGGATAAAATCAAACGAACGATAGTTGGTTCATTTATCACCATGAAGGGTTGATTTAAGTTAACTTTAAAAATATCTACTGTAGACAAACTACATACTTTCAAAAAAAAAAAATGTTTTCATATTTTCAGACTTCTCGTACATATTGATTAAGTACCTTAGTATGAGACGGTCCTTTTGAGTGAATTGTTCGACTTTAAGATTTAAGAAATACAATTTAGGCTATTTTAATTGAAGAAAAAAATATGTTTGCATGAAATGCATATTTTTTTAAGTATGATCAGATGCAGAATAGCTTTAGCACCATGCTAGTTAAAAAGTGTTTTTAAATTTAAGAAAAAAAAAAGAAGTGAATACATTTAAAATGGCTGTTTAAAATGTTAATCCATTTGTTTAAAAATAAAAATGTTACAAAAAGAACGTCATCAATTATTTTTTATCGTTTTTTTAAGTGAGTTTAACTCTAATTAAAATGTCTACTTTTTAGTTTTCCTGAGCTATTAAAAAAAGTGATGGGTTGAGCTTATAAACATAAATTTTTTGTATTTACAAATTTAGTTTTTTTTTTTCAAAAATTACAACAGGGAAAATTATTTTAAGTAATAAATATTTTAAAATTTGAAATTTGATTTTATTTTCCATTTTTATTTTTACAGAATATTTAAAAATCATGCAGACCAACGTTCAAATCGACTCAAAAAACTTGCGACCAAGAAACGAAGAAAATTATCGTGGAAGAGGGCATCATATTACCATAGAGGTAAGTCTGCTTATTAAAACTATTCAAAAATAATTTTCAATTCAACTAAATAAAGGTGTTTGAGAAATTTAAATAAAAACAAATTTTGAAAATCATTTTGATTTAAATTATTTTCAAAGTATACCAATACCTATACGATACCTAGTATTGAACATCACCTGTGAAACGTCCCAAAGTGACCGAAGTCCCACTTTGTTGGTAAGTCAGAAGTATAACAAAATGTTCGGTAGGTAAATAAACAAAATCTGGGAAAAGTCCATGTAAAACAAATAACCCTGCCAATATGTATGCTTATATGAAATATTATTTGACCAAAGGAAGACATTTTCCAGAAGAAACACGTCTTAATTCGATAAAAAACACTGTTTACTTATTGAACGACAGTAATAAAAGAGGAAAAAATAATAAATACATAGGCATTTTCAGAAAAATGAGAGCCCTCAGCTAATTTTGTTCCGTCAAACAGTAGATCCAATATATTTTTCCTGAGTAATTTGACGCAAAACTGGGAAATTTTGCTGATTAATCCTGTTCAGGAGGCTGAGATTGCTGAGAGCTCTTAGATCTCATTTTCCTGAACATGCCTAGAACATGCCTTTTATAAACAAATACAATAAATATGAACAAAACATAATTGACAAAGAATATGCGTTTTAAATTTTATTTTAAAGTGGCAATCATGCAAAGTTAGTATTTTTATATGTATGTATATTATTATATCGTTTTTATTTTATAAATAATTATAGGATATTGATAAAAGAGAATAAGCCAACATCCTTCCAAGAAAATTTATCACATAATTCACCTCGTTTTCCAGCTCTGAGAGATTCCCTTAACCTCCTGTGAATTCCTCTAGTCAACACCTTTGTGAGAACATCTGCAAATCGCATCTAATTTGTATCTAGGTACATAACATACGTATAAATGCTCTAATGTGAACATCTTGGCAATGGGAGCCGTACGATATCCCGCAAAACTAAAATCGCGAATAACGAAATCTCGCTGTTTTTTTTTAATCTCGAAATCTCGCAAATTAAAAATCTTGTTTTTCATAACTTCGCAATTACAAAATCTCGCATTTATATCTCGAGCCCAAAAATCTCGCAAGCCTTAACCAAAATCTCGCAAATTTCACAGCAACGAATCGCACACGACTTACACCAAATTTTTTTTATTTCTGTTAACAACCTCTATTATAATCATTTTTGTTGTCTTTTACACGTTTATCATGGAACTAAAAATATTTTCTATTTCAAGGCCAAATAATATTAATGCAATTTGCCCATTAGACTTCACAACTGAATATACCATTTCCATGTTCTCTCTCTGTCCTGTTCTTTTGACAACAATAATATTGGAAAATCAACAGAAGCAATTATTATAAATAACAGTGTTGTCTAAATGTACTTAGACACTTACATTTACAGAAGGTAGCATGTCTCGCAAAATGTTTATCAAAATTTCGCAAATTAAAATCTTGCGCGAGTTTTCAATTTGCGAGATTTTGATTAAAAGAATGTATTTGTTGCAATACAATTAAATTTTGGGAGATTTTGATTTACGAGATTTTAGTTTGTGGCATTTCGTTATTGCGAGATTATGAAAAGCGGAATTTTTTATTTGCGTGATTATGAAACACGAGATTTTTTAATTGCGAGTTTTCGCTATGCGAGATTTAGAATGCGAGGTAGCGAGATTTTGATTTGCAAGATTTCGTAGCCAACCCCCTGGCAATAACTGATTTTGGGATAAAATGATGTTTTATAGCGCTGGTATTTCTGCGTGCGTGAAAAACATGATTAATTGTCAGAAACTATTCTCTATTGTTATCATCAAAGCTTAGTCATATACTTAAGTTCTGTTAAAATGCTTTTCAAGGAAATTACTTCCTTTGACACCTCAGATAAAAGCTAAAAGCCACGATATTTATAATATATTGCTGCAGCACTGGCAACCAGCTAAGTACCTTTTACATGCACATGAGACATGCCCAGCGAATAATTGTTATTGGTTGCGAATTTGTACAACTGGTATTTTTTTCAAAATGGCGGTGGTGCGGTATATATATGAGGTGGTAAAGTGAAAATTGGAAAAAGTAACTTGAAATCCATACACAATTCCAATTTTAAAAATTTTTCGAATTAATCAATTTACGGTATCGTTATTACACCACCAGAGGGGAGAGATACAACTGTGACCGTGAGTCAAAAAAATCACTTGAGTAAAGTGCCTTGCATATACTATGAGCTGGGAATAGCAAACTGTGAATTGCGATCGACATTTCTTTCACATGAATAAGTTGTTTGGTCACCGACAGATGCAAATAGTTATAAAATATAAGTAAGTTAAATGGATGTAAAAAATCATGAGCTTAAATTCGGGCGAATTTTTCATTTGCTCCTTTGTGGAATGCGTCTTGATGTTGTGGATTGTGAATTAGAGTTTGAAAGATCGAAGAAAATTTCTTGTTGATCGCTTAGTAAATATAAAAATGCTAAAATGTACAATTCAAACAAATTTTAGGCCGTGTTTTCTTTTTTTTAACTTGTAGATAGGATCATTTATTCCCTTTTCCGAAAAGTTTAAGCTACCCGCCTGGATAAGTGGCAAGTTTTTGTCAAGTTCAATCGAGGCCCTGGAAAGGCTTCGGTAGGGGAATTCTAGACAAGGCAAACTTGTCAAATACTCGCGAGGCCCACGCTGGTAAAAACTTGTTGCATATGTCTTGTTATCCCATCACAAATATCCCATAAATGACAAAAACAAAAAAAACAAATACATTATTCCCATCATACAATAGTAATAGACTAAGAGCCCACAGCAGATTTTGGGTGTGGTTGATAGCAAAAACAGAAGTATAGGCGTCGAAAGCTTCATTAAAGGCTATTCAAAAAATCAAAGTCTTGCAGTTCACAACTGGGGTTTTGCGAGAAATAGTGCATCGAAAAAAAAAAAAAAAATATAAATGCAACTTCGAGGATAATCGTGTTAACCGAAATTGGTTTTCACCCCTCCCTAGATAAGCTCCGCGGATCACATATCACGGAATCTGAGATCATTTGAGTGTTTGATTCGCCCTGCCAGACTTTTTAGAAAAACCGTTTTTCAGTGAGAATTTTGAATTTTTCAAACGGTCCGGTAAAGCGAAATATACACTCAAATGGTCTCAGATTCCGTGATATGTGATCCGAGGAGCTTATCTAGGGAGGAGTGAAAACCAATTTCGGCTAACACGATTATCCTCCAAGTTGCATTCATATTATTTTTTCGATACCTGAAATACCTGATTTTGGAAATTTTTTAATTTAACAGACCTAAAATGTTTATATTTTAATAAATATATCGTATTCAAGAGAGGTTTCTCGTTTTTGAGAGAAATGGACTTAGGGAGTTTTGATAGAACGGCGACGATATTGTTAGGTTGTACCAAAACAAATATTTTAGTTTTATAGACCTCCAAGTTCTCCCGGTCTGCAAGAAGCCAAGAAGGGGATTTTGGGGGACTTTGGATATGTTATAGAGGTTGCAATTCTGCGTCGATTCCAATTTGAACCTGTTTTTTTTATTCTCTTTCCAAGAAAAATTGATTTTTGTAAATATTTTGTTTTCTTATTTTTTAGACAGATTTTCGTCACTAACTTTTGACTAAAAATGCACTTAAAGAGTTGTTCAAAATTTAACTGTCTACACTTTGGTCATAGTAGTTTTTTCTCTACGGTCGATATTTTTCGACTCAACCCAAAAAAAAAAAGATAAAAGGATTGTGCTATTGTATTTCAGTAAACTCATTAATGAGCCGTTTTGTATTATCGAAACAACAAAATATTTTTTTTTTTTAAATTCGTTGAAAGAGAAGGGTATATGGGGTCTTAAGGGCCATTCACATGAGAGTGATCAACGAACGACGAATTAACGAACAAAACGGGATTTAACACATTTATTAACCAACATTATTCGAAAAAACAATACAAAAAGGTAGGAATCTAATTCACGTTAATGTTTAGTTACTAAAATTTGCATTTTCATTGCTAAAATGAGAGAAAATTGAGTAAACAAATTGGTCAATGCACTGTTACTCAATTTTTTCTTATTCAAGCTATTAAAATGCAAATTTTAGTAACTCAATGTTAGCGTTAATTAGATTTCAAAAATTTTGTCTAGTTTTTTTCGAAGTTTTTTTTTGGTTTATAAATGTGTTAAATCGTGGTACGTTGGTCGCTCTCATGACCTTACAGCTGTTAAATTTTGGCCACCATCTTGAATTTAAGGAAAATGGCTTTTGTAAATACAAAATACAAATGTATTTTGCATAAACACAGGGGGTTTAATAAAGGGCTAGATTGTGTACGTTGGGTTTATACAAGAAGAAATCATACCGGGCCTATTTCCCTCGTTAAGGTGGGAGGGGCAATTTACAAAATTATTAACTTAAAATAGAATAAAATATAAAAAAAAAAACGACGGCAATACTTACAATGTCATATGCTATAACTTTTTGAAAGCCAAAAAACCGTTCTAAAATTCTCTTTTTGTGAATAAGTTTTAAAATAAATATTTTCAAACTTAAAATAGAAAAAAACTATTTTTTTGGTTTTATATCAATTATTTAATGCTCTTAACAATTTTTACTTAAATACAGAAATGATAACGTATTTTTTTTTTTATTTTAAGTTTAAAAATTATTTTTTTTTCGAACAGTATTTACAAAAAAATTTCTTTTGTACACTGACTGTGCTATTTCAGTGAGTCGACGGTGACCTATCAAACGTTTACATAGGAAGGAGATATGCAACTCCGACAAAAGTGATAGGTGCGCACGTTTTACCTCAAGGTGGTACCTGTAAAAGCTATAATTACCGTAGTGGCCTTGGGCAAAGGTGTTTCGTTAGTAGCAACTTGAACTGAGTTAGAGCCATTTCACACATAGCCGGAAACCGGGTACCCGGTACCGGCTAACCGGTCGTTTGGTTAAGGATCTTATGGAAGCTTTCGCACATGCCGTAACCGGTTCATTTGTTGAAAACCGGGTAACCGATTCCGGCTAACTGGCTGCCGGGCATGTGTGAAATGGGCCTTAGAGTGCATGATTGATTATTTCTCAGTTTAATGTCAAAATCTCGCCGGTTACCCATCGCCATCAATCGTATGAGCGAAAGCATGCCAACTGACATGGGGAGGTCGAGAAGTTCAACTTCTTTCTACTCAGGCTCTCACCCGAAAAAGTTCATGATCACTTTGTTCTCTCTCTAAAATGCTAGAGTATTGGAATAGTCTCATGTTCATAAACACTTATAGCTAGAGTTGTTTCTTCGGAGACTTCTCGATCCCCAACCCATCCCAGAATTTTTTTTGGAACATGGGGAGTACGTGAGTACGTGTGAAAGATGCAAGCGCACTATTGTGATCCTTTAGTGAGGTAGGACTCGTACGGGTTGTGGTTTTGCCTCATGCTTGGGTCAAGAGGTACCTCCGGGTAAAAGAGGTGACAAAGATAGTCCTCGAGCCTGGATGGTCAGGTTAAAGCATCTAATTTGGTTTAGTAGCCATACTCTCGGTAAAGTACAGAGAAAAGTTTGTCGTTCGCCGAATTCTATCTGGTTGTTTGATCATGTGTTCAGCGACGAAAACCCACGCCGTAATCTATACGGTTCCAGAGGGTAGCTAGGCCTACTTGTGAAGTGAATATGAAAGGAAGGTATTCAAATTAAACTTATCTATCAGCTGGGCTATTTCAGCATTACCTTCCCTCGTTTTTCAAAATTCAGTTTGCCTCCCCTCTTCTTGCTTTGAATTATTTCCTTGCAGCATTTTGATTAAAAACTCAAATGCTCGTGCTCGTAACTTATAGCCCGGGAGCCAGCAACCGTTTCCAATGACCAAAAGCAGAAAAGCCAATATTTGTATTTGGTTTATTTGGTTTCACTGAATAGAAAAAATTGGCGATCTCCTCCCGCACTAGCGGTGGGTACGTCTGTGGCAGCCGCTTAACTATGTGAAAAAATTGTTAAAAAAAAAACTGATTTCAAAAAAGGTGAGCTTTTGTGCACACATTAATGAGGTCGTAGTCAAACGAAAAAACACAAGCAGCTGAACTTTGAGTGGGGGGGATATACCTCCGCTCCTCATGTAAATATTGCAAAAAATGCGAAAAAAAAACTGATTTCAGAAAAGATGAGCTTGTGTGTAGTGATAGCTATCACCAACAGTTACACAAAAATAACAAGCAGCAGCTTTTGGGTTAAGGTTATAGTGTTCCCCCGCGTACGCTGCATTTCTTTGTATAGAAAACTGGTACCAGGAAAGCTGAAATTAAGTATAGTGGTAACTTATATAAACAGCTATACGAAAAAAATATTTTTTTTAAATTTTTGCAGCAGCAAATGCTTAGTTTTCAAATAAAGGGTGCAGTGCATTGAATTGGACGTGCATGTGCATTGCATCTTTATTTGTGTAGAAAATTAATATCAGGAAAACTGAGTACTTGCACAGTAATTCCTAACATTACCAGCTAGAAAAAAAAATTGTCAACTGGACTTGAAAAGATTCAAAAGCCAGCAGCTTTTCAGTTGAAAATACACTGCATCGCATTTGAGTTATTTTTGCATACAAACCTGTTTATTTTTTTTTTGTAACAAAACTCACAAAGCAGCAAAGTTGAGCACGGGCACAGTAGTGGCTGACAAACACAGTTGAAAATAACAAAAAAAGATGCAATGCACATGCACGTTCAATTTGATGCACTGCACCCTTGAAAACTTAGCATTTACTGCTGCAAAAATAAAAAAAAATATATTTTTTTCGTATAGCAATTTTCTATACAAAAAAAATGCAACGCGCAAGCGCTTGCATGGTTCATCACAGTATCCTTAATCCAAAAACTGCTGGGTCTCCCCCCGCTGAAAGTTCAGCTGCTTGTTATTTTTGTGTAACTGTTGTGTGATAGCTATCACTAAACCAAAGCTCATCTTTTCTGAAATCAGTTTTTTTTTTTTCCATTTTTTTCAATGTTTACATGAGGAGCGGAGGTATATCCCCCCACTCAAAGTTCAGCTGCTTGTATTTTTTCGTTTACCTACGACCTCATTAATGTGTGCACAAAAGCTCACCTTTTCTGAAATCAGTTTCTTTTTACATGTTTGGGCACCTGCCGTGGCCACACCCACCGCTAGTCAGCGCTCTGATTTTCAGTTTATTTAAATTTGATATCTAATGAAGCATAATGGGAAAATTCCAGCCTTTCTAGAATCAGTCACTCAAAACGGTCACTGGCTCCCCTACTATTACTCATCTTAAATGCTTTTAATGTCTGCCACCCAAATGTTAAACTGAAACATTTTGAGGTCAAACTGAACACCAACTCTCTTGGGTACGGATATTGTTGGATTAAATTCGAATATTCAACACTATCTTGATAGGCTCGGACCTCAATTTTGTGTACGCGGATAATTTATAAATAGATTCGGATATGATTAGAAGTACTGATTTCTAGTCGAAACTAGTTAGTTATATTACAACTCTTACAACTTTATGATTGTATGTATGTACATTATGTAAGTATTTTATTCCAATAACATTTTCTATTAAATTGTATCAAACAATAAAATATGCTTTTTATATCTTCTAAACATTATTTTTATGTATATGTTTGTGCACCTAGTCGCCGTATTCTATTTTAAGATGTAAATACAAATTATTTTGGGTCTTAAGGCTAGCCTTTCACCAAGCAATTTCCCTATGGTCAGCTCTCAGATTTAATTTTATTCCAGAGATACCTTTTTTTTGCTGTTGAAAGAATGACAAAGGTTGATAAGGACCCTTTTCAATTTGATTTGTTCTATATGAATCTACGTCTAAATGTTCGTTTCGAATTCATGAAATTACGATGGAAATTCAGCATGGCGTTTCAACACAACACTTAGGCATGTGCTTGCCAGACAAATAAACATAAAAAATAATGGACCGAAAAACAAAAAAGCAAACCCCGAATAAAAAAAAAAAAACCGACTTGCGTCATTTTTGAAAAAAAAAACCACAGACAAATAAGACTGTGGTTATGCAATGGAATTAGAATTCCTATATATTTTGCCATCATGAGTTATAAAATGTGGTTGGAGGTGGTAATGTTATAATTTGGGGTTGGCGTTGAATCTGTTATATCTAGATCAGAATTCACCACATGAATGTTAATGAAATTGTGGCAACAAGGATGTTACATTTCACATTTGCTACACACAGATTGTAGATATGTATTTGATTCCAAATACACACTTATTATGATACCTATGTGGTTTATACATCCACTTATGTTAAAAAATATTATAAACAAACGAAAATATGAACATTGAATGTGTAACAAACTTGTTTTTAAGTCATTTTTAAATACATTACAAAATTTAATTAAACCCTTGCAATTTGTATCTCATAATAAGGTTAAAAAAGCAATTCCCTATTCTTATTTTAAACATGAACGGTTTGAGGTTGTTTTATTTTAAGGACGATTATAAGCTCTGCACAGCAAATGATATCCAGAAGGGTTACCATCAGCATTTTGTAAAGTAAATTTCACAAGGAAATTGTGTTTCGGAAATATTAAATTTTGGTTTCCACTTTTTTCGTTATGGAAAAATAAATATAAAATTGCATTTGCAGTTTTGGTAAAAATTGACGTACATAATGGGTAATGGTTTTTGATAAAAGGGTATAAACCTATTGTCTTCATAGATTCTGTAAATAACTATTTCTAATAGCCAGATTTTCAGTGCGAGATCATCCTAGTCTCGTTGTTAAACCTGAGTTGACTTCAGAAATGTATTTTCCGACAATTTAAATCCTAAGTTGACTCACCTAATTTGGTGAGGGCTGTTTTCGTTATGGCGTCATCTCATTTTCGATTATTATGAAAGATATTGAAATATTTGGAAAGTGCAATTTCCGTTGTGGGGCCATCTGGATTTTGCCAGTGAAACGCGTTAAAATGTGATATACTTAATGCCGCACATCGATATAAATAATTTTTTGAAAACTGCAAGATAAAGTTAATCCTCTATTTAAAAATGCTTCTGGGTTAACTCAGGGTTAATTTATATTCAGGATTAGGCTTTTAGCTAGCTCCGATTTAACTCCTGAAAAACTGGCCCAAAATTTGTTCATTATTAGGCCTGTTTCCAAATATGTTCTTTAAGTTTGGCCATTTTACCATCATGTCACGTTCAACGTATTAACGTATTAAGGCTGTTTGTTAAGTGTATATTCAATCAGTAGCAGTCGGGTTTTTTAATTGCTGCTGTCATCCGAAGTCGGATACTTTTATTATTTTATAGCACGTGTAAGAGTTTATTTCACTATGGACAGATATAAAAACTAATCACATGTCATCATCAGTCAGATTTTTCCAGTCATCAGTATCAGTATCAGTATCAGTATCAGTATCAGTATCAGTATCAGTATCAGTATTAGTATCAGTATCAGTATCAGTATCAGTATCAGTATCAGTATCAGTATCAGTATCAGTATCAGTATCAGTATCAGTATCAGTATCAGTATCAGTATCAGTATCAGTATCAGTATCAGTATCAGTATCAGTATCAGTATCAGTATCAGTATCAGTATCAGTATCAGTATCAGTATCAGTATCAGTATCAGTATCAGTATCAGTATCAGTATCAGTATCAGTATCAGTATCAGTATCAGTATCAGTATCAGTATCAGTATCAGTATCAGTATCAGTATCAGTATCAGTATCAGTATCAGTATCAGTATCAGTATCAGTATCAGTATCAGTATCAGTATCAGTATCAGTATCAGTATCAGTATCAGTATCAGTATCAGTATCAGTATCAGTATCAGTATCAGTATCAATAGGCAAACCAGGTTCTTTAAATTGTTTCATAGATTCGCGTTAGCAACTGCAATTGATGCATTATTTTTACCAAAATACAATTTCTCACTGTTTCAACAATACATCATCCACCTTGGAAGTAACTTTGCAATATTTCCAAAAATTGTTCAAGAATTCGTTTTTTTTTTTTTAATTTTTTTATTTATAACTGCAAGGTGCAATATTATTTGAAGTATTTAAAAGCAGCACCGATTTGCAAATCTTAAATTTTTAATTAAAGTTATCAGTTGGTGTCTTATTTTTCCGCTGCAGCAACCGGTGGAGGTAATCTTTCGGTCGGCCTACCTTTCAAGTGGGATCAAGTTAATACATACAAAATATACGTTAAGTATGTTTTCGTCTGGTCTTCATGACAGTTTTCTTTAAAATTCTATTTCAATTGAATCAAGTTTTCTTCTTTATTAATGTCTTCTTTTTTTAAGTATCAATAAGGGATAAACTAATAATAGCATAAAAGGCGCCATGGTCTTGTATATCTATGTCCTTAAACAACATTAAGAGATTTCCTTTTTCGAAATCATAACGATTACTTTATCCCAGACTCATTCATTATGCTAATATGCGTATAAAGTTTTCAGAGGCATCTAGAAAATACATGATAATCAACTTAAGGCATGACATATGTAAATAAAATCTCTAAGGATGGATGGAATGGTAAAGTTAAGAAGAAAGGAACAGTTTTTCAGAACATAGTTAATAAAGGTGTTTGGGAGAAAATATAAAGGAAAACAATGTAGAGTATATAGACCGAGAGCCCACAGCAGATTTTGGGTGTGAGTGATAGCAAAAAAAGAAGTATAGGCGTCGAAAGCTTCATAAAAGGCTATTCACAAAAATCAAAAACTTGCAGTCAACAACCGGGGATTAGTGATAAAACAGTGCATCAAAAAATAAATATGAAATACAACTTCGAGGTTAAAGTGATAGCTGACATTGGTTTTCACCAGTCCCTAGATAAGCTCCTTGGATCACATATCACGTAATCCGAGACCATTTGAGAGTATACCTAGTTAGCCCTAGCAGATCGTTTAAAAAATTCAAAATTCTAAGCAGTCTGTGAGGGCGAACTATACTCTCAAATGATTTTAGATTCCGTGATATGGGATCCAAGGAGCTTATGAAGGAGCTAGGGAGGGGTGAAAACCAATTTCGGCAAACACGATTACCCTCGAAGTTGCATTTATATTTTTTTTTTTGATGCACTGTTTAGTCACTGGACTGCAAAACTTTGATTTTTTGAAATTTATAGAACCTTTTGACGCCTTTACTTTTTTTTTTTTTGCTATCACTCACACCCAAAATCTGTTGCGGGCTCTTAGTCTAATAGTCAGTAAGAAAGAATTATTATATAAAGAATTCTTTTTTCGAAAACCATGGGTATCAGGATCAGTTTTTTTCTACTTATTGTCTAACACTTGGAGCCATAAAGCAGAACTGATTTTGTATAGCATGTAGGTTCTCTTGGCGTGTTTTATCAAATGAAAGTAGAAGCTGTTTCATAGCGTAATTCTTCGTCAGATTTTCAGCTAGATGTCGTTCGTGTTAAAGTTTACTCCAGGTAGATAAACTCCTAAGCTATTTCGAAGTTTTGCTATCAACATTAACGTGTTGTCCTAGCCGGTTTACCCATAGATGCTTGTTTGTTTTGGACAGCATATGTAGGTACCTACTATTCGTTTCTTAATTTCGTTACTTTAAATCTATAAATTGGTTACTTTTCTTGGTTACTTTTACTGGTAACTATTATTTATTACTATTATTATTATTACTTTTATTGGTTATTTTAACTGGATTTTGTTTAAATAATAAGGGTATTCATGCAATAGTGTAAAGTCGTCGTAAACGTGGTAAAGTTTTAAACTTCGTAAATCTGTCAAATTTTCCATACAAATTGTGACAGAATTACGAAGTTTTAAACTTTACAACGTTTACGACAACTTTACGCTGTTGCATGAATACCCATAATATTTATTTAATTTAATATGCCAGAGTGTTTAAAAGAGTTTTAATGTTAATGTTAGTAGGTCAAAATCTTTTTGTATTTGAATATTTACATATTTTTTTGAGGTCTGGCAAAATTTGACTGAACTCTTGGTGGCAGAAAACCACGCTACGCTATTGCATAAATAAATCTTTTCTCTTTGTCTTACCTGTCTTACTTGATCCTTTCTATCCTGTATTGCTGTTATATACATTCATGCCATAAACCACATGAAGACAGACTCAGGCATTCGAATAGCAACTTGGTTTAAATTATTTTCATAACTCCGGTAAATATCTTCAATTATTTTTCTGTTAATATTCCTGGTTTTTTTTTATCATTTGGTAGTTATTATCACGGTTGTCGCTGTGCGACTTAAGTCGCTTTTTGACCCATTTTATTGCCTCTTGCGACCATGAGACGACTTTTAAAAAAACTAGCTCTTCTTACCCTTTTTAATAAATCTTGCGACTTTTCTGACACCATCTCTAGAAATTTGTATGGATAAGTTTAATTTCTTTCCTAGACAAAAACAGTAACAAAAAGTGGTTTTTGGGTCAAAAATTGCAACTTAAGAAATGTATGTAGTGATGCAGGGAGATGGTTTTTATAAAAAAAATATGTATGATTCACAAACCTTTAATAACTTTGTATTATTTTTCTTCTTTTTTAAATAATTTATGAAACTAAAACTCTAAATAATTTCGTCTTTACCCCGTTCCCCTCCGCCACAACGTTTTTTTTTTTATAAAACACCTCTCTTAGGGGGTTGAAACCCCCTTTTTTCGATTTTTTGCCCTACCATCAAAAATAATTAAATCACTTAAGCCTGTATGACACTACATTTTTTCTTCATTGTGTTTCTCATTTAATCTATCAAAGTGTCAGTAGAGCAAAAGAGGGATAGAAAATGTTTTTAAGAAAGGGATAGCATTTCTCTAAATTAAATTTCACATTTACAATGTGTCCCAAAAGAAAATATACACCATAATCTAGTGCTCTCTAGGGTCCAGTGTATACCTACTTTTGTAACTGAGTGTACCTTGAAATAATTTTACATTTTTAATTCTGAAATATCAAGAAAAGCTGCCAGAACTTGACAAATTTAATTTGAAAATCACATTTTTTATAGATTTTTTGTGACATTTTTACATTTATGGATATAGTGTGTACCCACTCATACCTATCAAAGTTTAAATAAGAAATTGTACGTCGTGCTTTGATTTCATTTTCAGTGAATTAAAAATGAGAAAAAATGTAGTGTCATACGGGCTTTATAGGGATTTTTTTGTAGAAATCTTTTTCATATGTCATACATTTTTAAAAGTGATATGGGAAATGAGGGACAAACTACCCTTTCATATATCATTACACTTAAAACAAAATATGAAAAATCTTTCATTTTCGTTATATTTTACTTACATATTTCCTGACAGTGTTTTGAAAATAATTTAAGGGGGGGATAAAATAAGATACTTTTTCACTAAGGAAAAAGCTTTTGCTCTTTTTCTAACTCACACTAAGAAATTTTTTTGTTATTTTCTCAAAATAGAATTAAAATACCTACAGCCATCTGGTTTTATGTATTCCACTTAGAACCTATAAGAACATTGAACACTTAAAACAAAATTGCTATGTAATAACCGCAAAATATTGACAAAAAATTCTTTTACAATTTTAACAAAATTTCGAATTCTAAAATATGATTTTAAATAACTGTTCATTAAAAAAATTTGACTGAAAAAGAAAAGCAAAGCAAAGAATTGATTTTTGGCTGCTAAAAACTGGATAGAATTTTAGTTGTTGTCAATAATTCTTACTTAATGGATCTTGTGAATAAAAAAAAACTAAACCTAAAGCTCCTCCGCTCCGCCTCCAGTCCGCTCAGCGTTCGTTCTGCCTCCGCTCGGCGTCCGCTCGGCATCCGCTCGGCGTCCGCTCCGCCTCCACTCGGCCTCCGCTCAGCGTCCGCTCCGCCTCCGCTCAGCGTTCACTCTGCCTCCGCTCCACCTCCGCTCCACCTCCGCTCCGCCTCCGCTTCACCTCCGCTCCGCCTCCGCTCAGCGTCCACTCCGCCTCCGCTCCACCTCCGCTCCGCCTCCGCTCCACCTCCACTCAGCGTCCGCTCCGCCTCCGCTTCACCTCCGCTCCGCATCCGCTCAGCGTCCGCTCAGCGTCCGCTCAGCGTCCGCTCCGCCTCCGCTCCGCATCCGCTCGGCGTCCGCTCAGCGTCCGCTCTGCCACCGCTCAGCGTCCGCCCCACCTCCGCTCAGCGTCCGATCCCCCTCCGCTCTGCCTCCGCTCGGCGTCCGCCCCGCCTCCACTCACCCTCCACTCCGCCTCCGCTCGGCGTCCGCTCCGCCACCACTCAGCGTCCACTCCGCCTCCGCTCAGTGTTCGCTCCGCCTTCAATCAGCGTCCACTCCGCCTCCACTCCGCCTCCACTCCGCCTCCACCTCCACTCAGCGTCCGCTCCGCCTCCGCTCAGCATCCGCTCCGCCTCCGCTCAGCGTCCGCTCCACCTCTGCTCGGCGTCTGCTCTACCTCCGCTCAGCCTCCGCTCCACCTCCGCCTCCGCTTCGCCTCCGCTCCGCCTCTACTTAGCCTCCGCTCTGCCTCCACTTGGCGTTCGCTCGGCGTCAGCTTCGCTTCCGCTCCGCCTCCGCTCAGCTTCCGATCCGCCTCCGCTCACCGTCCGCTCCCCCTCCACTTGGCGTCCGCTCCACCTCCGCTCCGCCTCCGCTCAGCCCCTGCTCAGCATCCGCTCCACCTCCGGTCGTCGTCCGCTCCGCCTCCACTCGGCGTCCGCTCCACCTCTGCTCCGCCTCCCCTCAGCGTCTGCTCCACCCCCGCTCAGCGTCCGCTCCGCCTCCACTCGGCGTTCGCTCCACCTCCGCTCAGCGTCCACTCTGCCTCCACTCGGCGTCCACTCCGCCTCCGCTCAGCGTTCACTCCACCTGCGCTCCGCCTCCGCTCCACCTCCGCTCAGCATCCGCTCCGCCTCTGCTCAGCGTCCGCTCCGCCTCCGCTCAGCCTCCGCTCCGCCTCCACTCGGCATCCACTCTGCCTCCGCTCAGCGTCCGCTCCTTTTCCGCTTGGTGTCCACTCAGCGTACGCTGAGACATTCCCTTTCACATCTAGGTTAAGATGTGTTTAACCAATAGACTATTAAAGGAAATTTAAAAAATTGCCTGGAGATTTGTTTCCTCGTGTGAAAGGTACAAGTGATTTTTAAGGAGATTAAAAGAAAACGTCAAACAAATCTCCAGCAACTTGTTTCTTCGTGTGAAAGGGGACATAGGTACATCTGAAATTTGCATTGAACGCATCCAAAATATGGCAGCACAGTATTTTTTTTTGACAATTTAGTTTGCACCCGCACTACACCATTGTGGACTTAATTTGCTACATGACACATGAGTGAGCGATTTTTATGACAGCTTGTGCTACAGTGAATCCTTAAGCTACAGCTACATCTTAAGGCCCGGATCCATAGAATATGTTGCATCCGTTCAACTGACAGCTCGATTAAGTATATGTTTTCTTATGGGAACTGGCCCATAAGCAACGTATGCGTCAGACGCAATGGACAGAGTAGCCGAATTTTAACTTTTTCCCTACGGCAGATGCGTTGACAGCAATTTTCTTGTGTGTTTGAACTTCAAGTGATTGTTATGTGTGTGTGTATGAATTTTAAGTGGTTGTTACGTGAATGTCAACGTATTCATTGGGTCAATGATTGACTTGATTGATTATTATCAATCCGTCGCATCTGGCAAACGTTAATGGATCCGTCTCCGCAAAGGACGCATCGGATTCTATGGGTCGGGGCCTTTTATATGTTCAAGGGGTAAATATGAAAGAATAGATCACGTGAGTTCTCCAGCAAGTAGGTCGGCTTTACTGGTGGAACAAAAACGCACTTGTGATTTTCTGTCGCAGCAAATAAAAAAGTTAGTAGGATTTCTAGGTGCCATGTGCGCTCAATCACACTGAAATTCATGTCTTCTGGAGATAGATAGATAGATATTCGATTTATTGAAGTTAATCCTGCTTAAGTAATCTATAAAAACTAAGATTAAGAACCTAAATAGTATTTGAGTTAGCAATATGTAAACAAAAATTATAATTTCCGTCTGGAAAATGCAATGCCCGAAATAAAAAAGTAATATACAAATAAATGTCGGATAATAAAGGTTTATTATAACCTCAAAACATATTCACGTCTCTTTAAAAATTTACACAATGAAATTAACTTATTTTCCCATTTCCCAAAACATATACAATAATAATTGTTTGCAATAGAAAAGTCAAAGCAAATATGACAATGGTCAAATGCTTCCTTCCTTAACAAATGTACACTCAGCCATAATGAAAGTAGTGTCAACGTAAGCATTAAATTTCATCGCATTCATGAAAGTCACACTAAACATATATGTACCTATGTACCTACACATCATTCGCATGGTCTATTTTTTTTTTTGTAGTCCCACTCAAATAAATATGCCAATTTGATATGCCATCATAAAAACATGAAAGCGTTGACATCTGAAACAAATTGCAGTTTCATTAGTCAAGCTGCCAAGACAAAAGGATGTTCTTTCTAATGTGAAATGTTGGAAGGAGCTGTATTACATTTACAGATCAAACACATTGAACTTCAGATGCCAGACTCCAAACTTGTGCTCTTGAGAGCTAAAAAACTTTCACTCTCATCTCAATTCTCTTATACTGATTTCTGCAAAAAGCTGTTTTTCCTGTCAAATTATGTTATTATAAGAAAAGCTTTTTTCAAATCAGCTGTCTCAGCAAAAATGACAAACATCTCTGGCTCTCTGTATCTCTGTCTCTCGCTGTTACAACGACCACCTGAAAAAATAAGACATCCCTGGAGTACCAAAAACAACATTGGCAATATGGCTGCCTGTGTTAAGTCAGTTAAGTCACCTTGGGTAGATGCTTCAATGTGAATCCTCGCATAGGTCCCATGGGTTTGGGTTTGGGCTAGAGGTAGGGCTTTTCTAGCCAAAAAAAAAAACAAAAAAAATAACAACATCATAGGGGTTTGAGAAAAAATGTGTACCCATACAGTTTTAACGGCTATTATACGTGTGCGATAAACGACAAGCTTAAATGCCAATACGACGAAGTTCATGTTCAGTATCCTGCTGCTGATGATTGAAAGGACTTTTCTCACTCAGTCGAATATTATATTCTCGAGCGTGTTGACACGCCATTTTGTTGCTTTTTAACGCTGTTTCTAAATCGAGTCCTTTCATTTTTTTCTGTCTTTGCTTCTGCACGGCTGTTTTGTTTACTTTTGGGTCTTTGTTTTCGTGGTGTTTATTTTTTTTTTCATTTCGTTGGTTGTTCTTTGTTTGTGTTCGGTTTCGGTCTCGGTTTTTCGATTAACGGTTTACGGGCTTCGCGTGTTGCATTATACGATTTTGCACTTGTGTTTTAATTTGTAAATAATAAACAATATCTTATTGGAGAGTTCTTATATTAAGTTCACAAATAAATTCAAAAGGAAACCAAAAAAGGACGCGATAGATAAATATTGTTTTCTTATTTCGGAAATCAAGTTTTTTGGTTAGTGTTTGTTTTTTTTTTGGTTGAAACCATGCAAAAGTAATCAAAATAAAGTGTGTGTTCATTGTACTTGAGCTATTTTTATAACTTCACTATATCGTCGAAAGCATAACAACCTACACAACTATTATTGCGACAGCCTTCCTTTCTGCCAGCTTTACACTCACTGTGCTCTCATTTAAATTTTAACATTCAACTTCACGATTAATTAATAATCCTGCAACCTTGAAAATTCCCTCGGAGGATAACCTATTTCTGTTTTTTTTTTTCTTAACTCTACAAAGCGGAATTTACGAGTAAGCTGAGGAATGTTTTTTGTTTAATACCTTAGTACTTAGGGAATAATTTTGTTGCAGTTGTATTTTTAGTTTAAGTTTTTTTTAAAATAAGAATTTCAAGAGGCTTCAATTTATAAACTCTGATTAATGTTATTTTTTTGTTCATTTGTTTTATTGAGATTTTTTGTGTGAAAAGATCTAGATTTGTGTCATAATAATTTCTTGTCACACGATTCTAAGAATACGCTTGATTTATATCAAGAATTATCTACAACATAATCACATTTGTATTTTTGATATAAAATTGAATCGAATTGGGCGGTGGCAATGTCAATGGCAGTGGTAGTGGCAGTGGTGTAAATACTACAGGATCAATATGAATTGAAATTGAAAATACATTTTGATGGGAACAATTGTGGGAGACTTTGGGGAAAACAAAAAAGACATAGCATCCATTTAGAGATGAATTTTATACCAGAGGAAGCCGGTAAGGATATTTTTTGTTTGTACTTAGGTATACATATGTATGTATATACATATATCTATATATTTCTGTGTGTATTTACTTATAGGAACACCTACATTCACCCTGCACACGATATAAATATAGCCATTCACCATTGGCACTTGTGTGTCAGGAGATTCCATTTGGAAGGAATAAATTTTACTACAGTGCGATGTGTGTACACAGATTTGTTGTTTTGTCAATATTTTGAGGCAGGGATTTTGCTGTTGTGTTTTAATGGGGAATTTTTGCAGTGAAATTGTTTTGAATTTTATTTGAAGAGATTGGTTTTTACTTAACTGCATCGAGGTTCAAGAAAATAAAAGAATGAATGAGTTATCACTTTGTTAGAAATTTTGTTTAAATTGTTCCAACTACTGTCAACAGGTGTTAACCCTTAATATTACTGCTAAAAAAGTCCAAGATCTCACATGTTTAGGTATTACTGGAGCACTGAGAACGTACCCCACAACAACAAGAATGGAGGCTATCACTATCTGTTCTTTTATACAAGGTCATTGAAAGTTCTGTCATTTAAAGATTCATTAAAGATGGGACTGTCAATTTTATAACAAACCTTAGTGGTATTTCAAGTTTTGGCATAGTTACAGAATATGACTTCAAGAAAAATTTCTTAACGGATTTAAGTAGTAAGTGCCTGAACTACACTGTTTAAAGCAAATACATATGTATTTCATTAGTTCTTTCACTCATTTTCGATCCATCATCGAAAATCAGTGAAAGAACTAGTGCTGGAATTGTTTGGCCTCTAACCAATTTTTTCATCTTACAGTCCAATAAAATTTTCCAGGTGGAAGTTAAAATCTTTTTAGATTTACCTGTGCTGTGGTTATTAAAAGTTTTAAATAACCTTAAGCAATGAAACAACGTGTAACTTTAACGACAGGTAAAAAAAATAAAAAATAAAAGTAAAGTAAAAAAAAGTACGCATACGCCACAGTGAACCAACTGTTTCACTGGGTTTCTTTCCTGATAGTACCTTATTAAATACTATCACACATACATATTTAAAAATTATACGACATATACATTTTAAAATACTTGTTATATATTTAATGCAAACTATTTCAGTGTTGATATGCACTCTGTAAAAAAATGGGCAGTTGTTTTAGAATTATGTTTCCGTATGATTCTGTGAATTCGTCAAAATTTTGAAAAATACAATATTTACAAGTGCAAGTGCCATCGAGGCAATACTAAAGTAATATTATTTTTAAGTTTGCCAAAAGAGTTGCGGAAATATTTTTTTTTAAGAAAGTTCAGTTTGAAGTGTGAAAATTATTATTTTAATTTGTGTGAATTGTCAGTTTTCACTTACCAAAGTATGATTATTAGAGGAAGTGCTGCAAATATGGCCTTCCTTTTCTTTTCCTGAAATAACTCAGAAAGTGTCACCTACACTTGAACTTTTTATTTACAAGCAGCAGCTTCATTCTGTTAGAAAAAAAAAATATAAAAAAAATTGCAAAATTTTTGTAAAAAAAAATTTATTTTGAAAAAGCGAAAAAACAGGAATTTTTCAAAGTGTTGGTTATATGGTCCTCGAAGAATATATAGAATTCCATCTTATACTTGGTATTTTGCATAAGGTGTGACAAAAGGGTGGGCTGAAAAAAAGAAAAAAATTTTATGAAAGGAGGCTATTTCCCCCCGTTTAAACGAGAAGAGCAATTTTCTACTAAAATGGACTTAAAAAAAAAATATTAAAAAACAATTTACATCGTCATGCAATAACTTTTTTTAAGGCTAAATCCAATCTTTAATTTCCTTTTTAAGTAAAGTTGTTTTTGTAAATAGTTTTTGAACATAATACCCGCACATAAAGGGGGCCATATTATCTGTATGACAGTATTTTTTATGAAATGGGGCTTAGTTTCTACGCTTGCATTTTATTTTTAAGTATTTACCAGAGTAACATTAACACTTAAGTTATTAATTTGGTATCTTTTTAAATATATAATTTATCTAAACAAGCGTTAGCCGTCACATTCAATTTTGTTCAGGACGAAAAAAGTTTTTTTTTAGGAACTTTAGGAACAAGTGCTGCTAAAAAGCCAGTATTTTCCATGAAATAATAGGGGGGGGGCATATTTCATGCAGAGGCCACATTACCTACACATCCTCTATTTTCGTCCCTCTACAATTTGCGCAAGTAATAATTATTTTTTCAGAAAGTTTTGCCAAGCGTGTCAATTTAGCATAAGAAATTAAGAAAAACGAGATTAAGGGTGATTCTTCATGGTTCTTGGGAGATTTTTTATTTTTCATTATGAGGTAAAATTTCACTAAGGCCAATTGCCCAGTACTTATTATAATCTCAAGGAAAAAAGAAAAAAAATACCACAAAAATGAACCCATTTTTTTAATGAAAAATGTCCCCAATTTCAAAATGGAAATATAGCCCCAAATCAAACTAAAAAGGCTCCAAAATTTATTTTAAATTAAAACTAGCATTAAACCAAACATTAAAAATCATTAAAAATGGTTCAAAAATGTATACAAAAAAAAAACAATAAAATGTATTCAGGTGTAAGTTGTTACACTAAGTGCCCCGGAATGTTTTTTATAAACTTTGAAATTATCTGATCTGATATCGAACAAAAAACAAATTCTGCAATTTGTGAATACATACTCGCATACGAAAACTGCGCTATTATTTTGTTCGATTATTTTATATTGAGGATCATTCCAGAACTTTGCTTAAATAATCGTATAGGAAAGACGAGTGATTATTGTTAACAATTATTTTTTAACACTATCCCAAAATGATCCTTGTAGATTTTGAAATATCTGATTAAAAAGTCATACACGAACATTTTGGCTAACACGATTATCCTCGAAGTTGCATTCATATTATTTTTCGATGCACTGTTTCTCGCAAAGGCCCCAGTTGTGGACTTCAAGACTTTGATTTTTTTTGAATAGCTTTTAACGAAGCTTTCAACGCCTATACTTCTTTTTTGCTATCACTCACACCCAAAATCTGCTGTGGGCTCTTAGTCTAATTCAATAATACAAGTTAAAAATAAAACTATTTTTCTTTTCTCCTATTTTTTTAGGAAAACTGACATACGACTTATTGCTTTATCAACGACATAGACGGTATGAAACTTCACGAAAGATTTTTTGGCACCTCATTTGGGTAGTTTTACAAAAAAAAAAAAAAATTCTACTGTCTGATAGGTTACTCGTTCATCATAAAAGGTCAGTTATTTTTAGTTTTTCAGTTAGTGTTCAGATTTTGTTTATGAATTTTTAAAGTTTTTGTATGTAGGTCACAGTGAAAGCTATGCCTAGTCATGCGGAAATTATCTATGCATCTGTAAAAACAATCTGGTCCCTATTTCATAAAACTATAAGACTAATAATTATTTGTGAATTTACGTGTAGTTTGTAAATTATTAGAAAATTTGAGTTTCATAAAGAAATCAAACAGACTTGTAGCTACAAGTAAATTTACAAGTGCGGCGAATTTTTCTGTTTCATAAAAATATTTGCGCAAAAATTTATTTGTGACGGACTTGTTACTACAATTGAAATTCTTATTAGTATAGAAAGACTAGTAAAATTGATTTTAATTGTGCAGAATATGATTGTGTAGGAACCTATATTTCGAGTTTTTAAACAGCAAATGAAATGAAAATAAATATGAAATATAATAAAAATAGAGGTAATAGATAATTATGTAATCATGCCTTCTCAGCCAAACAGCTGTTTTATGAAACAATGCACTGGGTATGTGATGGTACTAAATATCATGGTGTTGCTGATATATGCACATGCACATAGTTTTAAAGCCCTTCACTGCATTCTCTTCCATTCCTTATATGATATTTTTTGAAGTATGGATACTAGGGAGGTCCTTATTTGTATGGAGGAAACAAAAATTGTTTGTTTTTACTGAGCACCATTTTTTTCTGTTCTACATTTAAAACGTGTACCAAAAAAATTTCATGCTAATCGGATTGTATTAACACGTGCCGCAATGAGTTTGAAAATTTGAATTTTCATAAAATCGACCAAAACCGGGTGCTATTAAAAATTTGATTTGCAGAATTAATAAAGTGCACTTTCAAATCTGTTACCTACTCTTGCTTAAAAATAAAAAAAATAAAAGGCCCGACTGGGTCGCACGTTCTTGCTCAAAAAGTTCAATTTGCTTGGAAATTAAGAATTTTTAAAAATATCCGAGTAACTATACAAACATTTTTTAAATTATTATCGAAATCTTTCGAGCTGTTTTTAAGATAGATAAGGTTTTTTATAAGGGTTGTGTAGCAAGTACCGTTTTTTTTGGAGCTAAAACAGTATTTAAATAATCCCTAACTCTCACAGGGGCATCAACTTTAAGCTCAATGCGGCATGTGTTAGCGTAACGTGAATAGGGTAGTGTTCAAAGATGTCAATGAACAAAAAAACGGGTGCTCAAAAGTTTTTAAAATAAGGACCACCCTAATGGATACAATTGAAGCGTTCAGATCAAGATGAGGGTAAGTGACATGTTTTCGCTTTTTCATCAATGGTATATGAAAACTTAAATTTCTGTGTGATTGGCTTATATCTATGATCTCTAGTTTCCAACTTAGATCTTAAAAAAATGGTAGGTATAAGAGAAGTAAATGCATCAGAAAATTTCAAGATATTAGTGGAATAAGGAGTTAAAATCACTTAACACCTTTCCGACACACGAAATATAAATTAACAAAATTTTATTTACAAGGAGTTAAAAACGTATTTACTCCATTAATGTAACTGAAGGAAATAAAAAAAGGTAATAATCCAATCAAAAAACTTTGAGCTCTTACATCTCAAAACTATTATCTACAATGTCACCCACCCTCATATTCAACTGAACGCTGAAATTGCATATTTGAATAATGTTAGTTATTTGGGTATAGAAAATGCTACGGAAAAGCCCAGCAAAATTAATATTTTTGTTGTAGGTTTGCATTGATGAAACCCAAATACATATAATTAAAATACATTTTTTAGTTAAAGGACCATAACAGTGTCTTTATTGGTCCTCCTTTTACATTATAAATATTAGATTAAATTCTAACAGTCGACCTTATTTTTAACTATTTATAACACCAAACAAAATTTATTGCGCATTTATTTATTATTTTTCTTCTCTTAAATATAATTGTTCATATAAATAACTCCCAACATTTTTTCAAAGAAAGTTTACCGTTTCTTTTTTCTGTATTAAAAGATCTTTATCTTGAAGATTCGAGCATTAGCAATCAAGTTAAAGGCTTTTACGTGGAGCCCCATCGATTTCTTTTCTATATAGAAATAAAATATAATATTGAACTCTCGCTGCTGCTCCAACAAAATCAAATATTTATTTATTTTCGTTACTCGTAGTTACGGACTTGTAGTTTTGTAGAAGCTTAATCAATTCTCAATAGCTTGAATTCGCCCAGTTATCTTTATGAAACACAAAAGTACATAGTCCAGTCAACGAAGACTCAAAATCATAAAATAAATGCAATAAATCATGCTCTCTGGGTTATTATTTTATGTGGTAGGGGTGACCCCCAGGTATAACATACTAAAAGTCCCCAGCCCAGGGCCGTGAGCTTTAGGCAGGAGGGGGGGTTAAAGGTCCCCTTTTGAACCTTTTCGGGAATATTTTGAAAACTAAGCGTTTAAGCGGAAAAGTGAACACTACAAAATGAAAGAATAATAAATTTCCTACAAAAAAGTTTTAATCGTATTTTCGGTAGGATCACGGTTAAGAAAGATATGAGCAGTAGAAAATTCAAAAAATTGAAAAACAATGTTATTGTCTTTTAACATCAATGGTTTTTGATCAATTTACCTAGAAATATAGGAAAAAGTAAGTATATATTGATTCATGGTCATCCCAGGGACATTACGAGATCAATTTATGGTGTAAAGAAGGTGGTTTTGTTTAAAATGTCCTTATTTAATTTTGTTTTGATACAGTGTTTATTTTCATATGAGAAACACTGTTTCTTCAAGGTTAGAAGTACACAGCATTTTTCAAAGCTATTGGCCAATATTTAATGAAATAATTTTTGGACATATTCTAAGAAACAAATTATATAAAAGAGGAGGTGTATTTCCCCCTCTTTTCTAAAAAGGGGGACAAACTCCCAAAACATTGAATTAAAGTAGAAAAATAGCTATTTAAAAACAACGGAAATAGTTACAATACTGTGCTTAACCTTTATTTAAAGCTTAAAACTAAATCCTTGATTATATAGGAAATAAAGCTTACAATTTTTGAAAAATTCATTTGAAAAATCAAAATTAAAAAATTTAAAAATTTGGTACTCGATGTTTCATTTTTTATTTTACGTTATAAAGTAATTAATTGTCTTTTATTATTTAATGTTGTTACTAGCCTTTAGTCGAATGCTGAAAACCAAAGGTCTTAGGAGCTTTAGTTTTTGAGAAAATTGAAAATTATAAAAACTACTTTTTTATCATCATTTTTGTTGATTTTAAATTATTTAAAAGGAAGTAGTTTTTATAATTTTAAATTTTCTCAAAAACTAAAGCTCCTAGGACCGTCTGGTCTTCAGCATGCGACTAAAGGCTAGTAGCAACATTAAATAATAAAAGATAATTAATTACTTTATAACGTAAAATTAAAAATGAAAAATCAAGTAACAAAATTTTTCAATTTTTTTTTTTAAATTTTCAAACGAATTTTTTAATAATTGTAAACTTTATTTCCTATATAATCAAAGAATTTGTTTTAAGCTTTAAATAAAGGTAAAGCACAGTATTGTAACTATTTCCGTTGTTTTTAAATAGCTATTTTTCTACTTTAATTCAATGTTTTGGGAGTTTGTCCCCCTTTTTAGAAAAGAGGGGGCAATACACCTCCTCTTTTATATAATTTGTTTCTTAGAATATGTCCAAAAATTATTTCATTAAATATTGGCCAATAGCTTTGAAAAATGCTGTGTACTTCTAACCTTGAAGAAACAGTGTTTCTCATATGAAAATAAACACTGTATCAAAACAAAATTAAATAAGGACATTTTAAACAAAACCACCTTCTTTACACCATAAATTGATCTCGTAATGTCCCTGGGATGACCATGAATCAATATATACTTACTTTTTCCTATATTTCTAGGTAAATTGATCAAAAACCATTGATGTTAAAAGACAATAACATTGTTTTTCAATTTTTTGAATTTTCTACTGCTCATATCTTTCTTAACCGTGATCCTACCGAAAATACGATTAAAACTTTTTTGTAGGAAATTTATTATTCTTTCATTTTGTAGTGTTCACTTTTCCGCTTAAACGCTTAGTTTTCAAAATATTCCCGAAAAGGTTCAAAAGGGGACCTTTAACCCCCCCTCCTGCCTAAAGCTCACGGCCCTGGGCTGGGGACTTTTAGTATGTTATACCTGGGGGTCACCCCTACCACATAAAATAATAACCCAGAGAGCATGATTTACTGCATTTATTTTTCCTTCGTTGACTGGACTAACAACTCCATACTTTTTTATGCTTGTAGCTACAAGTCTACAACTACAAGACTAAAGCTATGATTAGACGGTCAACGCAAATGGTCAACGCGTTGACTCTCTGACGTCAAAATGACGTAAAATTCTGTCCCGAAGTTGTCTTGTCGTGTGATCGTCAACGCAGAATACTGTCCATGCGTTGACGGCTGCGTTGACACTCTCGTTGACACGAATTTAAAGGTCAATGCGTTGACTATTTACGTTGGCCGTGTAATCATCCTGTCAACGAAGTTAGGACACTATGACAGACTACTCAAAAACGCGTTGACTGTATCTTAACGTTGACACAGCGGCTTTTTCTGTCATGTCAACGTACTCTGCGTTGACCTTCATCTCAATCTCAAATTTTTTGTAATTTTTGAGTATTTTTAAACATCGACAGTTGATGGCTTGACAGATGTGGGGGACGAACTATATTTTGACGTATATTTTAATCCAAATGTCACTGAATTGCTCTAAAATCACTTTTCTCCGGGGCAGTACAAACAATTATAAAATTTCTGATTTTTATATGTTTTTTTAATCCAGCGACATTGTAGCCATCCTTCAATGGAGCTTGACAGTTGATAGCTTGACAGATGGAATACAAACATTATTTTGGCAGCAAAAGTATATTTCGATGCAAATGTCACCCAATTGCCCTTAAATCACTTTTTCCGGATGAGTAAATAAACTCCAAAAATTTCGGATTTTTAGAGGTCTTTGAGTCCATCAACATAGTAGACATCCTTCAAAGGAATTTGACAGTGGATGGATTGACAGCTGAAAAACGAGCTATATGTTGCTATATATTGGCCTAAAATCATTTTTTTCCGGAGCAGTAAGAAAACTTCAAAAATTTCTGATTTTTTTAGCTGTTTTTTAATCCATTGACATCTTACCCATCCTTCAATGGAACTTGACAGTTGATGGCTTGACAGATGGGGGATGATCTATATTTTTACGGCAAAAGTGTATTTCGATTTAAATGTCACCCAACTGCCCTAAAATCACCTTTTTCCTGAGCAGTAAAAAAAACTTCAAAAATGTCAGATTTTTAAGATGTATTGTTCGATAACACCGCAGTCAATGTCGTGTGATCGTCAACGTACAAAATGATTCAATTTAGCTCTTGTCAACTCCACGTCAACGTTCATATGTTTTGGACATGGTCAAGTAGTGTAATCGTCAACGTTTCACGTGTCAATACGTTGACACCAGAGGGTACCAATTGCGTTGACACAGATAAAACGTCAACGCATTTTGGGACAACATTGACGAGTGCCGTCATTCGTGTGATCGTCAATGTTTCATGCGTTGACACAGTCTACGTTGACAGTACGTTGCCAGTGTTTCTGATGACGTCAAGGAGTCAATGCGTTGACCATTTACGTTGACCGTCTAATCTAAGCGTTAAAAAAACCCTTGAAAGTTTTCCATTGATGCTAACAAGAGCCTAGCAAGGGTAATAATCGAAATTATCGCATCGCCAGTTAAGCAATTTTTTGCATTGAGAGAAAAAACTTTAAAAATTAATATCTATGGTGAACCAATTACTGAAACTAACTGACCTTTAATGATGACCTTTCACCTATCCGATAGTATATTTATGTGTTGAATATTTTCTTTTTGTAAAGTTACCTAAAGTTCTCAGTATCGCAGTGAATTTTTATAATTTTTGGAAATTTTTCCATTTTTAACTTTTGGCTATTTTTCATTATGAACAAAAATTCTTAGAGCTTGGGGCATGGGGCATTTTTCATAATGAAATTTCACCACAAATTAAAAAATTAAAAAAGGCCTAATTTAATTTTTTTTTAAATAATTTTGAGGCTTGTTTGGCCTCGAAAATGGGGCCATATTTCATTATGTATTAAAAAATCCATTTTTTATTTGGTGCTAAGACCATTTTAATTGGTGCTGAACCTCATGTACCCGTTTCGTCAGGATAAATAGGCTCTTAGCGATCAGAGCTAAACATTTATGTTTCTTTTTTCGTTCTGAGCGTGCTCTGTTTTTTGAGCTAGTGTTCAGGAACGATAAACAGAAACAAGATATATGCTCATTAGATACACCCAATTCGCCATTTATCTTTTATTAACTTTTATTATTATTTTATTTTTTCAGTAAAACTTAAATTAAGAATTAAATAATAAAACGAGTTGTTTTTGAGGGATAAAACAGCATTAAAGATAGAAAAACCTATCAAAATAATGAAATGAATTAATTTTTCTATGCTGCTCCCCAAACGTAAGCAGATGATTGATGACGTCACACACTTATGAGCATACCTTGTTTTTTTTAATCGTGGTATTCTGGTGTGTTTCAAAAATTATTCACAGCGCTCAGAAAACGTTTGATTCAGAGGATGTTCAGAACACGCTCGACATGCTCGGACTATGTTCAGACCCCTATTCTGAACTAAAAAAGAAAAACGCCCAATAAGTACAAAAACTACACCCTTTTGAAAAGAAGCATTTAAATTTACATGACTGAATGAAAAATGTCACCTTTTGTTTTGAAATATAAAAAGTGAAGTGTCACTTTTTATTCAGAAGCTCCTCTGTTAGTTCCATAAAATATATGTTCCTTCAATCTAAGACATGTTGATGTCCAATCAGGGGCCTACAATACACAAACTGCTTGTTGAAGGAAAGATATCGAACAAATTTTAAAATTTGTTGTGATATTGCGTCGTGTAAGGGCAACGCATTTTCACACAATATTTTTAGAAATATTTTTAGGCAATAATATTCTCTGATGTAGGGTATAAGGGTTTTATGAAAGAGAAAATAAACAAAATACAAAATAATAAGAGAAATGATTTCTCATTTGAGTTTATATTATGTAAGCCGTTAAACCTTCGGAAACATTCCAAGCGTTCAATGTAGCTAAATTGAAAAACTTGTCAAAAATTCAGTAGGTAAACAAACTGACAAATTCACGATCATTTCAACAAGTCTCGGAATGATTATGAGAAGTAGTAAATAGTTAAATTCCCTCAACAGAATCCGATAAATGCCCAGAAAAACTTTTAGGTATAGTTTCAGCCAGTCCACTGGTCTTACCGTCATCTTTATTTCTATGCATCTGATTTTAACCAAATTCCACAAATTTAATTTTATTTAAATAATGTTATGTGACCTTTCATTCAAATCTAGATAAAATAAGGAAATCTAAATTCTATTCTAGTTATTTCAAAAAACATCAAATGGTGAAATTCATTTACTTGAGTTCATGTAGGTATATAGTTCACACTTCTCAACCTTCTCTACCCTATACACAAGGAACTTATAAGATTTGATGTCTGGATGCGATGGATAGATGGGTGGTTATTTATTATTTACAAACCAAGCAAATCGATATTTGTTTTGAGTGGGCTCCCTCAGTAAATTCACTTGAAAAAGGATAAATGCTTAGTGTCTGATTTGAGTATTCAACGAAATTCAAAATTCAATAATCCTCTTCAAAGCTATAACAAACGTTAGCAAGATGAACGTTAAAGTTATATGGTAGGTGATGGGAGGTCGCATGAAAATGAGAATTGTTGTATAACTGTAAAAAATTGACATAGAACATTTATCTTAAATACTTGAAGAGAGGATTTTAAAAAACATACCCATTTATACCCAAAGGGGTATTTTAATATAATCCAAAAATCATACCATAAACTGAAGCGGATTTAATTCAATTTCATAAAACAAGACTTCCCGTCCCGGACGACATGATAAAATACTTAACATGAGTTAGTAAGAACGAGGAGTGCTCTCAAAATTTAAAGACATCTTTTTCAGATATTGATTATTCCTTGAAGACAATATCTTATAATATTATTAACATCTTACACTCATCAAACTTTTGGTCCTTGGATTTGAAGGATGCTTTTTATTTAATGAAAAGTTTTATGTATGTACTGTACATCTTGGGCAGCTATTTGGCTATAAAAGTTAGATAAAAGCTTAACACACACCTGAACGTGTTTATGAGGCTGCTAATAAATCGAATACAAAGTTGACAGTTTTGAATTTTTGAGGTATTTTTAAAGAATGAGAGTGATACAAAATTAGATCCTTAAACTCTTATCTCTTAGTTAATCTTAAGTAATAAACTTTTACCCTAGGTTGTTTTGTACATTTGTAAAGTTTTGTCAGAACCTTCGGTGTAACTGCCACAGAGTAAACAACATTAAAGTTAATTGAGTTGTCTTTTTGCTTGGATTGGTATAAAATGCAGTGAAGGCATCTAAGGAGATGGAAATAGAAACTATCTACTTTTCAGCATTTTTCTACACATATTGTAAATCGATAAAGCAATAATTTTATTCTTTTACACTAATCCAATATATTGGACCCAAATTATTTTAACTACTGTTGGTTAGTTCATTGGGCTTTCTCATCTAATAACTGGTGATCAATTCCCAGCCTTTTTCGCTTAAAAATAAAAATATTTGTTTCTAGGATACTGACTCTTTAAAGAGATTAACAAATCACCCTATAGTATCCCTTGTCATGAAACGTTCCATTTGAAATCAGCAGAAAATTCAGGATCCCTAACTTCCACGCACTTAAGGGACTATGACTTGACTACCCTTCAAATGTTTTGACGCAGTGCAAGAGTTTAGGAAATAGAGGGAGAATTGAGTAAAAGATATCGATATACATTTGTCTTAATGACTAGATATTGAAATAGGAAGGAAAAACATAGTTGGGTAAAGAATTCCACATTAATGGGGTACGCCTCAAAAAAGAATCTCTATTGTACTTGACGTTGCGTTCAAAATTAGACTTAAGGGTGTACTGATAAACATTCTTAGCAGAGCGGTTATTACGCTCAAATTGTTTAAGAGGAGGAATGCAGTTGGCTATTTAAGCTTTAAGGCCTTATTTTGGATTATATCCAGTAGCTGGAGTGATGTTTTGGAAAAAAGTTCTTATATCGTTTAGGAAAACCTAGACATATTGAAGTAATTTTATAACAATATCTATAAAATTTGGACGTTCCACAAAAGTTGATCAGTAACACTCGTACTAAGTATCAAAACCTTTGCTTCTTCGATGCAAGTTCCAATCTTGTACCTATAATGGTAGAGTATATTTCGCTTTAACGACTGAAGACAGCTTTGATCTTTAAGTTTTGGAAGCATTAAATTCCACATTAATGCCCCATTTAACAATGCTGTATAAATCTGAATTAAAGGAGCTCAACATATTCAGGCGTTGCAGCTCCACATTCAAAGTACAAAGAGGAAAGGAGTATGCAAAACTAAGCGTACTATAATCAGCAAAAAAGATAAGTGGATTAGTTGCTTTGGAGACAATATACAGCCTTGCGGAACACCAGCATTTATCTTGGGAGCAAACAATTTGTATTGAACAGTCGGAAAGGTAATCTAATCATAATCACTAGTCAACGGAAAAAGTGATTCATTGCTACCAAAAACATGCATTTTCGATAAACTTTTATATCTGTTCGTGTAATCCCCAAATCATTGAATTTCTACTAATTTTTGTTTTGCGTAATTAAGTACTATTTTTGTGTTTGATATTTAATATTCTTATTTATTGTTAGCCAACTATTGAAAGTTTACAGCCCTATAAATAAAAAGTGCTCTGATATCTTCTAATTCACAAATTAACTAAAACGTCGATCAGAAGTTAGTTCACGAATTAAAATTTCATATCAATAAAAATATAAACTGCTAATCCACGTTTAGTTCAAAAACTTAACGAAAATCTACTACAATCAACAAGAACTCTGCTCTTGCCAAAGACTATTTGAAGGGCTCACAGCTGTACCGAACCAAGTCATACATTTTTTTTCCAAAATTACTGCTATGCTCTGAACAAACCTTAACTCTTTTCATGCCTGTAATGAGCTATGTAAGTCAGAAAGTATTTAGTTCCTAAGTTAACGGAAAAAAAATCAAGTCAGTAACTTGCATTTTCAATTTCTTTCGAAGCAAAAACGAACCAAGTCAATGATATGCAGTGTATGTATTTTTTGCAGTGTTTCAGCTGATACCAATTTTTTCGGGAACGTGTCAGTGATGTATGCAGTGTTTGTAAGTTTTAAGGTAGAACTATTATCAGTGGCGTAACTAGGATTTTGTTCTGGGGTTTTTTTAGGTGCAAAAAATATAAAACAAAACATTATATACGGTGTCCGGTAATTCGTCAATAATTTATTTAAGGGCATAATTCTTGGGTATATTCTAAGAAAAAAATCGTATGGGGGAAAACTCTATTATTATAATTTGACAATTCTTTTCTCCGCAAGAATTTCGACGATCTTATTCACATGTTATACGATTGTTATAGGGTTTTCGTTTGGTAAACCAGAAGAGGTCCCCGGAACTCTTCGATCCAGAATGCCAAGCGAACGAGTTGCAACACTTGTTTTTGATTCTGAAGTTTGGGTTTCGTTGTATTTGTGCATTTGGGTAATGAAACGCTCAAACAGCTGTATCTCTGAATACCTCAATAACTAAAGGATGAAATGTCTAAGCTATTCACTTTTCCCATTATTTGCTTTTAATTTAGCATTTTAGCAAAATGCAAGATCAAAATAACGAAGAAAATTATATTTCACTATTTTGACGTTTGAATTTTGCGTATGTGTGGTTGCTTCTGGTTTTGATTTCTTTTTCAAATCCAGAATCGATTTTCTCTTCTTTTCAGAAGGAGAATTGTCATCTTGTGCCAAACGAACGTTTTCAGAAGCATTCGGAATGATTCCGGACGACCAAACGAAAAAGGATATTACTCACACTACTTAATCAAATCAAAAAAATTTAAAGGAACAAAGAGAAACAGGGCGGTAAATGAGTACGGGCTAGAGGCTCGCTATTAGGTACAATGTGGAGGAGTTTTGTTTAAGTTTATGATTAGGTAGTGTCATATTTGCAGCTCTATTCTTTTAAAATTTGTTTTCGGAACATTTTGTAAAGATAAGCTTTATATCAAACATTTTAATTTGTTTTGTATGGTCTGGGGGGGGGGCAATTGCCTCCTTTTCCCACCCCGTAGTTACGCTGCTGACTATAATTATAGGAAATCCATTGAAGCTAATATCAAAACCAACAAAAAGTAGCGAAGACAATGAAAATTACGAAATTTTTTATGTCTAATAAAAGTTTTTTTTTTCCAAAAAAATTCCATAATTTTATAATATAGACCAAGATCCCAGGGCCGCCAGACATACGTCATTTTATCATAGCTGAATTTTTTTCTGTGAATGAACCCTATGGTAGGTATTAACGAATGGATACTACGAACCTTGAACCCGGGTGCGTTTCGGAGGTATTGAGTGCTAAAAGTGCATAAAATGATGGAAAATTACGTTATTTTATCAGAGCTGATTAACTATAGCTTTGATACTATAACGCGATTTAATGATTTTTTGACACCTTAAAAGGTGTCTGGCAGGCATTGGGTCCCCATGTAGATGTCTGGCAGCTTGGGAAATATCTTGAAACAGTTGAACATATATAAAATTCAGCTCTGATACTATAACGTAAATTTGACGACTTTTTTGACACCTTTAAACGTGTCTGGCTGGCATTGGGTCCCCATGCAGGTGTCTGGCAAGTGTCAAAATAAGCTTATCATAACTTTCTTTGAAACATATAAAAAAATCAGCTCTGATAAAATAACGTAATTTTCCATCATTTTATGCACTTTTAGCAGTCAATACCTCCGAAACGCACCCGGGTTCAAGGTTCGTAGTTTCCATTCGTTAATACCTACCATAGGGTTCATTCACAGAAAAAAATTCAGCTATGATAAAATGACGTATGTCTGGCGGCCCTGGGATCTTACTCTAATACTTCTCTTGAAATAAATCAATTTATTACTTTGTTGCTTTTTTCAAAAACTATTCCTGTTTTTACTATCTTTTGAATGACAATTTTTCGAAATTTTTCGAGGCAAAAATTAACCAAGTAACAAATTTTTTTTTCTTTGCTAATTTTTGTGAACATTTTTCAACTCTAGCTTTTTCATTTTTTAATAAGAAGATAATTTGCAGATAAACTTAAGAATTTTCCTTATTACGAGTAAAATATCCATTTTAGTAATTAATGGCAGCTTATTTACTAAACCTCTTATTATCTTCGAATTCACTTTTTGTGACTTGGTTCGGTACAGCTGTGAGCCCTCCATTTATGGAACTGCACATATACTTTCTCACTAAATGTGAACTTTTGTACATGCACTCTCTCTTTTGGGATTGTAAATAGCATGTGTGTCACAAGCGTCTGTTTCCTTTTATCTCTAGTTTTTGGCAATACTGACAGAAGTATTTTTAGCTTAATTACTCGTTTAATGTACCTACTTTGGTGAGTTAGTTTGCCACCATGAATTTTGATTTATTGATAAGAATTGACACTTAACTCACTGATCAAAGATAATTTGTGTTTCATTTGCGTTTATGAATACCGGTGTTAATGTTTAAAGCTTTCTTAGTTTTTGAGAGATTAACAAAAAACAAAGGATACTTTCCCCAAAAAAATCCAAAAAAAGGGTTTAATTTTGGATAAATCAATGAAAATTAACGAGATTTTGAATTGATTATTATTTGCAGAGTCTTGCAAATTGAATTTTATAAGACTTGGTACTAGGTACAAGGATAGTTTAATTTGTTAGGTAGTACCAAAAAACGGGCTTTTGGGCAAAAACTGCAAGAAATTATAAAAAATGGTACAGTGTTGTCAATTTTAAATAAAAACTACATTTTGAACATGCCACACTAAAGATTTTAGCCTCTACTTTTTACTTGCGATTATAGGTACTATAAGGAAAGTTTTGGATTCGTGCAAAAAAAAAATTTTGAGATAACAATCAATCATGATATTACGATGATAGAGAACACCAAAAAAGTGGGTGGCACAATTCTGTCTGTCCGTCTGTCTGTCTGTTCGTCTACAGCCTAAACGGCTCGATCGATTTTCTTCAAATTTGGTACATAGTGGTTTTTGGTGATTCTGTCGACAGGTTTTTTTCATTTTTTCTTAGAACCAAAAATAACGGTACCTGCCATACATTTTTTTTGGCAAATTTACATAATCGTATTTTTCTCAAAAACGGCTCGACAACTTTTCTTAAAAAAAATTCAATAAATTTATTTTAGTAAAGGATTTCTTTGAGTGGAAAACCATTTTTCAAAAATGGTTATTAATGGTACCTCCTAAGGAACCATTTTTTTAATTTTTGATTTTCTTCAAAATGGTATGACTGATTTCAATTGTTTTTTTTATACAGAAGCTTACAAAAAACGTTAATAGTTTTGTATACCATTATTTTTGAAAAAATATTTTTTGGATTTTTAAAAAATATTTCAAAATTTTTTTTGGAAAATCAAATATTTCGAAAACGACATCATAGATTTTTTTGAAACTCGATATTTAAGACTTTTTAAGTACTCTCTAAAATATTTTTAGAAAAAATTTTACATTTATGAAAAAATAACGGTACCTTCCATACAAAAGTGAAAAAACCGCAAAGGAAAATATTTTTTTGCTTGAAAACGACTCCTACGATTTTGATTAAACTTTTTCATATACAAAAATTAGTACGATCTACCATTAAAAATTATAAAATTTTACACATATCAACTGTTAGTAGTACCTGTCATAGAACGTATTTTTTTTTAATTTGAGTTTACTCGTTATCAGCTTAACGGATTTAAATGAATTTTTTTATATACAAATTTCAGATAAGATTAAATAATATTGCATATCAAAATTTTCAAAAAAAAGTTTTTGGATTTTTAAAAAAAGTTTCACATTTTTTTTTCGAAAATTCGATATCTCAAAAACGGGTTGACAATTTTTTTTTCAAATTTTGTTTTTATATACACATAAATATATAGTTTAAATCTGCATACCAAAATTTGTTCTTAAAAATGTTTTAAGAATTTTATATATAAAAAATTAATTAAAAAAAAACCGCTCCAACGATTTTAAAATTTTTTTTCCCATACAATCATATTCCATCATGAATTAAGATGGCATACTTTTTGTTCACCTCAAACTGTCAAAAGAGTTGTTTTAGCTAATTTTAATGTCGTATTTCAAGCTTCTCAACATTTTTCTCTCATGATTTCCATGTTTTTATATACAATTTTCTTAAAGTCGCAGTGTCTTGAATATAAGAGCAAGTACGTGCAACCCAGTCATGCATTTTATTTCTATAAAAATTTCCTTGAATATGACAACAAAATAATTCCATCCCAAAAAAAAACAAAGAATAAAAGTTTGCATATGGTAGTGCTGGTTTAGAAAAATTGATTTTAATGAGTTATTAAAAAAGTAAAATTACAAAATTTTTAAACTGCCACCTTGAAATAATTTGGAGTTCATTTTACCCTATTTTGAGGGGTGGTAGTGCTAACTTGACTGTCAAGTTAGCATTACCAGGGGTTAATTAAAAAAAAAAAAACAAGCGCGAAATTTTTTTTTCTTTCACGACAAGTTTTCGACAAATTTACGATATACTTATTCAAATTATTAGATTTTAAAATTTTTGAAATGGTAATGCTAACTTCGTGCTTGAAGGCTCTTGATCTGATAGTGTATTAGAAAAGTGATTGAAAACCTCATGAAGATAAATATAATTATGAAATGTGTTGCCAAAGGGCGACAGTCAACTTGATAATCACCTTACTTGAAGCAAAAGTCACGATCTGGCTATGTCAACTTCCAACCATCAACTTATATCTGCTACATCTTCCCCGTATTTAAAATCGTTCTTACCAACAATTTTTAAATAAGAAGCTTTTGAGAAAATAATTTGTAAGCAACGTTTAAAAATATTTTTCGCTTTAAATTCTGTTCCGGTGTATGAAATATGAAATATGTTTATCGTTATGATCCATCATAGATAGTGGATAATCCTCTCATATGGGTACTCTTGACGTTTTAAGTGGAGTATTATAAAACCAGTCAGTGATTTCGCCGAATATTATATCTGCTATGATGCACTGTAGTCACTTTTTTGCTGAGAAAAAATATCCTTTTTTCCAAGAGTCGCACTTTATATTGTCAGTATGCTTTTAGCATATTAATTGATGATTTATATATTTTTTTTTTCTCGTGATGCGTGTATATAGAATTAACAAATATTATATACACATGTATTTTTTTTTCTTCCATAAAATAGAAGAGGAGGACGACTAGACTTGAAGAATTATTTAATGACCTTCAAAATATATTCAAGGTAAAAGCTATATGTATAAAAGCAATTCACTGGCACGTGATTTATTTTAGCTTTAATTTAACATGTGGGCTTTTTTTGTATGTTGTTGTGAGCTACGAGTATAGGAAGATACATTTTATTGCAAATAAATTGCTATATATGTTTGAGGCGTAGGAATTTATTAATGAAGATAATAGTTAAATGGAATTCAAATAAAAGGTCATAAAATATTTAATTAAAAATAAATTACGATCAATTTATCTTAAGATTGGCGCTAAATATACCTACATACACAGTAGTTAATTCTTTAGTATTTAATAAAAAGATATTGGGTGATATGCATAAAACGGAAGTATTTACTACAAGTAAGAGATAATAGTAAATACTATAACTTTAAGCAAATGGTTAAATTTAAAGTATTTACTTCATTCCATATGCATAAAGTTTAGTACTTACTAACTGGCAAATACTTTCAGTATATACTAAATTCATCCAAGTAAATACTAGAATTCATCGGAAATTGATAGTAAATACTTTTTTTTTCTTATCGGGTTAGTAAGCAATTAATTTTTTTCAATTCATAAATATTTAAATTGGAATGGAAGCAGAATTGCAACCTCTATAACATATCCAAAGTCCCCGAAATCCCCGCATTGGGTTTTTGTGTAGATGCAGTTGAAGATGTGCAGACGAGAGAATTTGGAGGTCTATTAAACTAAAATATTTGCTTTGGTACAACTTAGTCATATGATACATGCTTTAAGGGTTGTTTTTAACGCTGAATCTAATGAAACCAAATTAAAAATGATACAACTACCAACAAAAAAGTTATAGTCCTTTTTATGTAATGATGACTTTTTTTCAGGTACAACAGGTAAAATATTACCGAAAACCCTTTGAAAATAACGGTATGTTAATGAAACTTGGAATAAATGTTCAATTTGTCATACGAACTAGGAATCAAGAGAGTCCCTAAAAATATCCATTGTGAAAGGATGTTTTTTTAAGGGGGAGGGGCAAGTGTAGAATGTTAACCATTACACCCACAAAAAAACTCCTACACTCATGAAACTCGCCAAAAATATTAAACTTGTCATAAACCAAGAATCGAAATAGGCATACAAATATCTTTGTTCTGTTCTACGGAAAAAACGATTTCAAAAATAAATGTTTGCTTGAAAAGAATCATAACTTTGTTAATTAGATTCAGCGTTAAAAAATGTCCTTAAATCATATACCATACTTTGGGTACCATATACCTACCTCAATTACACCAAATCGGAATTTGGGCTCAAATCTTCCAACTTCTTCCCAGATTTTCCCTCTCTTTAGTAAACAAACCCCCAGAACAAATATATTTATGAGAACTATTTTGATTCTCGGTTGCCATGACAAGTTTAATATTTTTGGCGAGTTTCATGAGTGTAGGAGTTTTTTCGTGGGCGAACTAACGCGTACAAATTCCGCCATTTCAGTACTGTCAACACTAACTTAATTTTAATTTATATCAGCGACGTGAATCTCTTGAGAATAGAGTTAAGGCTGTAAGTCCAGTGGCGTAGCGTGAGTTTCTGCCGCCCGTTGGGAAATTTTGCCGCCCCCTTCCCCCCCCACAAATTTGTAAATATTCAAATCCCAAAAATTTTGGATTACATAAACAAACAAATTCTATGAAATTTTTATTTATTGGTTTATTCATTCTATCGACTGCAATACGCTGTTCAATGAATATTTTCCGCTTCGTTTTCGTAAGTATTTCGTTGTCTTGTTAGAGACCAACTAAAAATTTCGTTTCGCATCAGCAGCGTATTAGGCTTTCATTTTTCATTTCATTTTTCATTTAACTTCTTTCAAACTCAGTCAACTCGCTTGCGTCAACGTGTAATAGTGGGCATAACAGAGTTGTAGATCTTACGTTTCTCTAGAAAAAAGCTTAAGATGATACTTTTTTTCTAAAACTCTATCATTTTCCGAATAGTTTTTAATAATAATAAATAATAGTAATAATTTTCTGTTTCCGAAATTTCAGAAAAATCAACAAAAGAAACTACTTTTTGCAGCATTAGCTACCTACATTTTCTTTCAAAACATTTTAGTAGGAATTAGTATTTTCTTTTTATTGAAAGGTTATTCTGTTAAAGACAAAACTTTTGGTTTCAGTACCGCCCCGGACAGAATATTATAGGGACGCCAAAATTTAATTATTATGTAAACTGCTGAGCACTTTCGATAATGAGCAAGGTAGTATTATTGCGTATTAGTATATTTCAATTCATGGATTCGTGGATTCGGTCATTGAAATTCAATGCGTAGCCTTTCTGATCACGTAGACTCCCACCTAAATTGCAAAACCAGTAATTCGCATGAAAACATTTGCTGAGGGCGTTCAAATTTTACAGTTGATACCTATGGTTTTTAAATTTCTCCACTCCGTAAATAGTGTGGCAAAGTTTGCCGCCTCCTCGTAAAGTGCCGCCCGGGGCGGACGGCCCCCTCCGCCCCTCCTACGCTATGCCACTGTGTAAGTCCTTATGTTTTTGAGGCTACAAAGTTATGTGTTTAAAGCAAAAAAAGTAGGTACTTTGAAATTTTCATGTTGCTTTTCTTTGACTTTGAAAAAAAGAAGTAATTCCTTCAGAAAAAAAGTACTTGCTAGTTTTTATGCATACAGAATAAAGTATTTACTCAAAAAGTTCATCCGAAAACAGTAAGTACTGTGGCCAAAAGTAAATACTTTATTTTCAGCATTTACTGCATTTTTATGCATATCAAAAAAAGTAAATACTTAGAAATTCTCAAGTAAAAGCATTTACTATCTTTTATGCATATCACCCATTGTGAAGGACTATAGCGAGTCATAAATTTAAATCAAGGTTGAGTTAGAAACTTAATAAAATGTGGTTTCGGGTAGGTCCTAAGAAATACCAGCATATTGACAAAATATGGAAATGAAAATTGTCGATTTGAAAAGGCTTTGACTGATACCAGTTCTTAAAAAGTCGATTTCCAAAATATCAAATACAATTGGCGTCTTTCAATTGCTACTTAAAGTATACTTCAGAATGGGGGTAAAATTGTTTGCTTATTGCTCGAAAACAATGAGCTTTTTTGGAAAAAATATGAAGATGAAAATTGTAGCTTATATGATTTTCCACAAAAAGTCTTTGTGTACCTACTTTTTCATACAATGAATAGATTAAGAGAAAAACTTTCAAGAACTTCATGGGTGTAGCAAGTTAGAAAATTTTCTAAAATTGTTTAATCGATGGGCAACATTTTTTGTGTGAATTGTGTTTTGCTATATCTCCTCGTCGAGTTGTAAGCGAATGAGCTCATTCAAAGCTTGTTCTGGATAGACAATCACTAACTTTATCGACTGCGTTTTGCAATTTTTGTGTGGCCTCTGTAATGGATTTATCTGGCACCAACATTGCAGTATCATCAGCAAAGATGGCCATGATAGCGTTGATTTCCACTGGAATATCCCCTGTATATAATAGATACAGGGTTGGTCCTAGGACACTTCCTTGTACTACACCGGCTTCAATTTTCTTTAGTTCCGAGTATTTTTGGTCACACCCTACTCTAAAGAGTCGGTTCGTAACGATTTCAGTATTTCGTAGTTCATTGTGTTGCGTCTCTAGCCGTGCTTCCGTTTAAACGTTAGTTAAATAATAATTAAGTTAAATAATTAAAATAATTAAAACAAATGACGTCGTTTAAGATGTTTTTATTTGTTATTATCTATTTGTTATTATTGTTATCTTTTTAAAGAGAAAGGCCCGCTGTCTTTGGCTGGGCTGCGACCTGACTTTTCTATCTATGATTATTAACTCTCCCTTCTTCACATTTGGTTCTCTATATTTATAAGTTTACCATCTTACCATCACCAATTACCACCACCAAAACCAGGTCACTTACCATCGAGTTCACCAGAATCAGGCCACACACCGTGGTCACGATCATTCATTCATCGCTATGTAGACTGTAACCCTCATGTCGATCATATGGTGACCCACTCAAGTACTTCTAGGTCAGTGTCATCATCGATCGCAGTTCTAAGGTTTCATATTGCACATTGCACTTGACATACTCTATTGCATTGCAGCTGTTTATTTATGTTTCTGCATTCGTTGCAATAGAGGCGCACATATGGCTTTAGTCAAAATGACGTGCATAGGCAAAGTGTATTGTTCCATAACAATGAATGAATGAATAAATGAAAACTGTGTTTAGTCGGTGTTTTGTTTCATGATTCATTAGGTGACTGGTTGATAGGAATTGGGTAGCGTGCAATGGATGATGTTTAAAGATTTATTTGGGGTTTGAGAATGGTTGTGGCTCTCGGGTCACAACAATTGTTTTGTGTAGGAGATGTGATTAAAGAAGGAGTTAATTAACTTAAGTTGCCTAGGGCCAGTTTTACAAATATTTAACTCGTGGTTCGGCAATTTTAACTCACTGACTTTGGCGAGTTAACTGAATTTCAACGATGGTTCAGGCATTTTATTGGCTACTATAACATACTCAAACTTGAACCATCGCTAAACCCCAGTAATTTCGCCGAAATCAGCCAATAAAAATATTTGAACCACGGATCAAAATTTGAACCACCTTTGTACAACAGGTCTTTAGTGTTGCAAGACAAAATACAAAAATAGACCTTCTAGCTTAAATGAAAATAAACTTAAAAGCCTTAAGACGAAAAAACCAAGAAACTAAATTCTTAATTGTAATGAAAGCAAATTTATTAATTTTTGAGTGCAATACTTTGTTGAATTTTGAAAATCGTCGGTTGAAATTTTTGCATAGTCAAAAACTAAAACAAAAACAACAACAATACCGCAAAGGTAGTACAAATATTTTGTCACTTGGAAAATCTTCTTTTGCACTCGTATATTTGTAATAAAATGAAAAGTACAGATTTTCTTTCATTAGACGCACTCCACGAATGTGGAATTTATAATTCCCCATCAATCCTGTTTGCGTTCTGTCGGGATTTATGGAGGGACTCTGCCGACGAATCGTGTAATCAGGCTCTTTGCCTAACATCCCTGGATAAGAGATACCTACTCTTGATAGATTTGTCACATCTTGCGAGAGGCAGTAAGTACCTTATCTATTCGTCTTTGAAAAACACATTGTTGTTTAAGGTTTCAGAGGCTAAGAAGAGTGGCAATCGATCGCCAGACCCTCGGTCAATGCACTTACCAAGTCTTTTAATGTAGTAATAACCCATTAAGAGGAAAGAAGACAAGAAGCAGGATTAACTACGTGGTACTATGTAAGTATAACTTAAAAGGAGTTAGCTAAGCCTCACTTAACAGGGGAAACTCGCTCCTCTTTTATTGTCTACTATCCCCAATAACTTTGGTAGCGAATAGGGGCAGGGAACCTACTTTTGTTACCAAAAATCGTAAAGAGGTACTCGATGTCACTCTTATAAGCAACTCGGATACTATCTCCGTAGAACAGTGGAAGGTATTGAAAGATGAATCATTCTCTGACCACAAGCTCATAGAATTCTCAATACCCGACACCATAGGTCCCCGTAAACCATTTAGAAACCTCAGAAATACCAACTGGAATATTTTTAATAGGGTAGTAGGAACAGAAATACAAAACCTTAGTACTCATGCGTTGCAAATACCAGAGTTAATAGACAAAGCTACTGATAGCTTAACTGGGATTCTCGGTATAGCTTTTGAAAAAGGATGTCCACTTAAACCAGGGGGAGTGGGTAAAAAGAAACCACCCTGGTGGACAACTCAATTTGGTAATATCAGAAAATATACAAGGAGACTTTTTAATGTTGCCAAGTGGACTAGAACAGATAGTGACTGGGAAATGTATAAGACTAGTCAAAAGAGTTTCAAGATAGAAACACTAAGAGCCAAACGCAGCTCATGGAGGAACTTCTGAAGTCAAGTTGAGAATACCAATGAATCAGCAAGACTCAGGAAAATACTGGCTAAGGGACCTATTACTCTGGGATCTCTTAGGGAACCCAAATGGACATTGGACAGAATCGTGTAGCGAAACACTGGAACTTCTGGTAAACGCTCATTTTCCCAGTTGCACCTCTAACGTGAATAACAACCCGCGAATAGAGCTCTGCATAGAAAACACAACACCAGCCGAGTTGATTACGGAAGAAAAGATAAAGTGGGCTATTAACTCCTTTTCACCGTATAAATCACCTGCTTTAGATGGCGTCTTCCCCATGATGCTACAAAAATGTGAAGACCTTGTAATCCCACACTTAAAAAACATATTCTTAAGTAGCCTGAAATGGGGATATGTTCCTAAGGTGTGGCGGGAAGTCAAGGTAGTTTTTATTCCGAAAGCTGGAAAGCCCAGCCACACAGAAGCTAAATACCCATTAGTCTCACGTCTTTTCTCTTAAAAACATTTGAAAGACTAATAGACTTACATATTCGCAGTACACTGAGCCCGGAAGTCTTGTCTCCAGCCCAGCATGCTTATTCAAAAGGCAAAAGTGTTGAGACAGCACTGCATAGCGTCGTCAGCACAATCGAAAAAACGCTCAAAGATAAAGAATACACCCTTGCTGCCTTTCTAGACATTGAAGGAGCTTTTAACAATGTCCGAAACGAGGCAGTGGAAGGAGCTCTCGTTAACCTTAAAGTACATTCCGCTATCATCAGATGGATAATGTGCATGTTAAGAAACAGACAGATAAACTCGGAGCTAGGAGGAGAACAGATCAAAGTATCTACCTCCAGAGGGACTCCACAAGGGGGGTCCTTTCTCGCTTCTCTGGATACTCGTGATGAACGTAGTTCTAATGAGACTGAAATATAGTGGAGTCAAAGTAGTCGCATATGCGGATGACCTAGCATTACTAGTGACAGGTTAATTTCCCTCCACAATTAGTGAACAAATTAAGAATGCCTTAGTAGTAAATACGTGGACTAAAAACTGCGGTCCGCAAAAAACAGAATTAGTCCTTTTTACGAACAAAAGGAAAATACCAACTTTTCAAATTCCCTTTATTGAGGGGACCCAGCTCAAAATCTCCGATCATGCCAAATATCTGGGTGTGATCTTGGATAAGAAACTGAACTGGAGTCTCAACATTAAAGAAAGAACGAAGAAAGCCATATTTGCTTTCTAATCCTGCAACAGGATATTTGGCAAAACGTGGGGTCCAGGCCCTTAAATTATCAAGTGGATGTACACAGCCATAGTTAGACCTGTACTGACATACGGTAACGTAGTCTGGTGGAGTTCACTTGACAAAGTTACCAACCTTAAAATCATGACAAAGGTACAAAGATTGGCATGTATCGGTATCACTGGTGCAATGAGGTCCACCCCGACAGCGGGTCTGGAAGCTATACTCAACTTAAAACCCTTAGATCTATATATACATGAATCAGCAGCCAAGAGCGCACTTCGGCTTAGCCAAACAAGCAGCTGGAAACAGAGTGCTACAGGTCACTCGCAGATTCTACAGAAATACTCGGGTAATATGGTGTGCACTGACTACATAACACCCCATTTCGACTTCAACAAGCCGTTCACGACAGCCTTTCCTAGTAGAGAGGACTGGCAAATAAACGAGCCGTCAACCGGCGATTCGATGATAGCTATATACACCGACGGTTCGAAGATGGATACAGGTGTTGGTGCAGGGTTCTATTCAGAAACTATTCGGATTATCCAGCTCATTCAGACTTCCTGATTACAGCAGTGTCTTCCAAGCTGAGGTCCTGGCAGTGACAAAATCTGCTAGACAAGTCTCAATGATGGCAATATCACCAATAAAAGCGATTTCTGCCATTTAATTCAAATCGAAGCTTGTTACTTGCTGTCGCGAAGAGCTAAGGGTTCTTGGTCCATAGCACAATATAAGGCTCTGCTGGGTTCCTGGTCACAGTGGTGTCCCAGGTAACGAAAGCGCTGACGAGTTGGCAAGAATCGGATCGACTCTTGATCCTAATCAGGCAATAACTACAGTTCAGGTTCCACCCAGTAATCTTAAACAGTTAATCGAGAGTAGAGCTCTAGCTGCGACGAATAAGCGATGGAGATCGCTCGATAACTGTGTTATAACCAGAAAATTATGGTCTAGTTTCAACAAACAAAAGACCGACACCATCATCCAACTGAATAAAAAGCCTTTATCTCTTCACGTGAGTATCATCACCGGTCACAACCACCTAGGTTACCACAAGAAAAAGATGAAACTCAGTTTAGACGATTTATGCAGGGGATGTGGTGACATAGAGATTCATGAGGATACTCCTCACTACCTGTGTCACTGCCCTGCGCTTTATCATCTCAGAAACAAGCACCTAGGGAGATACTTCTTCAATGACTTGGAAGAACTCTCGGACATTCCAAGCAAAAACATATTGAAATTTATTAATGCTACCAAATGGCTTGAAAATGAAAATCCGTACGCTCTATCAACCACACGACCATGAGATTGGTAACTTATCCAACCACAGTCAATAGGCGTACAAAACATTTCTTCAACGAACGATAACGTAAACCAACCACCGACCTATCATACCCATCTATCAGACGTTGCATGGAGCCACTGCTCCTACGGGCGTGATATAGGGATGACTTCTCAAGTGGGGGCAAAAGAAGCATCACGCTTTTGAAAAGTGTTATCTTCCCAGCCAGGTGATTATATAATGACAGTTAACGAACGGATACATATACCAACCACTGACCTATCATACCCATCTACCAGACGTTGCATGGAGCCACTGCTCCTACGGGCCTGATGGAGGGATGATTTCTTTAATGGGGGCAAAGGAAGGATCACGCTTTTGAAAGGCGTTTTCCTCTCCTCAGCCTGGTGGTTATGTACCAACGGATACTCCTCCAACGACCAAGAAATACTCACCGACTTTTCAGGCTATTGCCTGCTGAAACTCTTCAACACCCTTAACGGGCTTGAATTAACATGGGATGTATCATAGGTTTCTTTTCATAAGGTTCACAATCCCTAGGGTACCACAATGGATCTACATTGATCTAAGTGTGACCCTTCAAAGAGTGCAGACCCAAATATTCCCATAATTGCATTGAGGGCAGTATAGTATGCATAGTTATTGATAGACAGAGACTGCTTTCGAAAATCACTTTTTTATTAATCTTCAATGCCCCAAAAAGTAGTCAATAAATTGAATTTAGTTTCGAATTTATAAATAAAACGAGTTTATTAATTAATTTTCATGAATATTTATGAGCTTAATTTGATAAACAAAACCCCAGTCCCATTTTATCTTATCTTACCATTCCAACTTTCAACCAAAAAATATGCGTGCTGTGCTGTTGTAGGTCTGCACAGATAGACCCATCCTCATCATATAGCTTAATTTGGTTTTTGATTGGAGTTTCATAGTTCCCAAAAGAAGAAGTAAATACAAAAATACCAAAAATAAATTGTACGAGTAGAAATGTAGATAACAACAAAAAAAAACACCACCCTTGATGATGTTTGGAATAAAGGCAAATGTACTGCGAAAAGCTGTCAGCTGGTTGGGTTGTTCATGCTTACAATCCGTATATAGCTGATGATGAGTTGAATAAAACATAAAACTAAATGAACGAAATCATTGAAGCTCACAGTCAATTCCATCATGCCCATGATGAAGAGCCCATTTAATCCTCATACAGCATGTTGCACCTCTATTAAAAAGAATTTTACAAATTTTTTTTTTTAAAGGATTTATGTACATCCATCATCAAATTGTTTATCCTTAGTTAAGCTTTAATCAAAGTTATTCAACCATCGTGTTCATAATTTTTCATTTTTTGGGTTGTTTCCTTTGTCAAAAATGAAAAGCATTGCGTTTGATGGCTTTTTCTTTTCTCTCCAACAGCTGTAATAATGGCCTTAGGGTATACAAAGGCGATAGATACACCCTTTCAGATGTGTTTTTATGGTCTGTGAGAATATTAACAGAGCTGTCTTTGTGGATTGAAAGAAAAAGATAAATCATTTGGTGGAATATGTTTGAAATTTCACACAAAACATTTACAAATGTTGTTGTTTATTAGAGATGATAAGGTTCGTCAAAATGGCACCGCTACAATGTTAATTGAAAAATCTAATGATGTATGAGTTACGTGCTAGTTAAGTGGTAATATGGTGCTGGAAATCCTAGCACAGCACTTGATTACTCTTCCCTGAATTCCATGGTCCATTTTAACCAATTTCGAGGGGTGGTAGTGGCAGTGTAACTTGACTGCTAAGTTAGCATTACTGCGGACTGTTTTTAAAAATACAATTTCGACAATTTTTTTCTTTCGCGACCTATTTACAACAAAGGGTGATGGGCAAATTGGACGTAAGACCAACAAAAATGAAATGCATATCAAATGAAGGGTTGTTTTAAGTACATCATTTTTTATGGGGGCAAAACCAAAATCCACCGGAGAACAGAGATAGAGCCAATAGAATGACCGCATCTATACCTGAAATTATGTGCTTATACACAGCTTTAACCTGGATTTCATGGAAATCTTGCTTCATAAAAAGCTTAAAAAAGAGTTATAATAAAAAAAACACAATCTATCACTCTACAATCTATAACTATTCGATTAAACCGGAGTGTAAGGCTTTAGTTTTAATTTATGAAGACCGTAAATATTTCTGTGATCAATGTTTTATCCTTATAATAAAAGAATATGAAGAAAATTTGAAAAGAAATTCTTCTGATTAAGTGATGTAGTGAGTGAATATTTATTTATAATTCAAGTTAAAAGTTCAAGTGAGCTCAACTCCATATTGCGTTTTGCCCAGGTACTATAGTTGGGCTCATCAGCTAGATGCCTATCGTACCCTTCTAAGACGTAATTATGTATCGATGCTTACCGGCTAATATAAAAATCACAGCATAGGAGATACTGTGAACTTTATTTTTCTAAGCGAATAATAAAATTCGTACCTAAGGCGGACCGCAATATGGAGTTGAGCTCACTTGAACTTTTAACTTGAATTATAAATATTCAGTCACCATCTGCATTACTGCGGACTATTTTTAAAAATACAATCTCGACAATTTTTTTATTTCACAAAAAATTTACAACAAATTTACGACATTCATTCATTTTTCTCTTAAGAGTTTATTTTACCCTTTTTTGAGGAGTGGTAGTGCTATTTGACCATCAAGCTAGCATTACCGGGAGTTATTTTTTAAAAAACATGTGCGACAACTCACGACAAATCTACGACAGTTAAAACAATTATTAGATTCTCAAAATTCTGAACTTTTAATGCTTACTTGACGGACATGTCAAAATTGGAGTTTCACACTTAGGTACAGCTGTATTCATTATTGAATTCACTAAAACATCTCTCAACGGGTTAATAATCACGCAGTGTCTGTATAAGTTTTTACTAAGCCTCTTTTCAAAGTTGCGTATATCCTGATTTATAAGACATTTTCCGAACCATTTACGTCACAATGCTTTTGTGTCAAATAAAGTACCAACGACCAACGAGAGAAATCTATTACGTTTACTATTCAACCTCTAAATAGCTCTATTCAACGTCACATTACTTTAGTGCATAGCATTTCCAATTGTAGAGGCATTATAAACTTTCACAGTCTCTAAAATGCGTTTGTTAATAAGGCTATTACGGTAAAAGAATTTTTTTCTTAAAACATGCCCAAAAATCATTTCTGAAATTATATTTACATTACTAAGAAGCACCCTCTATATTGAACAAAAATACACATAAGTAGGTACCATGGCCTTATAGTTCCTGTAGTTAAACATATCCATATTGTAACGAAGTGTTACACTTTTCACTCCCCCCCCCCCCACACCGAGCATTCAACAATTAATCACCGATCCGTCACCGCCCATTTATAAATACTGTATTATAGGGTCCTATCAGCATCCTACATAACCATTAAACCGCCATAGATCAGATAGATCAGTTATCAGTCATCAACATAAACTACCAGCACCCTACATCACCATTAATACACACCATCACCCTGCATAACCAAACCACCAAATATCTATAAAAAACACTTTTTTTAACAAGCTAATCTGTTAAATGAACAAATTTGTGGTCTAGATTATATTGAAATTGTTGTAAGTCTCTTCCTTATTGACCGCAAAAAAGATTTGAAGAAAAATAAAATAAAAACAATAAACAAAGAGAATTTTTTTTATATTAGTTGTACTTTATTTTTCTAAATACCGAATGCATTTCGGAAGGCATTGGCCTACCATCTTCAGCGTAATACGCGTGACAACTGAAAAGGTTTAGAATTAAATGCAAATTAATGCAATAACAAAATTAACAACAGAGAGTAACATTAATATTTTTTATATGTAACCATTCAACACATACAAATTATTTGGCAAGAGAGAGTAAATTAGATGATATTGGACTCTCATCTATGTTCATTAAATTTTCGTTGATGTTTATGTAAATGGATTCATATGCGTCCAGTTTCGATGGAAGAGGTACACTTTTTACTAACTTGTAATTGTCGATGAGAGGTGTCATATTATGGGGTTCTGTGTTGGTTAAATCAAATGCGTGAGCTGCAACAGCTTTTTGAATATCTTTGTTGTTGATGTACCTCTGATGTTCAGCTATGCGACACTCAACAGCACGCTTAGTCTGGCCGATGTACTTGCTGCCACAGGTAGGACAAGTGATTTGGTAGATTCCGCTTTTCTTGTTCATGGGTTTGACATCTTTCGAAGAACCAAGAGAAGAGCTTAATTTGTTTTTGTTCGAGTTTACGATAGTCAAATTGGCTTTACTAAATGAGTGTTTAAGTTCATTGCAGATTTTAGGCACAAATGAAAGTGCGACACGACGTTCATCGTTGTTGTGCTGTGCATTTTGAGAGAAAAGAGTAGAACAATTCCTTTTCTTTATTCTTTGCGTGTGTTTCTTAATCAAGCGGTCGATGAGGGAATTTTTATAACCGTTGACTTGAGCTAAATGAAGAATTTGTTCATATTCTCTTTTGTAATCAGAAACGGAAAGAGGTAACCGACACATGCGATAAATCATCGAATTGAATGATGCTATTTTGTTTTGAAAAGAGCAATATGAATCGTGTGTAATGTATCTATCGGTGGTTGTTGATTTTCTGTACACGTCAAATTGAATTTTCTGACCAAAGCGTTTTATTTTCAAGTCGAGAAATGATAATGTGTGATCAGATGCATCCTCCAATTCATAAGTAAAGTTGATACTGCTGTGACGACTATTGATGAGATGTAAAACACGGTCAACATCAGATCGTTTGACAACAGCAAAAGTGTCGTCAACATAACGCCACCAAATTCTTGGGAACATATCTTCGTCTTTCATTTCTCTCTCTAATTTGCACATAAACGCTTCAGCGATAAATGGTGAGAGACTATTGCCCATACTGCAGCCAAAATCATTGGAATAATATGTATCTCTAAATTGAAAACAATTGTATTTCATGCATGTTTCTATTGCAAAAATATATGCGTTGGTATGTTCTATTGAAACATTCGATTTTTGTAGGTGTTCTTTAATGGCATCTATAGCTATATTGACTGGAACGTTGGGAAAGAGTGCAGTTACATCGAAAGAAATCATGATTTCATCCTCTGCCAATTCGATGTCTTTTACTCTCTCAATAAATTCAAAGGAATTTTCGACTGAGAAACCTTCAAACCTACCAAACTTTTTCATTTCAGACATAAGCCATTTTGCCGGTTTGTCGAAAGGTGAATTAACACATGAAACAATTTTTCTCATCTTATCGCCACTCTTATGAATTTTCGGCAAACCATACATAAGGGGTACTTGGGGGATCGATTCTCTCAAACGATATTTGTTTACGTTGAAAGCTTTATGTAGAACGTCGATGATAGATTTCGAGTCTTTAACCATTTTATTAAGCGGATAACGGCAAACCTTAAAATTATCTTCATTGATAGACTGGAACATCCTTTCATTGTAATCGTCTTTGTTGATTACAACTACTTTATTGCCTTTGTCAGATTTCATGTAAAATACGTTCCGGTTTTTCAAAGATTTAAGTGCACGATTCCATTTAATGGTGTCGGAGTCTGGTTTATTCCTCATAGCAAAACTTTTTGTTTCAATGATAACTTCCGAAGCTTTTTCTCTTATTTGTTTTTTGACATCAAATGGTTTGTATTGTATTGCTGTTTCAATGTCAGCAATAACGTCGATGAGTGGAAGTGAAAGAGGTTTAACCGAAAAATTCAAACCGCGATTAAGTAAACTCATTTCATCGGGACTAAAGCTTTCATTTGATAAATTCACAACTAAATTTTCTACCTCTTTTATCACGGGTTTGGGTTCGATGGATTGAACTTTATGTTTTAACAAGATAGCTAATTTTTTGGAGTGCTTTGTTCGTTTTTTATGAAATATATTTTCAGCACGGTTAATTATTATAGACTGTTTAGTTGCAAAACAATTGTAAAAAATTTCATTTTGTAGACTTTTTGTCATTTTGAGGTGTAACTCGTATAACTGCAATTGTAAAGCATCCAAATTCCTGTAATGATTCTCTATTTCCGATTTTAGCCAATTTAATTTTGCCGTACGAATAACTTTTTCGGTGCGTGTGTTTGATAATGCACAAGATATTTTCATAAAATGCGGAAAAACATTGTTTATTTTGCATTGTTTGAGGAAAACGATATCTGCTTTAATTCTTTTTACTTTCGTTAGCAAACGCAAATAAATGTTCAAGTCTTGTTTGGAATACATTATGAATAAAAAACACTTTTTTTAACAAGTTAATCTGTTAAATGAACAAATTTGTGGTCTAGATTATATTGAAATTGTTGTAAGTCTCTTCCTTAAAATTCCTTTGAATTTATTGAGAGAGTAAAAGACATCGAATTGGCAGAGGATGAAATCATGATTTCTTTCGATGTAACTGCACTCTTTCCCAACGTTCCAGTCAATATAGCTATAGATGCCATTAAAGAACACCTACAAAAATCGAATGTTTCAATAGAACATACCAACGCATATATTTTTGCAATAGAAACATGCATGAAATACAATTGTTTTCAATTTAGAGATACATATTATTCCAATGATTTTGGCTGCAGTATGGGCAATAGTCTCTCACCATTTATCGCTGAAGCGTTTATGTGCAAATTAGAGAGAGAAATGAAAGACGAAGATATGTTCCCAAGAATTTGGTGGCGTTATGTTGACGACACTTTTGCTGTTGTCAAACGATCTGATGTTGACCGTGTTTTACATCTCATCAATAGTCGTCACAGCAGTATCAACTTTACTTATGAATTGGAGGATGCATCTGATCACACATTATCATTTCTCGACTTGAAAATAAAACGCTTTGGTCAGAAAATTCAATTTGACGTGTACAGAAAATCAACAACCACCGATAGATACATTACACACGATTCATATTGCTCTTTTCAAAACAAAATAGCATCATTCAATTCGATGATTTATCGCATGTGTCGGTTACCTCTTTCCGTTTCTGATTACAAAAGAGAATATGAACAAATTCTTCATTTAGCTCAAGTCAACGGTTATAAAAATTCCCTCATCGACCGCTTGATTAAGAAACACACGCAAAGAATAAAGAAAAGGAATTGTTCTACTCTTTTCTCTCAAAATGCACAGCACAACAACGATGAACGTCGTGTCGCACTTTCATTTGTGCCTAAAATCTGCAATGAACTTAAACACTCATTTAGTAAAGCCAATTTGACTATCGTAAACTCGAACAAAAACAAATTAAGCTCTTCTCTTGGTTCTTCGAAAGATGTCAAACCCATGAACAAGAAAAGCGGAATCTACCAAATCACTTGTCCTACCTGTGGCAGCAAGTACATCGGCCAGACTAAGCGTGCTGTTGAGTGTCGCATAGCTGAACATCAGAGGTACATCAACAACAAAGATATTCAAAAAGCTGTTGCAGCTCACGCATTTGATTTAACCAACACAGAACCCCATAATATGACACCTCTCATCGACAATTACAAGTTAGTAAAAAGTGTACCTCTTCCATCGAAACTGGACGCATATGAATCCATTTACATAAACATCAACGAAAATTTAATGAACATAGATGAGAGTCCAATATCATCTAATTTACTCTCTCTTGCCAAATAATTTGTATGTGTTGAATGGTTACATATAAAAAATATTAATGTTACTCTCTGTTGTTAATTTTGTTATTGCATTAATTTGCATTTAATTCTAAACCTTTTCAGTTGTCACGCGTATTACGCTGAAGATGGTAGGCCAATGCCTTCCGAAATGCATTCGGTATTTAGAAAAATAAAGTACAACTAATATAAAAAAAATTCTCTTTGTTTATTGTTTTTATTTTATTTTTCTTCAAATCTTTTTTGCGGTCAATAAGGAAGAGACTTACAACAATTTCAATACACCAAATATCTTCCTACATCCATATCAACATACGCCCGCCACCACCCACCGAATGATCACCAACCACAGCACACAAAATTCCATTGTATACACTCTGTAAAAGCAACAACAACTGTGCACTGCATTCGGTGGTTTCAACATCATACGCTTTTTACATTTGTCCACCTTACAATTCGCACTGTCTTGTGGCACAAAAATCATCATGACGAGGTACAAATTTACGAATAAGCCGAAGCTTAATACCTCAAATTAATTCCTAATTATTTATTAATTGCGGGTTTTATTTAAGAGAGTTAAGTTTCCAGGGGTTCATCGTTTTTTGCACACCTTGATAAGCTTAAGTACTTTACTTGATGAACCGTGAACCATTTAAAGACAACCTTTTGACCTCCGCCGCCGTTAAAAGCCTGTTTTTTTGGGTTAGAATCAGATTCCTCCTAGCGTTTGCTCTCCATGCCTGCTTTTTGGAGTTGGTTCAGGGCTAAGCCTCCTTGTTCTCCCTTGGACACTTGGACTAGCCTTGGGCTGGAATCAGATTCCTACCATTGTTCTCCCTGCCTGCTCTTTGGAGTTGGTTCCGGATCAAACCCTTTGTTCTCCCTTGGATTAGCCTTGGCCTGGAATCATATTGCTTCCGTTTAATCCCCATTTCACTTCTTCTAAGTGAATTTTGTGGGCAGAATCTATCTCTTCTTATTAATAAAATATAGAGAAAGTATTATAAAGCTAATGTTTAACCCAAGTTTCATCTGCTTTTTATCGGTTATACCGAGGACTACGACGAGTCTACCTCAGCCTCGAATAAAAAGCATCACAATATATGTAAATTAGGAAGGTCCTTATAAATTTCATTGTTTAGTTGAAGTTGGCACAACTCCCTAAAATTTCTTACTTACTGGTCTGTAAGATATAAGATTGAGTTTTTTGAGGGCTTTTTTTTATTACAAAATCTTGGCAGTAATTACCCAACCCCAAATTAGTCAACTACACTCGCTAGTGAGTTGTGTACATAACATATATTAGCCCTGTTATTTAGTGCATTTTTATCTTTGCTTTAAAATAAGTAGCATTTTAAATGCAACAACAGTTTTGTATAGCATCGTACTGTTGTTGTATTTAACATGTTACTTTTTTCAAGCGAGGATAAAAATGCACTAAAAAGCATTGTCTCGTACAGTTAGGATGGTCTCCATTTCGGAGTTGGTATGACTTTGCAGTCGCTTATTATGTGATACAGCGTGTTTTTAAGCCACTTCTGTAACCATTTCAATTTGAAGGTCACGATGTAGATAGCTATTTCTAATATACCAAGGGGCATTTATTACTCCATGAAAGACCTTGCTTTGGAATTTTGGATGGGTTCCTCATTTGTTTTCTTTGTACACCCCCCTAGTTGAATATCATATGTCCAAATGGGTTATAATACTTGCTTATAAATAACATTAGTTTGGTCTGGATAGATAGGTCAGAGTTCCAGTAAAATTTTTTGTACTTCAAGTTTAGTTTTTCCCTTTTCTTTTTGATGTGCTCTTTCCATTTAAGCCTTGCATCCAAAGTCATTACAAGGTATCTGGCGGTATTGAAGTAAGGTACTTGTGTACTATTAATAAGAATTGGAACATTGTTTATGTTTTTGTTTGTAAAGTTTATATGCGTCGATTTTGTTTTGTTTAATTTGATACGCCACTTTGGGTCCAATCAACTTTATCGACCGCATTTTGCAGTTTTTGTGTAGCCTTCGTAAGGGATTTATCTGGCAACAATATTGCAGTATCATCAGCAAAAGTGGCCATCATAGCGTTGATGTCCACTGGAAAATCCCTTGTGTATAATAGATACAGGGTTGGTCCTAGGACACTTCCTTGTGGTACACCGGCTCCAATTTTATCTGGTTCCAAGTAATTTTGGTCGTACCGTACTCTAAAGAGTCGGTTCGTAACGTAGAATTTCAGTATTTCGTAGTACTGCCTGGGAAGGTCCCTATCAGTTTGTAGTCAAGTCCCAAGTGCCAAACCTTGTCAAGAGCTTGAGCAACATCTCAGAATATAGCCGAGCATACTTGTCTATCGTCTATCGTGTAATGTTTATTTCTAAATCCAAACTGATGGCACGGAATTAGTCTTTTTTCTTCTATTATTTTGATAAGCCTTTTCAGGAGCAGTTTTTCGAAAACTTTTGCCATGATTGGTATAAGCGATATAGGTCTATAAGTTGTTACTTCTGTTGGTGGCTTACCTTGTTTAGGTATAACAATGACTTCTGCAATTTTCCAATGATGTGCCAAACATTTTAGCTTAAGGCATGCGTTTATTATAAATTGGAATTTATTGAAGGCTATTAAAGGCATTTCTTTCAAAACCTGAGCAGTTATTAGATCGTACCCTGGTGATTTTTTGTTAGACAACTTCTGTTGACAAATGCTTCTTACTTCTTTGAGCGTGAGAAAAGGTATTTCACATTTGTCGTTTCTATCAACAAACTATAAGGGATTTGTAGCTGTGTTTGCTGGGAATGGCTTAAAAACATTCGCTAGATGTTCAGCGAAGAGATCAGCCTTTTGTTTCGGATTTCCGATCCATTTACCATTTTGAGATTTTATTGGCGGGTTTTGTGTGTGTGGTCATTTTAGGATTTAGGCGCTTAGGTGCTTTCCATAAGGAATATTCTGTAGAAGCATCCGCCATGCCGTCAGACTATTCAGGAATCTACTCAGTGAATCGTTTTTAAACTCACAGATTCTTTTCTTTAGTTCGTTGTTAAGATGGTTAAAAACTGCCTTACCTGGGAATCTCGTAACTTGCCATTTTGTTCGAGATCTTCTTTTTTCCAATATCAGCTCCTTTATTTCGTATTTTCTCTTTCTCTTCAGTTCAAAAAAGTTGGAGTACTTTCTTCTGTTACACATAAGCAATAAATTGTTCTACTTCATGATCAATTTGTTCAATTGTTTGCATCTTAGCTTTATAAAACTTTCAAGTTTATCGCTTCATAGCTGGCCTCAAAAAAGCTAAGCCAGTTGACGAGCGAGTAGGAGGAGTTTCCCAGTTGGTGATTTTTTGTTAGACAATGCATGTTGACACATCCTTCTTACTATTCTCCTATGTTGACACATCCTTCAGTAAGGAGATTAGCCTGCTGTTTCGGGTTTTCGATCCACTTACCATCTCTTGTTGAGGTTTTATTGGCGGAATTTGTATCTGGGTCTGGGTCTGGGAATAGTTTTTCGAAAAAAATTTCACCATTTAAGCAAAGCATACTGTTCTTTTGAGTAATAAAAGCTTAGTGGTGAGAAAAAAACGAGAATGAAAGCCCCTTTCAGTTAACAGTTTGCAGAAAAATTGTTCTATGCAAAAACAAATAAAGGGTGTTTTTTTAGACGTGTGGTTTTCAAGAAGAAATATAATTTAATGTTATGGCGAAGAATTAAGCTTTTTTATAAAGATAGGGGTTTGCCATTATGTTTTTAAAATGATTTCGGGCAAGTAGCCACCGCAGCTGGCTCGAATAAATTCCAGCCGAGAGGCCAAATTTTCGACCACCAATTTTCGATGCGATGACGGATGGACTTAATCGGGTCTTCTTCCATACTCTGCTCCACAGCAGCAATAGCGTCTTCGGTGCGCACTGTTCGGCGTTTCTGAGGATCCGCATTATCCACTAGAGTAAACGTCGTACGAAACCGATCCATGGTTGCTTGAATTACCGACTCTGCTGGGCGATTATGTCGACCAAATATTGGACGCAGCGTGCGATGCGTCGCGCGAACCGAACCATTATTTTGGTAAAAAAGTTGCACGATTTGCAAACGTTATTCAGGAGTAAGTCTTTTCATTATGAAATGGCAAACTAAACTGAGTATAAATCAAGTGACAGCTATCAAAAAGACCAACTCCAAACAAAGTATTGCCAGATTGAAAACCACACGTCTAAGAAAAACACCCTTTATATACTTAATGTATGGCTTAAGTGAAATAGAAGCGGTACAAGCCCCTTAAAACTAAATTATTGATTAACGAAACTTCGCTTTTTTATAAAAAAAAAAAAAAACAAAAAATAAAATCTCGCAAAATAATAATCCTCCTTTTAATAATCTCGCAATTGCAAAGTATCGCATTGTTATATCAAACCAAAAAATCTAGAATATATCAATCAGCATACAAAATCTCGCAAATCAAAATTTTGCAAGTTCAAATTCAAATCTCACATAAGAATCGCTCTCAGTTTCGCACCAAAAAAATAACTTGCGAACCAAAAAAAGAAACTCGAAAATGAAAAATTTTTTCTAAGGCTTTTATTGTTTTCCAAAACCTATTTTTAATTATTTTTATTTTAATTGTTGTTGCGCGAGATTTCGTTATTGCGGAATTGCTAAAATGGGGAATTTTTTGTTGCGAGATTATGAAAAGCGGAGTTTTGTAAATTTACGGGATTTCTTAATTCTTTCCCCACCCATGTCAAATGCGGAATAAATTCATCTAGAAAAAAATGTCTGATATTTAATATCGTTTTCCCGATAAATCCTTTTCAAACAAATCTTTTTCCCTCTTTAACACAAATGGATAATGTCTACATTTTATCCCTAGATGACTTTTGAATTAAGATAAAATCGTCAAAGAGCTTAAATGTCATCCGAAATAATTTTACCATAATCGTATTTTCTTGCTGATTTAGTTTCTATTATAATTTGTTTTTGATACTTGAACTTGAAGTCAAAGCACAATTGACTAACAATGAAAAACTCAACGTCTCCTTATATTCTATTTACCTTCATTTTCCTCTATTTTTCAACAACAGCATCTGCATGTTTTGTCCTTGGTGGTTTATGATATTCTATTTAAAATCGTTTCCCATATCAAAGGTTTATTCTCCTGGAAATGATAAGACTATTAAACCTAACTGTGCAGCATTGCATATACCAGATTGTACCTCTCCAACCAACAATACGAGTAGGTACTTTTACCTACAGATACCTTTGCTTTCAGCTTTTATAGCTATTTGTAAAGATAGATGAATATTGTGTATATTGTTATTTTTCAAAGTTTTATTTTATATAATATCATTTTAGTGTCATGATAATAGACTTTCCATCATCGTCAAAAAGAAACAAAATAAACACAAAACAAAACCACATAAAAGCGAGAGACAGTAAAATCAATAGAATGACGTAGGAAGGTACCTACATTATGTACGTGTAATCTTGAAAAAGGTATGCTCTAATAATGATGACAAATATAGCATCATAATATAGATTCTGTATAGTATTGTTCAAGTCTATTATAACAAGGATGTCAATTTGTGTTTAAAAGTTTTGTATAGCAAAGTTAGTAGAAAAGGTTACGCAATGTATCACATCATTTACACCATCATCGTATAGCAACTGTGGAGCCATAAAATTTACATAAATTCCAATGTAATTAAGTTAAGAGTCGGTTTTCTAATTTATTTTCTATTTTGAAGGTTCCATATATGTTTATATGTATATGTTTGTGGCGAAGAATACATTAAATTCCCATTTCTACTTAAAAATAACTCCCAGACATACGAGTAAAAAAATAAAAACGGAAACACCATGTGATTTCATCAAAAACTCGATGTAAACAAAACAGCTTGTGAAGATGTTTTCAAAATAACAGGTCTAGACAGAAAGAAGGGTATTCAATAGTGAAATGTATGCGATAATGATCCACATCCTGCACTAAGAAAGTTTTAGGACAATTCAATTAAACCCCAGATGTCTTCAGCTGCCACGTCACTAAGATACTTTTAATTAATTAATTCATTTGCTGATACGAAACTTAAATATTTAAGTAGAACTTAAGCGCTTATGGGACAGCCTACGCAAAGGGAAAAGTAAAACATAAGCTTTTAAGTAGAACATAAATACTTAGGTTTCGTATCAGCAAACGGGTCTTAGTCAATTATATAAATTTTTACCAAACATCAGAGTTGAAAGATACTCTAACTACTTGCATTATAGGGAAGTAAGTATCTGATCTTATAAGGTTAATCTCAGTTTAGAATATCGGACTTAGCTCAAACAAACTATAGGAACAACAAGTAACCAATATTTAATAGTTGGCCCTGATTGTATAGATACCTCCTAGGGCCTGAGGGTGTCATTCAACGCAAGCAAAGCTATAATGTACGTTTTACCATCTGTTCTATATTTAACTGTGTCTCCTCTCTTTCCGATTGGATGGAAACTGCATTTGTCCAGCCAGTCCCTAAAAATTCAAATCTTCTTCCCGTCTGAAATGTATTTAATTAAATTTTTGTATACTCCAAGCCATCAGAGATGCCACTGCTGACGTGCTGGGCTTTGCACGACCACCACAGCGAAACCCCTTGTTCGACGAAGAATGCCGACAAGTACATGCAGCCAAACAACAGTCATACAAAGCGGCGCTGCATAGAAAGACCAGAGCTGCTCGCGAACTCTACGAGCAGAAGAGGAGAGAGGAACACAAGTTTCTAAGAAGGAAAAAGAAAGAAATGGAGGGATGCCATTGCAGGAATGAAGCTTGGAAGTTTTACCAAAAGGTAAAGAGAACCTCCCAGGGTTACAAGGCCCGGACCGTAGCCTGCAAGGATGATCAGGTGAACATCGCAGTGGAATCGCAGCGGTGCGGAGGATATGGAAAAATCATTTCTGCAAATTGTATAACGGCGATGACGAACCAAATTCCGCTACCATGCAGATTGCACCATTCAACCTGGACGACACGTAGGCCAACAATTCCGTCCACCCGGTCTCGACGAAGTAAGGATAGCTATATCTTAGCTTAAGTCCAATAAAGCTGCTGGAGCTGATGGCCTTGCAGCCGAGCTATTCAAAGCGGCTGGTGATATTATATCTTCTTAAAAATAAAATACAATATTTATAAAATAACAATATAACTTCTTTATTACATGAGGTCCAATCGAATAATAAAAATTAATAATAAGTAAAAGAGTTTATAGAAAAATCAGAGATGAGCTAAATAATATTTTACAAAGTATATAAGTATAAAAATGAAACAAGTGATTATTTTATTAAGAAACACTACAGTCTTCGCCACTTATTAAATGATTTTAGGAACATTTAAAACGAGCAGGAATACGTCTATTTCTGGTGGATCTTCTTAATTCTTGTTGAACTAATGGTTGATGGTTGTTTGATGGAACAGATTGTTCTAAGTTCTCTTGATGAGGATTTTCTTGAAAATTATTTGAGATGGTGGGAACATTATTAAAATTAGTCTTGCTTGGTCTCGGGATTTCATTACTTTGACGTGGCATAAATGAAACGGATTTCTTCTTTATCAGTGTTGATTGTAGCTGATTGATATGCCGTTTTATTAATCGACCAGAGTCAAGATCAATTAAGTAGTGACGATCACCAAGTTTCTTCTTTACCTCTCCAAACTGCCATTTGTTAAGACTTTTAACTTGCACTCTCTCTCCCACTTGAATTAATCGGAACGGTTTGGACTTTAGTTTAGACGGCTGTGGGTGGAACGGAAAAATAGCATCCATTCGGATTCTTAGTTTTCTATGAAGATAAAGTTCTGATGGTGATTTTCCACATAAAAGAGGTGTAGCATGGTATCTTAAAAGAATGTTTTGTATTTTAATTTCGATTGAAGCTGGGTCATTTGATAGAGCTTTTAGTCTATTTTTAAGTGTTTGAATATTCCGTTCGGCAAGTCCATTTGTTGCAGGATGTTCTGGGGCTATACATTTTTGAAAAATTCCATGAGTTGTACAAAAAATTTGAAATTCTTCACTTCGGAAAATTGAAGCATTGTCCGAAACCATAACTTGGGGATATCCTGTATTGTCTTTGAACTAGATGGTGTGTTTTTGATTACTCTAACTTCGGTCCATTTCGATTTGGCATCTACGCAAACCAAAAAGTAAACATTTTGAAAAGGTCCAGCGTAATCGATATGGATACGTTCCCAGTTTTCTTGAGGTTGATCCCACGGATGTACTGGAGCTTTTGGTGGATTTGACCTGTTCGTTGCACAGTTTTCGCAATTTCTTACTAACCGCTCAATATCTTTGTCAATGTTTTGCCAATAAACATATCTTCGAGTCAGTTGTTTCATTTTTGTTATACCCAGGTGAGTTGTATGAAGTTCCGATAAAATTTTTGGGCGTAAGGTATGTGGAATGAGGATTCGATCTTTTCGAAATATAATTCCATCTTTGAGTGTAAATTCCGAATCATTTGAACTTGTTTGTAGGTCATTGATTGTTTTTTGAAGTTCAGAATCCTTTTCAGTTTCGTCCTTTATAATTTGTGCAGTAATTTCTTCACTTGAAATTTGAAATAAAGTTTCAGCATACAAATTGTTAACTTCTTCACCAATTGCTTGGTCTGCTAAGGATTCTGAATTTTGAACTGGACTTCGTGACAAACAGTCAACGTTTTGATTAGCTTCACCAGGTTTGAATTGAACTGAATAATTGAATCCGGAAAGAAATGAGGCATATCTTAGTAACCTAGCTGACGTCATTTGTGGTAATGCTTTATGTGGATGAAGGATTCGGGTTAATGGCTGGTTATCTGTCACAAGCAAGAAATGTCTTCCATAGATATATTTGTAAAAATATGTTGTACCAAATATAATTGCTAGTGCTTCACGGTCTAGCTGACTATAGTTTTGTTCGGATTTCGTCAAAGAACGGGAAGCATATGCAATTGGTTTTTTCAATTCCGTTGAGAGTATGACTTAACACAGCAGCTATACCAAAAGGACTGGCATCAGTTGTTAAAACGACAGGTAAGGTAGGGTTGAATGGCATAAGTATCCGATCGCTGCATAGTTCTGTCTTTAATTTTATGAAAGCTGATTCGCATTTTGAAGACCAGTACCATTTTTGTCCTTTCTGGAGAAAACATCTTAAATCATGAGTCATAGTTGAGAAATTTGGAATGAATCTAGAATAATATGTCACAAGTCCAAGAAATTGTTTCACTTCATCTTGGTTTGAAGGAGAATGCATATCCTTTATAGCTCGTATTTTTGTAGGAGATTTACATATCTTGTTAAATTCAACAACGTGTCCTAAATATTCAATTCTATTTTGTAAGAATGAACACTTCTTTTTATTAATATGTAATTCATGTTGAGTAAGCTTTTTAAGACATGCAGTGAGATTTTGAAGACATTCACTACGTGATGGACCGTGAATAATAATGTCGTCGAAGTAAGCTTCAACGCCTTGAAGTCCTTGAAGAATTTGACATAATATTCGATTAAAGTCTGAAGGTGCCGTTTTTATTCCAAAACTAAGTCGATTCATTCGATAAGTGCCTCGATGTGTTGATATCGTTTGAATTTTGCTGCTTTCTTCGTCGACTTTCAAATGTAGATAAGCCTTGTATAAATCTAACTTGCAGAAAAATTTAGAATTTCGTAGACTATGTAAAACGTCATCAATCCGCCTAATTGGATGATTCGCTTGAACAAGGCGTTCGTTGACACCACATTTGTAGTCTACACATAGCCGTACTCCACCATCTTGTTTCGGTATGATTACCAATGGAGAACCCCAATCACTTGCAGAAACTAAAGAAATAATTCCGTCTTTTTCGAGTGACTCAAGTTCTTTGTCGACTTTTTCTAAAAGAGCATAGGGGACACTTCGCTCACGTGTAAAAATAGGCTTGGCTCCGTTTCTGAGTTGTAGAGAAAATTGAAAGTTTGGAACACAGCCGACCTTATCTTCAAAAATGTATGAAAACGGTTTGAGAATGTCCTCGATTGAGGTGTTTGATTGAATGTGAAAAACTGTCGGTGGTTGTATCGCTTTTGACGTATTTAAATCAATTTTCTTAAGTTCGATACCTAGACTTCTAATCCACTGTCTACCTAGAAGTGCATCATGACCTTCTGGAACAACGTGTAACTCACCAGTTATTTCTTTACCACCATAGGCAACGTTAAGCGAAAGTTTTCCTAGAGGTTTGATAATATTGTCTGAGTATGATCGAAAAGAAACTTGGGACTTGACCAAGGGAATATTTAAATCAAGGCGTCGAAAATCATTTTCAGCAAGCAGAGAGTATTTTGCACCTGAATCTACTTCAAACGTTTGAGTCTTATTGTTAAGCTTAACGTCAATAAGATATTTGTCAAAATTAGAAACATCAAATAAATCTACGATTTCGTTTTCAATTTGATCTAGTTTGTTGAGTCCGTATTGCTCAATTGAATTGCATGGAGAAATCTCCGATGTGATTGCGTTTGTTGAAAAATGACTGTTTTTATGGTGAGATAAGAGAGTGGAAAGACATACCTTTGAAACATGACCTTCTCTTTTACATGAAGTGCATTTGAGTTGTGATTTGTTAGTCCGGCACGATGAAACTTTGTGGTTGTTTCGTCCACATCTTAGGCAGCAATTTTCGATTCCAAGAGCTTTGTAGTTGATGGCTTGAGGTTTTGATTTATGATTCCTATTTGTTGAAGAACATCTTGAATTTGATCGATTCTTGGAATTTGTGTTCGAAACTTTGTGTACATCTGTGTGGTTTGAATATCTTGAGTTTTGTTTCAGTTCTTTGCTTTCAATTCTTGATGCTTCGAGAGCTGTAGCTTTTAACAGAATGTTATCGAATGTTGTTGTGTCAGATTGTAATATTTGTTCGCGTAACCAATCATCTCTTAAGCCCCGGATGAATTGTGCTCGGAGAAAAATCTCGGATACTGACACAGATTTTTCACATTCACATTTAACATTGAATGCACAGTCAAGAATGTCTCTTTGCAATGAGGAAACAAAATCGGCGATGTTTTGGCCATCCTTTTGAAAAATATTTAAGAAAAAATATTGAGATACAACAACACTTTTCTTCGGCGTCAGCATATTCTTGAAATGTTTGGAAAGTTCTTTAAATTCTAGGTTCTTAAGCGGTTTTTCTGGACCAATAAAAGCAGCTAAATTATTGTAATGTTGAGAACCAATAGAAACGCAAAGAAGCTGGTTTTTCTTTTGATCATTTGTTACGTTTTTCATGCAGCAATAATTTTCGAAGCGTTCTAAATAATTCACAAATTTTTCTTTTTCCGCATCGAAATTTTCGAAAGGTTGAATGTTTGTTTGAGATGGACTAGCTTGTAATTGTGAAACTAGGTCTGTTATCACCTTTTGTTGGTCTTGAAATGCTTTAAGCATTTGTTTAAATTGATTTGCATCCATTTTCTTCACTCGTCGCCAAATTATTATATCTTCTTAAAAATAAAATACAATATTATTTATAAAATAACAATATAACTTCTTTATTACATGAGGTCCAATCGAATAATAAAAATTAATAACAAGTAAAAGAGTTTATAGAAAAATCAGAGATGAGCTAAATAATATTTTACAAAGTATATAAGTATAAAAATGAAACAAGTGATTATTTTATTAAGAAACACTACAGGTGATGAATCGGTTAGGAGTATGCACCAGCTCATCTGTAAAATATGGTCGGAAGAAAGCATGCCCGATGAATGGAACCTCAGCATTGTTTGCCCGATCCTCAAGAAAGGCGATCCTCTGGACTGCACCAACTACATAGGCATCAGTCTTCTTAATATCGCCTACAAGATCTTCTCTGCCATACTTTGTGAACGTCTGAAGCCATTCATCAACAACCTGATAGGTCCATATCAGTGTGGCTTTAGGCCAGGGAAGTCCACCATCGACCAAATATTCGCAGTACGGCAGATCTTGGAGAAAACCCAGGAGTTTCAAATCGATACCCACCACCTTTTAATCGATTTCAAGAACGCATATGACAGCATCTATAGAGACGAGCTATATAGAGAAATGTCTAGTTTTGGCATCCCTGCCAAACTCGTCCGTTTGTGCAGGATGACAATGGAGAATGCACGCTGCTTCATCAAGGTCGGCAAAGACCTCACCGACACCTTTGATATCAAAAAAGGTTTTAGGCAAGGCGACGCGCCGTCATGCGACTTCTTCAACATCGTTCTTGAAAGAATAGTGCAAAACTCTCACGTCAACACTAGAGGCACAATCTTTCAAAAGTCCGTCCAATTACTCGCTTACGCTGATGACATTGACATAATAGGACGAACAAAGCGTGATGTCAGTGGTGCTTTTGTGAGCATTGAGAAGGAAGCCAAGAAGATGGGTTTAACGGTGAATGAAAGCAAAACGAAGTATATGCTGTCAACAAGAAAGGACACCCAACACCGACGTCTAGGACAGAACGTCACTATAGACAGCTATAATTTTGAGTTGGTCAGAGACTTTGTCTACCTAGGATCCGCTATAAACTCAGCGAACGATACGAGTGCTGAGATCAAATGAAGAATTACTCTTGCCAATCGCTGTTTCTTTGGGCTAAGAAGGCAATTGAGAAGCAAAGCCCTCTCTCGAGCAACTAAAATGTCCCTGTATAAGACGCTTATTATCCCGGTCCTGATGTATGGTGCAGAGGCATGGACTATCCTAACGGTGGATGAGAACGCGTTAGGCTGTTTCGAGAAGAAAATTCTCCGGGTGATTTTTGGTCCCGTCTGCATAGATGGGGAATGGAGGAGAAGATACAACCACGAACTGTATGGGCTGTACAGCGACACCGACCTAGCCACAAAAGTGAAAAGCCAACGACTAAGATGGCTGGGTCACCTAGAGCGAATGGACACCAATGCTCCGGCCCGGAAAGTCTTTGAATCCAACCCCGTGGGACAATGCAGTAGAGGTGGACAGCGTTAAAGGTGACGCACGCAAGTGGAAGAGGACAGAAACCGAGCCGGCTGGAAGAAGCTTGTTGGTTGAGGCCCTGGTCCACCCCGGACTGTAGCGCCACCTTAAGTAAGTAAGTAAGTAAGTAACTAAGCAAATTTTCATCCGATTTTTTTAAGGCCTAGGCTCCTGCACCATACAGCAGGACATGGATGATTATGGTTTGATTTAAAGTCTCCTTGGTTCTATGAAGAATTTACTTACTTCTTAAATGCCTTTAAGTGCAAAGAAACAGCGGTTTGCACTCATGCCATCTTGTGAGGTAATAGTGGATCCCAAATATATTCTGCCGATAATATCTATGTCATCTTCATATCCAAGAAGTTGAACGGATTTTTGATAAATTGTACCAGTGGTATTGATTTGTGATTTGTCTAAAATTAACAATGTTAAATAGGTAAGATGATTACGTGTCACCTTGCCTTAGACCTTTCTCAACATTAAACATTTCAGTGGTGATCTTACCGACTTTGACAGAGCCGCGAGATTTCTCTATCGTCATCCTGCAAGAGCACACGACTTTGTGGAGGTTTGGGGTGCCAAGATAAGACATGTTTCTGTATAATTATGTAGTTTCTATCCACGTTAAATAGATGGCGTATATTGGATATGGTTTTTTACAACGTTTGATCGTTGGTTGACTTGCCTAGCTGAAAATCACACTGACTGGGCCCGATCAGATAGTTGAAAAAAGGTTTTAGTGATCATACAGTATAGCCGACAAGATTTTGTATGCGACATTTAGGAGACTTATTCCTCAGTAGATGAAACAGATGAGAGCATCTCCTTTCTTAAAAAAGGTCACACTATAATAAGGTTCCATTCATCAGGCACACTTTCATCTGACAAAATTTTGCACATCAGTTTTTGCATGCATCAAGTCATCTCCTGCTGATTTGAATAGTTTGGCTGGGAGTCCATCCACACCAGAAGCCTTGTTCGATTTAAGTTTGATAATCGTTGACCGCACCTCATAAATTTTGGGTGGATAGAAATGTTGAACATCTTCGTTTGTCGAGTAGAATGGAATGTTGTGCCTAGCAGCGGAATGTTGGCTATCTTAACCATTTTGCAATCTAGAAAACTGTTCCTTCCAGAGATCGTCAGCACTGACTGTGTATCCAATACCATGGTCCTATTCTTATCTCGACAGGCTTCCGTTTGGGTCGCATGTAGCCTTGGGTAGATCGTTTCACCTTTCGGTAGAACATCACTTCTTCCCGCCGCCGGTACATTTCTCAGTCCACGTGACCTCCCGCTTCTCGTGCTCTCTTTCTTATTCTTCCTGTGTAGTTGTCACCTCTTCTTTTGCCCGTAAAGCTCCCGGGCTGCCCTCTCAGCAGCTCTTATTTTTATTGACAGCATTGCTTGGTAGGCCTCATCCTTAGCTGCATGTGTAGTGTTAGTCGGCACTCTAATCTTTTAGCTAGAACTCATTGACTGTAATCGTTTCCTGGAGGCTAGGCCTACCAACCAATCCACTGGAATGTTTTTATTTCTGACTCTAGCATCAAAGTACCTGATCAGAATTCTGACATTATACTCCGGACAGATTTCATAGGCCATCCAGGAGGTCATACAACTCCTCGTTTATGAAAGTATGTACATATGTTATTCAGCTTCATAGATAGTGGCACGAATGTTTATTTTAAACTTGTGTTTCAGAAGTTTGCTATAATGTGGATCAAAGCCAGGCGATCATTTATCGGCTTTGAGTCAATTATTCAAATTATTCTAAAACGGATCCGCATCATTTTGGTTCAATTTCTTATCGCAGCTGTAATGAATGTTGCAGCTTTTTTCATCATACCTGATTCTATAATCATCGTATCTCCTCTCCTGGAACTCAGTAGCATCTGCCATATAACCCGTGAAGGAAGATTCCTTGTTTTTTCTCATAATCGAAGCCAACTATCCCAGAATACCTCGAACTAGTGCAAATAATATTGTTTTAATTATACAGTAGCTCTTGTAGCTTTTTCAATAACAAAAATATGTTTTGCGATAAGATTTGTCTTGCCGTTACTGAGATATTAATTTCCATTTACCAGCCACATTTAGTCCCCGAACGAATCCCGTGTGATTTTTGGGAGATACCCCTTCTAATGATTGGAATTAATTCCTTACTCACCAATGATGAAATTTAGCTTGGGAGTTATTTTGTAATTCTGTCAAATGGGAGTCATTGTTTTATAATCCTGTCACTTCAACACCATTTTCAAAAGTTGCACGTAATCTGTGGAAAATGGTAAAATAAAAAAAAAAACTAAGTGATTACTTGGAAAATTTCTAAGATCAAAATAACGATTAATGTATTAAAAGATAGGTATTGATTAGAGACACACCTTCGCGTAAAATTTCAATGCTGCCACTTTTCAGGAACATACTTTTCTTTGATAATTTTTTAATTTAATATTTTGAGCATGTACAAAGCTGTGGAAACGCTTTCAGATGCCAAATGTGTGTTGGGAAATAACAATTGTTATCTTAAATAAAATGCACGACTGGATCGCACGTACTTGCTCTTTTGTTCAAGTTGTGTGGAACTTAAGAACTTTAAAAAATATTCATGTAATTATAGAAAAAGTATAAAAAAGCATTTAAATCGTTCTTTTAATTGTTTTAACAGCCTGATAAATAACTTAGAGCGCAAAAAAAGTATGCCATTTGATTACTTAAAAAAATATCAATATACGCAAAAAAAAAATTTAAAATCGTTGGAGCCGTTTTCTTAAAAATTAATTTTTTATATATAAAATTTTTGTAACATTTTTCAAAAAAACATTTGGTATGCCAATTTTGAGTATATATTAATATACATTTAAAACTGAAATTTCAAAACAATTCATCAACCTGTTTTTGAAATATTGAATTTTCAAAAAAAAATTTTGAATCTTTTTTTAAAAATCAAAAATTTATTTTTTCAAAAACTTTGGTATGCAGTATTATTTATATTTTAACAAAGCTTTTGTGCAAACAATTTTATTGAAATCGGATGAGCGGTTAATGAGAAAACCAAAAATCAAAAAAACCGTTATATGACAGGTACCGTTAATAAATGTTTTTGGTGATTTTTTTTCTTACTAAAAGGTATATCATATCTACAATAATACACTGATTTTTTTTATCAAAATCGTTGGAGCCGTTTTTGAGATAAATAAGCTTTTCCTTAACGGTTGTATGGCAAGTACCGTTATTTTTTGAGCTAAAAAAAATTTCAATTTCCCCTCTGGAGAGTTACAAAAAAACCTTAAGTTAAAAATTTGGAGAAAATCGCTTCAGTGGTTTAGGCTGTAAGTTGAGGTACGGACAGACAGACAGACAGACAGAATTGTGCCACCCACTTTTTTCGTGTTCTCTATCATCGTTATGTCATGTTTGATTGTTATCTCGAATTTTTTTTTTTGCACGAATCCAAAACTTGCCATATAGTACCTATATCGCAAGTAAAAATAGATATTGAGTAGATGCAATGCTGCCACTTTCCGGGAACATGCTTTTTTTAATGTCAAAAGGAGAGACTTCCTCTTTCTTTTTGGTAATTTTTAATATTTGAGCATGAAAAAAGTTGCGGAAAAGCTTCCAGAGGTCAAACGTGTGTTGGAAAAATAGCGATTGATGTCTTAAAAGATGTAAAGGCGACGCACCTATAGGAAAAATGGCAATGTTTCCAATTTTTGGGAACATACCTACTGTTTCTTATGTCAAAGGGTGGGTCCTCCATTTTTTTTTTTTGTATTTTTAAATATTTTGAACATGACAAAATTTAAAAAGTTATCAAAAAAGTGGATGTTCCACCCGTTGACATTAGATATAAGTATGTTCCCGAAAAGTGGCAACATTGAAATTTTACCCAAAGGTGCGTAGTCAACACCTATCTTTTAAAACATCAATCGTTATTGTGGTTATGGAAATTTTGATGGTAATTTACGATTTGCTTTTATTTAACCATTTTCCACGGGCTGGGCGCCATTTTTGAAAATGGCAACAGATTAAGTGCCATTTTGCTAAATGGCGTCCAAGCGACAGAATTACAAAAATGACTCCCAAACTAAATTTCATCCATGGTGTGCAAAAAATTAAATCCAATCATAAAACAAAAAATCCCCCAAAAAGCGCACGGCATTCGGTTTCCTTACCGGGCTTCATTGTGTTTTTGCACTAAAAAGCGCCAGGAAGCAAATTTTAATATTAAGCTCTTAAAGTGCCGTCACACCGTGCAAGAAAAGCAATTGTTTCAAAAATTTCGATTTTGAAATATTCGTGCATGTACTTGAAAAGAGCAGTCACCCCAGGCAAGTAAAACGACTTTTTACTTGCTTGCAAAGTAAACTTGCTGCAAGTATTTTTAGGTCGTCACTCCGTGGAAGCAAGTACGTAGAGGAAGTGTACCAATTATGGAATACGTTCCTAATATGGAATAGTGCTATATTTTGAAAACTACGTAATATTTGAACCTGTTTATTTCAGGTAAAGCTTTCTTTTCATGAGCATATTCGTTGTTATTATCCTTGTGGAAGGTGATCTTTGTAGACATGAGCAGTTATTAAAAGTAGTGTTTTGGTAAAGTGCGTAACAAATTATTGAGAGCTTATTTTTCTTATATTTTTTTATCGGTTCAAGTTAAAACATATTTTTTGTCCCGTGTTATTGGGAAAAAGCTCAACCTTTCGGATAACTTAAATTATTTAGGTGAGCTCAGCTAAATAATAAGAAAATTTTTACATAGTTAAGTCAGTCTTCTTGTTCCTAATATGGAATATCGGTATGTTCCTAATATGGAATAGTATTTCATATTGAATATTGAATAGTATTCCTAATATGGAATAGTATTCCATATTGGGAACCACCTAAAATATTTGTTTCAATTTGTACATAGGTTGTCTTGTAATTAATCAGATGACACCAAAAGAAAAAAATTGTAACTTCCGGGACAAGGCGGGTATGATGAAAGCCATTGCAGCCGTCAAGTCAAAATAAATGGGCTTCAAGAAAGCTTCACAAATGTTTCATCTTTCTCATACAAATTCTTTCAATTTTTTCAATACTTTTTGACCTCTTGCATTCTTTGTTGCTCTGCCACAGAATCTTATAGATAATTTTATTTGTGTTTTCTGAACATAAATTAAATTACCACATATATTATGGGGAAATCCTTAGTGGTCCATATTAGGGTCACTTTTTGAAATGTGCTCATTTCGTGTTTTTTTACCTTTTAATTTTTTTAATACAGTGTGATAATTTCTTTAAGTTCTACTTTTGTTTAAAAGCAAGTTTGTAGTATTTTAACCAACATCTCTTTAGAAGACCGAATAAAATTTTACTTTTTTCCGTTTTAAAATGAGTTTTCATTTTGGTATTCCATAATCGGTACACTTCCTCTACTGAAATTAATTGCTGAAAGTACTTGATGCAAGTAATTGCTGAAATTAATTGCTGAAATTACTTGCTGCAAGTTGTTTTTTGTATGGGTTAAACAAATAATGCAAGTGATTTTTTAAAACCCACCCACAACCACACCCACTTTTTTCAAACATCAACTATATCTCGGCAACGGCTTTAACGATCTGAATGAAAGTTTTACAGTTGATTCTCATGAGCAAGAGAAAATTTTTGAAATATTTTTTGCCCAAATCCGCTCACTACAACGCCCACTGTTATATCTTGATTTCTCAAAAACAGCAGCAATTAACTGCTTGCAAGTACTTTTTTGGATCGTCACATAAGGCAACTGCAATCTACTGCAAGTACTTTACTTGCACGGTTTGACGGCACCTTTACTCTAGTTTTTAATTGACTTTTCTCATTTAATTGAAACTTTTGTGTTAAAGAAAAAACCAATAGAGATATTTTTATTTCGAGGCGCACCTTAATATTCTTAAAGGAGTATACATGTACAGTACATTGTTACAATGAACTTACAGGAAAGAAGACTTTGGAGCCTTACCAAAGGCGTGGACCTTGAAAATTACTAATTCCGGATATTGTTTGTCATAGTATACGCGTTCAAAAAAGTTTGCGGTATAATGCTTGCTTCCTTGAAATCTTTTCGTGCTCGCAATGATGAGGATTTACCTCCTGGGGCAAATTTCTTTACCATCATCATAATATTATATTTAAAGCAGTTGTTTTCTCATTATGCATTAGACCTGACAAGGCCGCAACCTCAAAGGACCATTTGTTTTCTAAGAAAAAAAAATAAAAACAAAATTCAAATTTAACGCTCTTGAGTGAACTAGAAATTATACACATTCTCAAAAATACTCGTTCGTACCAACCCGAATAAATTAATTCCTTTAATATAATTTTCAATATTGTTTGTAAACGAACGCCAACCATTATTTTTGCCTATAATTTTTCTTTCAATATAATCTTTTCTATATTTAATTTCTGGAAGATGCAAAATAAATGTCTTCGCTTTATTCTTGAAGGTTAAATGAACTTTTTTCAGCTTGTTATCTCCAAATAAAATAAATTTCTTTGTTTCTCCATTTGAACTCCGCAATCGAATTCAGTTCGCATCCCTTGGGTTAGATTTGGACAAATGATTAATCATTCATTCTGTCAGTCATCCATTTATAGAAATTCGTCTTTTCTGTGTTTTTATTGGAATTTGATGATATGCAAGACAGTACGATTCATTGAACAGTAAATATCTCTATATTCTTTATTGGATTTCATGAAAAATGGTAATCCAGACATGATGTCAAGAGAATGTAGGTAAAGACCTGCTCTTTTAGAAAATATATTTAATTTTTCTTATTTTAGATTTTATATAGATATACATAGGTATGTACAATGTACATATGAAAATTGCATATTTGTAAATTTTTCAATTTTTTAACAATAAATTAAGCCTCTTGTTTCCTTATCGATATCCTAAGCACAATTTTTTTTTATGGACTATGTATTACATATAAAATCAAAGAAGTGTTTTTTTATGCAAAAATGTCTGTCGGACAACTAACTTAATAATGGATTGAAGCATTTATTTGCACTATCTCGGTAATGAGTTCTCTGCAATCTCATAAATATATTACATAATGAACAGGGTTCAAGGATTCCTCACAAAAATTTCCCTCAATTTCGATGTCAATATTGAATAAAAGAAATATGGATTTACTTCCTGAAATTTGCAATAGAGCTTCATACAATTATGTAGTTCATGGTAATTATGTTCATATGTATGTAGGTATGTAAATTCGTGATATCTCATTTAAGGGAACTGGTTTGATGACTATTCGATACACAGTCAGTATAATGACAATCTACCAAAAAAGAATGAGCAAAGTTCATTTTTTCTACATGGAATATGTACTTTGTGTTAATTCGATGTTGGGTGGGCAATCATTTACTTTCTTATTAACTTACGGTAGGGATGGCGGACCAGGGCCAAAACCAACAAGCTTCTTCCAGCCGGTTCGGTTTCTAGCTAGCTGTCTCCAACTTCGCACGCCAAGTTGCTTGAGGACCTCTTTCATGAGCGTGTGCTACCTGTTACGCTGTCCTCCTCTACTGCTCCGTCCCACAAGGCTGAATTCAAAGATTTTCCGGGCTGGAGCATTGATCTCCATTCGCTCTCTAGGTGACCCAGCTATCTCAGTCATTGTTTTTTACTTTTGTGGCTAGGTTAGTGTCGCTGTACACGTACAGCCCATACAGATTGTTTTTGTATCTTCTTCTCCATTCCCCGTCTTTGCAGACGGGACCAAAAATCACACCAAAAATTTTCCTCTCAAAACAGCCTACATCAGGGCAGGAATGATAAGCATCTTATAAAGGGACAGTTTAGTTGCTCGAGAGAGGGCTTTGCTCCTCAAGTGGCTTCTTAGCCCATGGAAACAGCGATTGGCAAGAGTAATTCTTCGTTTGATCTCAGCAATGGTATCGTTCGTTGAGTTGATTTAGCGGGGTCTAGGTTAGACAAAGTCTCTGACCACCTCAGAATCATAACTGCGATGTTCTGTCCGAGACGTCGCGTCGGTGATGGGTGTCCTCTCTTCTTGAAAGCATATACTTGGTTTTGTCGTGATTCACCGTTAAATCCATCTTCTTGATTTCCTCCTCAATACTCACGAAAGCGCACTAGTGACATCACGCGATTATGTCAATATCTTCGGCGTAAGCAAGTTATAATTGGACGGACTTTTGAAAGACTGTGCCTCTAGTGTTGACGTGAGAGAGCGCGTAGCCTTATTTAAAACCATTTTTGATATCAAATCATTCTCCATCGTCATCTTACACAAACGGACGAGTTTGAAGGGATCTATATAGCTCGTCTAGATGCTGTCATACGCGGCCTTGAAATCGATGAAAAGATGGTGGGTATCGATTTGAAGCTCCTGTGTTTTTTTTCAAGATCTGCCGTAGTGCGAATATTTGGTTGATGGGGGACTTTCCTGGTCTAAAGCCACACTGATATGGACCTGTCACGTTGTAGGCGAATATCTTCAGTCGTTCACAAATTACGGCAGAAAAGATGTTAAGGACACTGATGCGATGTTAAGGAGTCTGATGCCTCTGTAGTTGGTGCAGTCCAGATTATCACCTTTCTTCTGGCAAACAAAGCTGAGGTTCCATTCATAGGGTATGCTCTCCTCCGACTATATTTTGTAGATGAGCTGTTGCATACTCCTAACCAATATATCATCGGCCACATTGAATAGCTTGGCCATTAGCTCCAACAGCTTTATTGGAATTAAGTTGAGATATTAGCTCTCTTCACTTCATCGAGATCGGGTGGACGGAATTATTGGCCTACGTGTCGTCCAGGTTGAGTGTTCGATCTGCTTGGCATCGAAATTCGGTTCGTCATCGCCGTTTAACAATTTGCAGAAATGATTTTTCCATATCCCCAGCACCGACTTCAATTCTCCAACGATGTTCTCCTGATTGTACTTTCAGGCTTCGGTTTGGGCTTTCTAACCCTGGGAGGTTCTTTTAACTTTTTGGTAATACTTCCGAACTTCATTCCTGCAATTGCATCCCTCTATTTCCTCGAACCCACTCTTCTCGTGCTCATTTTTTTTCCCTTCTGAGAAACTAGTGTTCTTCTCTCCTTTTTTGCCCGTAGAGCTCACGAGCAGCTCTGGTCCTTCTATGCAGTGCCATTCTTTGTCAATCCAGGAGCTCTGTTGTGGTGATCGTGCAAGACCCAGCATGGCAGAGGCAGCATCCCTAATGGCTTCCTGGCTATTCTTACACTGGTTCTCGATACTTGAAGCTGGTGGCTTAGGACTCGATTGGAAAGAGACCTGGAGATTTCATGCGACTATAACCGTCCGACGTGACGTCAAACTCCATCACAGTATTTCCCTGTTTTGGCCTTGGTCTAGATATCTTTATCATTACCTTGATGGCTACACTGAGTTAGTCGTCCGAGTCTACGTTGGCTCCTCGGAACGTTTGGACATCCTTGATAATGGAGGAGTGCCTTGCGTCGATCGCAATGTGGTCAATTTGGTTCGCGGTTGATGTACCATGAATTCGCCATATTCCCTTGTATGTATATCGAGATGCTGGAACTATACGTACTAGCAGTCATGCAGGCTATATCTTCAAAGACGTCTTCTCTTCCTGGCTTTGCAATAAAATTACCCAAGGCAATCTTATAATGTTATAGCTAGGCATTGCTCATATGTATTGTCCAGGAGCTCGTAGAACTCGTCACTGATGCCATCATCTTTCTCCGCTGTGGGGCATGCGTGCATATGAGGCTGATATTGGCGAATTTAGCTTTGATGAGAACTGTCACATTGTTGAAACTCAAGACTTCTAGCCTAACTGCCTCAACAGAATGCAAGACATAGCATGGAATAGATGTCAAAAATGCTACAGTAGATTTAAAAAATGCTGCAGTAAAAGTTAAAAATTGTTCAACTCTTGCCGCTCCGGCTGCAGCATTTTTGACGTCTATTCCAGCTCCGTCTTGCATTCTGTTCAGGCAGTAAGTCTGCCTCAAAAGACGGTAGCAGTCGCCGTAGTAGATATTGCGGTCTTTCATTTTTCCTTTGCCCAGCTCATCCCATCGCACTTCCGCTAAATATTTGGCTGCACGTGGTCTTAAGAGAAAACAGATCATTACACATTCAGATCTGTAGTTCGTTGTCCTTACTTCGTTATGCTTGGTTCGTCAACAGTAAATCCGTCCGTATCTGAAGCTTGTTGATGCTTCGCAACTAAATAGCTTCACGCGGCCGGGAAGTCACCCCGACCGACGCACTATGGGCCCAAGTGACGTTTTGCGTCTCAAAAATCTGTAACTTTTTTGTCTTGTGAGATAATACGATGAAATTTCGCACATATCTTCTTGAATATACTGCCAACAAAATAATGTAGGTTTCTGAAGGTTAAACGTATGCTATTTTTATTTAAAAATTATTCAAACATTCTCATACACACAAATTACGAAATAAGCAGATAACACCGTTATTTGTTTGCGTCAGGTTATTAGAAATTTAAGTTTTTTTTTCTTTAAATTTATAATTAATACATTTTAAATTAAAAAAAAGTAGTATAAATGAAAGGGCACGGTATTGGCCAGTAAAGTTCTTGCTCTACATCTTATTTACAGGATCCAACCTAAGCAATTATTGACCCTCCTCTTACTCCAGTACCAATAAAGTCAGATACTTCAAATTTGAAGCATTTACTTAAATAATCAAGTCCAGGCGTGGCAATAAATTTGAACTTCTAAGAATTAGTGGTTCCTGAGATATATAGATCTGCATACAACACTAAAACCATATAACTGACCTACTCACCCCTCACTCGCTGATTTATCTACACATCGTCAAAATTATGGAAGAATCTTGAAATTTCACACATCGGAAGGTCTTGTTGTGTATAAAAAAGAAAAAAATGATATCTTCCATTTAGGGTAGGGGGCGTGTTATCCACCCGTTTTTACTAGATTTGAATTCAATTTATATAAATATAGAGCACTTCCACGTAGCACATAGATCTTTGAATTTTGGCGGAATAATAGGGTTGTGTAATGCATGTAAAAGAAAAATTTTAGATTTTGCATTCAGGAGGCGTGACATCAACCCAAATTTTCAAAATTGTTATCATCTATCAACAAATAGAATGATGAAATTTGGTAGAGTATTAGGGGTGTAGTGCATTGGAAAATTGAAGGGGCGTGGCATCCACCCATTTCCTCAACAAAGAAAAATCTTTGCAAAAAGAATTAATTAATCAATTAAGGACAAAAACTTGACCAGTGACATAAAATAGAAATATAAAACAGACTTTGACAATTCAAATTCACCTATTTTTAAACATTCTTTTTTTACACATTTTATGTTTGTAATTTAAGCCTGGTTTATACATCCATGTGAAGTGTAGTTTTCATAGAAAAAAATAAACTGTCAAAAACTAAATGCAATTATTTTGGCGACAAGGAGGAACAAATTTGTCTCGAAACAAATGCAACTCAATTGGCTTTTTGCAACCAAATTTTATGACAAAAACTATTTTTTTGAAAACCTTTGGGTTCATTAATTATTGATGTTTCATTTCAAATTTGATTTCACTTCACTTTGAAGTATAAACTAGGCTTTAATCTTTTTTTCACACTCTGAAATGACTGACACTAAAGAGTAGACTTTAAAAATAATTTTTTAGTATGTTCTTGGAATCGATTTTAAGTCTACAATGGTTAGGAACCACTTTTAAACGTTTCAGATTTCATGCGAAAAAGAAATTGCAAAAACATATACAATTTGTGATTTTTTGTTCTACTTCTTATAATAGGTTTATAGTTCTTAATCAAAGAAAAGCAATTAAAAGCATACAGATTTTTTATATGTTTTAGTTTATTAACTAAGGAATTAATTGCGCCCTAGAACTAAACGGTGGATGACGGTGGAAGTACTTTAAACTCCAATCGAAATTTGGCAAAAGCTAAAAAAACATGTGTTATTGAAAAAAATAAATGTATCTAAAATATATATTTTCAAAAACATATTTTTGCAAATTCTAATAGTAGTAATAACAAGCTTTCCAAAAACATATAACACTTACACTTTATCATCATCACTAATTAAAAGAAAGTGGATTCAAAAGTAGCTTCACTATGTCACTCAAATAGTGTTTTTTCTAGTGAGTACTTTAGAAAGGGTTAAATACTAAAAAGACTGGATGGAAACATAATTTTTTTATTGGAATCTGTACTTTGAGTATTTCTTAATTCACTTCTGCCAAGAAATTAATCTTAAAAATAGTTTTGAAAAAACCATTTTTGCGACGCAAACCATCATTTGGGCCCATAGTGCGACGGCACGACCCCCGACTTGGAGGACCAGACCCTAAGTATGACTCCAAGGGTGGGGAGTCGGATGAACCGCTCCTTATAGGCCTTAGCTCCAAATATGTCGTAGAAGCCCGTATAACGTCTTCACTAAGTAGTTCATCCTAACTGGAACTGTAGGTTCCATCTGGGAAACTCTTCAGCTGCTTTCTTGACAAAAGGAGTAGTGCCTAAGTGTGAAAGCTCAAAAAATTGTAATATTATTATTATATCTGTGGTATATAAGCAAAACACAATATTGTGACATACATATGTAAAAAAAGACGTTATGTTGAAAGAATAGTTTTTACATGTATGTAAGTAGAATTGCCATATTTTAAAGAGGAGTGTAGTGCAATTTTAAACACTTCGAGCCGATTCAGAACGACGCACAAAAATGGATCAAAAAAAAAAATTTGTATGTAGTTTTATTTGCTTAAAAATGAGAATGAAAAATATTCACACCCTTCAGAAGCTTTGAGAGACGCAAATTCCGGTTTGTTCACGTTGTAAACACCTTAAATTTGCCCTAACTTGGATTTTTTGGCCTAAAATTTATGTGGAACACACTTTTAAAGTACATATTAAGAACAGTGCACTGTACTCTCCAGGGTATAGGAAGCTAGATGTGAGGAGGGGAAGGGAGGAGATTAAGGTAAGTTTTAGGTGTTAGGGGCCTTCCTGAACCATCCTGAGTTCTGAATAAATCTTAGGATGTTCTTTTGTGGTAAGACAGAGATGTTGTTCAGTTTGTCGAGAAAATATTTTCCTTAGGCCTGCTTTTCTGGTTTTGGTATGGCTGGAGCATTCAAAAAAAGTGTGGTGAGCCCTCCTCCATCTCTTCATCTTGACACCCTCTACATAAGTCCGATGAGCTGATGCCCATTCTGCTCCCATTGAATTGTGGCCCGTTAGGACTAGGAGTGATAATAATACTTGAGGCCTGAACAGATGACCTTCTGACATCTGCTGCTTTGAAGATGCTCTGGTTAATATTATTTTGTCTTGCTCCAGTGGCATAAGCATAAGCACCGAAGCTCAATTTTTAAGGTGTGTCCAATTGAAAAACCAAATAGCCCGATTAAATCACAATTCTCAATTTCAAAGAGCGCCAGTAAAATTCGGTGTCTCCGAAACCATAACCTAAAATGCCACTAATGTAAAAAAAAAAAAAAACAATTATTGACCAAAGACAAGCTTTTGAATAAAAGAACAGTCATGAAGAAAGGGCAAATTTGTATTTAGCTTACTGCTCCCCTCATTTACATTCTTCTATCTACAACCTTGGATTATTTAAATGAAAAGTAATTTCATAAGTTTCTATAACTTTCTTTAAGTTTTACACCCTGAGGAAATGTTTGTATGTGACATTTATGCATGAATGTATATTCGATTATGTACGAGTACCAGTATTTATAGTCCTCTCCTTGGACAACATAATCTTCCTTTTTTGTAGACAATTTTGAAAATAATCCCTAGTACCTACATTCTTCAATGAAAAAGTTGTCAATACCAATAATAATATAAGGACAACAACTTTGTCCTTGAAACAAACATCGTTAGACAATTTCTAAGAAATCCTAAAAATATGCCATGCATTACTTAGCAGTATATAGGTATGTGTGTATGTGTGGTATATACATATACGTATGAATGTATGAATTCTTATAGTAAAGCTACTCTAATGGTGTAATTTAATACACAATAAGAATATTATTGACAAAGTATGAACATTGAATAGTTCTCAAGTTAAATTCGAAATTACTTTCTTCTTATATCAGACCAGACCACCGGAATGTGTCAAGTTCTTTTATCACATCTTCAACACATAAGTGAGAGTGTGGTTTGATATTTCAACTAAAAGTTCATATACATCTCCCAGGCTGTGAGACTGAGAGGTGAGAGGTAGGTACTCTAGAAAATGTAGGATCCACTTTGCAATGTGATTCGAAGTTTGATGGGATTTTGTGGGTTTGGTTTTACTACTCTTTGCCATTCGAATATAAACTTTGATTAAAATAGATTGCAATAATTTATTTTATTTCAAGAGAATTTCTATTATTTACTGTCAGATCGGATTTTCTGGTGTTATAAGTGTGAAAAGGAGATTAAATGATGCAGAAATTATGATTTTTTTATTGCAATAATCTCACATATTAATTTTTATTTTCTTTTTTTTTTTATTATTTCTGCTTTAATGATAATGGATAGTCATTTTGGAGAGCTAATAATGAAAATGGTTGTGGTGCTTGAGTGGAATAAAAATAGCTCAAGGAGAACGTGATTATTATATTTTATGTAACTTGATTTTTATAATTGAGTTGATAAAGAAATTTTGAATTTAACTTAAAAGGGTGTCCCAGAAATTGACATTAAACTCTTGGGTGTCAAAAAACCATCTCGAAATGTATTTTTGGCATTTTAGTTGGCCTCATTTTTAAATATTAGAGTTTTTAAGATAGTTTGTTTTTTTTGTTAAAATTCAAAAATTCCATCTCCAATCACTACTTCTAGATATAGTGGGGCTGTTAGTGAGGCCAACCTTTCATTTTGACCTGACGGGTTAAGCTTCAGTATACGAAAGGAACATGTCCTAAGGTAAATTTTAAGAAGTGTTGCCACGTTATGGCAGCACTGTCATAGTGCAGTAAAAGAGGGTTACCACCCGACTAGAATGGGTCTGAAAGCTAAAACTAACCCTTTCTTTCATCCTGACGGATTGAGTTTTTGTTTAATAATAGTCGATGCCCTAAGGTAACTTTTAAGAATTATTGCTACGGTGGCAACACTGTCACATTTTTAGGAGAAGGGTTGCTAATATACCACATTTAAATTCCGCAGTCTTTTATATATTGGCCTTTGGATCGAGAACCAAACATCGGACAAACCCGCGAGAGTTTTCGTTCGATTCATCACACTTACAAATATAGGAAAACATTATTCGTTTACCTTCTTCTCTTTTTCATGTGCGTAGGGGGGCGGGGAGGTGTGCTAATGCGTTGATAGCATTTTCTCATAAATGGTGTATACTTGACCATAGATAGGGGTATCGATGAATTGGCCTCGGCTTCAGGAACATTTTATCCCCCCCCCCCCCTCTTCCCATTCCTCCCACTAGTGGGAGAGGGTGACTGAAACCAACCCTCTATTTCAGCATGACGACTTTATTTTTTTTACACTAATAACATATCTTTTAAGTTAACTTTCAAAAATCGTTTCAACGCTGGCAGCACTGTCAGATTTTGGGGAGGGGGTTCCCAACTTACTATTTGAATTGGCCTGTAGAATGAGAACCATTCATCGGATTATGATGTGAGGGGTCTCGCTGGATTCAGCAAATATTAATGGTCCCGAAGCCAACACCAATTCATTGATACCCATATCGATGATCAAATATATACCATATAATGAGAAATGACTATTATTGTACTTACACCTTTCTACAGGCCAATTCAAATAGTAAGTTGGGAACCCCCTCCCCAAAATCTGACAGTGTTGCCAGCGTTGAAACGATTTTTGAAAGTTAACTTAAAAGATATGTTATTAGTGTAAAAAAAATAAAGTCGTCATGCTGAAATAGAGGGTTGGTTTCAGTCACCCCCCCCCCACTAGTGGGAGGAAGGGGAAGAGGGGGGTTGGATAACATGTTCCTGAAGCCGAGGCCAATTCATCGATACCCCTATTTATGGTCTAGTATACATACGGTGACCATATTTTAGAAAGCTGAATAATGAACAAAAGAAAAAAGAAACAAAATTCAACTCAATCTTCAATAATTTATTCCATTTAATAATAAATATATACTCTGAGGGAAAATGGCTCAACTTAAAATAGAATAAGCATATTATAAAGCTCTTATCAATTTAGTTTTTGCTTTAAGCTTAGTACGCAGCTGATGCGAAACGAAAAATCCCATACAAAAATGACAACGAAATCATAAACTATACATTTAGTTCTACTTTTCGTCCTGCAGAAAGCTGTTCGATGAGCGAAGTTGATAGTTGGAGCAGATTATTTGGGGAAGTCTACACTCTTTTTTCGTACACAATTAATTACCCAGACCATAATTGTGTGCGACAAAATTAAATTTGTATTTTTGTGTTTATTTTTGTTATTTCTTTCATTACAGCATGGCTGCTTGTTATTTTGTTGCATTTGCATTTGTTTTAATTTTTTGAATTTGTGCAATGCCAGATGAATATTTTTCCGCTTCGTGTCCGTAAGCATTTCGTTGTCTTGTTGGAGAACAACTAAAAATTTCGTTTCGCATCAGCATCGTATTAGGCTTTACATACAAACTTAGAAATAAAAAAAACTTAAAAGCTTAGGTCAAGAATTTGTACTGGTTTTTCAATTTTTTTTTATTGAATACTACACTTCCTCCTGAGTGGCATCAGGGTAAGCTAAAATAATATTCAATATTGAATTGCTTTTTTAAAATAATTTCAAATAAAACTTACAAATCTCAATTCTTCAGCGCAGACGCAGACAACACACAGTTCACAGACAGCTGTGTTCATGAAATGAATAGTTTTTGACTTGAACATGACAGATGATCCAAAAGCGATAGAGGGCGGCAAGGAAAATTAAATTTGTACTAGATTTATTATTTGTGTTTACTAGAATCAAAAGCACCGTATTCCACTTTTCAAAAAAAAAAAAATGAGTTAATAATGCAGTTTTTTCACTCTATTTATTAAATTCTATCTTTGGCTGTATTCAAAAGTTTCAAAAATCTACTTATTCAAGAGATATTTTAATTTGAATATAAGGGTTTGAATCAAAAGGAACGTATTCCTTCGACCTTTTTGGATCAAAACAACTCTATTCCACTTTAAAATCAAAGCAGCTTTAATCCAATGTCAATTTCATTTTTTTTTTGTCAGTTTGAATCAAAACGAATGTATTCGAAATTTGGTACAAAAACACAAAATTGCCAATAATACTCACATACAACCCTAGAGGTGGTGCTTATAAAGGCAGATTATTGAAAACAGCCGAGTATTATATTTTTCAAATGGATTCTATAAAATAAAAAATAAAACTTGAACCAAATAATGTCTCTTTATTTTCAAAAACAATCTATTCCGAAAAGAGAATTTCAAAAACGCATCTATTCCACATATTGACTTTCAAAACAACACTATTCCAAAGTGAATTGTTAAATAGTTTGAAGACATATTGGGCACCAATGAAAACCGGTACGCTTAAAGGATTTATGATCTAGGAAAAATCATAAAAATAAATTAGATTCAAGATTTTTTCAGGCCACGTTTTCAAAAGCATTTTTTTGAATATCTCAAAACTAGAAAAAGTGGAATAAGTTGCTTTTGATTCTAATAGACACATTTCTTCGTTCACTAACTAAGGCTTTTTTCACACATATACGGTTTCATTCGGTTCGTTCTGTATTCGGTTCGTTTTCGGTTTCAGTTTTTTATTTTCACACATATACGGTTCCTATAAGGTTTGTATCCAAATATCAATTTTTAATTCCAAAAATATCAACACACTTCAGCACTAGTTGTCAATTCCAAATAAAAACGAACAAAAAAACCGTATAGAACCGAATATGTGTGAACGCTACGATAAGTTTGTGTGCCCATGAAACCGATTCGTGTCGAGGGGACGTTCGGTGCTATTCGGTTTCTATTAAGTTTTTATTCCTGCCGTTTTCATCGGTTTACACTTATCAGGTCCAACCGAAAACGAACCGAATACAGACCGAACCGAATGAAACCGTATATGTGTGAAACAAGCCTAAGGGAACGCTAGCATCATCAGTCTCTTTCAATAAATTTTTACGTTCCCAATGTGTGCGTTATTGTTTTTGAACAAAATTAAAGAAATACAGAACAAATAATGAACAACTAATAAAATACAGAACATTTATATGTTTTCGTGTACAAAATAATTAATAATGAACAACGTCTTCAAATACAGAACAGTTCATTATTATAATGAACGGATGGTCACCGTAAGTATACACCATTTATGAGAAAATGCTATAAACGCATTAACACACCTCCTTCTAAAATTTACCTTAGGACATGTTCTTTTCGTATACTTAAGCTTAACCCGTCAGGTCAAAATGAAAGGTATGTCCCCATATCGTGCACTAACGTCCCTACAAATATTGTGACTTTGGATATTGCTTTATTACTATTCATATTTTTTCTGTCGAATTTTATCCCAATACATCCTTAAAATTGGTTTTTATGGACATTTAATGTAAAATTAACCAAATAGCTTGTAGACAAAATGATTCCAAATAGGAATTTTGACCCGAGGTTTTATTTTGGTGTACCTATTCAGTTAGGTACCTACATGAGATATTGTATTTATTTATCAATACCAAATCGAAGAAAAAGCAAAACTTACATCATAAACAAAAAAGATACGAATATACCCTAAAAAAAAGTCATAGTAATTTTTAGCGAAAATGCCTTTATTTTTTCCGTAGAAAAGGTAAAATATTTCTCTCTTAAAAATACCCTTAGACAATAAATGCCTTATGAACACTTTTGATTCGTCGTTTTTATGACAAATGTGACATTTTTACTCTATGTAACATTAACAGAAAATTATTTTCAAATGGCTTTCGGTTTGCAGTTAATCAAAAGTCATCGTTACATTAAAAGGAGGACCATTACTTTTTTTATGGTTTTGATTTTATTCGATTCAGCATAGGTACATACAATCATATGCTCATATGTCATACATACATAAGTATATATGTATGTATCAAAATATCTATCCAGCTTTATAAACTTCCACCTCCCGCACTTCTTGTTTCTGTAAGCGACTTTAACAAAGGAATTTAAGGGGACTTTGAATGTGGGTGAAATTCTGCGTCGTAAGAAATCCTAAATTTTTCGAATAAATTTTGTGTTTATCATGTGTTTATCATAATACATTTTACAAAGTTACTATGATAGTAAAATGATTGTTAATAATGTTGATGTTTATTTTAGAGACCATAAGATTAATTACAAAAATTAACACGGTTTTTCATAGCAGTAGGTAAGATTTTTCCTATATCGGTAATTTTTAGCGCTGAGTCCAAATTCATTTTTCGCAATCAGCTCTGGTCTAAGAAATATTTCCATGGTCTTCGTTATTTTTGAAACAACGAGCTGTAAATTTTATCAAATAAATTTGCAACGACACCCGATAGTACCTACTAATCTTCTTCTTCAAATTCGATTTAAATCTTTCAAATATCTGTTTTAGTCTTCGAGAAATCCTTATTCAGTTATTGTTAGTCTTCACCTGTCTTTACCTTTCATTGTTACATATTTGCAAAAAACGGTTGTTGTTTCATTTTATAACGGGAATATCTCCAAAGCCCGAGCTTATGGTGGATATTTTTTGAATAAACAACAACGATCTGTGTGTGTCCCCACCTCGTCCTTCAGACTCCTTTAGTGGTGCCTAGTCTGGTCATATTCATATTAATTGAAAAACTCTTTGTCGTCATTTGGGAGCGAATGTGTGGACAAGGATTCCATTCAAATGACTGCTTTTCTATTTCATCATTTGGTTTCCTCAGAGTGTGACCAATCCAACGCCATTTACGCTTTCTTATGTCAACATCAACGTCCACCCGCTCTTGACTTGTCCTGCGCTATAATTCCTCGTTTGATATTATTTGTAGCCAGCGAATCTTTAGGATGTGGCGAAGACAGCGATTCACAAAAGCCTGCAATTTCCTCGAAATGGTAGACGTGACTTTCCAGGTTTCACAAGCATATACAGTCTTGTGCAAATTAATTGGGTTGTTTCACCTAAAAGGCCGCTGGGAGCTTAAATCACTTAAGAAAAGATGAATAGCGCAAAGTTCGCAGATGCTTGTACGCAAATGCTTGGTCTACTATTTATAGGAAATGCCCTTCTCAAGAAACTGTATTTCAACAGGGTCCTGCTGCTTGCTCCGTGTCACTCCCAATCCAATTGAAAATCAAAAAGCTACCATAAAAACAAGGCTAAGAAAAAAGATTGAACTGTGAAAAATCTACTTATTTAAGCAATATTTCTAGTATGGTTTCAAGACCAAGAAACTAAAAATATATAAAATATATTTGGAATCTTAGTTTCATCATACCAAAATGGATAAAAGCGCATACAAAATATTAATAAAACATTTAACTTGTGTCCTTAAACAATATTTGCAAATAAAAAGAAAAATGCTCAAAAATCAAGTTGTCCCAATTAATTTGCACAAGACTGTAACAGCACGGATTTGACATTTGATTCGAAGAATCTCAACTTAGGGCGTAAGGAGATTTTACTTGATTTCCAGATTGGGGACAGAGTACCGAAGGCAGCACGAGCTTTACTTATTCTACTTTAAACGTCCAGATCCGTACCACTGTTTGCACAAACAATACTGCCAAAGTAGTTAAACTGTTCGACTTCTTCAACTGGCGTCTCCTGTAGAATAATACGCTGCTGTGTGAAGCGGCCTGTGAGCATTATTTTTGTCTTTTTGCTATTTATTTTTAGACCACTCGACTCTCCCTTCACTTGCAGTGTTTGGCACATCCCGTTCAGCCCACTGATGTTATTTGCCAGTAGACATATGTCATCGGCATAGTCTAAATGACTGAGCCTTTCGAACAGTCTACATTGAATACTCTGTCGCTGAATTGTACCAGCACTGGTCGGCAATACGTCGTCCATCGCAAGCAGGAAGAGAATTGGCAATAGAACATCCCCTTCTAACACACCCTGCACTACAAAGAAGTCGGATAGCAGCCCATTTTGCAAAACAAAATACCTTGCTTTTTTGTAGTACTCTTTAATAATAGCAACATTTTTTGGCTGAATATCTCTACCAAGCAACGATCTCCATATACATTCTCGGTTAACTTGATCGAAAGCCTTCTCAAAATCCACGAACATGAGGTAAAAGTGTGACCGAAATTCTATAGACTGCTCAAGGATAATACGCACGATGTTCATATGCACACAGGATCGACCACTGCGGAAGCCAGCTTGATGCCTCCTTTATCTGCTCAAGAATGATGGTTGCCATTAGTTTTGGGAAAACGGATAACACGGTGATACCACGCCAATTATTGCAATTCTTAAGGTCACCTTTCTTTAGCAGCTTAACAATCACACCATCCTTCCAGTCTTTGGGATAGCTTTCATTTTCCCAAATGATTTGTATCAACGGATGTAGAATACTAGCCGCTGTTACGGGATCGGCTTTTAGGATTTCAGCTGGTATTCCGTCAAGTCTAGCTGCCTTGTTGTTTTTGAGGAGATTGATTGATGTATGGATTTCCGATATCGAATTGGGTTCGCTGTCAATACCCCTATAGGACCTGCGCATCTCATTTAGTTGGGGCACTTCAGCACTCTGCTCAACTGAATCCTCATTTAGCAGGGCACAAAAATGGTCCTTCTTTTTTTGGTGTTGCTTTTTTTTCCCGATAGCATCTTTGGCTATTTTTTGGTGTTGCTTTTTTTCCCGATAACATCTTTGGCTATTTGGTACAATTCCCGGATATCTCCTCTTCTGGCAGCGATTTTCGCATTATCTGCGAGTCCATCTACCTTCACCCTCTTGTCACGTCTCACACAGCGATAGACCATCTTATGTACAATGCGGTACTCTCTTCGCAAGTCAGCCTTTCGTTGAACATCTACTTCGGCATTTATTTGGATTTTCAACGATCTGCGAAGTTCGATCTTATCCCAGGTGTCTTGGGATATCCAAGAGTCTCTGCGTCTCGTTCGCTTGGGTACAGTTTCGGATCCAGCCTCCATAAAATCACTTTTAATTTCCCCCCACATCTCATCAATTGTTGAATGCTGGATTCCCGTTAATGACGAGGCTCTGTCGTTAAGGGTGGTGACATAGTTTCGACATATGTTGGGGTCATTTAAAGCATTCGTAATGAATTTTGAGCTCCTTGCTGCATCCTGCGCTGGTTTTTGTATGGCAGCGGTTCGTAGTTTGAGACTTATCAGAACCAAATGGTGGTCGCTTCCCACATCGGCATTTCTTATACTCCGGACATCACACATTGACTTCCTCCATCGCTGCTGAATCATGATATGATCAATTGGTTTTCGGTTTGACCATCCGGATGCACCCAGGTAATTTTGTTGCACGTCTTATGCTTAAATACAGTCACACCTATCACAAGACGATTCGCCTAACAAAAGTCGACAAGCAAGTCACCACTTTCATTCCGTGACCCCAAGCCATTTCTTCCCATCACGCGTTCCAGTCCGTAATTGTCTGAACCGACTTGGTTATTAAGATCTCCCATAACGACTATGATGTCGGCTCTCGGAACACTCCTGTAAACCGAGTTAAGATGAATGTAGAACGCGGTTTTGTCTTCCTCGGTCGCTTCTTTTGTGGGGGCGTATAACTGAATAGTTGTGACGTTACGAATTTTTGAACGAAACCTTGCTGTCATTAATCTCGCAGAAATAGGTGCCCAGGAGATCAAACTACGCCTCGCTTCTTCGTTCAACATAATCCCGACACCATGCAGTCTTTGGCCACCCTCTCTTTCATCTTCGCCGGAATACAGCATTCTCGTCTGTCCAGTGTCTGATCTGTATTCAGCTCTTTCTCTCCACTTAGTTCCGCTTATGCCCAGGATACTGATCTTTAGGCGAAGCATTTCACACTCAACCTGCTCGTTTCTAATGGTACGGCAAGCCGCATCATCTTACTTAGATCTCCGTGGATCCATTGCGCTATACTTAGGATTAAGTTAGGCAGGTATTAGGAAGGTAGGGGATTGAGGGGAGTTTAGGTGTGGGGTTCCTCCTTGAACCATCCTGAGCTCTGAATTAATTTCATGATACTTTTTAGTGGCAAGGAAGAGCTGTTGTCCATTTCGTCGAAAAAATATTTTCCGAGGGCTTATCTATTTCTTATCTACTTCTAGCTAAGCTGGGGCATTAATGCCTCTTCATCTTGAAGCCCTCTACATAAGTACGATGGGCTAATGCCCATTCTCCTCATGTATAGGTCCCCATTGAGTTGTGGCCCGTTAGGACTGAAGCTTAGAGCGCTAATTGAGGCCTGCTCATCTTAAGTAAATATTCAGTTCTTTTCTTTGAAATGTTCGGCCATAAATTTCTGGAAATCCGAAAAGTGTCAATTGATGACCATCTAACGTCTGCAGCTTCGAGGAAACTCGGTAATTCTACTTTTTTCCTACTCCAGTGGCACAAGTATAGTGGTTTCAACCTGGCTCGGATCGAGAGATGATCCGTTTGTGGCCAGTTCATCTGCCATTTCGTTCCCCAAAAAATCACGATGCCCTGGGACCTATTTAAGGTAACAGTGTTTGTTTAAGATTGGTTTCTTATCTAAGGCTGACCAACAGACCAAGCATGCATACGCAAGAATTGGCCTTATTATGGCTGCGTACATCCAATGAATGGTTCTAGGACCCCATATTTTACCAAAAATTCTCCTGCAAGTCTAGAAGACTATTGAGGCTCTTTTCTCTATTTCTTTAATATTTTCTCTCCAGTTTAGTTCACGATCAAGAACAACGCCAAGATATTTGGCAATACCCGAAACCTGTAACGGAATTCCGTTAATGGTTGGCGGGTCTATGTATGTTCGAAATATTACGTTTCCTCGTAAGCCCCACCAGTTCTGTCTTCTGTGGGGTAGTGAGCTTGTCAAGGGCCGTTTGTAGGAACTCGCACAGGGTAGGGGCAAATTTTGACGAGGCCATTAATACGATGTCATCAGGCATGTGCAACGACCTTGATACCACACAGATTTAGTTTTCCGAAATCTGGTTGACAACAAGGAGCCAAAGCAGAGGAGATAAGTGGAGTACCCCTACATGTCCTATCTTTTAACTTGCTATCACCAATTTCCACATTAATAAGTCTCATTTGGAGCATGGAGTCAATTCACTTTATCAGTATCGGATCAATGCTGATACAGTTTAGGGCTTGTCGAATTGCACTGTTGTTGACATTGTCGAGGAATGCTATCAGAGCAAAGTGAAGTGAATTGATTTTCCGATTGTGCCGACCACCTCGTGAAGCGCTGCCGCACAGTGGGGCCGAGTTGGAAAAACTTCATATAAAAATGTGTTTAATATGGCATTGTGCTACACTTTTCTTTCAGTATTTTTCATGCGGAATCTGGCTGTTATAATGATTTTAAGGGAAAAAATTTGTTTCAGCCAGAGTAAGGGGTTAAAACGGAACATTGAAATTTTGAGCCTTTAAATCTGATGTTTCCCATAACTTCTCCACTTTATGGATTATTATTTAAAATTTTTCCTTTAATGTACTATGGCGTTATGTTTTTTTCGATTGCACCTAAGAGTCTAGTCAAAATTTGAACTTCTGGTGTACTTCCGGACTTGAGTAACCATACACAAAAAGCTCCACCTTCCAAGGGTCTGTTTCAGCTTTTTTTCTGGTAGTCCTGGTGGAAATGAAGATCCTGCCAAAATTTCATCACCAGATTCTACCAGATTTGAGATCAGTGAATACAAACTAAATTTAAGAAAAAATATAATTTCTGATTGAATATAACCGGTTCAATATAGACATGATTTTTTTTCACTATATTCGTAACGGAATTTGAATATTCTATTTTTCTTCTTCAAAAATAACTTTAAATCACTCCAATCCGCTTTTTATTCTTTAAGAAATCGTTATTTACTTTTTAGTTTCCATCTGACTATACTTGATACAAAATATCTCGCTATTATGAAAAGTTAAACATTTGCCCTTAACTCGGATTATTAAACGGATGATACCACGGGTGCAAATACACACGAAACGATACCGCTTGGAGTTTTTTTTTCTTCTCTAAATCGCAGTTTTGGCCCCAATGTGCGGCGTCTCAACAGACTGGCCCTTCATGTATGAATGCTTGGCCTGTGAGAGCACACCATCATTCAGTTTAAGGCGAATGTAAGTTTCAAGAAAAGAGGAGATGCTTATAGGCCTGAAGTCTTTCGGTTTAGTGTGGATGGGCTTTCAGCTTTCGGTATGAAGACGACGTGCGCTGCCAGCGTGGCAAAAAAAGTAAAGTTAGGAAATGAACTATTAGTATACCAAAGCACATTTCGTCAAATTGATTTGACAGGTTGGTTTCACTAACAGCCCCCTCTTATATGTAAACAAAAAGCTAAGACTAATCTTCTTACGAAACAAGTACAGACTTCTTCCTCGTAGATATAATCAACAACACATTCCCTCTGCTGTGTGGCTTCTATCTTCTAAAACCAAATTACTGAAGTTAATTCTTGATATTAAGATATTTGATGTCTAATGGTATCATTTTTTTTGTACATATATGAGATAAAATTAATGGTTTCTGGTTTCAGCAATCGAGAAATAAGCATCAATTTCTGCGACACCCTGTTTATTGGAACAAATTTAAAATTAAGTGTTTTATTAAAAAAATCTCTTCCCAAAATAGGTTTATACCTTCAATATAAATGAATATAATTTATTAAAAAAAACTGTACAATACCTGTAACTAAAAGATGCTTTAAGAAACATGAACCTAATCAGAATATTTAATAAAAAATAAATCAAAATATAAGCTATTTAAATTTTTACCAAACGAACAAAAAAATATAATTATTACTATCAATTAATCTCCAAGGACCAAACTAATTCAATACACAAAAAATCAAACTTAAAACTATCTTTTTCAAAAATAAAGATACAGAAGTCAATAAAAAAACTTTTCATATATGAAATTTCACACACAACATATCTAATTGCACATCATTTATGCATTTGAAAAAAAAAAACATAAACTATATTTGACTTTCTTGCCAAACTGAATATATTTACAATAAATTGGTTATAAAACCAATTTTATTAAAAAATATAAAAACAAAATTTGAAGCTGTGAAACTTAAAAAAATAAAAATAAATAAAAATGTCAGTGGATTTGAGCAACGCACCAGAACCAGCAATTTCTATTGTAACAACTGCTCCAGTTGTAGCTCAAAATGGCGGTGAAATGGATGCTTTATTATTGGGACGCATTGGGGTAAGTTTTTCTTTCATATAAATTAATTTTTAATAAAGTATATTTAATATAATCTATACACATACTAATACAAGCTGTTTTTGAATTTTAGTTTTCAACATTAGAAAATGAGTTGTTTGTGCATGTGTGCTCTAAAATTTTTGCACGGAATGGGCAAATAAAAATAAAGCAAAAATAGATATACTTACTCTAAAAAATCTCTTTATTTTTCGGCTGCAGATAAACTTTTAACGTTTTCTAAACTTTTCTCTTTTTAAGTAGACAGACATCTTTTATGTAGTTTTCTGATTTATTACTTATATTAAATAACTAATTAAAATAACATTTAAAAACAAAGTTAAATTAAATGGTACCAATATAAATAATCATAAAAAATTGATTTGGCTAGAAATAGAATTAATAAGTAGTTTGAATATGCTCAGAGAAAATAAGAAATACCTTCCTTGTTTTTTTCTTCTTGTTCTTGAATAAGCCACGGGGTCAAAGGGCATAAGATTTGATTTAATTTGATTTAAATTAGAAAACTAATTCTGAGAAGAAATAGAAGTCTATTTTGCCCGCAAATTAAAATATCTTACAAAAAAAACTAGGTATTCAAAAATAAAAGTAAACATTTTTTTAAAATGTTTGAACTTATTTTTTTATTCAAAACCCAGCGTAAGGGGCCAGTTACAGCGGTCAAGAAAACGCATCAGGAAACATTTTTCAAATGGATCATTTACTATGTTTTCAACGGATTTGAAACACAAATGCTACACGAATCAACGAAAAAACACTCAAAGAATTGTGTGTGCAAATAAAATTTTCAATTGTACTATTATTTTTTCTCAAAAATTGTATTTTAACTATTTTCCTGATACGAAAAATTAATTTGCATCAGGAAAACAGTTAAAATACCTTTTTTTTTAAATTATTGTTTAATTGAAAATTTTATTTGCAAAAAAAATTCTTTGAGTGTTTTGTCGTTGATTTTTGTAGAATTTGTGTTTCAATTCCATTGAAAGCACAGTAAATAATCCGTTTGAAAATTTTTTTCTGATGCGTTTTCCTGATCGCTATAACTGGCCCCTAAGTTAAGAATACCAAATAAATAAATTCCTTTTGGATGCCAAACAAAATCAAAAATAAGCAAACAATCACTAACCGAAACGGGACACAGATTATCATAACAATCAGATATAGCCCAGTCAAATTAGGAATCGCATTTTTCGATGGACAAGAAGTAACATCTTTTTTGTAAGATTCATCGTATAAATATTTTCGAAAAAAGAATACACTTACTTTTTTCTCTTGACTCATAAAGTGAGAACTTATGAATTGGATAATTTATACAATTCGTGGCTGATGGTATCAATTAAAGGCTCATTTTATAGGTCGTTATAAGAACAAAAATTATTCTAAGAGGACCATCCAAAAAAGAGGAACATTGGGCCGTTGTAACTCATAGATTAAAAAACCTACAGAGGTCATTGATAGCTTATTTTATAGGTAATTTTATACTTTACAAAGTTGATGTTAGACGTTTTGCTGTGAAATGAAATGCGAGCGAGCTATTGCAAAGAACAAAACCAATCTCTTTTTGAAGATGGTGGCTCCTCCCTAACCCCAAAAATCCCAAAAATTCGTTTTTATGATAAGAAGACGTACCCAAACAGATTCCATAAAAAAAATTTTGTCGATCAAAAAATGCGATTTCATGCTCTTTTTTTGACTAATTTGACTGGGCTAATATCCAACTACGCTTATTAAAATCATAATTGGGGACTAATTCAATTTCATTGCAATTACCCAACACTGTTCACCAACAATGTTTGTCTATAAAAAGGATCTTTTTTTCTGTAAATCCAATGAAAATGAATTCAAACACTAGGTGTGTTTTATTGGGAAAGCTATCCGCAGCACAGTGAAATTTTATATGAATTACAAAAACTGCATCGGCAGCAAAGTCGCTGCCGATAAAAGTTAGAGTAGAATCCTGCTGCCGATAAACTTTTGACGTTTGTTCGAGTATCGAACTCGATTGAGTAGGATTTTTGTGTGTCATTATTGGTACGATTGGTACTTTTATGTGTCTCGAATACTCGATGGCTATGTTCGTAGAGTAGAATTATGTTGAATGAATGGCCCTGTTTAGACTGTAACTTTTCACTTCGGCATGACCATGTTTTTGTAGAAGAAATGGGTGAAGAGAAAATTTCACCCATAAATTCATCGTCATAATGGTGGCGTAGTGAACAATTACAGTCTAACCAGGGTCGTTTGTAAGTGCATGGTTTTTTTGTTTTAGCTTTTCAACAAAATGAAAAAATTATCCTATCCTAAGCTTTGCTAAAAAAACACTGCCTTAAATCAGTTTAAAGTGCAAAATTTAGCATTTTTATTTATAAGTGACAAACAAGATATTATATTCTGCGGACTTTCAAACGATAATTATTCGTAAATCACAACATCAAGACGCATTAAACAAGGCATTTTTCTTCACATTTTCTTCTATAGGCAACCAAACAAATTACTCAAGGGAATGAAAGGTCAAAATTCACGATCATTCCCATTTCAAAATTCACTATTCGCAAGCTCATATGAAAAGCTCATTTTGTAAACCTTTGGTTTATAAGGACCAGTTTGTATAGACATGGTTCAAATTTTGATCCGATGCTCAGCAATTTTAAGTCATTGCTTTTGGTGGAAAGGCTACTTGTACAAACATGTTTCAAGCTTTGATGCGTGGCTCACTTATTTTAGCTCACTTATTTCGGCAGTTTAACTGAGGTTCAACAATGGTCAAGCTTGAAATTGTTATTACAACATACTTGAACCTTGAATCATCGTTGCACCTCAGTATATCCGATAAAATCGATGAGTCATAAATACTGAGCCATGGATCAAATTTTGAACCAGTTAGTTTAGCTGAAAATAACTGAAGTTCAAGGAGGGTTCGTTCAAGCATATTTTGCTACTAATGTACTTGAACTATCGTTGAACCTCAGTTAAACCGGTAAAATTGGCGAGTGAAAAAATTTCCAATGGAAAACTAGGTAAATGCATTAAAATAAGCCAAACAATCATGTCTTTATTGAAATTATTATACAATTATCGCTAATAAAGTCATCTACTCCATGTGTAATGAGTCTGCTATTATTCGACAACTTTTGAGTCATGACATTTTTTCAAAATTAAATGATTTTTAATGAGAAAAAAAAATTGATTTCACTTTCACAATATTTAATTTCGAAAAATCTCAACTTAGAAGTCTTCGTGTAATAGCAGACTAAATCATGACTTTTTTACTTTGACCATAGTCTACCAACAAACCCCCAGGGGCGGACTGGCCCACCGGGCAACTGGGATTTTGCCCGGTGGGCCCCCGGGCAAGCAAAAAGTTCATAAGAGTTCCTGCGTTTCTGTTTTTTTTTTTTAAAGATAAACTTTCTAATAAATTTAGACTCGAACGAAATATAGACTTTTTTTTGGATCAAAATGGATATTTCGAGACCCCCAGATCTCAGATGTTGGTCGCTAAAGATCTTTGGAGGCCCCTTGAACTCAGTTGGTGGCCCCTGCAGATATCTGGATTGGGATTCCCAAAAAACTCGGTTGATGGCCGCCTCTACTCATCATTGGAGGCCCCCAGAACTCGGTTGGTGGCCTCTACGGATTTGTGTAGGTCCCCAGAACTCGGTTTGTGGGCTCTAAAGATCTCTCTGGAGGCCCTCAGAACTTGGTTGGTGGCCTCTATGGATCTCTGGAGGCCCCCAGAACTTGATAATTGGCCACTACAGATGCCTGGAGGCCCCCAGAATTCGGTAAGTGGCCGCTAAAGATATTTTGAGGCCTCAAAACTCAGGTGGTGGCCCTTACGGATATCTGGATTCCCCAAAAACTCGGTTGGTGGCCTCTATACTCATCATTGGAGGCCCCAGAACTCGGTTGGTGGCCTTTACGGATCTCTGGAGGCCCTCAGAACTCTATTGGTGGCCTCTATGGATTTCTAGAGGCCCCAAGAACTTCGTTGGTGGCCTCTACGGAACTTTAGAGGCTCCCAGAACTCGGTTGGTTGTCTCTTCTGATCTCTGGAGGCCACCAGAACTCGGTTAGTGGCCTCTACGGATCTTTGGAGGCCCCAGATCTCGTTTGGTGGCCTCTACGCATCTCTGGAGGTACCCAGAACTCGGTTAGTGGCCTCTACAGATTTCTGTAGGCCCCAAAACTCGGTTGGTGGTCTCTACAGATCATTGGAGGCCCCCAGAACTCAATTAGTGGCCTCTACGGATCTCTGGAGGCCACCAGAACTTGATAAGTGGCTCCTACAGATGTCTGGAGGCCCCCAGAATTCGGTTGAAGGCCGCTAAAGATCTTTGGGGGCCCCTAGAACTCAGTTGGTGGCCCCTTCGGATATCTGGATTCCCCAAAACCTAGGTTGGTGGCCTCTTCTCATCATTGGAGGTCCCCAGAACTCGACAGATGTCTGGAGGCCCCCAGAACTTGATTAGTGGCCACTACAGATGCCTGGAGGCCCCCAGAACTCGATTTGTGGCCTCTACGGATCTCTGAAGACCTCCACAGCTCGGTTGGTGACTTCTACGGATCATTAATAATAGAAATAGATATAAATTGATAGAAAATTTTACCAATACAAAAATCTAAAGATGCAAAATTATTGACCAATTTATCATTTAGAAATATGTTCGAAACATATTTTTAAAATAGTTGACCAATCATTATTTTTATACCAGAGATGATTAAACTTTTCCAAAAATTATTTTCTTTTCAATTCTAGTATGGAAAAGAATTTAATTTGTTTTTAAGTTAAGTTTTGTTGGCACAGATACTGTAGAATATTTATACTAAAAAAATCACAGAATAAATTCACTTGTTGTCGTGGTATTAAAAAACGTATGGTAAGTCAAATCACTAAAAGAAAAATTGCGCATATAATTTTTATTCCGCTTATCGATCTTCTAAAAACTTGGTACATAGTGGTTACTGGTGATTCTTATAACACGTTTTTTTTCATTTTGTATAGAACAAAAATAACGGTATCTGCCATACAATGTTTTGTAGCAATTTTACAAAATCTTATTTTTCTCAAAAATGGCTCCACAACTTTTCTTACCAAAATTCAATAAATTGCTTTTAGTAAAGGCTATTTTGGATTTGCATCTGTCAAAAATGGTACCACCCAAAGAATTTTAAAAAAATATTTTTTGATTTAAAAAAAAATTTAAAAATTTATTATTTTCAAAAATTTCAAAATTTTATATTTTGAAACAATTTTTTGAAACTTGGGTTTCTTAACATTCTCTAGAACATTTTTGTTAAATATTTTACCTATATGAAAAAATAACTTTACAAATGTTAAAAACTCTTTTTGTATGCTAAAATTAGTGCGATCTATTTAATTCCAAAAATGAAGTTAACTGTCGGATTTTAAACAATTCTTGAAATTAATGATTTGGATGGATATACCATGGACCATGCACCAACGTCAGGTCATAGCCTTTCTGTCTAAAACGTTTGAGACAGTGTCTAGAGAAATACTACGAGGCAAGATCACCTTTCATCATCTGCAGTGATCAAACGTTTCAACGGACCAATTTTAAAATTTACAAGAATATTTTTCTGCAAAATCTCATACTAAGATTAGAATAGTAATCAATATTTGAAAATCTGCAAAAACATTTTTTTTTAAATCGACTGGGAAGAAAAATTATCTTGTGAATAAAAAAAACCTAAAGCTAAAACTTGAATGTCTGTGTAAGAGCTTGGTTTCATCTGATTAAAAAAGCTTGAGCTAGTAAATAAACGAGGTCCTTAAGTCTATTTTAAAATAATCAAGCCCTTAGCTTTTTTTCCACCTTAAGCTCCAATTTTTGTGATTAAAAATAGTTTAAGCTAGAATATTATAGTAAAAGCTGCAAAAATATCATGATTCCTGGACCCTGACTAGAAAGCCATAATGTGGCTAGGCATTTCAGATTATGGCATAAATACAATAATTACAATGTTTATGGATAAGTGTGAAAATATCAAAAGAACTAAAAAACTATTTGGTAAGGTCAGGGAAATGAGATCTCACATATTTTGCTCAATCAAAGTGAGCAAGCGAAATCCAAAAACCTGAAATATAGCCAGTTTTGAAAAAATTGAAAATATCATAACTGCATTACTGAAGCTACTCGTCCTAGCTCAACAGTTTGAACTTTTCCTCTAGGGCTCTTGCAAATTAAATACAAAATTTGAGCAAATTGGCCCATCTGTTTAGGCTCCAGCTCGAAGTAGAGTAGACGTACCGACGACGCACACACTGACGGTGATGGTATAAAATCATTTTCGGGACTTATCCATCAACCATTGTAATGTAATAAAATTAAATAAATAAAATAAATTGGGTGGCGCAACAGGTCATGGAGAACCAGGGCCTAGTGACTAACAACTCACAACCATTCCTGTGTGCGTGTTTTTTGGCAGGAATGGAAGAAACCTACAGTTTTTAGCCGAGTCCGAACGGCTAAATGAGAAGCACTTTTTCATGACAAGTATACTCTTGGAGGATTTGTCAGTTCCTCGCAGGAGGCAGTACCTCGAATAAAACATTTCTGTTTTTAGGTGGCACGGCTGATTGTAATGTAAAGCTTGTATAAAATTTCGAAATCTTCTGTTGACATGAAAACAATACTTGCCATATAGGCCAAGTAAACAGTTTCAATAAAACCAAAACCAAAATCGATTTGCTTTACTTTTCGGCCCAAAATTAACAGTTTTAGCTTAAGCATCTTGGCACAAACATGTGAATAAACAAACGAATGCTAAAAATACTAAGCTTAAGCTAAAAGTTTCTAGCTAACGCTGCTTAGCGTAATCGTTTTTTATTCACTTTTCCCCCAAAAAACAGTTTTAGCTTGAGCATCTTAGCCCAAACATGTGAATAAAAAATGAACGAAAGGTACAAATATTGAGCTTTGAGCTCTTTAGCTTCTTCAAAAAAAACTTTTACTTCTTTTTATTCACATGGCCAACATTTTTAGAAGTACCTACCTTTATTTAATTTAAGTTTTCAGAACTGCCCCTAAATTTTGTGTGTCATCATTATTTGCCGAGATATTTGTGATCAATGGTAAAACGATTTCTTTTCATACAAGATCAAAAACTAATAACCAAAAAAAAAAATGGTGGTACAGTAAAAAATGTCAAATTAAATCTGAATAATTTATTTGATTAGCTCGAATAAAATTGTAGAAAATTCGACTCCTCAATTCTTTTTATTGGTTTTTAATATTTAATCCATTTCTTTTCGTGGGATTGTACAGTAGCTCAAAAAATAATTTTTTACAAATTATTGAAAATTATAAATATGAATCTTAAGAATGCTTTTTATTTCATCTGAATGCGAACACTTTTTAAAAAGATTAAACTCTTTAATAAACACTTAAACAAAATAAAAAAAAAAATTTCCTTAATTGTGTTGATAAGTGTTTATTTTTATTTCGTCTTAGCTGAAAGTCACACCCACTTAAAGTCGTTAAAAAGATGTTATATCACTTGACTTAAGGGAAATGTCTGCAATATCAAAATTATTTTGGACCATTTTGAGAGTACATAGTTGTATTTTGTGGCCCTTTATCTTAAAGTCCCGGTAGGCCCTTTGACTCCCAGTCCGCCCCTGCAAACCCCTACCCTTTTTCTTTTCTCTTATAGCTACAAAATCAATTTTCGTATCTGAAAATGGCAAATAAAGAAAAAAAGAACACAACAATTTGATTAAAACCATAAATTATATAAATATATAGTTAATTTTCCCATTTTAGGTGCAAATAAATTAGTTTTTGTTAATAATTTTGGTTTATTTCAACTTTCAACTTTCACAAAATTCACTTTTGTGTCGTGACAGCTCAGGCGTACCATATTGCAAATACAAAAATATAGGCCGCTGCGGATGCGTTATTTTGAAAACTTCTCACTGTACTATATACAAAATCCCAAAAAAACACGCCTACTATTACAAAAAGTAAGATAATATATCATGTTTTCCAGAGTTGAGAAATAATGATTACTTTTTTAAAATTTATTTCAACCTACATTTCAGTTACATGTAATTGAAAAATAAAATTTGAATTCCCATTACTTGTAATTGTAACTGAAAAAAAAAAAAAATAATAATATGTTATTAAAAATAGTAAAGGGTTTTGCAAGTACATATTTGAAGGAAAGCACTGTGTTAATTAAATATAAATTAATCCATTTGTTGGTGTGAAATCACGTAGAATGTAATTGAAAAAATCAATAAATGACTCAATAATTCTATTATGATATTTACTTTAGTTTTCAATTACATTAACATTATGTAATTAAATTGTAAGCAATTGAAACTTTTCAACTAAATGTAATTAATACATAGTTAAATTTCTTCAATAAAATTAAAATTACGTTATTAGTTCTAATCATTAAAAATAAATTGGACTTGAAAAATAATAATCAAACCATTTGATTATTACTTTTTTTAACCGTTGGTCTCCTCTCTCTCTACCTAAGTATTTCTATAAAATCTATAAATTCCAAACTCGATTTCTGTCCAATTACCTTCGTACTTCTCTTACCATGTTTTTAGAATTAAGCCCTAAAATTTCTCTGTGCTCAGTTAAGACCTTAAAGAAAATAACATTTAAGTCATTTAGCCCCCATCTCGTTTTTTTTGGTCTAATACCCTTTGAACTTCACACACCTTCATTACATACATATTTAGAATATATAAATAAGGAATTGGTTTATGTTTCGTCTAGAGTTTTTATATACATATTTAAATTATTGTATCACTTTAAAAGCATACAATTTTGAACACCATCAGTATCTTCAGTTCTGCTTTATTCAAGCATTTGTAATTTTTCGTTTCTCTTGGTGTTTTTTAACCTTCATTTCCCTCTAGAAATGCCAGCTTGTCAAAGTCATCGCATTCAACGTGGTTACACAAAACAAAAAAAAAAACTAGAAGACTATGGACAAAATACTAATAACGAGTCAAATATTTTTAATATCAAGAATTTTATTACAAAAAAAAAAAAAAAACTGCTTCGGACCATGTTGTTTGGTCATAATCTATCTCTTGATATTTGTTTTCCCCTCTATCTCAACCATTCCTGTTTTCCAGTACACATTTTTTAAGTTTGTTGCATCCTCTGGGATTTTGAAGGTAGCTCGCAGAGAAGATGATAAAGTAGGTACTTTTATATTCTTTCGGGCTGAGCCAGCGGATTGTGTGGAGACTAACAAGCCATTTATATAGAATGTATAAGAGGGCGGAAGCTGTAAGAAAACAGCGACACCAAGGGACTAGAAGAATTGAACAAACATACAGACATACACTTATACACAATACACTTTAAGAAATTAATGCAATGAAAAATCATCATAGTATCATGTTCAATCTAAAATAATATCTTAAGAACCTAACTCAGTATAAGATGAACCAATATACAAAAATGGGAAGCTAAACGCTTTTCCCTCAATTTCTTCCAAATAAGGACCAAGGTCATGATTGCTTAGTTTGAGTATGTAAATAAATAAATAAATTGGGTGGAGCAACAGCTCGTGGAGAACCAGGGCCTAGTGACTTACAACTCTCAACCATTCCTGTGTGCGTGTTTTTGGCAAGAATGGAAGGGACCTACAGTTTTTTGCCGAGTCCGAACGGCTAAATGAGAAGCACTTTTTCATGACAAGTAACGGGTGATTTTTTAGCTGGTTTGGTTTTGGCAACACTGGTTTTGACAGCTGACGTGTGTTTAGTACCTTGTGTCACTGTCAAACAGCTTCAGTTTGGTTTGCAATTTAACCATGGATCGTCTTACAAATGAACAACGCTTGCAAATTATTGAATTTTACTATCAAAATTCGTGCTCGGTTCGAAATGTTGAAAAAAATGAAAAATTGTGTTCAGCGATGAGGCTCATTTTTGGTTGAATGGGTACGTAAATAAGCATAATTGCCGCATTTGGAGTGAAGATCAGCCAGAAGCATTGCAACAGCTACCAATGCATCCCGAAAAAGCCACTGTTTGGTGCGGTTTATGGGCCGGCGGCATTATTGGGCCATATTTCTTCAAAGATGATGCGAATCGCAGCGTTACTGTCAATGGTGAACGCTACCGAGCGATGATAACAAACTTTTTTTTGCCCGAAATGGAAGTTCTTGACTTGCATGATATGTGGTTTCAACAAGACGGTGCCGCGAAACAATGGCGCAATTGCGAGGCGAGTTTGGTGAACAGTTAATTTCACGTTTCGGGCCGGTCAATTGGCCGCCTAGATCGTGCGATTTGACACCATTAGATTATTTTTTGTGGGGGTATGTCAAGGCTAATGTCTATAGGGACAAGCCCGCTTCGATTGACGCACTGGAAGCCAACATCCATGCATTCATTCGTGAGATACCGGCCGATATGTGTGAAAGAGTATGCCAAAATTGGACTCAGCGGATGGGCTACCTGAGACGCAGCCGCGGTCAACATTTGCATGAAATTATCTTTAAACATTAAATTGCAAGGTTCAAACTATCGATTCAAATAAATATTTCATTCATTTTTTCGAATTTTTTGTGTTTTTTATTTTTTTAAAGTTCTAAACCTCTTAAATAATCACCCGTTATTACTCTTGGAGAATTTGTCAGTTCCTCGCAAGAGGCAGTACCTTGGATAAAGTTGTTCTTATATATTTGGCCTCATAAGTCATATATAAAAATTCATAAGAAAATGGGTGACCCTTCTTTGAATAACTCGTTTAATGCAGTAAACAAATTAGAGTAGCTGAAAGAATGGTCAGGATAACGCCAGAATTACAAATGTAAGTTTAACTTACATTTAAGATAGGTACCTATGTAATTAACTTCTGTGAAAATATCTAGTATAAACATCTCTGTAATTCAATGACTGTAACTTAAACCAACTAAGCTGTATCTATACCTACGTTAAGACCGAAACACTTGAAATTTACTCAACTAGCATTGATAAGGTTGCTGTTTTTAATGTATGCAAAAATATCTGTAAGTTTGTATGTAGTGTAATAACTACTGTAAAACTTTAAAAATTCGGTCTTCTTCATTCTATCGAGCTGGTGGAATTCAAAGACTCTCTTGGTTGGAGCATTATTGTCCATTTGCTCTATGTAGCAATATGAAATATGGAACATCCAAACCTTGATAGAGCTCATAGAGTTCGCAGTTGCATCTTCTCCTCCATTCGCTCTCCTTGCACACAGCACCACATATCCATCGAAGAATTTTTCTTTGGAAGGAGCCCAGAAACAGTTCTTCCTTTCTGCTTTTCGCCCAACAATTAGCCACATAGAGCAGGTTTTATAGAGCATACACTTCGACTTTCGTTTGAGTAGTTTTAAACTGAATTGTTTCGCCAAACAGAAGTACATAGTACCGGTTTGCTAGGATAATTCAAAGTTGGATCTCAACTAAGATTTCGTTCATGGGATTAATGTTTGCTTCAAGGCATATGAAATCCTTAACTACTTCGAAGTTGATGTTATCAAGAGTGACGTTTTGTCCTAGCCGGTTGACAGATCTTTCATTGTGTGTTGATAGCATATAACCTTGTTGGTCTTGACTTGCCCTTTACTTACTATTTCTTATACAGACACCAACCATAGGAGCTAGGGATTTTTTAGTGGTTTGAATGTTAAAAGAACTGTGTTAAGTTTTAAAAAGTTCAGTCGCTTGTGCTTGAATGTCAGAAGCTATTGATTATTTAATCTTTCAATCACCATGAAAAAGATTATTCGCATACTCCAGTGCCAGACGGGAAAGATTTAATTCAATTCCTGTTAAAAGGTTGTACACATTTTATATTTCTGGGTGTATCTTATACAGCTCAGTCAGCACCACGGTCTTAATATTTTTATTGCCTGGCCTTTTCCAATTGCTTAATTTCTATTGCTTTGCACAAATTTGGTCTTTGTACTTTTTGGCAATCTTCATCTTCAGCTCAATTTCAGTTGGCAGTTCGATGCCATACTCGTTCAAAGGCTTCAGCTTTTCCAATTTGAATTCATCTGCTGTATCGATAGTTGTATGAGAATGGCACAGTACCTACACATATTAAAGTTAATATCATTAGAGTTTAGATTTTTGTTCAGTTTTGTGCATATATCAAAATTTGTGTCAAATGTCAATATTTGTTGTTGTTTTTAAGTGTGTTTTTGTCAACACGTTCACATACATTTATTTTTCCCGGGATAAACGCCGTATAATATGCTAAACACATACATTTCAACAATGGCTTTCTCAGAGAGGAACAAATATATCGGACAGTTTTAAAATAAGGAGGATAGTACCTACGATAAGGAATCGTTACAATATTTTTTGAAAATATTTTATCGTGTTGTTACCTAACCTCAAAAATAGTGAAAAGACGGTGACAACTAACATCCAACTAAGGATATCTCAGAGAGTAACAAAGATTTTGAAAAGATTTGGACCAAATTTAATAAAAAAAAACTCAAAAGAGGTGAAAAACTGTTATTTTGAATTTTTATCTCGAAAATCTGAGTTGATTGCGGAAAATGGATGACGAATTTGAGCTCAGGGCCAAAAAGTATGCCTTAAAACATTCAAGACTTGTTGTGACCAAAAGATGATAGATATTTGTTAACCTCTATGATATCATTCATTACAAAATGGTACGACAGGAAACATTTAAAAAGCTGGGAAGTCACTTGAGTATCCTGATATTTCAAAAAAGCTTTCTATTTGGATCAAAGGTAGACAAAATTTTCATACTTTTTGTATAAGGCAAATATTCAGTAATTTTAAACTGTTTCTTATACCTCCTATTATTTATTTTAATTTTAGCCAGTGTACAACTTTAGAAGTCATAATTAATGAAACAAACTTCTATTTTAATAAATACAGGAATCGAATTGAAAAACTTTTATCAGCTGATCTAAGTTACCTTGTGTAAGCGATAATTTGAGCGCGAATCACTTCGAAAACAACCCAAAAATAATTCATATAAAACAGAACTTCCTCTGAAAAATCTAACTTCATTAAAACGGAAATTCCAAAAATAAATTCAAATATGTGTAAATGAGGCCATATGTGCAAAAGTGGTGTATCCCATTTTTTGGAAAAATTGATACTTTTGTCTCGTATTTTTACATTTATGCATCAAAAGACATCTAAGCAAAGTAAAGTTATTAATTCTTAAATATCTAAGCTTTCCAAAAATGTGACTTTTTCTCCTTGAACTTCAAACTTAATGTTATTTAAGATCGATTGAAAATGAAAAATATGATTAAAAAAGTGTGTCACACAGCCTCAAATATACCCCTACTAACTTTGTTCAGCTCTTTTTGTAGTTCTCTTAATGAAATATTACTTTTTTCTTCTTATAACTCTTAGGTAGTTAATAAATTAAAAAAAAACTCTTTTTTTGATCTATAATTTTAGTGATCCCTAAACAAATTTTGTTTACACAAAAATTGAGACTGAGCCCCCCCCCTCAAGGAAAAATCCTGCGTACGCTACTGATAGGATTGCCTTTTTTGTATGATGGCAGGTGCGAATACAGGTGGAGGCAATAGGTGCAATTGCCCCCCCCCCCCCTGGGCAAGAACGAAGGAAGCATAAAATATGAATTTAATAAAGTATCAAAAAAAGTTTATTTCGTTATACGTTTACAAAATCTTTTCTTGGCAGCACAACGTTGCAGCAATGAGTGGTTGTGCGTTGGCCGCTGGCTGACCAGGCTCAGTTAAAAAACTTCCATTATGCACAAATAGCCTTCAAATCGACTGAGTGGAAAGCTTATTACGTCGGTTTTAGATGTCCGATCTTCAAACTTAAGGTCTTTAATTAAAAGATTAATGTCAGGCTACATTACTGTATAACATTTAATGAAAAAATGCAATTTATTTCATACAAGCGAGCAGGTTGAATCCCAAATCGATTTCATTTTCACTTTTTCAAAATTTCACAATTCGAAAAATAATGTTTTAAAAAGTTATTGCTCCACCTTCAACTGTACTCTACAAATTTGTTAGTGGTTTTTAGAGTTAAATGTAACGGGAGAAGCTTCAATTGCTCGGTTCTACAGGATAAAGATATCTAATGAAAGTTAAAATAATAAACTACATTGGTGTATAAAAGCTATTGTGAAAAACCAAAAAAATTCACACTAAAAGGGAGATAGAATTCTTTTTATGATTAATATTTAAATATGGGTTTTCATCGAGGGAGTACTTTCTCACTAGAAAACTCTCGAGAGCTACTCTCGGATATCTGTCTTCCCCTCTGGTGAGCTTATATCATGACTGTGTCTGTGTCCTTTTGCGAGTTTTACTCTCGAGAACTTCTTCAGAGCTTCAAAGATTTGAGGTAAACCTTATTAAATCTCAGATTAGTGTTACGTGGAAATGTAGTATAAGTATTCGTATTCGTGAGGATTTTGTCACTTTCGTGGATTCGTTCTAGGAACTTTCATGTTCCATATCATTAAGCTGGCGATTAGTACGAATCCAACCAAGAAGATTGGAGAGGAACCAGGAAACGACTACAGCATAGTCACTACAGAAGATAGATAAGATGGAATTTTTGCACCTAAGGAAATGATAGTTGTTTCGTCAATTCGACTATCAAATGATTGCCATTTTTCGACGCGAATTTTGCTATTGTGTGTTGTTATTGCTAACTGCTTAGTCTGGCAGCTCTACATCAATGTTTTGAGCTTATATAAAACATTTATCAAAACTCAAACTAAGTACATATATTGTAAATGAAATAGATAACGAAAGTTAGTCACAATCGAAGGCTGAACCAAGAATGTCGGACGGAAAGGATTAATGGTATAGTCATATTTTCTTTGTATTTTCGACTATAATCATTGTATTTTATTTCAATGTCGGAAAGTTTGATTTTTTATCGATGGACGAAGCCATCTAAGCAAACGATACGATTCATCTCGGTTTTGTTCTATAATCTTAGTTTAGCTAAAATACAGCTATTGTAAAAATAATGCAATGGTTTTGTTTGCACACATTTTTTTTTATCAACGTCCTTCAATTTTCTTGCTTTTCAATATTTTTGTTGCCAATCAATTTTTACTGCAGAATTGCACCACACATGATGTTTTCGAACATGTGACTTTAGCAAACTGCATTATCGAACATAATGCTTATGCAGTAAAACTTGTATTTGCCTTTTTGAACAGAAGACTTTTGCAGTTTGCGTTTGAGAACATTCTGCAAAATGCATTTTTGACGCTGATGACGTTTTCGAAAACTGCCTTTTATTGGCCAATTGCTTGGCTTTTTTATAAATGTTCCAGGTGTTATTTCGATCGCGATGAAGCTGGGAGGATGCGTACTCCTTCTTCTTTCTATGTAGGGTCCTCTTTTCCTTTCTCGATACACCTCACTTACTATTACCTCTCTTGTTATAGCAGGATACTTTTAGAAATTAAGATTAAAAAGTGTCGCATCCTTAGTTGCTATAAATAATTGCAAATTCGTTACGCAACAAAACAAATTGTTTACTCTTTTTTGGTTTTTGCTAAAAAATAGACGTTTTTGTGTGGTACTAATAACGAGTAAGTTTTTCCAGAAAATTTTTGTAAAACTAGTTATATCTGAATTAAAAAACACTGTTGGATAATGGGACCCACCAGAGTAAAGAAACAATTTATGTTAAATAAAAGTAGAAACTCTATCAGCTTCCCTGGGAGTGCTTTAGTTGGTATATGTACATCTGTAAGGTCCTCTTAAACATCGTTAAATGTGATACTCGTAGTAATATTATGCATTCAGCTTTATTTTGTCATTTTCCTTTGGTTTGTCGTAAAGTTTCACAACTTTTCGAATCCAGTGGAATAGGAACATTCATCTTACCAAATTTATACCCAAACTATCAGACGTCACTTAAAAAAGTGATTTCTTAAAGCATTTATCACTTTGCCAAGTACGACAAGTCCGATGAAAAAGGTTTATGTAAATATGCGTCAAGGGTGCAATCCTTTAAGAAATTGATAAGGAAAAAACACTCTAAAAACATCACTCCAAAGAGTCAATTGAAGACTTTTAGAGTGTTGGGACTGGTAGTGTAAAAATTTTCCATAACTTAAATTACTTATGGTGAGTATGCTGATACTAAGGTATTTCTATTCACAGATGAAATCGATTCTTTTTCTAACATTTAACCAAGTTTGACTGTTTTAATTTCTGCTTCATTCATTGTTTAATATCTAGATTTTGTAGTACATATTCACTCAAATGATTAATCATCAACCATAAGTGTACAATAAAGCTTTGTGTGTAATAATGTTTGAACTGTATGTGTTTTGTGTAATTTATCTGTTTAATTAAAAAATGTTTGTGTAAATTTTGTTAATAAGTGTTTAATGAAAGTCGATAAATGTATAATGTTATATGTGTTATATGTTTGTGAGTACAATAATGTTACTTATGCTTTGTGATGTGTGCTGTCCGACTGTCCAAATTAAAAAAGAAAGAATTTAACATGTAGCAAGTTGATTATGCCATAAGAAAAATGAGCACAAAGCAAAATTGAAGATTAGCAAAACAAGTTACAGTATTTTCGGACTAAATTACTCAGTTTAAAGATAAAATAAAGAGTACGGACAGTTAGCATTATAATTCAAATTGAGTGATAATAAAACATAGGGTAGTTTTTGATATGTTGGGCACTTTGTGCACATAGTACTGAACATTCAGCCCCCCCTGGAAGACTCCGGTCTTTCAGTAACAGGTAAAGGGGCAATTTTCACGATTGGCCTCGTATAATCTCCAAACTGTGTATGCACGGTAACAACTCTGCATCTGTTGTCCTTACCAGGATGGATGTTGATTATTCGCCCAAGAATCCATTTTGAAGGGGGAAGATTGGGCTCCTTGAGCAAAACGATGTCATCTACTTTCAAGTTTGGTTGTCGCTTATGCCATTTGCTTCGGTTTTGTAGAGACGTTAGATACTCCTGGTGCCACCGTTTCCAGAAACCTTGCATCATAGTCTGTAAAAGATACCAGTTAGTATTTTTTGATATATTTAAATTTGAAAAATCTGGTTGTGGTATAGCAGAGTAAGATTCTCCAATCATAAAATGAGATGGAGATAAAGCAGTGGGTTCGTAGTCTGAGGTTTGCCACATAGGGCGCGAATTGAGAAGACACTCGATTTTAGTTAGCAGGGTATACATTTCCTCGTATGTAAGCCTGTTCTCCCCGATTACACGCTTTAGATGATTTTTTACAGATTTTACACCAGCCTCCCACAACCCTCCAAAGTGGGGTGCGGAAGGTGGTATAAATTTCCAAGTGATATGGTCTTTTGATAGATGATCATTAACAATGTTTTGATGTTGTTCACTAATTAGAAGATTGTAAAGCTCTCCAAGGATCCGTTTAGCACCGTGGAAGTTTGTCGCGTTATCACTCCATATCTCGGATGGTTTGCCCCGACGTGAAACGAAACGATCTAAAGCCAAGAGAAATGCGTGTGATGATAGATCACCGACGAGTTCAATGTGAATTCCTTTAGTAACAAAACATACAAAAATCGCTATGTATGCCTTCACAAACCTTGGATTTCTCCCAGGAGCTAACCGCAGCGTTATAGGTCCCGCATAATCACAACCAACCTTGCTGAAAGGACGCGAAAACCGAACCCGCTCCACTGGGAGATCCCCCATGAATTGAATAGCTGATTTCTTGCGCTGTCGAAAGCATTTGCCACAGTCATGAATTGTTTTTCGTAATAGATTTCTACATCCGAGGATATGAAAATTTTGTTTTAGAATCGCGAACACTAGAGATACACCTGCATGCAGATAATATTTATGAGTGTACTCAACGATTAGTTTTGTAACACGATGTGATTTACATAATATTATAGGATGTTTTTCATTATAGGATAAGTCGGAGTAATTAAGGCGACCACCAACGCGAAGCACATTATTATGATCAAGGAACGGAGATAAGGATATAAGTTTATTTCGCGACGGTAGTTCCTTGCCGTTATTAAGGATTTCAATTTCTGATGAAAACGACGAGCTCTGAGAACATTTGATTAAACGAGTTTTGGATTCTGCAATTTCTTCTGTAGTGAGATAATTACAATTGTTGGCTTTTGGTAAATGAAAGTAGTTTCTTATAAACCGAAAAATGTATGCGAGTACGCGCACGGATTTTATCCAGCTCGACGAATTAGTGATGATTTGCTGAAGAATGTTATCTCGTTTTAAGTTAGACACAAATACCTGAACCTTGTTTGACTTGCGTTCCTCCAATTGGTCCATAGGTATATCTTGTATACCACACTGTGAAGCTGGCCATTCATTTGACCCCTTACTCAGCCAAGATGGACCCGTCCACCAGATTTCCATTGAAGTTAAAAGCGATGGTGAAATTCCACGGGATGCAACGTCAGCTGGGTTACAGGCAGATCGAACGTGATTCCATGATTTCAATGGAATTGACGATAGAACTTCTGATGTCCGGTTACCAATGAAAACTGACCATTTTTTAGGAGGTGCAGATAGCCAATGAAGGACAATTGAAGAGTCTGTCCATGCAAATACTCTAAGGTCATTAGCCTGCAAAGATATTTTAATTTTATTGACGAGTCGTGTTAAAAGAACAGCTCCACAGAGCTCAAGCCTAGGAAGAGAAAGAATTTTGATTGGAGCCACCTTGCTCTTGGCTGCCACCAATGATATGGATATCTCTCCAGTTTCGGTGATACTACGGCAATATACAACAGCTGCATAAGCGTCCAATGAGGCATCACAAAAGGCGTGTAATTCACAATTCATTTTGTTGGTCCATATGACCCTAGGCACAGAAATAGATTCGATGAGATGCAGCTCATCACGAATAATTGTCCAACGATGTGCAATTTCCTCTGGTACCTTGTCATCCCAACCTAACCTTTCCCGCCACAGGTCTTGAAAGAATATTTTGATAGCGACTATTACTGGAGCAATGAATCCTAATGGGTCAAATATTCGCGAGGCATCAGAAAGAATTTGGCGTTTTGTGCAAACCGATTGGCTGGGAAGGTTTACCTTATAGGTAAAGCAATCCTTCGACGGACACCACTGCAACCCAAGCACCTTAACCATGTTAGATTCTTCAAACTCAACTGGAGAAATCTCTCGTTGATCTTCTGGTAGCGACAATAGGAGAGGCCAACAGTTAGTGGTCCACTTGCGAAGATTGAAACCTGCAGATTTGAGCACATCTACAAGCTCGTTCCGAAGAGCAATCAATTCCTCGATGGAATCAGCACCGGTGATGACGTCATCAACGTAAAAATCGTTAAGTATGATCGAAGAAACTAAAGGGTGTTTTTGTGAGGAATCTAACGCAAGTTGCTTGAGTGTACGCACAGCTAAAAATGGAGCTGCTGAAGTACCATACGTTACTGTCAAAAGCTTGTAATGTTTTACAGGATCATCTGGGTTTTCACGCCAAAGGATCCGTTGAAAATTGGTGTCACTGGGTGAAACCCAGATTTGGCGGTACATCTTTTCGATGTCCCCCGAAATTGTATACAAATGGCGTCGACATCGAAGACAAATAGAAAATATGTCGCGCTGAATTGTGGGGCCAACGAGAAGTGATTCATTCAACGAGGCAAACGAGGTGTTGTTCGATTTAGCAGAACCATCAAATACGACGCGAATTTTAGTTGTGCTGCTATCTCCTTTAAAGACAGGGTGATGTGGTAAATAATAATTTTCCCTTGTTTTTTGTAGCTCATCCCAGGGGATTTCCTCCATATGACCCAGCGATATGTACTCGTGCATAAATTTTGAATATTGTTTCTTTAAGTCTGGATTAGTCAAAAACCTTCGCTCGATTGAATAGAGACGATTTAACGACAAACGAAATGAATTTCCTAGAGGTACATTTGAAGTGGTTTTAAATGGCAACCTGACAATATATTTTCCATCTGAGTGACGGCTGTGTGTTGAAGCGAAATGCTCTTCGGCACGTTGTTCTTCAACCGATAGAAGCGGCTCGTGGTGAACTTCTTCTAGTCGCCAAAAGCGTTCCAAATCAAATTCCTGTGAGTAATCTAATTGAGTACAGTATGCACTCACTTCCATATTTGGTGAAGAATGCTGTTGACAGCTTCCTGCTATCACCCAGCCGAATATAGTTGGTATTGATTTTGGAGAACCTACGACTGAAGGCTTCGAAGGTCCTTCAATAACGCTAAAGACTTTATCTGATCCAATCAAAATGTCTATTGGACCAGGTTCATTGAAATTCGGATCCGCCAAGTTCATAGAGACGAATGAATTGAAATCGACATTGGTTATTGAAGTTGATGGAAGCAGAGACGTCAACTTTGAGATGACGTAACAATCGATGTCAATATTGTTATAATCATATCTCGAATGTAAAGTTAGGCTAACCAAACCGTTGGTAACACCTGCCGAAGTTGATGAAACTCCCATTATAGGAATCCGAGACCTTTTTCGAGAAAGTCCTAAACGTTGGACACATTGTTCGGTTACGAAAGAGACTTGGGACCCAGTGTCGAGAAGCACACGAATACTTTGATAAACTCCTTGCTTATCCCGAGCTTTAACTACAGCAGTAGGAAGAATAGTACTTACACGACGATTTGTTTCGAGAGAGTGATTAATGACAATAGGATCAACGATATCCTGGGGTGGTGACGAAGAAGCATGCGATTTGGTCGTATCTTGGTTTGAAATTGAATTTTGTAGCAAGGTGTTTGTATTTTGTGTAGGATGCACTAAAGTGTGATGTCGAGAGGAGCATATCTTACACCGAAAATTTGAATGGCATTTGTTCGATGGATGACCAAATCGGAGACAGTTAAAGCATAACGATTTTTCTTTAACAAACTTACGGCGGGCATCGACCCCTAAACCAACGAAAGTCTTACATGAAGGAAGAAGATGATCTTCTTTACACTGCGGACACCCAACCTTAGTTTCCACCATGTGAGTTCGAACACTACTTTGGATTTTATTGTTTGATGGTTTGGATGAACGAGTTAATGTATAGCAGGATTCCAGACAACTACAACGTTTTTCCAAAAACTCAAGAAATTGGTTAATGGTACATTCATCATTTGATCCAATTTCTTCCGCCCATGCCTGCTTGGTTTCTTGGTCAAGTTTTTGAAGCAAAATAAAAATGAGCCAGGGATCTCTGGAGTTACAATCAAGTGCCTTTAAACCTCGTATGGTTTCATCGGCACCATCGGTTAATTTCCGAAGAGATTGAACGTTCGTTGAACTACACGATGGCAACGAAATATAAGATTTTATGAACGATTGAATAATTAAATGTTTTTTATCGAAACGAGCCTCAAGTTTATCCCAAGCCTCTATATAGTTATTCTCGGAACACGAAATATGTTTAATTAAATTCGCTGCGTCTCCACCCAAGAAAGATTTTAAATATTGAAATTTTTGAGTCGCAGTTATCGAAGGATTGCGATCGATTGTTCCCGTGAACAGATCCCTGAAACCCGGCCAGTCCTTGTAGTCACCATGAAAGGTAGGAATTTTACATTCTGGTAAGTGAACGGATTTAGGGTTCACTGCATGTGTCGCATCTAACTTTTTTAGAAAAGAATCTTGTTGAGAAGCCAATTTTTCATCAATCGATTTATCGGTTGGAGCATTAATTTTTGATTTTTCGCGAATGGAACTATTAATTAAAGAATGTGCCTGACAGTACTTATCTTCGTACTCGCCAAACTCTAGTTCAGGATCTACGAATTCTTCATCTTCGCAGAAATCATACAACTTATCCTGTAGAGTTGTGAAACTAGACCAAGCTTCCGTAAGACGAACGAGATGAATTTCCAACAAAGAAAGCGTTGTGGAATCATCAATTGACTGGGCAAATGATAATGCCCTTGTTATACCCGCTTTAGCATGACCACATTTCACTTTCAGAACATTCATTTTAATCGATTTAATTGTCTTTTGCGATTGATTGTAAAAACAAAAAAATAGTTCTAATTTGCTTATCAAAATTAATCGAGTTATAAAAAGTTCAGAGAAATTAATCGTACATGCACTAAACCAATATTAATTTGATTAATCATGCACTGGATACACATATGTACGTATGTATATCATTCGAACAAATGTTAATAAAAAGGCTTTTGGGTTGAATCACGTGTTAAGTTCATATGCATATGTAAAAATCGATATGTAATGATATAGAAGATCCAAATAGGTTTTTGTTTTTCAGATCACGATCTGTATACCGCTTTTTAGTAATCGGAGCACCCAATTGTACCCACAGCAATCATAAAAAAAAGTATTGACAGTTAATTCACTTCTTGGCACTGATTAAAAATTAATTCGGCTAATCGAAGGACCATAAAATGTGTAATAATGTTTGAACTGTATGTGTTTTGTGTAATTTATCTGTTTAATTAAAAAATGTTTGTGTAAATTTTGTTAATAAGTGTTTAATGAAAGTCGATAAATGTATAATGTTATATGTGTTATATGTTTGTGAGTACAATAATGTTACTTATGCTTTGTGATGTGTGCTGTCCGACTGTCCAAATTAAAAAAGAAAGAATTTAACATGTAGCAAGTTGATTATGCCATAAGAAAAATGAGCACAAAGCAAAATTGAAGATTAGCAAAACAAGTTACAGTATTTTCGGACTAAATTACTCAGTTTAAAGATAAAATAAAGAGTACGGACAGTTAGCATTATAATTCAAATTGAGTGATAATAAAACATAGGGTAGTTTTTGATATGTTGGGCACTTTGTGCACATAGTACTGAACACTTTGATAACACATAGAATATAATAAATAAAATATAGAGTGCAAAAAGACTTGGCTTACATCCTTGTCACACCCTTGTGCGTGTTTGACACAAATCTAACATCCCATTTTTATTCCAGACACCTTATTTTGTGTTCATGTAAATTGTACACCTTCTGAATTAATCTTACGAACACGACATATTCAAGCTGCGACGCCCGGCAGCGCAATATGTTTATCCTCCACAATTTATTTATTAACTGAAATGAATGATGTCCTGAGAAAGGTGTCTTCTTTAATATTTTATGGCAGATAAATAATAATCCCAAACATGCTCTCAAATAGCATCCACCCAAAAAATGTTATCAAATTCACTATCAATAAGTTATGATTTTATGTTTTTTTTAAAGACTTCCTGTATCAAAAAAACTCAACCATTGTGCTGCATTCATTTCTATAAAATCATATACTTCCTAGAAAGTCCTTTAAAAAACCTTTTCATATAATTTTTGAGATAGGAATTTATAAGTCCCTTTCCCTTCACTTTCAATAAAAATTGGCTACTTCCTAAGGGAGACTTTTTTAGAAAAAGCTTTTTTTCACAAGAAAGGAATGTTACCCAAAAACCTCGGAATTAAATGAAATTAAATTGTAAAATCGTGAAAATTTCATTCTAATGAATGCGGAAAAATATGCAAGCACAGTCTATGGTATGGCTCACTTCTCAATATTGGCATAACCTATAACTACCTACATACATATATACCTTCAAACATAAATAATTATTTGAAGTTGAGAGCAGTTACCTTAGGTACATATGTATATACATAAACATACTTCCCAAAAGCCGTGAATTCCATGAATTGTTTATAAAAGGTGAATGTTTTTTTTTCGTTCCTATTTGCTTTTCATTTTATTTCCCAAAGAGCTTGTTTTTGCTACAAGGACGAAAGCAATGTTTTTTTTTATTTTCTATTTTATCAACTTTTGAAGTGAATTTCATCGCCGCGATGATGGTTTGGTATAGAGGCTTTTATATCAATGTCAAACTAGAAGCAGTGCACACATATCTAACACATACCTATACTCTCGTACATATACCCTCAATAGTAAATAAAATTGAGCGATTGGAAGGTTATTCTAGTGCAATTGACATCGATCAAATGAATATTTAAAAAAAGGCTTTTCTGTATTTGGAAGTTTGAGCTGTTTTAATATCACAGAGAGTTGGAAACAAAATTGATAAAATCCTAGGGTAGCTACTGTATAATTTAATCCAAGGCTTATAGAGTATTCAAATTAATGTTTTGAAAAAGTAAAATTTTTGGCTGATTTTCAATTTCAAATATTTATTTGAATTATAAGCCATTATAGAGGTAAAAGTTCAGACTTTAAACAAATTAAAATATGTCCACTTAAAAAAATGCTTACCTATAGAATATTTATTAAGCAACAATCGCATGCAAAAAGGTAAAGAAATCTCGTACATACATATGTTGCTGAATACAAGAACAACTCTAAAACAATATTTAGGTGCTGCGACATAACTCTTCATCAGTATATTTAATGTCAGTCGATCTGGATGAATGATATCGTTATAGAATTATATCCTGAACAAGATAGCCCCTTATTATGGAATATGGAATAATGTTCCATAACTTTTTGTTTTCAAAGAAGTCCTCTACCCATATAGAGCAAATTCAGTTTGGTTCTAGTTAAAAAAACAACATTCAATTTTTTGATGTTTGATTTTTAACACTTCGTTTCACTTTGTGGAGGTAGGTAGTTAGGTGGAAATGGCGGTCACAAGCAACTCGCTTAGTGACCCAATTAGAGACTAACTTTCACTGATCAAGCAAAATATTTGGGTCTAGTTATAGATAGATACAAAGTTAAGCTGGAAACCTAATTACAAGAAACAGTCAAAAAGGCCACAGTGGTACTTTTCTCATGTAAAAAAGCCGTTGGGAGCAAATGCGGCCTTCAACCTCGTATCACTCACTGGCTATATACTTCGGTGATTAGACCGATCCTCACTTAGGTACGGAGTGAAAGTATGGTGGAGTGCTCTAGATAAAGCGGTAAATTACGACAAATTAAGCAAAGTCCAACGGTCTGCCTGTTTGTGCATAATTGGAGCACTTCGTACAACACCTTCTGCTGCTCTAGACGTTCTGCTCCATCTGACACCCCTCGATATTTTCAGCAAACAAGTGGCTGCAAATACATGCAATTTGCCTAAAAGCTTCCTGACAATGGACCAACAATAACATTGGCCATTCCATCACGTGTGTGAAGTTAGCATAACATTTTTGAGCTAGACCAATGGGACCATGGCAGGAATTTGCAGTTTTTTTTGCATTTTGTATGCATTTCTATTCCGTGTTTTGCAGTTCACCAAATAGTGGGTGTAACCGACGTAATGCTAACTTCACTTGAAGTTAGCAGTGCCTATGCTTTTCTCAGCAATCGGGCTAGCTAAGAATCTTAAATAAGGTTCTGAATTTGCAGTTTCATTTGCAGTTCAAGAAAAATTAATGTCCAAATTTTGAAGTCCAAATTTGAAAAAAAAAATCGAATAAATTAATTTTTCACTGTTAACGTCAGTGTGAAGTTAGCAGTACATACCCTTTTCTCAGCAACTGAGCCACCTAGAAAATTGCAGTTAGGGTCCAAATTTGCAGTTTTGTATGCACTTCAAGAAAAAACTAAGTAAAAATTTACTTTGCACTCTGTTAACGTCACTGTGAAGTTTTTTAGGTACTTCATGTATTTCTGTTCAGATTTTGAAGCTCAAACTTTACAAAAAAAAATTGAAAAATTCACCTTGTAGTGTTAATTTCTCTCTGAATTTAGCAGAACAGTCCTTCCGTCAGCAACGAACTTTGCTATAAATAAGCAGTTAGGCCTTTTCAGTTTTGTATGCACTTGAAGAAAAAAAAATCAGTTCAAATTTGACAAAAAATCGTGAAATTCAATAGGCACTGTCAGCTGCACTGTGAAGTTTGCATGACATTCATTTTCTCAGCAATGGAGGTGGCTAGAAGTTTGTACTTATGCTTTACTTTCGTCCAGTTTTTGTAAAACCTAGATTAATTTTCGGCTAGCTTTATACTATATACAGATGATATGCAATTGTTTCTTGTGTAATTTTTGTTAGAAGTTTTTATTAGACCAGGAAAAATAGCACACATGGTATAGGGAACTTGAAAAAATTAATTCATGAAATATTATAATTGGAATCGACGCAGAATTGCAACCTCTATAACATATCAAAAATCCCCCAAAATCCCCGCATTGGCTTTTTGTGTAGATGCATTTGAAGAGGTGCAGGTGGGTGCAGTGTAAGGTGAATTTTTCGGTTATTTTGTCAAATTTGGACTTAAAAATTTTAACTGCATTTTTTCTTGAAGTGCAGAAAAAAACTGCAAATTTGGACCTTAACTGCAATTTTCTGGCTGGCTCAGTTCCTGAGAAAAGGGTATGTACTGCTAACTTCACAGTGATGTTAACAATGAAAAATGAATTTAATCGATTTTTTGTCAAATTTAAACTTTCAAATTTGGACATTAATTTTTCTTGAAGTGCATAAAAAACTGCAAATTTGGACCCTAACTGCAGTTTTCTAGGTGGCTCAGTTGCTGAGAAAAGGGTATGTACTGCTAACTTCAAACTGACGTTAACAGTGAAAAATGAATTTATTCGATTTTTTTTTCAAATTTGGACTTCAAAATTTGGACATTAATTTGTCTTGAACTGCAAATTAAACTGCAAATTTGGAGCCTAACTGCAAATTTCTGAGTATCACTGTTGCTGAGAAAAGGACTTTTATGCTAACTTCACAGTGAAGTTAGCAGTACAGTATGCAATTTTTTTTATGTAAGGATTTAGAAATTAGGTTTTTTCCTTTTCTTGAACTGCAAATTAAACTGCAAGTTCAGAGCCTTATTTCAGATTCCTAGCTAGCCCGGTTGCTGAGAAAACCATAGGCACTGCTAACTTCACATTGAAGTTAGCAGTACAGTCGGTTACACCCACTATTTGGTGAACTGCAAAATCCGGAATAGAAATGCATACAAAATGCAGAAAAACTGCAAATTCCTGCCATGGTCCAATTGGTCTAGCTCAAAAATGTAATGCTAACTTCACACACGTTATAAGAAATAGTAATGAACTTTGTTCATTTGTTATACAAACAAGTTTTGAAAATTAAGTTTGAACGTAAAAAAGGTTAAACATATTGTTTAGTTATTGTTATTTTGAATGCATAATATTAATCTAAAGAATTCCGAACGATTTATCAAATTATGTGGTTAGACTCAAAAATCGGTCGATAAATAAAAAATTCCGAAAAAAGTTACCCCAACCCTCAACGTCAGCTAGGTGTCTAAGGTGCCAGTTATTGCTATCATTGAAACTCATCATTGAAAATTTTAATGATTGGTTTTGAGACGTTTAGGATGCAAAATCATTTCTTATTTTGATGGACGATCAAAGCTCAAGACTTAATTAATATTTATAGTTAAAAAAAATTTCTAATAGGCCCAACTTTCCTCAAAAATTGACTTTTAATTTTTCAATGATCATTGGTAAGGTAGTTCAATCATTTAAATAAGAAAAATCTTTTTATGTGGAAGGTTGGGCCTATTTGAACAATTTTTTTGGCTAGAAATATTAAGTCTTAAGGTTTATTTTTCCATCGAAATAATAAACGATTTCACTTCCTAAACGTCTCAAATTCAATCATTAAAATTTTCAATGATGAGTTTCAATGATAGCTATAACTGGCGCTTAACTCAAACAAACACAAACAACCGTTTCAGAACTTGGGAGCCTCGAGAATCTGAGCTCCCTCTTAATCTCTAAGATTTACGAAAAAGTTTCAGTTAATCATGTACATTATGATGAAATCACCTAAATAATAATATGATATTTGAGGCTTGGGGCCCAGGTCCCCTGCCCCCCCCCTCCACCCTCAATACGCCACTGAATGTGACGAGCAGCTACGACACCGTCCAAAGCTTACAATTTGATTCTTTTAGACATATTGCACTCCAGGATACAAGTAATTTTATATGTAAGTCAAGTGTTAAAAGGTGCAGAATAACTGTTAAGGCATGCGCTGGGTAAGATCAAAGAGCCCCTATGGTGCTAATACTAGATTTTTCTTAAATCTTCTTTATGTTACCTGTATTATATGGTTTGTGAAAACCATACAATCAAACCGTTATGAACATTGGTCGAACTACAGCTGTGAACGTCCACAAGATAATTTTTTTTGAAGACCCCACTTTTTTCCAAAGGTTTTGATACAAGCGTAGAAAACTATGCAGGCCTCACAAGCCCGTTCTTCAATGTTTGTATTCCAGTTTAATTTAGGGTCAAGGATTACACCTGACCTAAGACATTTTGCACTGGTTGATAGCGAGAGTAATTGGCAGAAAGTTGGGATGATGGGGTTTATCTTAGTTATGGTATAAGCATCAGCTCATTTTTAGTCTAGTTGACTCTTAGACCACAACTTGTTACACAGCTGCTAACTTATCTCTAAGCCATCTTCGCGATTCCTCTCATCACGGGTGTGAACACTTACCTTACACCATTGAATAATTACAAATAAAGCAAATCCAGTGGCCGTCCATGAAGCTCTAATTTCCTTTTTAAACAATTATTGGTTTTCTTCTCAGCTAAGAGAGCCTCAAAAAAATCCTTTCATCATTTTCATGCTCTATGAAAAAAAAACATGTCTTCCCTTTCTTATTCGGCAATAAAGGAAATTTCCCAAAAGGAACGGATTTTTAAGGAACAAATTTATTACATGGGTGTTGTATTTGATAGAGCGACTGCAGCGACAGGCTGCCAAACCAGGACACCTAGTGGACGTTTTGCCCGGTGTCCTTTCTATTTGTGGTTATTCAATGCTTACACCAATATTTTGAAGTCGTCTGCATACGCAACCACCTTCACGGCTCATCTCTCCAGTTTAACAAAGATTTTTCTCATGGATATAAAAGCCATAGAAGAGGTGAGAGAACACCACCCTGCGGTGTTCCTCTGTTGATGTGTTTTATTGAGTTTGCATTACCTAAAGCGGCATGAATATTTTTGTCGAGCATGTATATTATCCATTCCCTACCCTTAAGTCAATGAGTGTCTCAAGAAAGTCCCTTCTACATCTAAAAACGTAGCCTGGGTATACCTACGTATATTCTTTGAAGTTGATGGTTTTCTCAATTATACGCACAACTTCACTTTCTGCAGTAAAATAAAATCTTAATTGAAAAAATACAAAATACGAAGTGCCTCTAGAATTCATAAAAGAAAATCATGAAAAAGTGTAATTACAGGTAGTATCTATATAGGGTAAAGTCGGGTGATATGGCACCACGGGAGATATGGCACCCTTTAAATATTTCCTACTTAATTAATTATTTTTAAAACAAAAATATCAGAATATCATCAAGTTTAACTTTAGCTCTCAATTGATGCTGTTAAAACTGAAGTAGCTTTTTTAACTTTAAAACCACAACCGAAAGTAAAATAATCATCATCATCATTAAGTCCTGTAACCCCGGTTGGGGCATAGGGCGCCAACAAATCGTTTCCATCCTTCACGGTCTGCAGATAGATATTTTAACTGTGGCCACGTCTTTCTCTGGGAGTCTGCTTCTGCTAGAACTGTTGATTTCCATGTTGTTATTGGTCTTCCAACCCGCCGTGCACCCTGAGGATTCCATTGAAAGGACTGCTTTACAATTTCATCGTTTGGTTTCCTCAGTGTATGACCAGTCCATTGCCATTTACGCTTTCTTATGTCAACGTCCAGCCGCTCTTGACTTGTCCTGCGCCACAATTCCTCGTTTGATATAATTTGTGGCCAGCGAATTTTTAGAATATGGCGTAGATAACGGTTCACAAAAGCCTGCAATTTCTTTGAGATGGTAGTCGTGACTTTCCAGGTTTCACAAGCATATAACAGCACGGATTTGACATTGGATTCAAAGAATCTCAACCTTGCGCGCAAGGAGATTTGACATGATTTCCAAATTTGGGAGAGAGAACCGAAGGCTGCGCGAGCTTGACACATCCCGTTCAGCCCGCTGATGTTATTTGCCAAGAGACATTTTTCCACATGTCTTTTTTTTAAGGTATTTTTATTTCTTTAAGAAATATGTGTTTTTATAAAAGCTTTCGTAATCAACCTATTTTTGTTTTGTTTTAAAATTAACTGCAGAACACATATATGTTAAAGTTTAAAATAAAACCATTTTTGCTTTGTGAGTTGTAAAGAAAACTGAAAATGGGTGCCATATCACCCGATTTTACCCTACATAAGTCCATTACAGATTGATGTCGCTTGGAGTTATATGTAGAATATGTAGGTACTACAGGTACAGGTAATAAGTAAAGTTGCTATTTGTTTTACGGCACAGATGTCAGATTGTTTAATTGGTAAACAAAAAATAGAAACTGCAATTATTTACCAAAATCGATGATGAACACAAAAAAGGCATGAACTCATATTGCTCCCTATTTTTAACAGTACGGACTTTATATTTGAAAATAAAATTAAGGGAGCCAAATTACATATTATTTTATTACGATTACACACATACATACGATTATATTATTATTTTCATGAATATCGATGTTAGACATCCAAGTTGAGGACTATACAATAAACATCCTTTGCAAAAGGCTCTTTTAAATTGCATTGTTATTTGCCGCGTTAATAAACACAAACAAGAATAGTATACAAATAAAACCGGATATTATTTTTAAAATAATATCTCAAATTGAAACTCAGTTATACTATTGACGCAAGGAGTATCTTTACCTATAAATTAAATATTAATCATAGAGTTTCCAGTTCAACTCACTCCAAATGTTTTTTAATTTAATATTTCAAGGTTAAACCAGAAAAAGAAAGAAACCAGTTATTATACGATGCCCATTAGCAAAATATATATTATACACCTCATTAAATGTATGTCATTAAAAAAAGAAATAATTTTTGTTCATAATTAACTCACAGCCTGAGGGGTTTTGTTACTCCCGCTTTTATTCATTTTATGTTAATGACAAAAATAATTCGGTTATAACCCCCTATCATTGGTTATAACCACAGAGGGAATCTAAAAAAGCTTAATTATGCTTCATTTTCGTCAAATGAAGGCAAATTACGAAAGTTAAAAAAAACCAACAGAAAAATGTACCTACTTTAGAAAATGTTCATGTTTCCGATATAAGGATGTGCGACAGAGATCAAATTCAATCTATCCTTCCTGCTGTATCCTGTACGGATATTTGGTTAAGAAAAATTGTATTTCAATAATAAACTTGGTACATAAATATAGAATTATTGCCTTGTACATACGATAATATCGTTATAGCCTATTGAATAGACCGGAAAATGAGAGGTATAAGGGAACAATCACGTGCAATGGTTTTTATTATTGAATTGGCCCATAAGCATGCTTAAAACCGAAAATGCTACTAAATTCACCCATGCGTTTCTGAGAAATGGTCTCACTGGCAACTTCTCAATATTTTTGGTATAACTCAAAAACTAAGCCGAATTTGACAATTTTATCTTTAAAACTTTTTATTTAAAATTAAATTTTCTATTGAATAGGATCGTTCAAAAAATTTTGTAAAAAATTTAAGCGCGAAAAGGAAACAAAAACCAACCTAATCAAAAAATTAAGGATTTCTAAATTTTTAATAAATTTTGCATAACTTTTTTTTTAAAACAAAGATAAGGTCAAGCCAAAAGCATTGACAAAATAAAGTAGAGACTAAAGTCTTCAATGTGGCATGTTTAAAAACTAAAATTTGTTCAAAATTGACAGATAAATGCCCATTCAAATTACCATTTTTATAATTCTTCGCAGCTTTAGCCCGAAAGCTCCTTTTTCGGTACAAAATGGCAAATTTCACATTCATAAAAATGTACAAAATCAACATTTTGATATAGTTTGTCTTTTTGACTATAGAAAAATATTTATAAATTATATAAGTTCGCAATTTTGTTTTTTGACTATTTTTAAATCCTTTCAGACCTTCAAACTAATCTGCTGGTCCAATTAATATAAGATTTCGTGCTAGGTGCTTGGAATGCTAAATTTGTACCAAAAAATATAGGCTTTCGGGCAAAAAACTGCGAAAAATAATAAGAAATGGTAAAATTTGCATGGCTATATCTTTGTCAGTTTTTAAATAAAATGGTTTTTTAACATGTTAATATAAGACGTTAAAACTCTACTTAACTTTGAGTAAGTATGTCTAGAGAGTATTTTCGGTCAGAAAGAAGTTATGCGCTATATTTAGAAAAAAAAAATTGATTTTTCGATTTTTTGATGTTGGTTTTTGTTAATTTTTCCTGCTTAAATTATTTTATAAAATTTTCTTAACTATCCATTTCGATAGAAAATTTAATTTAGAACAAAAAGTTTTAAGAATAAAATTGTCAAATTGGGTTTAGTTTCCGAGTTATATCAAAAATAGTGAAAAGTGGCCAGTGTGACCATTCTCTCAGAAACGCTCTTATGTTCAAGAAGCTGATGGTTTAAGGAAAATGTTTATAACCATAAAATACCATATTTAAATAAGCTAAAATAACTCTTTTGGTAGTTTGAGGTGAAAAAAAAAATTCTTGATAATTCTTGATTGAATATTTGAATATGAATGTAAGGAAAAAAAAATTAAAATCGTTTCATATTTCATATTTCATATTTATTTCATATAAAGGTGAATAACATTGTACTTCAAGATATAAAATCTTATAATTTAGTATCAAAAGCTAAATTACTTAAATTGTTCACAAATAAATAAAGAAAGATAATAATTAAAAATTGTATGACATTATATTTGCATTTAATCTGACGAGTATAATAGCGTTGTAATAACATTAGCAAATGTTTGGCTTTAAAGAAAAGTGAGTTCATAGTGACATGTGTGAGTGTAGTTTCTCCCGAAAAACCTCCGACGAAATTATTCTTTGCCATTGGTGTGGAAGATAATTCCACAACCGAATCGCACTTATAAAGTAAGATCGTTCCACCACTGTATGTGCAAATCGTGGTATTATTAGCTTCAGGCCTCTAAGTGATTGTAAAAAACCGAGATATTCATACAAATACTCAGGACATCTATTATGAATTATGTCATGGAGTTTAATAATTGATCTGAAGTCATAATACTCATCCAACATAAACATGTTTTATGCCTTGAAACACTCATGTGCCTCGGAATACTATAAATGTACCGGATGCAGTCATTAAACGCGACATTAATTTTTCGCTTACATTTAAAGTCTAAACAAGGATAAACTATACAATTGTATGAAAAAAATGGCAGCAAAAGTGTCTTAACTAAATGCGATTTCATTTTCGGGACAATAAACTTGAAGAAGATCTAAGACTCCGTAATCCTCCGTAGACTTTTCTGATGGTATCTGAGGTAGCATCACAACAACTTAATTTGCTATTAATCATGAAACCAAGGTATTTAACCTGTTTTACATAGGGCAAAGTAGTGCCATTGAGGTCTAAAGGAGGATACTCTTGTAGGGAAATTTCACTTCTTCAGTGCACCATGCCAACAGATTTAAGAGGATTCAGACGTATTTTGTTTGTATCTGACCAAATCTGAATTTGAACCAGATCTTCATTTTTCTAGCCACGCAATCTTCCATCAGCCCAGGTCTTCTAGACAGATAAATAGTGACATCATCTGCGTAAATATGAATATTACTGTTAGCAATAACATCTGGAAGATCATTTACAAAAACACAGAATAGAAGGGGTCCCAGAACCGACCCTTGTGGGACACCTGTATTAACAAGGTAGGGGCTAGAAGTTCCCTGTTCAGTCTCTTGTTGTAGCGGCTTATTAAATAAATTGGAATAAGAATAAAAACGTAAATAATTGAAAATTAATTATTTTTGTTTTTGTTTTTGTGGACTTCTTGAATATAATTTCAATTTTTTGTTGTACCTGGGCGAAACGCATATGGACTTAAGGTCACAAAAACTTTAAAAAATTGAATTTATATTTAAGAAGTCCACAAAACAAAAACAAAAATAATTAATTTTCAATTATTTACGTTTTTATTCTTATTCAAATACCAGCCAAACCACGGGCTTTACCATCATCTATTTCTAGTCGTCTGAGTTTAACCAAATTCCACTAGAACTTATTATAATTTACAGTGCTTTTGTGCTGTTTATTTAATACACGTCGGTATACATGGACTAAAAATTATGCGTCTTAGAAGGGTACAACAACATCTAACTGATGAGCCCAATATTGTTGTACCTGGGCGAAACGCATATGGACTTAAGGTCACAAAAACTTTAAAAAATTGAATTTAAATAAGTTCTTTTAATTGTATAAACATCCTGAATAATAACTTAGAGCTCAAACAAAATATATGCCATTTGATTACTTGAAAAATATGAATACATATAAGCAACAAAAATTTTAAATCTTTTGAGCCATTTTCTTAAAAATTAATAAATATCAAATGTTTGTAATATTTTTCAAATAAATTTTTGCTATGCCAATTTTGAGTACCTATATATAAATAGATATACATTTAAAACTAGAATTTCAAAATAATTCATCAACCCGTTTTTGAAATATTGAATTTTCAAAAACCCAAAATTTGAATCTTTTTTTAAAAATCGAAAAATTATTTTTTACAAAATTTTGGTATGCAGTATAATTTATATTTTAAGAAAGCTTATTTGAAAAAATGTGTTGAAATCCGATTAGCGGTTGATGAGAAAATCGAAATTCAAAAAAACTGTTATATGGCAGGTACAGTAAATAAATGTTTCTGGTATTTTTTTTTTTTTTCTTATAAGAAAGTACACCATATCTACAATGATGCACTGATTTTTTTTATCAAAATCGTTGGAGCCGTTTTCGAGATAAATTAGCTTTTCCTAAACGATTGTATGGCAAATACCGTTATTTTTAGAGCTAAATTAAATTTCATTTTCCCCTCTGGAGAGTTACATGAAAACCTTAAGTTCAAAATTTGAAGAAAATCGCATCATATTGGTCCTACAAAGACATCAATAGGTTTTGTTATTTCAAGAAATAGACGCCGGCCGTTTGTCTTATTTGCCTTCGTGTTTAATGGGGAGGGGATATAATTTTTCGAAAGAAAATTTCACCATTTAAGCTAAGTATACCTACATTTCTGGGGGGGAGGGGATATAATTCTTTGAAAGCTAATTTCACCATTTAATCTAAGTATACTTACATTTCTTTTGGGTAAAAAAGCTTGGTGGTGAAACAAAAATTGTACTCAAACAAAAAATGTCCGAGCTATTTACCTATGTATCTCTCTTCAGTTTACAGTTTGCAGAAAAATTCTTCTATGCAAAAACAAATTTCAAATGCCAATCGCAATTTTGTTCGGGAAAACAATGTCAGCCCAAAAAAGATTCGTCGTTAAAGCCTAGTTTATAGTTCCCGTGCGAAAAAAGTCTATGCAAATAATTTCGCATATCTAAAATTATAGAGGTGAAATACAAAATTGCTTTTTTGCATTATTGGTTTACAGATTCATGCAAAAAAATTCATTGGTGTCATTTTTTGCATTGAATATTATACAAAATTATGCACAGAATAAGAGGAAAATTGTTTTGAAAACTCACTCCCATAAGAAATACTTCTTATAAGATAGTTTTCTCAGTGTTTGTCTCAATTTGTCGATGAATTGACATTAACGCCAATCCTGTAAGTCTATCCTCATCAGTAGAATTTCTTAGGTTTCACTGTCGAAAAAGTTATTTCCGGTGTGCATGTTGAAACCGCTAAGGTCAGCAAAATTTTAGGAAGCTTGTGTTTCTAGTTGTTTATGGTATTTTGTCCACCAACTTTAAACTGTCTAAAAAATTCTTTTAAACTCGAAGTTTTGTCCATTAAAATTTTGTTCATTTTGGCCAAGAACTGAGGGAATCAGAATGCATAAAGAGCAAAATGTGGATTTATGGTTCTTGAATCTTTTTTAAGCTGACTTAAAAAATCATCAAAGTAGATATGTAGGTACCTTTCTATGTTTATTAAAAATTATGGACATATCGGCACAACGTGAGCTACATTAAAACTAAGGTCAGAAAATTAATAACTGACTAATTAACTAACTAAAATGAAAAGAATGATTAACAAGTGCCTTTCTGAAAATTTGGGGTGGGGGAGGGGGTCAAACCCCTGTGATCTTCCCCTGGCTATGGCCTTGTCACACAGAACATGTCGTTGACACAACATAGCTAAAATCTATATAATTTCTAACTCCAATTCCAGAGTTCATCTTATCTTTGAAAGCCCATAAACTCAACACTAGGCTTTACACATAAAAATCCAATTAGGATTAGCATAGAGCGAAGATAACAAATACCCAAACATAAAACAGGATCCAACCCATTTTTTCTTCTCCACTTCGAGCTGAGTCCAAATGCTGTCCCTTTTAATGCCAAACAATTGAATCAATTAGCAATGTCCTCCTGAACAACAAAAAAAATGTACTACACACAATCAAGTAATTTAAATTGTGCATTTGTGCGTGTGTGTGTGTTTTATTGTCCAATCACACTTCACTTAATTATGGCTTCCGGTTGTATTGCAAAGTATTGATTAATCAATTTAACAAAAGTTGTTTATTTGGATTTCAATGACAGTTTAAAAGTTTACTGCATAAAATTAATTCATGAATAAATGAATGTCCCAAGGATATTCCATGTTGCATATTCGATTAGCGCAAATTGTTCGTTCTTCATACTTACTTGAATTCTCAGACGAAAGGTTTATACGGTAAATTATGTATGTATAGTATATACTACATATGTAGGTACGTATAAATGTCTGCGTGTATACATGTAACAGAGATAAAGTTATGAGAATAACTTTGGATTACTTGACAGTTTAGCATCTTAACGAACTTCAATAAGCTGAATGTTGTTGACAGCTTTGAAAGTTCATATCTGGTATTTGGACTTGGAATATCAATATAGGAATACATTTTGTAATTTCCCATACTTAAGTAGTGATGTCTATCTATAAATTGAATTGGGGTCAAAAACTTATGGGGTTGAAGTCAAGATCAAGATATCTTTTTCTTTACTTCGAATAGTAAATATAGTGTTGAAGGAATCTATACGTCTGACATGGCAAGAAATATGAGAAGATGTAAAATTAACACCAGCAGTATTCTGGTTGACAACTTTGATTTTCATTTTCAATAAATCGGACGTCAAAAATATATTTTTGTGCCATGTAGTAATTATTCTTCTCTAAAAGTACTGGAGAGTGCTAGGACGCCACTACGGCCCTAGGCTCAATGAAAGGAAAATCCCTTTGCACACCTCCGCGTGGTAGAGAGCGGGTAACGCTATCGTGCAAGGGGACCGAATGGATGCCGGGATAAAGCAGACAACCCAGCTATGTTGGTCAGAGCACAAACTTGTCCTCGGGATAGTTAAAAGCCCCCTTAAGTCGGATGAACTGCAGATGGCGGCCAACGGCTTGATAGTCTGGTGGTGGAGGAGCCTTTTTTATTGAAAGGCCAACGGCAGCAGCAAGTAGCGTCTGTAACCTACATATATTGGGCGGCTACAAAAGGCGTCTGTTTTCCCATACTGGGCAGCCTCGAGCAGTTATGTGTTTGATCATACAAAAGGCAGGTGTGCCTGTCAAATCTGAGCTTATGTATGTTATTAATCGTATCTCGGAAAACACCATGGTGGAAGGATATGTTCGTATACATGAAATATGACAACAACTGGAAATGAGTCCCCAAGAGGTAACCATTTTATGGAGAATCCTTCTGCAGCTTCGGCTTCTGTAAACCGCACATTGAATCTGAGGGTGCGGCATCATTCGTGTACCAGCGTCAATCAAGACACCATTACAATAAATGAATCATTTACAAATAGAAGAAGTCTTTCAAGAAGAGCAAATGATACTTTTGGCTACGGCATACGTACGAAAATCGGAGCATGGAACGTTCGATCCTTGTACGGCGAAGGTAGATACGAGCAGGTTGAGCGTGAAATGCTTCACTTTAAGATCAGTATCCTGGGCATCAGCGAAACTAGGTGGAGAGGAAGAGCCAAATACAGAAATGACTCGGGGCAAACGAGAATGCTGTATTCCGGGGAGGATGAAAGAGAGGGTAGCCAAAAGCTGTATGGTGTCGGAATTATGTTGAACGAAGAAGCGAGGCATAGTCTTATATCCTGGGCGCCCATTTCTGCGCGAATAATGACAGCAAGGTTCCGTTCAAAAATTCGTAACGTCACAATAATTCAGTGCTACGCCCCCACAAATGAAGCGACCGAGGAAGACAAAACCGCTTTCTACACTCATCTTGACTCAGTTTACAGAGGTGTCCCGAGAGCCGACATCATAATTGTCATGGACGATCTCAATGCCCAAGTCGGATCAGACAACTATGGTCTGGAAAGCGTGATGGGGAAAAATGACTTGGGGTCACGGAATTGATGAGATGTGGGGTGATATTAAGAGTGTTTTTATGGAGGCTGGATCTGAAACTGTACCAAAGCAGACGAGAGTTAGAGACTCTTGGATATCCCACGACACCTGGGATAAAATCAAGCTTCGCAAATCGTTGAAGATGCAAATAAATGCCGAAGCAGATGCTCAACGAAAGGCTGAATTGCGAAGAGAGTATCGCCTAGCACATAAGATGGTATCGTTGTGTGAGACGCATTGGCGTAGGAAGGAATTTTTTTCTAAGGTGGGCAACCAGTCCAAACCAAACCTAATCATTAAAAAAATTTTCGGGGCAAATGATTTCCCAATAAGTATGTATATATTTGCCCTTGACCATTTAATTAATTCCCGAATTTGTTCAAAGATCTAATGAATGAAGCCGACAACGACGTCAACAGTAAAGCAAATTAACAGTCATTAGTAGTGCTACCAAACTCAACTCTGCTCTCTGCAACAAAGTCTTACGATGCATCTACAATACTAAAATAAATATTGCTTGGAAAAACATATTTAACAATAGGCATATTGCCCATAGCAGCAAATACAAAGTATTTGAATCGGTAGCTGAGTCAACATTGATGTATGCACTATGCAGCCCAAGTGTGGGGTAGTAAGAAATATGATACCGCTGAAAAACTCCTACGATTTTATATAAAAAGGATATTTCGACTACCACCAAACGCTCCGAACTACATGCTGATGCTAGAAACCGGTATCTCTCCTCTATTTATTAAAACCCTTAAATTGCAAGTTGACTACATTATGTAATGTCTTTAAGATGTCTGATGAGCGCCTCCATAAAAAAGCAGCACTACAGGCAATAAATAGTAGGTCGAGTAGGTTTAAAGATTGGATAGAGCTAGAGGAAGAAGCTGATATCGATCTTACACCAGATGAATATTTAATGTGGAAACCCTCTCTATATATCAGATAATATCGATTAAGATTAGGATTCGCAGCTGAAGCAAAAGAATCCATCTACAGAATTTCATATAGCAAGCTAAACTACAACCTAAACCATCGAAATTACTTCCGTGATGACTACACGACTGATCAAATATCAACGATATTTAGATTAAGAGGCGAACTCCTCAATCTCAACTTCATGAAGAGTTGCCTTTGCAGTGTGAATTGTGTAATATGGGCGAAAGAGAGAACATTTTTCACTTTATGGGTAGGTGTCCGGTTCTGCGAGAAACAAGAAGATATATTTTTGGATGCGATTTTCTATCAGAAGAGCTTACGATACGTCTTCTTAATGAAATGGAAGTTCCTAAACTGTACAAATATTGTAAAATAGTATTAGCTTATAGAAACAGAATTATAAATGGAAATTTTTAAAATAAGAATTGTAAAATGAAAAATTTTGTAAATTGTCAATCAGGCAGACGGCAAATAGCCATGCTTTATTACTGTAAAATGTATATGTAGTACTATAATTTATAGAAATAAAATCTAATCAATCTATCTATCTATCCATCACCTTAGTCGAAAAAAGAGTTACACGGTCGTATTTAGCTGTCCTACTCCAAAAAGTTCTTTAAAAACTTTGTTCACCGTTGTCCTAAAGTTATCATACTTGGACAACGGCATCGGTTTTCTAATATTTGACGAACTTTGCATTTTATTTAATTAAACAAAGCATATATCCAACTAACCGTCTAACAAATTTAAATTCAGAGTATAAACATTATTCAATTTGATTTTTCTCTAAAACAGAGCTTGTCTTTTGAGTCATTTATTGAAAAGAAAAATACATTTTTCCACTAAAACTTTGATCGCATTTTGAAAAGAAACTTCAAAATATGAAATTAAATACTGGACCATTAAAAACAAATCAAAGCTACATTAAAAAAATAAAAAAAAAACTTGACTAAAAAATCTACCTGGGTACTAATTATAATATTTATTTTCCAACAATTTTCGGTTTCGATATGGGATTCCAAATCAAGTGTATTGCTTTCGCCACAAGTGTTGCTGGAAAGTAAATTGGAGGCCAAACAAAACAGCTATAATGAAAGTAAATTTGTTTTTCCTGACGTCTCCTTTTTGATACTCGTATAGATTTTAAAGGAATCTCATACTTTTGTGAAAATTTTTCTATTTCAAACCAAATTTTAAAATCATTTCTTAATGTTTCAAAAGTATGGACTGTAGGTAGAGTGTAGGTACTGGCACAGAAAAAGTCTATTTTGATCCAACCAAATGTAACCCAATTGACCTAAAATCATCTTTTTCCGGAACAGTAAAAAAAGCTAAAAATTTCAGATTTTAATGAGGTTTTTTAATTCATCCATATTTTACTGTTCCGCAGGCAATAAGTAGAAGCAACTCGGTTTAGATTTTTTTATAAAATTCCAATTATTCGGTTTGATTTGTTATAGAGCAAATACTACGTTAAGTCTGAGTCGATGACAAACGAGTTGATACATACCGAAACAGAACCGTAAGCTTTAATTTTAAACAAATCAAATCGAATTACGTTTCGGTTCATGTTCCAAATTTGTTAGATGTAGCGATTTATCGCCAAACAGAAGATTTGAAATTTCATTTGGTGGCATGATAATCGATTTTGCGACGTACACAAAACAGACAATATTTTTAGCTTTTCGTGATTTTAATTTTTTGAATTCAAATCTTTAAATTTTTTCCAAGTTTTTACTAAAACTCGTTTTATAATTTAATATTTTGCTAGATGAAGCCATCGTAGTACTAAATCTGAACGCACTCCAAATACCTTACATTCTGCTGCTTTAAACCTCAAAACCTACTCATCTTCAAGGTTCAACCTAACTCGGTTTGAGACTAATTTAAACCGGTTCAACTAGGTTTGTGCGTGCTGAGGCTTTCCGGACAATGATGCAATGTGTAAACAAAAACAAAATTAAGGTGGGCAAGAATTGCTTTTATGTGACGACCAACTGTAACTGCAGGCAAAATTTTAATTTTCGTGTCTGAAATTTCATTCACAGTTTTTCAATCTGTCTTCTTGGGTGGGTTGTAGAACCAGAAAAGTTTAAATGTCGATTTTTCTAAGGTGGGCAGTTCATTTTTTAAGGTGGGCACTGCCCACCTCCGCTCCCCCCTTCCTACGCCTATGGTGAGACGTGACAAGAGGGTGAGGTTAGACGGTCTTGCAGAATATGCGGAAAACGCTGCAAGAAGAGGAGATATGAGGGAAGTGTACCAAATATCTAAGAAGTTGTCAGGAAAAAAATCAACACCAATCATCCTGTAGTGGAAGTGGATGGTACACTTTTGGTATCAATCGAGGATCAGCTATACGCAGGTGGAAGGGTCACTTTTGTGCCTTGCTTAATGAAGAGCAGAGTGCTGAAGTGCCCCAGCTTAACGAGATGCGTAGATCATATAGGGGTATTGACATCGAACCCCCTACAGTACTGGAAATTCAATCTTCAATAAATCTTCTAAAAAACAACAAAGCAGCTGGACTTGACGGTATACCAGCCGAATTCCTGAAAGCTGACCCTGTCAGAACGGCTGCTATTCTACACCCGTTGATACAAGCTGTGTGGGAAAACGAAATCTATCCCAGCGACTGGAAGGATGGTGTAATTGTTAAGTTTCCAAAGAAAGGTGATCTTAAAAATTGCAACAATTGGTGAGGTATTACAGTCTTGTCCGTTTTTCCAAAATTAATGGCAACCATCATTCTGGAGCGGATAAAGGTAAAAATCGAGTCTACACTTAAGAGGCATCAAGCTGGTTTCCGCAGTGGGCGGTCGTGTGTTGACCATATCAGCACTCTGCTTATCGTTCTTGAGCAGTCTGCGGTGTTTCAATCACCGCTCATGTTCGTGGATTTTGAGAGTGCCTTTGATCGAGTCAACCGTGAATGTATATGGAGATCACTTCTTGGTAGAGGAATTCCCCCAAAAATTGGTGCCATTATAAGAGAGTCCTATAACAACGCAAGATGTTTTGTTTTACACAATGGGCTGCTATCCGACTCTTTGGAAGTACGGCAGGGTGTGAGGTAGGGGAATGTTCTATCACCAATTCTCTTTCTACTTGCAATTGACGATGTTTTGACGGCCAGCGTTGCAATAGCAGAGTTACACGACATTCAATGGAAACCGTTTGAAAGGCTTAGTCACTTGACTATGCCGATGATATTCGCTTGGCAAAAACATCGGCGGGCTGAACAAGATGTGTCAATCTCTGAAGGTGAAAGGAGAGACAAGTGGTCTTAAAATAAATAGCAAAACGACAAAACTAATGCTTACAGGCCGCACCACACATCTGCGTATTTTTATACTGGAGACGCCAGTTGAGGAGGTTGAACAATTTAAATACCTTGGAAGTATTGTTTCAGCAAATGGTGGTACTGATCTGGACGTTAAAAGTAGAATAAATAAAGCTTACGCAGCCTTCGGTTCTCTGTCCCAAATTTGGAAATCCAGTCAAATCTCCTTATACGCACAAAGTTGAGATTCTTCGAATCCAATGTCAAATCCGTGCTGTAATATGCTTGCGAAACCTGGAAAGTCACGACTACCATCTCGAACAAATTGCAGGCTTTTGTGAACCGCTGTCTACGCCATATTCTAAAAATTCGCTGGCCACAAATTATATCGAGCGAAATATTGTGACGCAGGACAATTCAAGAGCGGCTGGACGTTGAGAAAGACGTGGCCACAGTTAAAATATCTAGCTGCAGACCATGAAGGATGGAAACAATTTGTTGGCGCCCTTTGCCCCAATCTGGGTTATAGGACTTGATGATGATGATGAGTAATTATTCTTATTTTAAAAATAGGACATTTTGTATTTTTCTATCTTCATAACCGTTTTTTTTCTCAGAGAACTTTTTTTAAATTAAATTTCTGACTTTCCGTATCGTTTTTATTTAAAAAAAAATTAGACAGCCTAGGGATAGTTTGCTCAGAGCTAATTATTTTTATTCAATGATTATTTTGACTGGTAAATTCACGAATGTGCTTGTTAACTACAATTTTATTCAATGAATCCACATTTGAGTTGTTAATTATCGAAATCTCTAATCAGCCAATATTGGTTGATTATCTCCATTTAGTCAGAGCCTGTGAAAAAACACATTTAACCCAAAATGAATAAACTGGCCCTTAATGTATTTCTCTTAATCTAAGTTAACTTTTACGTGTATACCTTCTTCCCCATACTTTGTAGTAAGACACCATACTTTAATAGTACCTTCGACAGCAGTGATCTAAAACATAATGAATTTTCACCAAAAACCTTACCTTTCCTAGTCACCTTATTTATAAAACCAAAGAATAGCTTTTTAGTTAAAGTGCAAATTAAGATTGAGATAGGCCCATAAACAGATAAGGAAGGAGATGAGTATAGAGTATAGTAATAACAGTTGAATGAAAAGAAAAGAGCCTTTTTATATAGGAAAGAGCCTTTTTTCAACGAAAACACAATGTGTTTAATGTATATTACACCATAAGTAGGTGCTTTTCTTCACTACGAATACTAAGGTAAGAATAATGACCAAGTTGATTTTCTTTTAACGTTGAAGTTGATATTTCCACAAGATAATAATATAATGTAGGTAGGTACATAGAATTTGAATTCTAAGAATTGTAGATTAGATTTTAGATTTAGATTTTATTTCCTTGGATTTTTACAATTATATATATACAATTAATAATAAAGCATGGCATTGCCGTCTGCCTGATTGACAAGATTAAAAATACTAACAATTAAAATAAATAGAGTTACAGTTTTATAGACTAAAAACATTCTTCTATTATTCTGCTTCTATATTTTAGCGCTATTTTGCAAAATTTGAACATCTTCGTTACATCCATTTCATTGAGGAGCTGTATTGTTTCTTCCTCCGTTAGAAAGTCTCGACCCAATATGTGTCTTCTTGTTTCCCTTAGAATCGGGCACCTTCCAACAAAATGAAGAATATCCTCTCGTTCTGCGAGATTACACATTTGGCAAAGTATTGGTAACTCTTCGCGATGGGGTATAAAATTTAGATTAAGAAGCTCCCCTCTTAGCCGAAACATATTTGAGATTTGATCGATGGTACATTCATCTCGAAAATAATTGTTTAGGTTGAGGTTATGATTTAGCCTGCTGTAAACCATCCGATGTAGAGAACTTGATGCCTCTTCCATATACATGTCTCTATATTTATCATCCAAACGACTTATTAGCTCGTACATCTTCGACTTACACGAACTCCTTACGTTGATTTCCAATTCAACACCAGTTTCCTGTGACAGTTTCATCCATTCCTTGAACCAACCTGTCTTGCTTTGTATAGCTTGTAGCGCTGCTTTTTTCGGAAGACGTTCATTTGACATATCGAGCACTTTCAGAATGTAGTCCACTTGGAGTTTTAGTGTTGTAATGAATAATGGTGATATACCAGTTTCCAGCATTATCATGTAGTTCGGGGTGCTTGGAGGAAGATGGAAAATGCGTTTAATGTAAAACCTAAGCAGTTTTTCTACAGTCTCGTACTTCATTTCTCCCCAAACTTGAGCTGCATAGAAAAGAATGGACTCAGATACTGCTTTAAAAACTTTATATTTGCTGCTGTGTGCAATGTTCTTATTATTAAAACATTCTCTCCATGCCATATTAATGGCTGTTTTCGCCTTTAAAAGTTTTTCATTGAGATGTTTACCCATGCTTAAACTTTTCGTGAAAAGAACTCCTAGGTATTTATATTCTTTTACAACCTCTATTCGTTCGTTATTATAGTGCCATTGCTCATTTGATCCTGACCTGCCTCCACCTTTTTTGAATATCATTACCTTTGACTTATTCAAGTTGACAACTAGATTCCATCTCGAGCAGTATTCAGTCAACTTGTTTATCATGAGTTGCAGCGATTCCGGAGTGTATGCAAACAGCACAATGTCATCAGCAAAAAGCAGAGCTTTAATAACAACTCCTGCATAATCTACACCTCCAGGTAATGCCGTCGTTATGTCCTCGATGAATAGTGCGAATAAACTTGGACTTAATGCACAACCCTGCCTGACTCCTGTCGTTGTCTGGAACCACTCAGATATATTTCTACCATTCCAAACTGCCGCCCTTGTATCCATGTATAAATTTTGCAGAACTCGTCCAAACTTCAACGACATTCCCAATCCATACAACTTGTACATCAATGCATTTCTGTCAATTGTATCAAAGGCGGCTTGGAAATCTACAAAAAATGTATATAATTTTTTATTTCTTGCAAGGAACGAGTCAGCTATGCTTCTTAGTACAAAGATGTGGTCCACAGTAGAGTACCCTGCTCTGAACCCAGCCTGAAACTCGCCTAGTAGATGGTTTGCATTTATCCATGTGTTCAACCGTTTAAGAAGGATGGATGTAAAAATTTTATAGGACGCGTTTAAAAAGGAAATCCCTCGATAATTTGCCGGTTCTTCGATATTTCCTTTCTTGTGAATCGGAAAGATCAGGGCATCCTTGAACTGTTGTGGTATGATTCCATATTCTAAGATTTGGTTAAATATTCTTCCTAGATTCTTATTTAGTTCTTCTGTACCATATCTATAGAACTCTCCTGGTATTCTATCCGAACCAGCCGCTTTTCCATCTGAAAGTTCATTTACCGAGAGAAGAACTTCTTCTTGGGTTATTGTCGAGTCCAAAACGTCGTCATGGAAACCAGGTTGTGCATATTGTAACATCAGTGGACTTGTGGAGGTTGGGTTAAGCAATTCACTAAAGTGAGTCTGCAGCCTATTAGAATCTAGACCGATACTGATGATGTATTTTGAGCCGTTAAGTTTCCGGGCCAAATTCCAAAATTCTGATGAATTATTACACCTAGCTAATTGTAGAGCCTGGGATTCATAATAGCTATTCTTTTTTTCTTTGCAGAGCTTTTTATATCTTTGATTGTATTCAATGTATAAGTTTCTTGCAAAGCTTTCATTAAACCGTCTAAACTCGTTCAGCCAAGTGTAAGAAAGGTTTCTCGCTTGCATACAATCTTTATCAAACCATGGTTCTCTAAAGGGCTTTTTTTGCTGTGAGTTAGTGCTTGGTCCACGATATGCTCCTTTTATACATATTTCTGTAGTATTTAAACTGCATTCATTTTCCCTGTCTAGTAGCAGTGTATCCAATTGCCTTCTATAGATGGAAGCGGTTGAATTTCTCCATTGCAGTTTAGGAAGAAGTCCCAAATCCACACATGCTTCGTTTTCTTTCTTTTCACATTCAAATGACACAATAATAGGCATATGGTCGGAATAAGGTCTCTTTTGCACTTCGAAGTCCGTTATAATTGAACACCATTCGCCACCTACTAGGCTGTAATCGATGATGGAACTTCCTTGTTTCCCCAAAAACGTGAATTCACCGTGTTTATCTCCATCACTCGTACCATTTTGGATTCGAAGCCCAAATGAATTACACAGATCAAGCAGCTTAGTGCCCCTTGCATTTTTAGTTATATCTTTTGTTTGTCTATGACGCCCAATTCGTTCGTTTTCAATACCTCCTTCGCCTCCTATTCTCGCATTTAAGTCTCCAACAAGCATAACATTTGGTATATCTCCACAATTTAAAAACTCTTTGATTTTTTCGAAATCCGTATCCCAGTGGTTACAATTGATATAGGCTGGTACTATACGAAAACTTTTTCCACAGATTTTTAAATCCAAGCAAATAATCTCACCGTAAGTTTTGAATTCACAATTTATGTTATCCATACCTTTTCTGCATCCAAAAATGCATCCTCCACTCGCTCTTCCTTTTGTATGGCTTCTAATTGCAGGTATTATTCTTAAATCGTAGTTGTTGAATTTGTTTTCGTAGTTTACAAAGTAATTATCAGTTAAATACGTTTCATATAAAAAAAATATTTCAAATTGATTAATAAAACAATAAAAATCTACAAATATGCACTTATTACTAAGTCCTGCTACATTATATGACAACATTTTTATAATCTTTAAACTTTTTCTATAACTTTCATCATTCTTATTTTTAACATTACTTTGTTTCGAATTATTTAATAGGCAGACGGCATTAGTACTAAACATTATGTTGAGACATCATAGATGTCGCGTGTGAATCATCGTTTTCAACAATTTTTCTCCGCCCAGGAACGCATCCCACAGAAATGTCATTTACCAGCTGATCTAGCAACTGGTCTCCGCACATGCCGTCACATTTCAAAATGTTTTCGCTGTCATAGTAGAACGCTTTACCTTCAACCACCAATGTTTGCCCTCGAATTTGTGTTTTCAGATTTTTGTTTTTCGCGAATATATCCGTTTTCAATTTAACTAAACGTCTTCTACGAGCTCGTGCAGACGCGGGTAAATCTCTGTGTATAGAAATTCCCCTGTTCCGTAGGTCAATCGATGATTTTAAGATACGTCCAACGTCCTCCCTTCGGTTCAGCCTTACGATAACATTTGCTATATTGTTGTTTCTTGAGCGCAATACTCTTGTTGTTGCAATAATGTTTCTGTCGTTTGTGTTCAAAAGATCCATGCAACACTTGTTTGCCTCTTCCCCAGCATCTTCCCCCTGCTGCACAGGAATGTGAACCACTATATTTTTTTCGTTTGCCCGCGTCTCAAGAAACTCAACCTGACGCTCCAATGAGTTGCAACGGGCTTCAAAGTGCTTCACCTGTGTCTGCAAGTCCAAGTTGCTGTCCTGAAGGTTATGGATTTCGTTGTGAATGACATCTAGATCAGATTTTGTTGGCATGTCCTTCATTTTGTTATCTAGAATCATCGACATTATTTCATGTATCATTTTCCTCAAATCCGTCACTTCCATCGCTCCAACTGCCGTGGTGTTTTGACTTGAACCGGCTTTTTCTTTCGGTGGGGATTCGGGGAAAACTTCCGTGTGCGGTCGCTTTGGTTTTTGTTTATCAACGCTGATAGATTTGGGTGGAGGGGTTCGATTCATTTTGACTCCTTTGTTTTATGCAATTATATAGGTATGTGCACCGTAGTTTTCCTTGTTTTTATATTTTGAGTGAAAACGGAAGGACTCACCATAAAATTATACCTTATTCAAATGCTGTTATTCAAGGGAATTTATGTGAACTATTTTTTTAAATTAATTTCTTTAATTAAACTGATAAAAAAGCAAAATTGATAAGAGTGACCGTGAAACTGAACTCAACAAATGCAAACCAGGGTTGCCAATCTAAGAATTGTATACTTGAAAGATGTGACATACAAGATTTTACTGCAAGATTATAAAAAAAAAACCTTCATACATGAGTATACAATATACATTAAATTTAAGCTTTTGTTATTATACTCTTAACAATGAAGTGTTGATACTTGTTAAAACGATGCGGCAAACTTTGGTTGCCAACTTGAGTACGTAAATAGATTTTTTTTAGTGACAAGCTTTCGAAGTTGACATGTTAACATAGTGAATTTTTTATATAATATTTAAAAAATGGTCAAAAAGATACCTTATAATTCTGTGCCTTGGTTCTAAAAAAGGTCCATTTTTACAATATTGACTATTTGAGTCAGCGGATTGTTATAAGGGCCAATGTTTTTATTAACAAGATACCGATTAACAAGAAAGTTTAATTTTATTTTTAATAGTACAAAATAAGCATTTTGAAAATTAAAAAGCAACATTTTTATTTCTCAAAAATTATTAAATAAGACATTGGCCTTCTTAAAACCGAGGTATAGAATTTATTTTGCCTAGATTTGATTACATAATGTTGTATTTCTAAATTTAGTACACAAACTAATCGATTAAGGACTTAACAAGTTAAGGAACGGATTTGTTTAAAACAGAAATTGAATGTTAGATCAAAATATTTTATTTGAATTCTTCATATCATTTTGATACAAGAAAAATTGATGAGTGTCAAGTAAGCAAAGCAACTTTGACGAATCGAAAAATTGTTAGTTGGATAATTTGCCGTTAATTAGTCATTAATTAGTTGTGAAAAATTGAATTCAATCGTGCAATGTTTTCTGTGTTTTTTTTAATCGTTCGCTAGCTTCATATCAAGTTAGCAAAGCGTCATCTAAAAAAGGGATTGAAACTGCTAATACCGAACTGTTTATGGCTTAATAGTTTGCCATTAATTAGTCGTTAATTAGTTGTGAAAAATTCAATTTTGTCATGCGATGTTGTCTGTGTAATTTAGGGTTATTTGTTTTCTATGAGAGTCAGATTACCAAATCAATTTACCCTTATTGAAAAATGGGTAGGTGGATAATTTGCCGTTAATAATAAATTTTTAATATTAAACAAGTAATCCAAAATTACATAGAAATCATCGCATGACAAAATTGAATTTTTCACAACTGATAAACTACTAACTAATGCCAAATTATCAAGGAATAACATATTAAGTTTTGAAAGTTTTTATCACTTCTCGAAAAAAAACATAGAAAACATAGAATGACAAATTCAAAACTGTAACAAATATTAAACGGCTAGTAACTGGTAAATTATAAGGCCATAAACCATCCGGTATACCAGTTTTTACCGCATTTTCAGGTAGTCCTTTGCCAACTCGATGTCAAGGTACCAAAGAACCAACAAAACATTGGAAACATTGCACGACAAACTCAAAATTGTCACAACTAATTGAAGACTTATTAGTGGTAAACTATTAAGCTATAAACAGTTCGGTATTAGCAGTTTCAATCCCTTTTTTAGATTGATATGAAGCTAGCGAAGAATAAAAAAAAACATAGAAAACATTGCACGATTGAATTCAATTTTTCACAACTAATTAATGACTAATTAACGGCAAATTATTAAGCCATAAAACATAAAGTATAAGAAGTTTTCACGCTTTCCGAGTGGTGTCAAGTTAGCAAAGCACCCACAAAAATTTAGAAAACATTGAAAGACAAATTTGAAATTGTCACAACTAATTAACGGCAATTTATCCACCTACCCATTTTTCGATTCGACAAAGTTGCTTTGCTAACTTGACACTCATAGAAAAAATAACCCAAAACACATAGAAAACATCGCACGACAAAATTGATTTTTTCACAACTAATTAACGACTTATTAACGGCAAATTATTACGCACTTAAATATTAAATTTTAAGAATTTTTACCACTTTTCAAAACAAAAAATATAGAAAACAGAGAACGACAAATTCGAAATTGTCACAACTAATTAACGACAGCATAATTTGTCGTCAATTAGTCGTTAATTAGTTGTGACCATCCATTTTTCGATTCGTGAGAGTTGCTTTGCTTACTTGATATCAAGTTAGCAAAGCACCCAAAAAAACATAAAAATCATTGCACGATCAAATTGAATTTGTCACAACTAATTAACGACTAATTAACGGCAAATTATCAAGCCATAAACCATCTGGTATAAGAAGTTTTTACTGATTTTCGATAGGGTGCTTTGCTAGCTTGATATCAAGTTAGCTAAGCACCAAAAAAAACAGAAAACATTGAACGACAAATTCAAAATTGTCACAACTAATTTACAACTATTTAACAGCAAATTATCCACCTACCCATTTTTCGATTCGTCAAAGTTGCTTTGCTAACTTGACACTCATGAAAAATTGAAACGTGAGACTACTGTTTTCCTTAAACTTGTTAATGGAATTCCAGGTTTTGGAATAGTTAGGTCAAAAGTTCCATCTCGTCAAAAAAATTTTTATTTAGTGTTTGTAGAAGAACTTTAGGTATCTCTGTTTTTTTTAATTTTTAGGAAAAATGTACTTTTTATTTTATTTTAAGTTAAAAAAAAGTATGAACGTAACCAATGCAAAACTGTTAGAAAGTCGACAAAAATCATTATTTTTATTTGATAACGATTACGCAACGTTTACGAACAACAAAATTTGTTCCTTTAATTGGTTTGTATAAGACTATAGGCGTGTTTTATTGGGAAGGCTATCTGTAGTACAGTGAAATTTTATATGAATTACAAAAATTATATCAGCAGCAGAATCGCTGTCGATAAAAGTTAAAGTAGAATCTTGATGCGGATAAATTTTTGAAGTTTTTTCGAGTATCGAACTTGATTGAATAGGATTTTGGTGTGTCGTCATTGGTACGATTGGTTCTTTTATGTGTCTCGAATTCTCTATGGCTATGTTCGTACAGTAGTATTATGTTGAATGATCTTGCTCTGTTTAGATTGTAACTTTTTCCTTCATCATGACGATGTTTTTGGTAGATGAAATCGGTGAGGCAGCAGCAGGTAGCGTCTGTAACCCATATTGGGCGGCTACAAAAGGCGTCTGTTTTCCCACAGTGGGCGGCCTCGAGCAGTTATGTGTTTGACCATACAAAAGGCGGGTGTGCCTGTCAAATCTGAGCTTATGTATGTTATTAATCATATCTCGGAAAACACCATGGTGGAAGGATATATGCAAATACATGAATTATGACAACAAATGGAAATGAGTCCCCAAGAGGTAATCTTTTTATAGACAATCCTTCTGTAGCTTCGGCTGCAGTAAACCGCACATCGGATTTGGGGGTGCGGCATCCTTCATGTACGAGCGTCAATCAAGACGCCATAATAATAAATGAATCGTTGACAAATAGAAGAAGTCTTTCAAGAAGCGCAAATGTTACTTTTGGCTACCGCATACGTACGAAAATCGGAGCATGGAACGTTCGATCCTTGTACAGCGATGGTAGATACGAGCAGGTTGAGCGTGAAATGCTTCGCCTAAAGATCAGTATCCTGGGCATAAGCGAAACTAAGTGGAGAGGAAGAGCTGAATACAGATCAGACACTGGACAGACGAGAATGCTGTATTCCGGGGAGGATGAAAGAGAGGGTGGCCAAAGACTGCATGGTGTCGGAATTATGTTGAACGAAGAAGCGAGGCGTAGTTTGATCTCATGGGCGCCCATTTCTGCTAGATTAATGACAGCAAGGTTTCGTTCAAAAATTCGTAACGTCACAATTATTCAGTGCTACGCCCCCACAAATGAAGCGACCGAGGAAGACAAAACCGCGTTCTACACTCATCTTAACTCGGTTTACAGTAGTGTTCCGAGAGCCGACATCATAGTCGTTATGGGAGACCTTAATGCCCAAGTCGGTTCAGACAATTACGGACTGGAACGCGTGATGGGAAGAAATGGCGTGGGGTCACGGAATGAAAATGGTGACTTGCTTGTCGACTTTTGTAACGCGAATCGTCTTTTGATATGTGGGACTGTATTTAAGCATAAGACGTGCAACAAAATTACCTGGGCGCATCCGGATGGTCAAACCGAAAACCAAATTGATCATATCATGATTCAGCAGCGATGGAGGAAGTCTATGTGTGATGTCCGGAGTATAAGAAATGCCGATGTGGGAAGCAACCACCATTTGGTTCTGATGAGTCTCAAACTACGAACCGCTGCCGTACAAAAACCAGCGCAGGATGCAGCAAGGAGCACAAAATTCATTACTAATGCTTTAAATGACCCCAACATATGTCGAAACTATGTCACCACCCTTAACGAAAGAGCCTCGTCATTAAATGGAATCCAGAATTCAACAATTGATGAGATGTGGGGTGAAATTAAAAGTGTTTTTATGGAGGCTGGATCCGAAACTGTACCCAAGCGAACGAGACGTAGAGACTCTTGGATATCCCAAGACACCTGGGATAAGATCGAACTTCGCAAATCGTTGAAAATCCAAATAAATGCCGAAGCTGATGTTCAACGAAAGGCTGACTTGCGAAGAGAGTACCGCATTGCACATAAGATGGTATACCGCTGTGTGAGACGTGACAAGAGGGTGAAGTTGGATGGACTCGCAGATAATGCGGAAAGCGCTGCCAGAAGAGGAGATATCCGGGAATTGTACCAAATAGCCAAAGATGTTATCGGGAAAAAAAGCAACACCAATCATCCTGTAATGGATGTGGATGGCACACTTTTGGTATCAATTGAGGATCAGCTTCGTAGATGGAAGGACCATTTTTGTGCCCTGCTAAATGAGGATTCAATTGAGCAGAGTGCTGAAGTGCCCCAACTAAACGAGATGCGCAGGTCCTATAGGGGTATTGACATCGAACCCCCGTCAGAATCGGAAATTCGTACATCAATAAATCTCCTCAAAAACAACAAGGCAGCTGGACTGGACGGAATACCAGCTGAATTCCTGAAAGCCGATCCCGTAGCAGCGGCTAGTATTTTACATCCGCTGATACAAAACATTTGGGAAAACGAAAGCTATCCCAGGGACTGGAAGGATGGTGTGATTGTTAAGTTGCCAAAGAAAGGTGACTTAAAGAATTGCAACAATTGGCGTGGTATCACCGTTTTGTCCGTTTTCCCAAAACTAATGGCAACAATCATACTCGAGCGGATAAAGGATAGAATCGAGTCTACACTCAAGAGGCATCAAGCTGGCTTCCGCAGTGGTCGATCGTGTGTCGACCATATCAACACCCTGCGTATCGTCCTCGAGCAGTCGATGGAATATCAATCACCGCTTTACCTCATGTTCGTGGATTTTGAAAAGGCCTTTGATCGAGTTAACCGAGAATGTATATGGAGATCGTTGCTTGGTAGAGGAATTCCACCAAAAATTGTTGCCATTATTAAAGAGTCCTACAACAACGCGAGGTGTTTTGTTTTGCACAATGGGCAGCTATCCGACTCCTTCGTAGTGCAACAGGGTGTGAGACAAGGGGATGTTCTATCGCCAATTCTCTTCCTGCTGGCGATGGACGACGTATTGACGGCCAGTGTTGGTACAGCTGAGCGACAGGGCATTCAATGGAGACCGTTCGAAAGGCTCAGTCATTTAGACTATGCCGATGACATATGTCTACTGGCAAATAACATCAGTGGGCTGAACGGGATGTGCCAAGCACTGCAAGTGAAGGGAAAGTCGAGTGGTCTAAGAATTAACAGCAAAAAGACAAAAATAATGCTCACAGGCCGCTCCACACAGCAGCGTATTATTTTACAGGAGACGCCAGTTGAAGTAGTGGAACAATTTAACTACCTTGGCAGTATTGTTTCTGCAAACGGTGGTACGGATCTGGACGTTAAAAGTAGAATAAATAAAGCTCGTGCTGCCTTCGGTACTCTGTCCCCAATTTGGAAATCCAGTCAAATCTCCTTACGCACTAAGTTGAGATTCTTCGAATCCAATGTCAAATCCGTGCTGTTATATGCTTGTGAAACCTGGAAAGTCACGTCTACCATTTCGAAGAAATTGCAGGCTTTTGTGAATCGCTGTCTTCGCCACATCCTAAAGATTCGCTGGCCACAAATAATATCAAATGAGGAATTGTGGCGCAGGACAAGTCAAGAGCGGCTGGACGTCGACATAAGAAAGCGTAAATGGCGTTGGATTGGTCACACACTGAGGAAACCAAACAATGAAATTGCAAAGCAGTCCTTTGAATGGAATCCTCAGGGTGCACGGCGGGTTGGAAGACCAAGAACAACATGGAAATCAACTGTCTTAGCGGAAGCAGAATCCCAGAGAAAGACGTGGCCACAGCTTAAGTACCTTGCAGCAGACCGTGAAGGATGGAGACGTTTTGTTGACGCCCTATGCCCCAGCCGGGGATACAGGACACGATGATGATGAGGAAAAAATTATATCCATAAATTCATCGTCATGGCGTAGTGAGCAATTACAGTCCAAACATGGTCGTTCGTAAGTGCATGGTTGTTTTGTTTTAACTTTTCGACAAAATTAAAAATCATCCAATTCTATTTTTTAAAAAATTCGGGCTTAAATAAGTTTACAGTGTAAAATTTAGCATTTAATAAGTGACAAACAAGATATTTTCTGCGGACTGCCAAAAGATAAATTAAAAGATTTCTTATTCTACACAAAAATCAGAATAAGAAATCTTTCAATATATCGATTTATGTAAGTAAATATTTACTAAAAAACTTGTGATCGCGTATCGAGATTTTGCAGTGAAAAAATCGACTGCCGTTGCAATTTTTAATGTCGATAAATATTAATGGCTCCACTGACAGTCCGAATATTTTCAAAGTTTGTTTTTAGATTTTCTTACTTTTTTCATCACAAGATTTTTTACGGTTAGTGAAAAAATAAAATGCACAACTGGGTCGCACGAGCTTGCCCTTATGTTCATGACACTGCGGGTTGAAGAAAATTGTATATAAAAACATGGAAATTATGAGAGAAAAATGTAGAGAAGCATGAAATACGACATTTAAATTGGCTAAAACAACTCTTTTGACAGTTTGAGGTGAAAAAAAGATTGCCATCTTAGTTTTTGATTGAATATGATTGTATGGAAAAAAAAATTTACAATCGTTGCAGCGGTTTTTAAAAAAAATAATTTCTTATATATAAAATTCTTAAAACATTTTTACGAAAAAATTTTGGTACGAAAATCTGAAGTATATATTTATGTGTATATAAACATAAAATTTGAAAAAAAATTGTCAACCTGTTTCTGAGATATCGAATTTTCAAAAAAAAAATTTAAACTTTTTTTTTTGAAAATTTTGATATGCAATATTATTTAATCTTATCTGAAACTAGTATATAAAAAAAATCATCTAAATCCGTTCAGCCGATAACGAGAAAATTCAAAATTAAATAATACGTTCTATGACAGGTACTATTTATAGTTGCCAATTGAAAAATTTTATAATTTTTGGTAGCAGATCGTACTAATTTTAGTAAATGAAAAAGTTTAATCGTAGGAGTCATTTTTAAGCAAAAAATATTTTCCTTTGCGGTTTTTTAACTTTTGTATGGAAGGTACCGTAATTTTTTCATAAATGTAAATTTTTTTTTAAATATTTTAGAGAGAACTAAAAACTCTTAAATATCGAGTTTCAAAAAAATCGATCATGTCATTTTCGAAATATTTGATTTTCCAAAAAAAATTTGAAACATTTTTTTAAATTCCAAAAACTATTTTCTTAAAAAATTTTGGTACACAAAACTATTAACATTTTTCGGAAGCTTCTGTATAAAAAAATAATTGAAATCGGTCATGCCATTTTGAAGGAAATCAAAAATCAAAAAAATGGTTCTTTGGGAGGTACCATTAATAACCATTTTTTTAAAATGGTTTTTCACCCAAAGAAAGCCTTTACTGAAATAAATTTACTGAATTTTTTTAAAGAAAAGTTGTCGAGCCGTTTTTGAGAAAAATACGATTTTGTAAAATTGCTAAAAAAAATTGTATGGCAGGTACCGTTAATTTTGTTTCTAAGAAAAAAATGAAAAAAAGGCATAATCACCAAAAACCACTATGTACCAAGTTTGAAGAAAATCGATCGAGCCGTTTAGGCTGTAGACGAACAGACAGACAGAATTGTGCCACCCGCTTTTTTGGTGTTCTCTATTATCGTAATGTCATGTTTGATTGTTAAGCTAAGTATACAAATCTTTAGAGTAAAACAAATTCTTCAAGGTGAGAAAAAAAAAAAATATTTTCGACAAAGACAAAATTTCCGTGATGTAAATTTTTTGTATTCGTCGTCAGTTTACAGTTTCCAAAAAAAAATTTCAATGAGACTGATCTATGAAAAAGCAAACACACAAATGCCAAACGCAATTTTTTCGGAAAAAGAATGTCAGTGACTGTTTTGTAGGAAAAAAAGCATTGTGAATATAAAATTTGTTCTCTTTGGGTAGTTCACAGTTCGATACAAAAAATTTAAACGTCAACAAATTTTTTTTCGCAAAAAGCACTCCCATAAGAAATACATGTATTTTTTTTTGTCGAGGAACTGTATACCTACCTACGTAACTTTAACTCAAATCGCAAGTAAAAAATAAAAAATGCCGTATTGAGATTTTGTTGTAAGAAATCGATTGCTTTTTCATTCTTAAAAATTAATGCATTTTTACGGTGAAAGTCAAAACATGTTCAAAGTTTTTTTTCGGCACTTCCTACTATTTTCATCATTAAAAAAAAGATTGGCGTATCGAGATTTTGTGGTGACAAATCGAGTGCCATTAAATTTTCTAAAAATGAAACCATTTTTACGTCACTGGTGATAGTCCAAAATATGATATTCAAACTGTCTGCAAAGTTCAGGGTCATAAAATATCGCAGAAGTGTTTCGTAAAATTTAATCGTTAAATTTTAAGATTTTGGACACTATAATGATTGCTGTAGCTGTAGATAGTGGCTGAAAACTCAGGTGTACTCGTTTTGTGATTATTTCAGGTTTTGGGATTATGCAAAATCGAACACAACTTTTCATTTTGTTTGCTTGAAATTAATGCTGCATGGACCTCCACCACGTTTACTTTCAGAAGGATTGTGCCACATGGCACGCAGTTATAGTGAAACAATGGCCCTATTGCGTAGGAAATTTTCTGTACATATTATTTCTTGGAATCGAAACCTCAACTGGCTGCTTAGATCGTGCAATTGAAAAGCATACATATTTTCTTTGAATTAAAAAATATAGTCTATGTCAATGCTCGACAAAAAATTAATGCATTTAAAAAAACCATAAGTGTTGGGCTCGCAAAATACAGTCAGATTAAGTCCGAGGTCATTTGGCAGAATATGTACATATTTCAATATCAACAGCAGATTTTGGACTAAGATATACATGAAAAAAGCAGCACTTGAAAAAAATTGCATTTTGAATAATTAAATAAATCAATAATGAAACCTTTTGCTGGATGATATTGTGAAAGTAACAATATTTTCACCAAATATTGAAATTTATTTTTCAAGAATGTTTTTAAATTTCCATATTTTGCAGCTCTAAAAAAGAATCAAATTCAAAACCCATACAAAACTGAAATGAAAGGTGAAACTGTTTTTACAAAACTTCTCACGCCTATGGTTTTCTGTATTTAAAAATTCTTCAAACACAACTAATTTTCTGTTTCATTCATCTTCCGAGTATTTAAAAATCAACACCACATGTTACCTTTCACTGTTTAATTGTTAAACATCAATTTAGCATTCCCATTTTTTAGGGAATTAGTAATAATCTTGAAAATATTTTTTTTTTAGAATTATCCAACACACTTACGACCCTCTTATAGCTTAAAAATTCTATCAGCAGCAAAAAGAATTCACTCTCTATCTTTAACCGGTTAAAAATAGATTTTTAACCTTTATTTATTAAAGTAATACCCCGGTGAGTGTGTCAGCCCTATTACAACTTTCATTTTCTTTCAGATAAAGGCTTCAAATAGAAACAAAATGGGCTTTCTCCACTGAAATTCGTTGTTGGCAAGAAATATCAATATCAGACAAATTTTTACGATTTTCGTTTGATTTTTTTTTTTTTTGTCTTTCCTACTAAACTATGCTTTTTGGTGTGACTTAAGTTCCATGGCGGTATGATACTTCCGTATCGGTTGATTTTTCTGCTATAATTCCCCTCCCCATTCCAGAGAAGTTTCACCTCGAATTAACTCACTAATGCTAAATCGCCGATTAACTGGTTAGGTTCGTTGGAATTTCGCTAAAGCGATTAGAAAACAAATTATATTAAATGGGAAATTTCATAAACCTATTAGCACTTTTTTATAGTCAGAAAACATTTAAATACATTTAACACGATGTAAACCCACTTATGGAAATTATTGGTTTCAAGATATAAACAAAACATATTACTTTATTTTGATTTCTATTTGCCATATTTTTACATATATATCCTGCAATATATCTTCATAATTGCTCTAAACATTCCACTAACAATAACAGTTCTTTCACATCAAAAATCGATTATACATTTTATAGTATGCACTTTTGTATGCACTCGTATATGAAGATTTGTATATTTTTTTTCTTAAATAACAACTACCTATGTACCTATCTGTAAAACATGTTTCATTAAAAAAACCTCCTTATGCGAGCAATCAAAATTGATTTTTTTCAGCATCCAAAAAGAATTTTCTACCGCAGGCAAAATTTAAGCAGCAATATAAGCAAAAGTATGCACACAAAAGTATATATTTGCCCACTCAAAACTCACTCCAGTTTCTTTTATTTGAAATAGAAAGCATACTAAGCTGTGCATAAACAAAAAGTCTCGTCTGGATCGCATGTATTTACTCGTATTGCTCGCAGTAGGACTATTTAGTTTTTTTTTTAACTTGATATGAGGTTTTGATAAAGAGCTGCAAGAGTTGAACAATTTTTGACATCTACTGCAGCATTTTTGACATCTATTCCAGCTGCGTTTTGCATTCTGTTCAGGCAGTAAATGGGTTGACTGATCTTTTTCGAATTTGGTATACAACATTTAAGGCGGTATCCACCGACACCGAGCACTCATAAACGGCTCATAATTTTATGAGGCTCATAAGTCATAACTCAAATAATATTTGTGCTATTCACCAACCACTCATATCTCTTTTTCGAAGTCCGAAACTGTGAAATCAAACTGTTTTCGAAAATAACCCTTCAAACAAATGGGCTGGCTGCCCGCACTTTGTCGGTACTTCTTCGATTCTTTAAAACAATGAGTGTGGTACGCATCACAAATTCATTGTAGATGATAGTCCGGGAGCCAGTGACCGTTTTGAGTGACTGATACCAGAAAGGCTGGAATTTTCCCATATGCTTCATTTGATATCACAGTAAAATACACTGAAAATCAAAGCGCTGACTAGCGGTGGGTGTGGCCACAGCAGGTGCCCAAACATGTAAAAAATTGTAAAAAAAACAACTGATTTCAGAAAAGGTGAGCTTTTGTCCACACGTAAATGAGGTCGTAGGTAAACGAAAAAACACAAGCAGCTGAACTTTGAGTGGGGGGATATACCCCCGCTCCTCACATGTTTGGGCGGCTGCCACGGACACACTCACCGCTAGTGCGGGATGAGATCACCGATTTTCTATTCAGTGATACCAAATGAACCAAATATACAAATATTGGCTTTTCTGCTTTTGGTCATTGAAAACGGTCGCTGGCTCCCGAACTATGAGGATATTATTTTATTTCCACTTTTTTTTAGTTTATTTTTGTTAGTCCCAGCATGAAGGTCATGCTGTTTTTAAGTGCATTTTCATCTTCGCTTAAAAAATAGTAGAATGTTAAATAAAACAACAATACGAAGTTATTCTAAATTCTAAAATCAGTGTATTACTGTAGATATGATGTACCTTCTAATAAGAAAAAAAATCACCAAAAACATTTATTAACGGTAAATGCCATATAACGGTTTTTTTGATTTTTGGTTTTCTCATTAGCCGCTCATTCGATCTCAATAATTTTTTTTTCACAAAAGCTTTGTTAGAATATAAATAAAACTGCATACCAAAATTTTTGAAAAAATAAATTTTGGATTTTTAAAAAAAGATTCAAATTTTTTTTTTGAAAATTCAATATTTCAAAAACGGGTTGATGAATTAATTTGAAATTTCAGTTTTAAATGAATATTAATATATACTCAAAATTGGCATACCAATTTTTTTTTTGAAAAATGTTACAAAGATTTTATATATAAAAAATTAATTTTTAAGAAAACGGCTCCAACGATTCAAATTTTTTTTTTTGCATATATATATGTTTTTTTTTCAAGTAATTAAATGGCATACTTTTTTTTGAGCTCTAAGTTATTTATCAGACTGTTTATACAAGTAATAGAACGATTTAAATGCTTTTTTATACTTTTTCTATAATTACTTGAATATTTTTTAAAGCTCTAAAGTCCCACACAACTTGAACGTAAGAGCAAGTACGTGCGATCCAGTCGTGCATTTTATTTACTTTCAACACGAAATATTTCTAAAATGTAGGTTCTACTTCCCACACACAACCAAACACAACGTTTGGCGGTGCGATGTGTAGTTCGGCTGATGTGCAGTTCCGTCGAGTGTGGTGTTGCCCTTAGATAGACATCAAACCCCTTCAAGTAAATGAGGAACGATAAAATAAGATTCAAAAAATTTATTAACCAAAATTTAAAATTAAATATTAAAACGATCACTTTTATAATGTTTTTATATGGGAATTCCCATGGTCATAATCGAGCCAAAAAATTCGATTTTTTTTTTTTAATAAATTTTTGAATGAGGTCTTTTAAAGGGATGACTAAAGAACAAAAATCAACAAAAAAATTTAGAATAGCTCCAGTAATTCGAGAGAAAAAAAAAATAAAACGTGAAAAGAGCGAAAATCCCATACAAATTTGTATGGGAGAAGTATGGGCTTAGAGCCACGTGTAAATGACATCGGACAACATTTTTTTTGGCTAAATATTTTTTTTTGTTTTTTGGGCCTAACCTTTGATTTGGGGGGTGTCTGCTATTTAAAAACGATTTTGGGAAATAACGGACACCGTAATAAACATATCCAAACGTCATTGTGACTTTTAGAACTAAGCGTGTTCAGAAATATGATATGATATCTCAGAAAACTAAAAAAAAATCTGACCATGTTCTGTAAAGTGCCTTTCATAAATGAGCTGCGAATTGCAAATGCGAATTAATTTGCTTAGGCAATTCCAAGAGCAAATATCAACAAATCCGTCTTTTCACTTGTCGACAAAGTGAATTAACGATCCTATCTACAATAATTTTGAAAAGAAAACACGAAATTTAGCATTTTTATATTTTTTACGCGACCACCGAGATATTTGCTGCGAACTGCCAAACAATTATTCGCAATCAATCACATCAGGACGCATTCCACAAATCTGCAAATGTAAAATTCGATCGAATTTAACCAAACATTTTTGTAGCACCCATTTTACTGGTTTATTTCGTATGACAATTCGCTTCTGCGACCACTCATGTGAAAGAAATGTCAAATGTCGTGACCATTCGCAATTCACAGTTTGCTATTCGCAGCTCATATGAAAGGCACTTAACTATCGTGTCACGATTCGTTGGCGATAAAGTTGTGAATTAAAACGTTCATAGTTAATTCAAAAACAAAATTATTAGGATACGTTTTCATTTACTCAACGATTAAGAATGCTAGTTTTCGGCTCTACAAACCAACGCGCATCATTCGTTGACGACGACAAAACTACACCAACGACCTTATTTTCATTGACAACAATGTTATTGTTATTTTGGTTTTCATCGTCGTTAACGAATGATTCACATTGGCTTAGGAGAACCTTAATAGACGCATGCTGTCGTTTGTATTGTCGTGGTTGAACTATTATAGTCGATAGTTCATTGAAGTGGTCGTATGAAAAAGAGCAAATACATGAAAATCATTTGGCACTCCCATAATTGTGTTTTGCTACTTTTCGTCAGGTTTCCTTAACGTTTAATTTCCGAAGAGAAGATTGATCCAGAGGACCAGAGCGCAACCCACGGAAGTAAAACTGACATTTGGTGAAGTAGGAACGAAAGAAATATAGCTTTCTTCTCCTTTTCATTGTTTGGAAAGCCACTTTTCGTTGGTTTTTGACTTTAACTTCCAACAGCTTGCTACTAATATAAGTAGTTCTACCTTTTCATTTATTTATAGTTCCGAGACTCCTATTTTATTTTGGGTCGGGAGAGGTTCTCCATTTAAAAATAACTTCGAAACCTAAACACGTCTAAAATCTGTCACGTTTTTGACGTTTAATACTAGACGTTTATCGAACAGCTGATTCAACACAGCATTTTACCAAATGAATAAAAAGGTCGTTCATGCGTTAACTTGTCTTTTTACAAAATTGGTAAACTTACGACGCGACTGCATGGATACCTTTAATATAATTTGTTTTGACAAAAAGTTAATTAATGGAACTGGTAACTTATCTTAGTTTTACTTTATCGGTTATACATTTTAGGTATATTATATGTTGATTAGGAACCATTTTTTCGCATCTCTAAGCTCCTAAAATTCTCTGGTTCCAATCACAAAAAAAATGTTTAGTCAGGTCAAATGGTAGTTTGAAGTGGAAAGTTCTGGTGTAATTATTTTTAGTGGCTCCCTTTATGTTTTTGGGGTCGCTGAACACGAATCTGAAGTTGTCCAACAAAATTTTTCACGGCAAATATGAGAATTCGTCAAAAAACGTGGAAAATTTCGACATTTTTTGTCTTTTTTCTTTATTGCTCAAAAATTATATTTCTTTTGCAAAAAGCGCTTGTGCAAAAATAAAGACAGTAAGATTACCTACAATCTACGCTTATAACATTTTTTTGTACGACTTATGGTTTCTGCGGAAACAGTCGTTGAAAAACAGCCAGAAATCCGTCATTTTAAAAAAATTGCAGAAACTATTTTTTTTTGTATTGTTCTCTTCATTACATGAAAAGTAGGCCATGAGTTATTATGTTATTTGCATTTTCTAATTGTAGTTGTCTAAAAGTATTAAGTATTGTAAAGTGTCTAAGTTTCAGTATTCCAAACAGTCAAAATGTCCATTCAAAAGTGTTTTATTTGTGACAAAGATTGGAGTATAGTGCAGTGAAAGTGGTGAATTAAAAAAGAAATTGAAACGCTCCTTCAAGCCAGCAAGAAGGGAAAAGACGGAAAGGGAGTTTCTTTGGCAGGTAAGAAATCAGTGAAAGTAGGTAGAAATGGTGACAAGAGCGTAAAGCTAAGAGCAGACGGCATATAAAAGCCGCAAACATTTCCGACTCTGACGTCATTTTTACGTCATCATTTGCCACTTTTGACCGCATATTGTCTGAACACCCTTTTGGGACAGTCCCCACATGCTCGCAAACAATTTGCGAATCATGTGCAACACCCAGATCGCATATTAGTTTGCGACTTTTTTGCATATCATGTGAACACCCTAGCATATTATTTGTGACAGTTTGTGGTAATGTGCCAGCATTTGCGACCGTCCCAGGCATTTGCGATGGCCTGAAAAAAAGACATTGCATATCTCACACATTTGCGAACATTTATGTCAATTTTCAAACGGTTATAATATTTCTCCAGCTAATTTTTTAAACAAATTTGTATTATTCTGAAGTATTTTCATTCTCCACATTTTCTTCAAAATTACTTTTGAATCTTTCAAATTATGTTCTTCTTTCAGTACCTCCGTGTTAAACTACCTAGTTTGAAAATATGCAAAATTCATAAAATTCAAATGAAGATTTTTTAGAGCAAGTTGTACAATTATTTAACTCGTGGTTCAGCAATTTTAACTCACCGACTTCGGAGAATGGACTGAGGTTAAACGATAGTTCAGGCATTTAATTGGCGACTTTAACATACTTCAGTCTTGAACCATCGTTGAACCTCAGTTATTCTGCCAAAATCAGCCAGTAAAAATATTTGAACCACGGATCAAAATTTGAACCACGTTTGTACAACGGGTCCTTAGAGAGGAATAGGTATGGATTGTAGGGTGGAGTCCCTCAAGTTTTTTTTTTAATGATGTTGAACTTAATTTTTCTAAACTATCCGGAAACTTGGTTTAAATAGGAAATTAAAGATTGGAATGAGACGCTAAGAACCAGATGCCTTTTGTTATGGAAAAAGGAAGAACTACAGAAATCTTTTACATTTTTTTCTTTATTTTATTCTTTTAGCTATATGCGACCCAAGAAAATATGTGTTCGCAAACGTGCATATGATTGGAATTGGGTGATATGCGGATTTTGTAGCACGTCGTCTGAACACCTCGCATATAGACCACAACATTTGCGATCATATTTGCGGACAAATGACGTGCGAGCACCTTGATCGCAAATACATTTGCAACTTTTGGGACAGTTTTTGCACATCGTGTGAGCACCCTATGTGTAAGTTTGCGGACACTGACGTAGAAACAGAATTTGCGATATATTTGCAACTTTTTACGTGACGTCAGAGTCGCAAACGTTTGCGGCTTTTTATATGCCGTCTGCTCTTAGCTTAACACTCGCTCTTTGCCCAATTAGCACTGGATTGCGACGTTTTGATACCATAACTCGTTTGACTTAAGTATGAAAGCAGTCTAAAGTGAGGATTTGCGGGTTTATTCTCTGAGGGGCTTATTCCTCAGGTGTCCCGTTCCCTGGGTTGGATGTGAGATTTCCTCCAGCGGTGGAGATCATCTTTCCCAAGAAACCAGAAAAGCGTTCCTTGCTTTGAAATTGGATGGCTGTGAAGTATGGTTGAGGTACCTTGTGAGTCAGTACAAAAGACAGGAGTTGGGTCATAGGACACTCACTCGATTGGATCGCATCTCGATTAGATCGCATCTCGCCCGAGCTTGCTACATTATGCCGAGCTTGGTAGGTTGTAAAATAGCAACGAAGCGCGATCGATCCGACCGTGGGATCATCATTGCCATTGAGCATCATGAAGCCCCGCAGAAACCCGGGTTCCTATTACTCACGGTCTTTGGATCTGGGGGAGAACATGATGCAGAACGCAACCGATTTTCGTCTCAGATCCATTTCGTGGCGTTTAGAAAAGAGATCAAGTCTTTGATGTTCATTTCGGAAAGTTCGTTTAGGTCCACAAAAAAAGCCATTCCAAAGGATTGTGTCTCTCATTCTGGCTAGAGCTGAACATTTACAGAGAAAATGAAGGACTGTTTCCTTTTCTTGCTGGTCCCCACAGCTGTGACAGTGAGTGTTGTAAGGAATACCCAGCCTCGCCGCATGTTCTCCAATTGACCAGCGTCCAGTGCAGGTTGCTACGACCCTGGTTATGTCCCGCTTGGGTCTACACATGAGATCAATTGTTCGGGATTTATTAAAGGCGGGCCAGGTCGTTCTGAATATTTTGCAGTCGGTTAAACTGCTCCACCTAAGATTGGATTCCCTAAGGAAAATTGACAATATATTGCCCTTCACAACTCCAAGGGGAATGTTGACTCTTTCCGCAAGTGAGATGTGAAGGGCTCATCCTTGCCTGGTTAGTTCATTTGCCCGTTCATTTCCCTCAATGCCACTTTGACCAGGAACCCAGATAAGAGTGACCTTGAGGTTAATATTTATACTTGCGAGCTCATCAGTAGCCGAATCAATGGCTTTCATAGACGCCTGACTGTCTGTAAGGATTGCTGTATTACTATTTTGGTTTGGTATCTTGCATGCCTCCCTAATTGCCAGTATTTCAGCATGAAATACACTAGCAAAATTCGGTAGCCGAAGTGACTTAGAGATGTTGAAAGACTCAGATAAGACTCCTGAGCCAACACCGCACTCCATCTTTGAGCCATCAGTATAGAAAGTTGTGTCTAAGTCTCTCATCACGGCGTCATCATCCCAGTCCCCTCTGGATGGGAATAAGACTTTAAAATCTTTACTGAGGCTCATTGTAGGAGCACAGTAGTCAGTGGGAGTCGAAAATATATCAGTGGGAATAAAATTTGTGATATTGCTGTGACCATAAGGTTTAGCAACCAAGAATTTGATTCTTTAAGTCTTAAGGCACTGCAAGATACTAAATATTTTATGTGTAGATCAAGTGGTAGGAGGTGCAGAAAACCTTAAGGCTTCCGTTGGGCAAGACCTTTGGTACCAAAACTAGTTGTTCTTTGAACCTTTTTGAGTTTGTCGATGTTATTTGCCTTGTTAGGTGCGGGCCACCAGACAATCGAATTTAAATTAAATTGGGTGGCGCAACAGCTCGTGGAGAACCAGGGCCTAGTGACTTACAACTCTCAACCATTCCTGTGTGCGTGTTGTTGGCAGGAATGGAGGGGACCTACAGTTTTTGGCCGAGTCCGAACGGCTAAAAGAGCAGCACTTTTTCATGACAAGTATACTCTTGGAGAATTTGTCAGTTACTCGCAAGAGGCGGTACCTCGGATAAACCAGACAATCGAACCATATGTTAGAATCGGCCTTACCACTGCAGTATACGTCCATAAGATCATCTTCACTGCACCATACTCCAATCTTTGTCACAAATAAAACACTTTTGAATGGACATTTTGACTGTTTGGAATACTGAAACTTAGACACTTTACAATACTTAATACTTTTAGACAACTACAATTAGAAAATGCAAATAACATAATAACTCATGGCCTACTTTTCATGAAATGAAGAAAACAATACAAAAAAAAACGTTTATGCAATTTTTTAAAAATGACGGATTTTTGGCTGTTTTTCAACGACTGTTTCCGCAGAAACCATAAGTCGTACAAAAAAACGATACAAGCGTAGATTGTAGGTAATCTTATTGTCTTTATTTTTGCATAAGCGCTTTTTGCAAAAGAAATATAATTTTTGAGCAATAAAGAAAAAAGACAAAAAATGTCGAAATTTTCCTCGTTTTTTGACGAATTCTCATATTTGCCGTGAAAAATTTTGTTGGACAACTTCAGATTCATGTTCAGCGACCCCAAAAAATAATTACACCAGATCTTTCCACTTCAAGTCCCTTTTGAACATAATTTGACTAGACTAGTTGGGATATCTTTCAAGCCCCCGATTATTTTTTTTATTTAATTTATTTCAAAATATTAGTTTGTAAAGATTACACCTGGTTGAATTTATAGATGATTTAAATATTGACTAACTTTTTTTTATGAAAACTTAACTTACCCTTACAGTACTCTTACTTGAAGCGAGTCAAAACAGTGCTAAGCGATCCCCTGCTATTCTCAGTGAGTCGGCTATGATTTTTTTTACCGGAAATTCCTGCAACGAGTCATAACAAGGATGTCAATATGTCTTACAAATTCTATGACATGAAATTCTATTTATCTCAAGTGATTGTGAATGATGGAAACTCGATACAAGAAGGAAAATGTTATTTGATAATATTTTTTTGCTGAAAGAAAAACATTAAATCAAAAATAAAATAAATAAAAATGCATGTTATTTTTTGTTTTTGTTTCTAGTTTTACTTAAATCTCAATCTTTTCTTCAACAGTTTTGAATCTTTTTTTATACAGGCAAACTTTAGGTCTTGCCAAGAGTGATGCTATCCATTTCTATACATCATTTGCATGATATGATGCTTGAAGCTTCTTTCAAAAGTCATGACTTTTATTGTACATATATTTAAAAAAAAACTATTGTAGATACAAATCTTTCTTAATTATAGAGCTACTGTTTGAAATTTTCTTTATTTTTCTCTCTAGTTGATCTAATTTAAATGACAATATCTTGATATTTTAGCTGTTTGCGTTTGCATTTTGTTTCCAAAGGACACAAGCCCATACTAACAAGAGACCACTTACCTACACATTTTAGCGCTTTCATTAGACAGCTTATTTCTGCAAAGAAAAAAATCTAATCTTATATCCATTTCGTTTGGAAGCTAATAATAATAAAAATAATTTGTTTTTGTTTTTTTTTTCAAAACCCAAACAGCATTCGGTAAGTGTTTTGCCTTTTTTATTTCCCTTAACTCAGAAGATAATCCAGATGAACAGATAAATCTATTTAAGTAAATTTAATTCGAAGGGTTTGCAGCATTTTTCCTAGAAGGTTTTTATTTTTTGTTATAGCTGTGTGCGGCTTGGCGCAGAGAGGCGACCACTGAGGTTGGGTTTTTGCGTCCCTTGATGATAGTAAAATTAATTTTTAGGAAATATTAAAATTTTTGGTTGATTTTTTATGTTATACGAGTAATGTGATTATTAGCCTTTGGCGTGGGTGGGTTTCGATTTGAATATTTAAAAAGTGTATAGACGTATGTATTTGCAAGCTTGATATTTGAAGTCAATTTATATGCTGTAAGGATTTCCTTGGAAGGGTGAGAGACTCTCTAATAACAAACATAAAAGAGATATATTTATCATGAAAGAAACTTGTTGTGTAAATTAGTTCTACCGTACGCACTTGGTTAATGAAAAAAACAAATATCCTTTGCAGGGTTCGAACGTCAGTAATAAATCTTAGGAGCAGATTTGTAAAAAAAAGTGGAGTAAATTTAAAATTTCCGGAGCAGATTTTAAAATGGAGGGAAAACTCAAGTTTTCAAAAACTGTATTTTTAACAAAAATGCATTTAACAAAAATAAAAAGATGTAGGTATACAAGTAAAAAAAACACAGAAGCCCCGATATGAACGTGAAACGTCGAACATAGACTTTCAGATGCAAACATTCAGAGTCCAGAGTTGGTTGGAAAATTGAATAACACAGTCTTGTCATTTAAATTTCATGTGGTTTGGCCGAAGAATTTTTAGTGTGTAAAAAAAGAAGTGGATCCCAAAAAAAAGCGGAGTGGTGGAGTAGATTTGTTTTCTTCCTCAAAATTGGAGTAAATTTGCTCCGATTGGAGTAAGGTTCGAACACTGATCCTTTGTTTTTTTAACTTCGAAAAATTGCTACTTCAATATCTGCTTCTTATCATCGTCAAATCTTTTTTTGAATGTAAAAAATTGGGACAACAAGCAAACGAATGCAAATGAATGCAATAGAATAAAATAATGAAAGAATGCATGCATTCTCAAAAGATTGCAATAAATGTTGATTGCAAAATTTGAATTCGAAGTTTCCAAGTGAAGTCAAAGAACTAATAAATGATTTTTAATGATTGCATTCACAAAAGACTGATTTCACAATCCCGATTGGAAACTATTCTTCGATACTATCTCACGGAGTATTCAACACACATGCAAGAAAGTGAAAAGAAAATAATTTTCAGGTATCTATAATAGTGTCGAATCCATTTTCTGCTGTTTTTAGAGAAAATGTATTTTGTCTAAGAACACAAAAGTCTAGTTTTCATCAACCCTGACGGTGGGTTGAACTTTAAAAAAATCTAGTTGCGTCAGTTAGGGGGAGATGCAAGGGGGCTTTTGAACCCTAAATAGTAAATTTCGTCAACTCAGTTACCAGAGACCCCTGCCAGTAGATGATACACAATTTCTTTTGGTCCAGCTTAAATTACATTTGGTAAAATTGGAAAACAAAAAAAAAAATAATTATTGAAGATTCACTTGAGTGTAACCTGGGTGTTACCTTCCTTTGGCAATTTGGAAAGCTCATTTTCAAATTAAGCTTTCGAATATAATAGACTGAGAGCCAGCAACAATACGACATAAAAAGTCAAGTCATTTGCGTAAAGTTGTAAGTCATATCAATAATAACCTTTGAGGTGTTGGAGCAATAAACGTTTGTCTGTCCACCTAAACACGTGTCGAACAGTTGTAAAATTTGACGTAGATACATTTTGTACATCGATTTATTTCAGCCCATTGGTCGGAGGGAAAAAGTGTGTATACAAGAAATATTTAGCTTGCAATTTTGAACAACTGTTGTCATAGGTAAAACTCTCTTGTGTTTGTCTCTTAAATGAAAGAAAGTGGCAAAATATCCAAATCACACTGAAGTAAACAAGTGTTATTTGAAAACTTTGTGGCTCTCTATCTTCTTAGCGGTCACTACAGAGACATGGACCTATGACAACAATTGTTCAAAGTTGCAAGCTAAATGTTTCTAAATGCACTGTAGTGTGTTTATGTGCACATAGTGTATGCACGTGTCAGGTGACGAATACCACTCGTCACTTGATACGTCGCGAAGCGACATTGTGCACATCAGCACACCATAATCTTCCCACGATATGCAATGAACAACGTGCATTGCATATCGTGTTTATATTATTCTTTTTTCGCATTTTATATTATTCTTTTTGCTGACTCCACAAATGTGTGAATATGGAGTCAGCATAGTTTTAAGTATGAACACATTATAACAAATAAAATTCATCATTATTAAATCAGCTCTCCGACAATACACAAGTCTTTCTTTTATTTCGAAAAACATATTACATGGCGACCGTGACAGTGATTCTGTCCATATAAAATTAAAAATAAGTTTTTTTGTTGTTGTTGTTTTATTAACTTAATTCAATCCAAAAATGTCTTTATTTTAAATTATTAAAAAAAAAAAAAAAACATAAAACACACCGGAACATTGTGCGCTTTAAAAATATCAAGCCGGCAAATCGCTTGTCCAATTATTTGTGAAGTGCGCATTTTGATTACAAATAAAAAGAGGAACCATCATTGGATAGAAAATACCCTTTCATCCACCACCACGACGAACATGTTTGCCTCATAAAATCAGTTGAAAAGTAAATAATGATATGATATGCTCGGAAAAGTGTAAAAGCGATTCGAACATGTTTGCCTCATAAAATCAGTTGAAAAGTAAATAATGATATGATGTGCTCGGAAAAGTGTAAAAGCGATTCGAACATGTTTGCCTCCTAAAATCAGTTGAAAAGTAAATAATGATATGATGTGCTCGGAAAGTGTAAAAGCGATACGAACATGTTTGCCTTTCATCTACCACTACCCACCACCTCGTATTCCTTCATCATTTTTAATTGGGAACGAACAAAACTTCCTTTTACGACAAAATAACTCGTGATATACATTCATTAGAAAGTGATCATTCGGAAGTTGACAGACCACTATCGCCATCGGTGTGGACCTCCGACCTCAGCTAAACTCAGAAAACGAAACAACAATAATCTTCAAATCATAGCTGCCCAGCAATCAAATGATGACGATCAAATCAATCCAGCCCAGCAATGGTAATATATTTTTATAATTCATCGTGAAAAAAAATGTGTGTTAATTGTTATATATGAAGCTTAAATCTATTGAACTAATATGTTTATTGTAAATCTATTGAACTAATCTGTTTATTGTACAAACCATCGAAAATCCAATATTTAATTACTTCTAAAAGAAATTTGATGCATTCTTCTGCCGTTCTGTTTTTTTTTTTTTTTAAACAAAATATAGTCAATCGTCTCAAATACTCTTTGCAAGTCTAGAATAACTGTAACAAAGATTATATGGAATCTTTGCTCGGTATTGCTTCTTCTGTTTAAAGTCATTGAGGTTTAAACATTAATTTAAAATGGGAGGTAAAACCTCCAAAGTAAAGGATAGCACAGCAAATGTGTTAAATGTTGTTGAAGTGATGGATACAACCCCACACTTAGAAACACAAACTATGCTCATTTCTTTATTGGTTGTCCTCACGGCAGTAAACTTAATTCTTAAATTTTATCTGTTGTATAAGCGTACACTTAAAAAACGCTACATAAGCCGAGCAAACGACTTAGATAAAATTTAAAATGGAATGGAAAATATTAGCAATAAAAATAAACGGTTTTAAAGACAATTTCCAAAAATCTTACAAATGTATTAACAAAAATACAACAATAAGAGTAGATACATTAAAAAACCATATTAAAACACTAATATCCCATTACAATAGTATTGTCAATGTTTTCAACGCATACAAAAATGAATTGACAGCTGATCATGAAAAAGATTGTAGGAAGCTTTTAAAAACACTTAACACTAAGTTAAAAAATATTAGCATTAAATGGGAAATTGAAATACATGTCCCAGATGAATTAGAGCTTCACGCTGAGTTTAATGAAAATCAAATAGAAAGTTTAGACGAATCAAAACCAGTAGTAAATACAGAATCTGACAGTGAAATTGAAACACTGGATGAATCCCCACAACCAATTATAAAAATCAAGGAAAACATGGCCCAAACTTTAGTAGAATTTCTTAAACTGGCCTCATCACTCTTACCTGAGTTCGATGGAAAGGCAGAAAATTTACAAAGCTTCAAAGATGCCCTTCTCCTTATTGATTCCTTAAAAGGAGCACACGAAGTATCAGCAATTAGTCTCATAAAGACCAAACTAAAGGGACATGCTAGAAATCTAATAAGTAATGAACAAACGATAGTTGAGATAGTTGAAAAACTAAATGCAAAAGTAAAAGGAGATTCAGTAGATGTAATTTCTGCGAAATTACTAAATCTACAACAAAAAAATAAGACAGCAAATCAATATGTCCAAGAAATAGAAAAATTGACGAAGTGTTTAGAAGGAGCCTATATCAACGATGGTTTAGCTTCTGATTTAGCTGCTAAATACAGCACAACGCTCGCTGTCAAGGCTATGACACAAAATTGTTCTATTGATAAGGTAAAACTTATAATGCAGGCTGGCACATTCAGCGATATGAATGAGGCCATGTCCAAATTCGTAAATAGTTGCACAGATGCAACCGGACATTCTAATACTGTCTTGTTTTACAAGCAAACCAATAATAGAGGCTATCGTGGAAATTACCACGGAAGAGGTAATCATCACAATAATCGCTACCGCAATAACCAAAACAATTACAGGGGAAATGGCCGATCTAGAGGCAACTTTAGAGGCCGTGGTAACTCGTACCGTGGCCATAATAATAATAACAACCACAATAATGTTCGAATTACTCAAAGTAACTCGGAAAACTGCCAAGACCCTTTAGGAAACAATTTATAAATACAAAGGTCCATGCTATCAATTTTAATCTCAATATTTTCGTGTCATTTATAAATGTATTTACTAAACATAAACTCACATTCCTTATAGACACAGGTGCAGATATTTCACTTCTAAAAGAAGATTCTGATTTTTACCAAGACATCCAAAATGACAAGATTATAAGTATCCAAGGAATAGGCCAGGGAATAGTAAAATCCCAAGGTCTAGCCCCAATAGAGCTTCAAACAGATAAATACATCATCCCACACAATTTCCATATAGTAAATTCAAATTTTACAATACCATGTGATGGAATCATAGGTATGGATTTTATAAAACAATTTAACTGCAAATTAGACTTCAAACCAACTGAAGATTGGTTTATAATCAGACCCAATAATTTAAATTTTCCGATTTATGTTCCAATAACATATAGTTGTGGTAATAATTCACTACTTCTACCAGCAAGATCACAAGTAATAAGAAAAATTGAAATAAAAACAACAGAAGACCTCATTTTTATTCCCAACCAAGAAATAAAACATGGCATTTATGTTGCAAATGCAATAGCAACATCACAATTTGCATTAGTTCGTCTATTAAATACAACCGATACTAACCAACTGGCCAGTTTAAATAACTTAAAATATGAACCACTCTCAAACTATGATGTGGTCCACACTAATCGAAATAGTAGAACAGAATCAGTCCTAAATCAACTAAAGAAAAATTTTCCGCCCCAATTCAAAAAACAATTAACAGAAGTATGCACCGAATATAGTGATGTATTTGGATTGGAAACCGAATCCATAACCACAAATAATTTTTATAAGCAAAACTTGAGATTGAAAGATAGCGAACCAGTATATATAAAGAACTACCGAAGTCCTCACAGTCATGTTGAAGAAATTCAAAAACAAGTTAAAAAATTGATACACGACAAAATAATCGAACCGTCTGTATCTGAATATAATAGCCCGCTTTTACTAGTTCCCAAGAAAGCCCTACCGGGTTCCGAAGAAAAAAAAATGGCGATTAGTAATCGACTATCGTCAATTGAATAAAAAACTTTTATCTGATAAATTTCCACTCCCAAGAATTGATGACATCCTTGATCAATTGGGTCGAGCAAAATATTTTTCATGCCTCGATCTAATGTCAGGTTTTCATCAAATCGAACTAGAAGAATGTTCCAGAAATTTAACGTCTTTTTCAACGAGCAATGGCTCATATCGTTTTACGCGACTACCTTTTGGTTTAAAAATAGCGCCAAATTCATTCCAGAGAATGATGACCATAGCATTCTCTGGACTTGAACCTTCACAAGCATTTCTCTACATGGACGACCTTATGGTTATAGGCTGTTCCGAAAAACATATGCTTAAAAATCTAACAAATGTTTTTAACATATGTAGAAAATACAATTTAAAATTGCATCCACAAAAATGTTCATTTTTTATGCATGAAGTGACTTTTCTGGGTCATAAATGCACAGATAAAGGAGTATTGCCAGATGACAAAAAATATGACGTCATCAAAAATTATCCAGTCCCACACGACGTGGATAGCGCTAGACGATTCGTTGCATTCTGCAACTATTACAGACGATTTATTAAAAACTTCGCCGACTATTCACGGCACATAACGAGGTTATGTAAAAAGAATATTCCTTTTGTGTGGACAGATGATTGCCAAAAAGCATTTCAATATTTGAAAAATAAATTAGTTGAACCAACCCTATTACAATACCCAGATTTTAAAAAAGAATTTTGCATAATAACTGATGCAAGTAAACAAGCATGTGGAGCGGTTCTAACCCAAAACCATAACGGAATTCAACTCCCAATAGCTTATGCATCACGTTCATTCACAAAAGGTGAAAGCAATAAAAGCACAACAGAACAAGAGCTCACAGCCATTCACTGGGCAATAACACATTTTCGACCATATATATATGGCAAACACTTCATAGTTAAAACAGATCACAGACCACTCACGTATTTATTCTCCATGACAAACCCCAGCTCAAAGTTAACACGCATGAGGCTAGAATTAGAAGAGTATGACTTCACGGTTGAATACCTAAAGGGAAAAGACAATTTCGTGGCAGATGCCCTGTCTAGGATAACAATATCCGAGCTCAAAGACTTACAAGCTAAAGTCCTGAAAGTCACTACCAGGCACCAAAGTAAACAGAAAAAATCCTGCGCAGGAGAAAAACAAGTAGATCTGCATAAGCAATCTCTTGACATTGCTTCTAAGCCCAAAGTATTTGAAGTCATTTTTAATGACGAAGTACGAAAAGTAGTGACCTTGCGAATAACGGATTCCTTATGTTTATTTAAACGTGGGAACAAAATTATAGCAAGAATTGTAGTTAGAGATTTATATACCAATGGAACTCTCGATTTAGGTCAGTTCTTCCAAAGGCTCGAAAAAGAAGCCGGTATATTAAAAATCAAAAAACTAAAAGTGGCACCGTGCGAAAAGATATTTGAATTAATTTCAATTGAATCTTTCAAAAATATGGGCAACAAAATATTAAAATCATTACGAGTAGCGCTACTCAAGCCGGTGACCCAAATAAAAAATGAAAAAGATCAAGAAGCAATACTGTTTACGTACCATGACGATCCAATTACAGGAGGTCATACAGGCATAACTAAAACGCTAGCAAAAATAAAAAGACACTTTTATTGGAAAAATATGACACGTCATATTAAAGAACACATAAAAAGATGCCACAAATGCCTGACGTCGAAAACAACTAAACATACGAAAACACCACTGATAAAAACAGATACACCCACATATGCTTTTGACAAGGTAATAGTTGATACAATTGGTCCTTTACCTCGATCAGAGAATGGAAACGAGTATGCAGTCACTTTAATTTGTGACCTTACAAAATATTTAGTAGCCATTCCAGTTGCAAATAAAAACGCAAAAACGATTGCAAAAGCAATATTTGAATCTTTTATTCTGAAGTACGGTCCAATGAAGACGTTCATTACGGACATGGGAACAGAATACAAAAATTCTATTATAAACGACTTGTGCAAATATTTAAAAGTAGACAATATAACGTCTACAGCACATCACCACCAAACCGTTGGAACAGTAGAAAGGAGCCATAGAACTTTTAACGAATATATTCGTTCCTATATATCCGTTGACAAAACAGATTGGGATGTTTGGCTTCCATTCTTCGTTTACTGTTTCAACACGACACCATCTATGGCACATAATTATTGTCCATACGAACTTGTTTATGGTAAGCAAAGTAACTTACCAATAGAATTTAATTCAATAGATAGGATAGATCCTATATATAATATAGATGACTATGCTAAGGAAGTAAAATTTAGATTAGAAACGGCATATAAGAGAGCTAAAATACTATTAGAAGTAAATAAAGCTAAAAATAAAGATTATTACGATAAAAAAATAGTTAGTCTCGATTTAAAGTTAGGAGATAAAGTTATGCTAAGAAACGAATCAGGTCATAAGTTGGATCCCGTTTATTTAGACCCCTTCGAGGTCGTAGAAATTGAAAACAATAATAATATAATTATAAAAACAAATAAAAACAAAAAGCAGAAAGTACATAAGAATAGATTAAAAATATATAATACTTAAGAGTTTTAATGAAATAGAAACAACAAATTTGTTTTTTTTAATAATATTTAATATTTGTTCTCCTTCACTCAAATTTTTATTAAACATACATTTTTCGAGTTTTTTTTTTATCAATATATGTACAAAGAATAATTTCTGTAAGTAAAAAAAAAAAAAAGAAGAAAAATAAAATAAATAAATAGTAAATCAAATATTACTGACAAAAAAAATTATGTATTAATTAAAATATATGAAATAAAAATATATTACATTTTTTATTAATATATGTACAAAGAATAATTTCTGTAAGCAAAAAAAAATAATAAGAAAAATAAAATAAATAAATAATAAATCAAATATTACTGACAAAAAAAAATGATGTAATAATTAAAATATATGAAATAAAAATATATTAATTTTTAATTTGTTAATCATTAAAATTTATGTACAATTAAATAACTCCATGTAATTACGTTATTTCCTAAAAGAAGGGAGGTGTAGTGTGTTTATGTGCACATAGTGTATGCACGTGTCAGGTGACGAATACCACTCGTCACTTGATACGTCGCGAAGCGACATTGTGCACATCAGCACACCATAATCTTCCCACGATATGCAATGAACAACGTGCATTGCATATCGTGTTTATATTATTCTTTTTTCGCATTTTATATTATTCTTTTTGCTGACTCCACAAATGTGTGAATATGGAGTCAGCATAGTTTTAAGTATGAACACATTATAACAAATAAAATTCATCATTATTAAATCAGCTCTCCGACAATACACAAGTCTTTCTTTTATTTCGAAAAACATATTACAGCACACTTTTTCCCTCCGATTAAAAGGCATTGAAACAAATCGATGTAAAAAATGTACGTCAAATTTTACACCTGTTCGACACGTGTTTAGGTAGACAGACAAACGCTTATTGGTCAAACTCCTCAAAGACTATTATTGATATGACTTACAACTTTACGCAAATGATTTGACTTTTTATGTCATTGGCTCTTAGACTTTAAATTTTCACCTTAAGTTTGAGTCAATTAAACTATTTTTTAACTGGAATTAAACTTAAAGTATATGAAGATAGAAAGAGAAAGAAGAGAAAACGAAAGTATTTACCAATCCTGCATTTCCCCCCTTAGGCTGTTTATCAATTGTATTACTATTTTGACATTTATACTAATAGATATACCTTATAGGTGTCAAAAGTTGTTTAAAGGAGAATGGGCATAGTTGTATGATTGCGTCCCATCGTTGTAACACTTAATAACCTATATCATTGGAATTGGAAAGGTCTCAATGAGTACTATTTTTTTTTTTTTTTGTATGGGGATAAGTCTGTGTCTCATGCAGGAAAAGTTTTTTAGCCCTATAACTATTGCACTTTTTTCCGACCTAAATTGCGTTCTAAGTGTTGTAATTGTAACACTTTCTGACCTACATATATTATTGGAAAGGTCTTGATGAGTGTTATTTTTTGTTTTATGAGGCATAAGTATGTACCTCGTGCATGGAAAGCATAAAAGCCCATAATAATTATTGCACTATACTATACATTTTTCCCTGTACAAGTTGCGTCCCTAGTGTTGTAACACCTTCTGACCTATATCAATGGGAAGGTCTCAATGTATAAGTCCTGTATTTCGTTAGGTGGAAAATGTTATAACCAATAACTATTGTAAGTGTTATAGCGCTTTGGAACAGCTATTGGTCTATAACACTTGATCGGCACGAGATACAGACTTATGCCAATAAAAAAAAAAATATCAATTATTGAGACCTTTCCAATGATATACCTAGATCAGAAAGTGTTACCACATATGGGACGAAACGCCCATTTTCCCTTAGGCTTGTTTCACAAATATTCGGTTTCAATCGGTTCGTTCGGTATTCGGTTCATTTTTAGTCGGACCTGATAAGTATGAACTGATGAAAACGGCAAGAATAAAAAGCTAATAGAAAACGAATACCACCGAACCACAGTACACATATCTAAGGTGTTATACGGCACACGGTGTCAAAACTGAAAGTGTCGGAAATAAAAAATGTATGTGAACGTGATGACAGAACACACGCAAAACAACAACAAATATTGATATTTGACGCACATTTTGATATGCCTATGCGCAGAATTGAACAAAAATCAAAACTCTAATGATATTACGTTAATATGTGTACTGGTGACACCGTCCCCTCGTCACGAATCGGTTTCATTCGTTTTCAAAACAGGTCGTATTTGATTTCTTCTATTTTCTTCGGAGTTTATCGGTGCATATTCAAGTCCTGTGATGGATAACGTATTTTCCATTTCAACACCGGCTCGGTCACGCTTTTACTATATACATATATCCGTAGCATATTCAGGGGCAAGTTGATTGCGCGATTGAAGATTCTCCATTTGTTAGTTAGTATACCAAAAGTACATTCTGAAAATCCTTTTCTTGATTGTCAAACTATGTCCACCGTATGGTATAATGAGATGATTGCGTAAAGCAAACACCTCATCCCCTACGAAATAATAAAACATTTTAGCGCTCTGAGAGCCTGGAAGGCACTTATTCTCAGGTATACCCATCGTTTCGCTAATTATAGATTTCCAAAATTGACAGTTTTGAAAAACATTAGAATCGCAGTCGTTTCCATAAGCTCCAATATTAACGTAGACAAATCGGTATACTCTGCATCGGCTATAGCCATCAGAACTATAGATGAGTATCCTTTATAGTTGATGTGCATTGAGCTCAGAAGATGCACTATTCTCACATGATCTCCATCGACACGGCACCGATGCAGCTTGGAAAGTTAGCGTTAGCTTCAAATTTCTGGACAATCGATTTCCATTTTTGCACTACCAAACAAATATCTCGGCAAACCTCTCTGACGACTTTGCTTATTACCGAAATCTCGAGAAAATATTATCATTATTATTATTATTAAAAAGCTTTTATTCACTCGTAAACAAGATATAAAGTTGTAAAAGAATACAAATAGTTCAAAATAAAATAAATGTTTTGTTTTTAAATTCAAAAATGTTGATGAGCATAAGCCTCGAGAAAATAGGTGTAGTGCAAATCGGTAAAAGTACAAACCACTTGCCAAATATCTATAAAGAAAGAGACATAATTTTTTTTATTTTCTTGTTAGGTAAACATGCTATACAGAAGTGTACGCAAACAAGGGATTCAACAGAAAATTCCTTGGCAAAACAAAAGCTGCAAAGAAATCTGGATCTGGAGCGTCAAAAACGAAGACCTACGATTATGCACCTCAGTTGCGGTTCCTAGACAAAGTATTTGAAGAGAGGAACACTGAGGATACATTGTCTGAAATAGTAAATGTTGAAAATGAAGATAAAACATCAGAGGAACGAGATTCGAGGATATCAGGTGATGCAGCTGCAGCCAAAAAACCTGAATCGTGCTTTTAAAAAAATTAACACCAAAAAACGAAAAATCGATTCGGTTGAATAGGAAATTATTGCGGCCATAAAAGAAACACCAAATCGCCATCTATCATTTTTCAAAGGATTACTCCAATCTCTTGAAGATTTTGATGAGTTTGATGCAATTGATTTTTAAATAGATGTCTTAAAAGTTTTAAAGAACATAAGATAGCGGAGGCATCCCGTACCTTTTGCAGTGAATAAAGTATCTGCTACTCTACCGTACTATAACCATAACATCAACATTCTCAGACACTGCCTAGATATACTTTCACAGCACCACAGCAGACCAGTGAACCACAAATATTCAGTGGTCAATTCTACGGCAAAAATAGCAACTGCAGCTTCTCCTTGATTTCCGATAACAGCTCAGATTATTAATTTTCAAATATGTAAAAGACTTGGCTTGCTCTTATGTTACAATTGTTTATGGTTAAAACTGAAACACTTTTTTCAAAACTGTTTTGATTTGAAAAGCTTACCTGGGAAGTCACGGCTAGCATCAGATTTGGTTCAATACAATCCCTCATAAATCTATTTTCGCGTTGAAGCTCATCTTTTAGCTTCAGATGAAATTCATCAAATGATGCTACAGACATCCTGAAATAATTTGCAAATTTTTCTCCATTTTTCCTTAATTCAGGGAAAATAGTGTAAAATGCTCCAAACTCCAAGCGTTTTGTGTTGATAGGGTGCATCCAATGAATTCGTGTATTCCTTCTTCTTTTTTTTTATTCTTTTATAAAGTAACGAGATGGTAATAATTTGACTTCTCTCTATGATGATTAGTAGACGACTAGTTTCTGATATTTTAATAAACACCTTATATGTAAGTGTGTGTGTGAAAATTCTAAACTGAAACCGAAAACGAACCGAATACAGAACGAACCGAATGGAACCGAATATGTGTGAAACAAGCCTTAGGTAAAGATCCAAGCACGATCTTCTATTTTTAGAGACTATTTAGTTTTGTTTAATGTTTTAGAAATTTTGACACAAGAAGCTTATTCTTATAATTTCTCTAGTAAAATAAATTCTCCAGTAAAAGCGTTTTTATGTTTTATCCATATCACCCAATGTCTTACGTCTTACCCCATACTCCCATTATAACTTTATAGAGTTCTTTAAATTAAAACTTGTCAAAACCTCTTAGACTGAGGTGTAAGAATCTTGATATTCTTGTAGCTTTTACTTTGTAGGTCCTTGGACCTTTTACATTCGTGAGGTTCTCGCTGCGGGGCATAGGACTAGATAGTTCTACGCAACATCGTGTATTGTTTTTGGCGAAATCTACCTCAGCTCTCTCCAACTCTTCGCCAGTTTTGCTGATTCCTCTTAGACCACTCTTTGCCAAGTACTTCTAGGTCGGCCCACTCGCCTGCTGCATGAGAGGGTTCTATTGCATCGTTTGACATGCAATATACTCGTGGCCTTTTCGAAGTGTATGTCAAATACACTGCCAATTTCATTTTCGTATGATAGAGTCGATAGTTTTCTGACCTGTCCTCGCATGAAGTTCAACTTTGGAGATACGGTTATGTTCTTGTGACAGAGAGTATTACTTTCCAAGTGCACATTGGAGTGGAACAGTTGTAGTTTGGAGTTCAGCCTTATAGATTTGTTTCTCCGCAGCGTTCCGAATGCAGCCTTTGCTTTCCCGACTAGGCTGATTATATCTATGTAGTTCAGTCTTGCCCGCCATCAGTAGAGACAATACTCCCAAGATATTGAAAACTGGTTGTTCAAAAATCCTTTTTGTTTTTGCCGTATTGATCTTTAGCCCAACGATCTTAGCTTCTCTCTTCTCCCTTGTTATTTAATGAAGATCCATAATCCTAATTCAACTGAATTCCTCCATTTCCAGTCGACAAATCTGCATGCAATATATCACTTATCTATCACCAACAGGAGCAGAGTATTGGTAACAGTATAGAACCTTGTTTAAGCCAACTCTGGATTTCAATTTGCTCTGACAATCTTCCTTTTTGCAGAACGTAACATTTTGGTCCATAATTTTTTTTTTTTATTTAAGGTCAATTGCACGACACTAGTTAGAAAGAGTAGGAGGATAGGAAAGATTTAGCACAGTGGATTGATATCAAGGTGTTCATTATCTCATTAAATCTCACGGGTGGCGTCCAGTTAAGCTGGGAGAATTATAGAAAAGAATGCTGCCTAGAATGGGGCTCGAACCCACACCTCTAAGTTAGCAGTCAAGCACTACATCCACTGCACCATTGCCACCCGCCCCTGAACTAGCAGTCATTTAATCCGGGATACCCCTCCTGACCAAAGCAAGGCAGATAAATTGTGTATTGACCCTTGTCAAATGGTTTTTCGAAGTTGGTGAACACAAGCTGAAATGATGATCGATATTCAAAGCACTGTTCGATGATGATCCGCAATGCGTGTTGATGTGGTCCACACAGCAGTAGTGTAGTTACCACGGTATCAGCCGTATCAATGATACGGGGCCCCCGAGATAAAGGGGCCCCCGAGATAAAGGGGCCCCACGATAAAGAGGGCTCGATGTGTGTTAGAAATTTTCATTGAGATGAATACGACTCACAATGTCGATTACAATTTAAAAATGTAGGTACTTATTTTTTTTGCATGTGTCTTTTCGATAGTTTTCCTGCGTAGCTGTTCTAATGAATGTCTATCTACATCCTACCAACTAAAGTTGCCGAAACCAGAACGTGCAACCACTTTGCTTTTTTATTGGAACGCGTGCCTGAGTTCGACAAAAATTAGACGAAAATATGGCAAAACAAGAAAAAAATTCTTACAAAACTGAATTAAGATGTGTCGGTCTTAAGCATTTAATAAAAATTTCCTACTCTTATGTGCTAATTTGAGCCCGGGCTTATATTCTTAGGGGACAGCAAATGTTAATATGCACTTATAAAAATAGCTTGCTTTTTATCATACAATCAATAGTTTAGAGAAAAACCTGCAAGAACTTCATGACCAGTTTAGTCCAAAATATTTATTAAAATTTCATTAGAGCAACAGATTTTGAGAGAAACGTGCCACACTCCGACTGCGGCTTACTAGGGTAAATGCAAATACTGAACGCACTGAGCGTTTTACCATGTTTTTCTAAAAACCTCTGATCTGCCGAAAATAGTGTTATAATCTTTGATGTGTACAACTTTATGAGATAAAATTAAAAATCTTTTCAAAAAACAAACGGTTTTTAAGATAATTATAAAAACTGTGTTTTGTTCCTTAACCGTACAAATAAAAGGCAATCATTAAACCGCCATAACTTTAAGACTGAAGCTAAGATTAAACGGTCAACGTTATTGGTCAACGCATTGACTCCTTGGCGTCATCAGAAACATCGTCAATATACTTTCAACGTAGACCGCGTCAACACAAGAAACGTTGACGATCACACGAATAAGGCCAATCGGTCAATGTTGTCCCTTAATGCGTTAACGTGTTATATGTGTTAACGCAATTGGTACTCTTTGGTGTCAATGAATTGATATGTGAAACGTTCACGGTTACACTACTTGACCACATCTAAACATATGCATGATACGTTGACGCGGAGCGGACAGGAACAAAATTCAATCATTTTTAACTTTGACGATCACATGACATTGGCTGTACTCGTAGTATTACCGAACAATGCAATGTAAATGGATGAAAAAACCTAAAAATGAGAAATTTTTGAAGTTTTTTTTACTGCTACGGAAAAAAGTGATTGGTAATTGCGTGACATTTGAATGGAAATAAACCTTTGCCGTCAAAATAAATTTCGTCCCTCATCTATGAAGCTATTATAACTTTCGATGTATTAAAAATCCTCAAAAAATATGCAAAATTTTCTAGACTGATATGAAGCGCAACGCAAGCTACGTTGACTTGGCAGAAAATTCTGCTGTGTCAAAGTAAGAATACAGTCAACGCGTTGGTGAACGTGTTCTATCTTTGTTGACAGTGTGATCATACGGCCAACGAAAATAATCATCGCATTGACCCCTAAATTTTTGCCAACGAGAGTGTCAACACAGCCGTCAACGTTTCGAAAGTATTCTCATTGTATATCCAATCTATAGTATTCTCATGAAACACGATTTTGTAGGTAGACATTTGGTCGATAGGTTCGCTGTGATCGCCTTACCGAGATCCCTTAACAAAAATTAGTATTACATTATGCAAATTCCTCTTCAGGTTTCGCGCAGCATTAGGTCTTCTTTCTTTGGGAGCTTGAAAATCATTCCCTTTCTCTTCAGGAAAACTCTCTGTTTCCCAAAGTTCTCTCAATGAGTGGGTGGAGGAGCTCATTCGATATTGTTGGCGCTGCTCGCGGGAATACCGTCAAGTCCAACCACTTTACTGCTCTTCAGTGCTGTGATCCGATTTATATTTCTTCTCTACTGGGGGAAACAGTGCGTATTCAGAAGTTGGTTACTACTACTAATTTTGCCAGGTCAAAACAGCTAGATGAGAAGCACTCATTCATGACAAACAGATACTCTTGGAGGATTTGGCAGTACCTCAGAAAAAAAAAATGTTTTTAGGTGGTAGCAGCTGGGAATTGAACCCAGACCTTTGGAATGACAGTTTAATGCACTAACCTGTATGCAACGAGGAATACACTACTGACGTTTATTGGGTGCTGGATTAACTTTACTGGTGAAAACGCGGTTTAAACCGTAGAAAGGTACTCCTATCACCTTTTGAGTTGGTCTTATCCTCATCGGAAACTAGCAGAGATATTCTAGCTTAGACTATTTTCACTCACACAAATTCTAGCTTAAGCTGGAAAAGAAGCTAAAGCTATAGGTACATAAAATTACCGAAAGAGTTTTCAATATAAAAATTAATAGAAGATATTTTTTGCAAGCTTTTGCTTAAAAAACCAAGTCATTGCTTTAGATATTTTTTTTATTCACAAGACCCGCAATATTTGTTTCTTCTCAAAGACCAAAACTAATCCTTTGGTGAAATTCTACTTTGCAAATGACTTCAAAGTATATCAGCTGAGAAAGTTATGGTTGAAAGTAGACACTTTCCATTCCCACACACATTTTTGTGAAACTACTTTTGAGCTTTAATTATTACACCTCGTTGGTCTTAAGATAAGTGAACAGTGAAGGATATGAAGTAATACTGTATTTGTGTGTGTACAGGTGTGTGTAGGTACGTCAAACTCCTTACCGTTTTTTTAGTATTCATTCATGTGTGCATTAGTTTTGCCATTTTTATTTATACGATAAGTATACCTACCAAATGGAAGCCTGATGTAGGTATAAAAATATACCTACCCGACCTACCCGACAATTCTAACCAAGTTCGAAAGTGCATGAATAAAATCCCATTAAAAAAAATATCTAGGTAGGTTTATATGTAAGTCCCCAGCGAATGAGGTTTGCATTTCGTTCAGCTTGAATTTACTTCCGGGGATAATTTTTTTATAAAGGATTTAACTCCTCTATTATTCTTCTTTGCTCTCAAAGAAATTTTTGCTCTTCTAGCAGAATGCAAATTGAGGACAAATAAAGGACACAATCAAGACGTCGCGTCGTCATCGTCTTTGGTCGTCGGTTGTCGTCGTTAATTATGTCTTCTAATCTTTTTCTTTTTTTTTGCTCTTTAAAAACAGATAATCTCTGCGCACGTAAAATGTAAATTTACCCATAAAATACAGAAACTGAAGAATTGGCACTTTAACTCACACAGAGAAGAGGCTAATAAACTTTGGAAAAATACCCCACTAAGCATAGAAGAAGGGCTTTGTTTTTATACTGATATGGAGTGCCGACACAATTTAAGTGCAGAGGAGGAAAATAATAGTGACTGGCACTGGCTGTGAAGAGAAGTATGAGCTACTTATTATGAATGAGCACGTTGATGCTATAATCGACTTTATTGCATTTTTCTAGTGCTTATTAGGTCCAGGGCAGTCGGTTGAATGTTGGCTTATGATTTTCTTGAAGTGTTGATTGGAATAGAAATTGTTTTTTTTTTTTTTCTACTTTGGATAGATATTTGTTCAGTTAAAGCAGCCATGTTGTTAAGGAATCATCTGTCAAATTTATTGTGAATGGTTCAGTAGTGATGTATATGGCAAATCACCATGGAAGGGTAGGTACATATATCGTTGAATAACGTGCCCAAATTATTAAGTTTTAGTTTTGGAATCACCACTTCGTTCGAGAAACGTACAGGCATTAAGTGATTTTTGCCAAAAAAATCATCATTGTCATAATCAAGCGAAGAGGCTTTTTTTTTTGATAAATTGGTATGTGAACAAGTGAACCGATTTGGACTGATAGGTTCCATCAATCCCCATGATTACATCAGCTCCAAAAGCATTTAAGTTGAGCTGAAGGGCAAGCCGACATGGGAAGCGACCACCATGGGTCTCAAGCTACGAACTGTAGCTGTACAACGACAATCACAGGGTGCAGCAAGGAGTTCGAAGTCCAATACAAATGCCTTAAGTGATCCCAACATATTTCGTAACTATGTCATCAACCTTAACGACAGAGCTTCGTCATTAAACGGAATACAACATTCAACAATTGATGAGATGTGTGGTGATAAAAAAAGTGTTTTTATGGAGGCTGGATCCGAAACTGTACCCAAGCAGACGAGATTTAGAGACTCTTAGATATCCCAAGACAGCTGGTGATCTTCGCAAATCGTTGAAGATGCAAATAAATGCCGAAGCAGATGCTCAACGGAAGGCTGAATTGCGAAGAGAGTATCGCCTAGCACATAAGATGGTCTATCGTTGTGTGAGACGTTACAAGAGGGTGAGGTTAGACGGTCTCGCAAAATATGCGGAAAACGCTGCAAGAAGAGGAGATATGAGGGAAGTGTACCAATTATCCAAGGAAGTTATATATATATATATTCCTGCTAGTACGAGTGAGACGAATGCAACTGGTGTGGGTCTGGGTGCTGAGAATGGAACTGAGTTCCCTCCAAACGAAGAAAGTGCTAATTATGTGAGTGTTGATGATGACAAATCAGTTAAAGCGCCCAATGACGATGGCGATGGTGTTGTTATTAATATTAATGCTGATGTTGGAAATGTATGTCCTTCTGCTTATAACGACGGCGGCTGCGGTGGCGGCGACGAATCTAAAACTGATATTGGTATGAGCAAAGTCCCAATTGTTCCTGCTAATAACTTGATTTTTAAGACTGGTGGTAATATGGATGCCGATATCTTAAAGAATAATGTCTTTAGCAGAATGAGATGGTTCCTTTTATCTAGCTTTAGAAAGGAAACATCGACTGAAAATATTACTGCTTATATTCAATCAAAAACTCAAATTGATGCTTCCCTTTTCCAATGTTATATGCTAGTTACGCTTAATTATGATGAAGACAAGCTAAGATTTATTAATTTTAAAATTGGAACTCCGTTGGAATATGTGAATTTGATCTTTAATTCTGAGCTCTGGCCCAAGGGTATTCGCATTCGCCCGTTCAATTACAGGCCAAAAAACGAACGGCTACCGGAAGCAGTTCCCACGACCTAGATATTGTTGTTGCTCACATTGCTGTTAATGAAGTTTATATTGCCAAAGTTCTTGCTGATTTTGTTGTTGCTGATGTTGTTGTGGCTGATGATTTTGCAACTGATGATTATGTTGCTGATGATGGTGTTACTGGTGCTGTGTTTGCTAATGAAAGGGTTGTCACTGCTGGCAATTTTGTTGCTGAAGTTGTTATATCTGATGATATCTTTGCTGATGTAGAAGATTTTGCCAATGTCGTTCGCACTGATGGTGCACCAAATGATAATTCTGATGTTGAAGTTATTGTTGATGATTCTGTGGTTGTCGATGGAGTTAATCCTGATGTCGTTGACGATTTTTTGGCTCCTGCTATTATTGCCAATGAATTAAACCCAAGAGATATTTTTGTTGCTGATGATGGTGCCATTGATGATACCTTAGATGTTGAAAACGAAGCGGGCCATGAATTACTTAGTTGCGGAAGTTTCAGTATATATTATCAAAATGTTGGTAGAGTAAGAACAAAATTAAATGATTTGTCATTTGTATTTATATTTCGCTTCGCATGATTATCAAATAATAGTATTAGTTGAAACCTGGCTTAATGATAGCCATCTTACTACAGAACTCTTTAATTGTAATCAATATGATGTATATCGGAAAGACCGTTGTTCGTTGAAAACTGGTCATAATAGGGGCGGCGGAATTATTATCGCCATTCATACTAGTTATATCTCTAATTAAATAGATTTAATTTCAAGTAATAATGACACTTGTTTTGATATTGATCAATTAATTGTTAAAATTAATCTTAGAAAAAATCCATCTTTGTATATCTCTGCTTGCTATATTCCTCCAGGAAGCCCCTTAATATACACCTAGAAAATTGTCGATTTTTGTTAACTTCCTTAAATGCATCTGATCATGTAATTTGTCTTGGAGATTTTAATATCGGTGATGTAAATTGGAAATTTGATGCTGAAGAAAAATGTTTAATTCCTTTCGATAAAAAAACTGAAATTGAAAGCTCTGTAATTGATTTTTACAGCCAGTTTAATCTGTTGCAAAAAAATAATGTTCTGAATTTATTAAATCGTATTTTAGATTTAGTATTTGTTGATAACGAATTAGAAGTAAGCATTGACAAAGCTCATTCACCAGTCGTAAAAGATTCTCAGCATCACATTTGCCTGGTCATAGATTGTAAGCTCTTAGTTTATATTCCAACCATTAGTGATAATGTTTATTTTTACGATTATGAGCGTGGTAACTTTGATGCAATGAATGTATATTTAAACTCATTACCGTGATAATATTTAGTTGGAAACCAAGATCTAACCCAAGCTTTTGCATCTTTTAAAACTAACTTAAAGCAGGCATCTGAAAGCTTCATTCCGATAAAATTAAGTAAAAAGAATTCCAATCCACCATGGTTTAATTTACGGCTCTCAAAACTTAAAAAAATAAAAAACAAGGCATACAAACGGTATAAAAAAGATAAAAATAATTTGGTATGCAAGCAACACTATCTGAAAGTCCAAAAATCGTTTGATGTTTTAAACAAATTTTTATATAGTAAATTTGTTTCAACTGCGGAATCGAAAGTTAAAAAAGATAGCAAAAGCTTTTGGAATTTTATAAACTCCAAAAGAAAAATCTAGTGGTTTGCCAAATTGTATGGAATTTTCAGGATCCATATCCAGTGACTTGCAAACTATCTGCGATCTTTTTGCGGATTATTTTGAATCAGTTTATTCAGAAACGACTCCTGATGTGCTTCCTGAATTCCCTCCATCAAATGTTGTTGATATAGGGGTAGTCCAGTTAAACACAACAGAAGTTCTTGAAGCATTGAATGGGATTGACGATAATAAGGGAGTTGGCCCTGATGGTATATCTCCAAAGATAATTAAAAAATGTGCAACATCCCTTGCGTTACCTTTGTGCCTTATCTTCAATAAGTCTCTTAAAACTGGTATGTTTTTAGATGAGTGGAAAACATCGTTCATATCTTCGATTTTCAAATCTGGTGCTAAGCAGAAAGTATGTAACTACCGTCCAATATGTAAATTATCCGTCATTCCTAAAATATTTGAAAAAATTGTATGTGATAAGCTCATTTTTCTAACGAAACAACTTATATCAGATTCGCAGCATGGCTTTGTTTCAGGCAGATCTACAGCCACTAATCTCACTATTTTATGTGACTCAGTTATCAGAGGGTTTGAAAGTGGCTTTCAGACTGATATAATCTTTACTGACTTTGCCAAAGCGTTCGATAGGGTTAACCATGAAATATTATTGTATGAATTGTCAAAGCTAGGCTTCCATTCCATATTTCTGAAATGGATAAGTTCTTATCTCATTGAACGAACTCAATTCGTAAAGATAGATAGATTTGTTTCTAAGTGCATGAAAGTAACTTCGGGCGTCCCTCAAGGAAGCCACATTGGTCCTTTGTTTTTCAATTTGTTTATCAATGATATTCCTGACATCTTCCAGTTTTCCATGTATTTATTATATGCTGATGACGTTAAAATATTCCGAACTATACATTCTGCAATCAATTGTCAATTATTGCAAAAAGATTTATGTAAATTAGCTTCATGGTGTAATAATAATTGTCTCTTTCTAAATGTTGCCAAATGCCAAAGCTTTACTTGTTTGAGAAAAAATGCACCGATAGTATTTGATTACACTATCAATAATATTTTATTGGAAAAAGTAACTCAGAAAAAGGATCTGGGAGTCATATTGGATCGGCAACTAACATTTACTAGTCATATAGACTATATAGTTAATAAAGCCTTCAAAATGTTGGGTTTTTTAAGAAGGAATACTAGTGAGTTTTCCGATTCATTTGCTCTTAAATCTCTTTATATGGCCTTTGTTAGGTCAACCCTGGAGTACTGTTGCGTGGTTTGGAATCCTAGCTATAAAAATCATTCATTGAGAATTGAAAGAATTCAAAGAAGTTTCACAAGATATTGTTTCTTTAAGCTAAATTGGAACATTCCTATGCCTCTATATAATGCGAGATGTCTGCTCTTTGGTATGCAAACGCTAGAGGTCAGAAGGAGGTACTATTCTAGTATGATGGTAAAGGATATTATTAATAGTAACATTGTTTGTCCCTCCTTGCTGGAACGAATAAACTTCTATTTTCCCAGCAGGGGCCTCCGCGTAGGCTTTCACTTAAGGGAGACTTTTTCAAGGGTTAATAATGGTAGAAATGAACCGATATTGCGTTGCATCAGAGAAACTAATGCTGTTGTTAATAAGATCGATATTTGTATGCAGTGTTCAAGAGACACTTTAAAAAAAAAAAATTGTTGTTAGCATTGTTATTATATTAAATTATTTGTATGAACTTATTGCTTTCTTTATTATTTTTAATTATTATTAACGATTATTATTAAAATTTTGTATTTATTTCTTATTATTTTTTATTTCTTATTATTATAATTTATATATTTTTAAGTAATCTAAAAGAGTATTTTGATCTCAAATTGATGAAATAAACTAAACTAAGTTATCGGGAAAAGCAACACCAATCATCCCGTAATGGATGTGGAAGGTACACTTTTGGTATCAATCGAGGATCAGCTGCGCAGGTGGAAGGATCACTTTTGTGCCTTGCTTAATGAAGATTCCGTTGAGCAGAGTGCTGAAGTGCCCCAGCTTAACGAGATGCGCAGATCTTATAGGGGCATTGACATCGAACCCCCTACAGTACTGGAAATCCAATCTTCGATAACTCTTCTCAAAAACAACAAAGCAGCTGGACTTGACGGAATACCAGCTGAATTCCTGAAAGCTGACTCCGTCAGAACGGCAAGTATTCTTCACCCGTTGATACAAGCTGTGTGGGAAAACGAAATCTATCACAGCGACTGGAAGGATGGTGTGATTGTTAAGTTGCCGAAGAAACGTGACCTTAAGAATTGCAACAATTGGTGAGGTATTACAGTTTTGTCCGTTTTTCCAAAGCTAATGGCAACCATCATTCTGGAGCGGATAAAAGTTAGAATCGAGTCTATACACAAGAGGCATCAAGCTGGTCTCCGCAGTGGGCGGTCGTGTGTCGATCATATCAACACTCTGCGTATCGTTCTTGAGCAGTCTGCGGAGTTTCAATCACCGCTCATGTTCGTGGATTTTGAGAGTGCCTTTGATCGAGTCAACCGTGAATGTATATGGAGATCACTTCTTGGTAGAGGAATGCCCCCAAAAATTGGTGCCATTATAAGAGAGTCTTATAACAACGCAAGGTGTTTTGTTTTACACAATGGACAGCTATCCGACTCTTTCGAAGTGCGGCAGGGTGTGAAAAAAGGGGGATTTTCTATCGCCAATTCTCTTCCTACTGGATATAGACGATGTTTTGACGGCCAGCGTTGGAACAGCAGAGAGACACGGGTTTCAATGGAGACCGTTTGAAAGGCTTAGTCACTTAGACTATGCCGATGATATATGTCTCTTGGCAAAAAACATCAGCGGGCTGAACGGGATGTGTCAAGCTCTGAAGGTGAAAGGAGAGTCGAGTGGTCTTAAAATAAATAGCAAAAAGACAAAAATAATGCTCACAGGCTGCTCCAAACATCAGCGTATTTTTATACAGGTGACGCCAGTTGAAAAGGTTGAACAGTTCAACTACCTTGGATTGTAAATATTGGGTATGCAAATGGTGGTACTGATCTGGACGTTCAAAGTAGAATAAATAAAGCTCGTGCAGCCTTCGGTTCTCTATCCCAAATTTGAAAATCCAGTCAAATCTCCTTACTCACAAAGTTGAGATTCTTCGAATCCAATGTCAAATCCGTGCTGTTATATGCTTGCGAAACCTGGAAAGTCACGACTACCATCTCGAAGAAATTGCAGGCTTTTGTGAACCGCTGTCTACGCCATATTCTAAAAATTCGCTGGCCACAAATTATATCAAACCAGGAATTTTGGTGCAGGACAAGTGAAGAGCGGCTGGACGTTGACATAAGAAAGCGTAAATGGCAATGGATTGGTCACACACTGAGGAAACCAAACGATGAAATTGCAAAGCAGCCCTTTGAATGGAATCCTTAGGGTGCACGGCAGGTTGGAAGACCAAGAACAACATGGAATCAACATTTCTAGCAGAAGCAAACTCCCACAGAAAGACGTGACCACAGTTGAAATATCTAGCTGCAGACCGTGAAGGATGGATGGAAACGATTTGTTGGCGCCCTATGCCCCAATCGGGGTTACAGGACTTGATGATGATTAATGATGATGAAGGGCAAGTAAGTAAGCGAGCAATAAAGAAGTACCTTCATAAATTCCAAATGAAAAACTTCAAAAAAACATTTCTCATCTTCATTCAAGTTCAAGTTACTCGTTACCAGTTAACGCTCAAAATCAATCTATTTAAAAATAATATTAGCTAGTTTGTGTTTTTCCAAAGGTCTCTAAGCCTAAGTACTTCAATATATATTTACATAATTGTGAAAAAACAACTTATTTTAAAATTCTCCTTGTACAACAAAAATATGGAAATGCTTTTTTTCAGACAGATTCACAGTGATTCACCTTTCAATTCGTTTCCGCTGTTATAAATCATATTGCCTCACTTATTTTCTCTTCGTTCACTCTATTTCTGCATTTATAGGATCAACTTAAGGAAAATGCAGTTCTGTTTCTTAGAATTGAATGCCCTTGAAAGCATCATCATCATCATCATCATCATCGTTGCAACAACTGTTTGAGGTACTCTTCAAGAGGCAATTTGAAAATAAAAATGAATCAATTTTATCTGTTGTGAAGAAGTGTACAAAAAAAAAAAAAAAAAGCTATGTAAGTTGGTCGAACAAATTTGTATTCACAACACAAGCAAACACTCAAAAGTGTAGGTATGCACTTACTATTTTAATATTCAATGAGATTAGTTTTTATTATAAATCATTGAAATTAGAGTGATGCAAAGTAAAATACAAAATATGTGGTTGTTGCAATATTGTTCTTTGATTTGAAAGATTATTTAACGAGGGAAGTAAAATAAAACGATTTTTAAGAGATAGAAGCTAGTTGAGTTTTTCCTTGGATGATTTATTTAAATTTGTGTCACTTAGAGTGGGAAAGAGGTCATAAAAGAGAAATGGAAGAGTGTAAACGTGAAATTTACATTGAGACATTTTAAGATACTTATTTTTTATACTTGACAATTCTAAAATTCTTTTAAATAGAAATTATAAATAAAAAGATTTTTTAAACTAAGTTTTCCAACAGGTACCAAAAAACAAAAGGGTAATGACATGATAGATACAGCTCTAAAAATGCGTGTCCATTTGAGAGTAAAAATGCTGCCAGCAGCTCACGAGAACAAACTCGCAAGTGAACACAGTCTTGAGATATGGCTGTGTCAATAAAGAACGATTCGATTTTTTTGGTCCGATCATCGAAAAGTATTGATGATTTAAATCTAAAATTTTCATTTCAATCAATCTCAGTGAAATGGCCTTTCAAATGGCATACTATGTTTTTTTTAAATGACCCTAATGAGGTCCACAAGTTTTTTTGTGACTTTGAAATTAACTTAAAAAAAATTCATAGAAAATCTATGGCTGACCAATTTTTGAAAATAGTTGACCATTTATCAGCTTTTAGAGGTCTTTCGGATTGTATATATTTTTAAAAAATTTCCTACAAATGAGGTGCCCAAAAAACGCGCTTGACCTTGCTGACCTTGAAAAACTGTAAGCCTTGATTACAAGTTATCTAGGGCTGATCAATTTCTAGGACTAGTTGACCTTTTCAGACCAATAAGATGGCATAATTTTTTGTCTCCAAATTTCTCATATATGAGGTGCCAAAGGCCCAGAGCCCTCATTGAGACCTTTCTATATAATTTAAGAAGATATGGTGTTACAACACTTGGGACGCAACCTGTGCAGGAAAAGAGTTTTAGTGCAGTTCAACAGTTATTCTGGGCTATTAAACATTACCTGCCTGAGGTACAGTTCAAATACGTGAATAACTCCAAAATAAGAAAACTGTTGTGAAAAAGTTTTCAAACCTTATTTTCGCCATTTGAATTTTTCGCCTCCCGAAACACAGCTTTATTAAAATTAATTTTTTTCCAAGTTTTATCAAAAGTCTTTGATACGTTTCTTAACAAATTAAAAAAAAGCAACATATTTGTATGGAAGCTACACCCTTTTTGAGATCAGTTAACAACTTAAAATTAAATGAAATGCGAATTTTAAATTATCTTAAGCAACTCCTTTGACAGTTTGAGGTGGAAAAAAAAGAATGCCATCTTAATTCTCGATCGAATATGATTGTATGGAAAAAAAAAGTTTAAAATCGTTGGAGCGGTTTTTTTTTTTTTAAATAATCATCATCATATAAATAAAATCGTAACTCGATACGCGTTGTCCTCGCATCACGCAGAAACTATTGGGTGTATTGAGACGCGGTTCTTTGTAATTTGTTTTTATTAGGTCAGTGGTCATTATAGGATATATTTTATAAAAATCCAAGCTCAAGAAGGTACACAAATGCAATATTGTGACGGAATGTTCACTCAACAACGAATATAAAAATAAATAATTTCTGCTACATACATTGTGAAATACTTCTGTAAAAATTTAAATTTCAAAAATACGTTCATATATTATGAATCGTTTTAACGACTTTGGACCGGATGGCAAAATTGGATTCGTCACCCCAAACCACCTTTTGCGAAAATGAGATTGGTTTTTCCGATGCAATCTCGCAAACAACAATAAAAGTTATTTACTGACACGCGCATGGCGAGCAACGCACGTCATTAAGATTCTAGAAACCGGTTTCTTACAATTGGGACAAAATGGTACGTAGATATCATTAATGGTGGCAAAACGTTAAGCCTTACTCTGACGGAAAGTTAGGCGGTAATCTTTTGGTGTTTTTTTTTTTTGTCTTTTATTTTCTTTCAGGGTTTTCAATGCTAACAGTCTGTTTTAACCCTTTAATAGCACCATGGAATATTTCTTAGAGCATATTAGCTCCTCTGAAAATGTTCTTATTGAATATTTATACCTAGAGCTCGTAAATGTAAACATACCGTATTACTGCCAAAAATAATTGTTAAAAAATGGTACTATTAATGAGATTTTCTGGTAAAATTTGCTCTCCTTCATTTAAAGTGGAATAACTGTAGAACGGACATTTGGACCGGAATTTTGTCGTGTTGCTGAACATTTACATTTACGAACTTGACCATAGTTTTCATATTTTGGAAACAGCTCTTATTTTTTCCTATTTTTCTGAGACTTTAAATAAAACCATCTACAAATATTAAAAAAAGTTCCCCACGACAATTACTTAGGACGGTACCGAACATGCATATTTTTGAAAAAATTTACGATAATTTCTAATAATATTTTGAGTCAAATTCAATGAGAGATTATTTAAGTCTAAAGTTAGCCCTGCCAGACTTTAAAAAAAAAAAAGTTTCTCACTTTGAACTCTGTGTTTTTTTAACGGTCTTGAAGGGCGAACTATAAAATCAAATGATCTAAGATTCCGTGATATTTGATCCGAAGAGCATTATCTAGGGAGGAGTGAAAAGCAATTTTGACTAAAACAATTACCCTCCGAATAGCATTCATATTTTGTTTGTGTTTATTTTTGTTTAATCAGCAAGACTTTGATTTCTTAAATAGCCTTTACTCAAACTTTCGACATCTATACTTTTTTTTGCTACCAATAACACTTAAAATCTGCTGTAAGCTCTCAGTCAAAAGGAGCTAGACATTTAATCTTTCAACATTTAAACGCAGACAAAGTTGCGGGTATCAGCTAGTTTTTTATATAAAATTCTTAAAATATTTTAAGGCCAAGCATATCAAATATAAAGCATATATTTATGATATAAAAACAAAATTTGAAAAAAATTGTCAACTCGTTTTTGAGATATCGAATTTTCCAAAAAAAAAAAAATTGAAACTAAATCCAAAAACTTTTTTTTTCAAAATTTTGATATTATATTATTGAATCTTATCTGAAATTTGTATATAAAAAAATTCATCTAAGCCCGTTCAGCCGATAACGAGAAAATTCCAAATAAAAAAATACGTTCTATGACAGGTACTATTAATAATTGCTAAGTGTAGAATTTTATAATTTTTAGTAGTAGATCGTACTAATTTAAGTATATCAAAAAAGTTTAATCAAAATCGTAGGAGTCGTTTTTAAGCAAAAAAATATTTTCCTTTGCGGCTTTTTAACTTTTGTATGGAAGGTACCATTATTTTTTCATAAATTTAAATTTTTTTCTAAAACTATTGTAAAAAGTACTAAAAAACTCTTAAATATCGAGTTTCAAAAAAATCGATCATGTCGTTTTCGAAATATTTGATTTTCAAAAAAAAAAAAAATTTGAAACATTTTTTAAAAATCCAAAAAATATATTTTTTTGAAAAAAATCGGTTGTACTGTTTTGAAAAAAATCAAAAAATAAGAAATGGTTCCTTGGGAGGTACCATTAATAACAATTTTTGAAAAATGGTTTTCCATCCAAAAGAAGCATTTACCTACTGAAAAAAATTTATTGAATTTTTTTAAAGAAAAGTTGTCGAGCCGTTTTTGAGAAAAAAGCGATTTTTTGTATGGCAGGTACCGTCGTTTTTGCTTAAAAAAAAATTGAAAAAACGTGTGGACATAATCAACAAAAACCACTATGTATCAAGTGTGAAGAAAATCGATCGAGCCGTTTCTGCTGTAGACGAACAGACAGACAGAATTGTGCCACCCACTTTTTTGGTCTTCTCTATCATGTTTGATTGTTTTTTTTTTTTGCACGAATCCAAAACTTGCCTGATAGTACCTATATCACAATTAAAATAGTTAAATATGTAGTTTGTTTTTCATCCGGTGCCTATCTGTTGACTAAACATACCTTAATAGACCAAGAGCCCACAGCAATTTTTTGGGTGTGGAAGTTAACCAAAAATGAAGCACATGAGGCGAAAGCTGTATTGAGGCTTATGAAAGAAATGAAAGTCTTGCAGTCCCCGGTCTCGGCTTAAGTGGGTAATAGTACCTCAAAAATGCAAAAAAAAAAAACAACTTTGGGGTAATTGTATGAACCCAAATTTAGTTCAAACATCCGTAGACAATGCTCCCCTGATCACAACAATGTGTGTCCTAGACCATTTGGTGGGGGCCCTTAGTCTGCCAGACGATTTGAAAAACCTTAAAAAGTCATCTCAAGGGATAATGGCATGAACCCAATTTTTGCTTACACATCCTTGCCTAGACAATGTTTCCCTGATCACAAAAAAGTGTGGCCAAGTCCATTTCGTAGGGGCCGTAACTGGCTCCCTGAAATTACGCCATAGGAAATTTCACCAAAAAGAGTTTTGGAAAAAAAGCCCAAAATTGTTTGGAAAAAATTTTTTGGAAAAAGCGCCCAAAATTCAAAAGGAAAATTCGCCAAAAAACAAGTTACGCCGCACTTTTGGAAAAAGAGCCAAAAACTTTAAATGGAAAAAAAGCCAAAAAAAGATCAACTTTTTGGTTTAATTTCCAAATTTATTTTGGAAATAAGGCACAAGTATAATATAATCAACGGCGGGGGGGGGGGGGGGCGCACGTTCGCGTTCATACGCACTTCCGTTTGCCGTTGCCGCAGCGCACGCGCTGCCGTTGCCATGCGTGGTGTAGCCGGCGCTCCCGCCGCGGCAACGCGGTGAACGGTAGCACGTGTGCGCTGCGGTGGCGCGACCGGCGCGTGGCTGCAACGGCGAACAGTAGCGCGTGCACTGCGGTACTACGCCCGGATCGCGGCGGCAATGGCGAACGGTAGCGCGAACGAAATTCTTCAATTTAATGAGACCTAAATGAGACTTTCAAATGAGTCGTCTTGTTTACGATTCATAATTAAATTGCCGAACACGTCCATCGAACTAAAATCTAACCACCGGCGGAACGCATTCATCTACAACAAATGAAATGTCAAAATAGAATGTTCTATAAGCTCAATCAAGAATTCTAATAAAATGCTGATTCATTCCTTTCTTTAAAGTAGAAGAAATAAGCTGTTCTTATTTAATCAGTTATCTAGCTAACAGACCTTTTTTCTTTCAAAAGAACCGCTTAAACTGATCTTAATTTATACAGTTGTTCATAACCCGAACATTTTGGTCCACGAGCCAGATCTTTTGAGAAAAAAAGCAAATCTCCAAGTTGCACATCGTATGAACTTCGTATTTGATTGTTTTTTGTAATTTGCTGTTTTTTTTGTGTGCAAATTGTATCAAGGAGAACTCTGAATTTTGATCGAAGTCTGGAAAAGCTTCTGCATTTTTTTTGTACCTGCCTTTGTTGCTTTTGTGTGCTGCTGCTGCGTAAGCTAGATTTTCTACGATTTCTGGAGGAATCACTAAATTGCTGTTGTTGCTGCTGCCCTATTGTGTGGTTTGTGCCACCGTCACCAAGAATTTGATCATATTGGACTAAGAGGTGCAGAGATTTACATGTGAGTAATTTAATTCTTATTATTTTCGTGCGTTTATCGTAAAATAAAATAAACTTGAAAATGAAGCAACCGAAACTCATACGAGTACTTACCCAATTAGAGAAAGACATGTCAAATTTTGCAAAGAAGAAGTCCAGCACCTGTACTGCAAATTATTTGTCAGGTCGCTTAACGTCATTAGAGACTTCTATGGTATCAGCAGAGAGTGTTTATGAGGGGTGCATAGGGTCTTTGTCAGATGGTGAGGATGATAAATGTTCTGAATTAGAGGAGGTTTATGATAAGATTCGTGAATTGTACTTTGACTACCGTGCGGATTTGCTTGATGCATTGGATAAGGCTTAGGCCAAAGAAAACAAGGTTAACGTTACTGAAGCTGGTGCAAATATCACTATATCCACTCACAATTCTGACATTAAGCTAAAAAATATTCCAGTGCCAGCTTTTTCAGGCAATTATGAGTCTTGGAGGGGTTTTCGTGATCTGTTTGTTTCTCTTGTTCATCATAATTCCTCTTTGTCAGAGATACAAAAAATGCATTATTTAAAAACCAGTGTTTCGGGTGAGGCAGAGAAAATATTGTCACATTTATCTATTTCCAATGGCAATTATGTTAAAGCTTGGGCTATTTTGCAGGACAGGTATGACCATCAGCGTTTTTTGGTCAACACACAGTTGAAGTGCTTCTTTAACCAGCCTTCTATAAACCAGGAGCGATCTGAAGCCATCAAAGAGTTGCTTGATACGTCGACGGAGATAATTCACAGTCTCGAAAGCTTTAAGGTGCCTGTGGAACATTGTGATGTGATGCTAATATACGTCTTATTGCAAAAGCTACCACCGAAAACACAGCAGCTCTGGGAGGAGAAACTGGGATCCAAGGAAAACACCAAAGAACTACCAACGTTTGCAGAATTTAAACAGTTTCTTGAAACAAGGTTTCGCACTCTAGAAGCTGTCAACTATCAGCAGGGAAAAACATCATTAGAACCATCCAAAAAGGTTCCTAATCGAAATTGTTTTCATGCTCAAACCACCACATCCAAGTTTACATGTAAACTGTGTAATAAAGGTCAACATTCCATCCGCAAATGTCATCGCTTTTTGAAAATGAGCATCAACGACCCCAGTCAAGCCATTTTGAAGCTAGGTTTGTGTAGAAACTGTTTTGCTTACAGTCATTTGTCAGATAGTTGTCCAAGTACACGTAGATGTTATTATTGTCAGCAGCCCCATCATTCATTGTTACATAATTCTTCTTTACAAAATAGTCATCTGTCAAATCCTATTCCTTCAAAGGCCATATCTTATAAAAACTCTTATGAACAAAACAAAGGTGATGTTACCTCAATTAATCCAAATGCTCCGAGTTTTAGGCCATCCAATATCGATCAAGGTGCTTCAACTCATCGTGATGTGCCAAATGGAGATCATCCCTGCTCCAGTAAATCCATCAACACTTATCATTCTGTACCACACACGAACACTCGAGTGATGTTAGCAACGGCGATTGTTAAGGTCATCGGTACATCAGGGGAAGTTGTTTCGCTTCGAGCATTGTTAGACTCTGGGTCGGAGGCATCATTCATTACAGAGTCGGCAGTTCAGTTATTACGTTTGAGTCACAAATCAACTTTTGTGGAGGTGTCTGGCTTAGGTATGGTCAATAGCGGCACATGCAACAAAATTGTTGAAATATCTATTGGTTCCTACCATTCAGAGTTTGCAGTTAACACCCAAGCCCTCGTTTATAAGTCACTATGTGGCCATATCCCGGCTCAAACTTTTCCTGTGGTGGATTGGACACACCTCGATGGCTTGAAGTTAGCCGACCCATTCTTTTTTAAACCAGGCAAAGTTGATTTGTTATTGGGTAGTGACGTATTAGCTGACATACTTTTGCCAGAATTGGCTAGGCCAAACCAAGCTAATTTGCCATTAGCCCAAAACACAAAACTCGGATGGATTGTCTTCGGACGTGCCTCAATCGCATTGCATTCTGTGCAAAGTCTTCACCAGACATGCAATCTGGATAATAACATGCGCCAATTCTGGGAGTTAGAAGAGGCACCGTTTCAAAATGTCGAAACTCCTGAGAATGTTGCTTGTGAAGAACATTTTTTGAAGAACGTCAAGCGTCTAGCAGATGGTCGTTGTAAAGTTGCCCTTCCATTCAAAGGCAACGTTTATCCTGTACTCGGACGTTCAAAAGAAGGTGCTCTGCAGCGATTTAAGCAGCTTGAAGGACGTTTAAGCAAAAACCCGGATTTTCATAGAAAGTACTCTGAATGCATTCAAGATTATCTGCGGATGGGTCACATGAGTGAGGTTGATGATCATATGTTGGAGGATACACCCCATTGCTTCCTGCCTCACCATGCCGTCATAAAAGAGAGCAGCTCATCTACCAAACTCAGGGTAGTTTTCGATGCCTCGTTTAAAACGTCTGATGGATCCTCGCTCAACGATATGCTTATGACTGGACCAGCACTACAAAACAATATCATCGATGTCATTCTCAGGTGGAGGCTTTATAGGTACACGTTTACGGCTGACATAAAACAAATGTACCGCCAAATTTGGGTAAGTGAAAACGATTCATATTACCAATTGATATTGTGGCGAAGTGATCCATCCGAGCCCATCAAAGTCTACCGTCTTAAAACAGTGACTTTCGGCACAGCATCTGCTCCGTATTTGGCCATAAGAACCCTCAACTGGCTGGCAGAGAAGGCAAGACCTGTGTTTCCCCGAGCTGCAAGGATGATCCGAGAAGAGATGTACGTGGATGATCTTATTTCGGGAGCAGACACCATCGAAGAAGCTGAAATAAAAATAAGAGAAGTAAAACAAATATTGGAAGCAGCTGGACTGGATCTACGTAAGTGGACATCCAACAACGAGAGTCTGTTAAGGGAAGTACCAGTAGAAGAACGGGAAACAACTTTTGCGTTCCCTTCAGACAACTCGGAACAACTGAAGATGCTAGGAATTCACTGGAACCCAACTTTAGACAGCTTTCTATACAGCTATGTGCCACCAACTCATCCACAAACAACCAAAAGATCTATATTATCCACAATAGCTAAACTTTTTGATCCCATGGGGTGGATTTCTCCGTGTGTTATCAAAGCTAAATGTTTTTTGCAGTTGCTGTGGGCGAAAAAGCTGACGTGGGATGAGCCAGTTGACGAAGAGCTTAGGAGGAACTGGAACGTATTTTTTGAAGATTTGGAGGCTATAAACCAGATCCGTTTGCCTCGATGGGTTCAGTCTGGACAACATTTCAAGAAAGTTGAGATTCACGGATTCTCAGACGCATCGGAAAAGGCCTTTGGTGCTGCAGTTTATATCCGAGTACTAGATGAACAAGATTCTGTCCACATGAACCTCTTGTTATCCAAAACTCGCGTCGCCCCACTTAAACCTGTGAGTATACCACGGCTGGAACTTTGAGTCATGCTAGCTAGGCTTTTAAATCATGCCACAAACATTCTCAATTTAACGGAAGCAAAGATTCACGCTTGGACTGACTCAACAATTACTCTTTGCTGGATACTGTCGTCGCCATTACGACTGGAAACTTTTGTCGCAAATCGAGTTGGAGAAATCCAACGGCTCACTGATTCATCAATTTGGAAGCATATTCCCACCGAACAGAATCCAGCCGATCGTGCCTCTCGTGGTGTTTTGCCCTCGGCACTAATACAAGAGCATTTATGGTGGAAGGGACCGAAATTCTTGCACACCTCTTGGGATTTTATTTTGCCTACCCAGCCCATCAATTTGATGACCGAAGAAGGACAGAAACGTACGCGTTGTCTCCGACTGGAAGCTGAAGACAATCAGATTTTGCTACTAATCCACAAAACTTCATCGTTCCAAAAGCTAGTAAGAATTGTTGCGTATTGTAAAAAATTCATTAACATTTCTCGTCAAAACCATAACAAGTTCTGCTATTTCGCACGAAGCCTTCAAAAGCACAACACCGTAGGCATACCTTTTTCAGCAAAGGAACTTGATGAAGCCACAGCGAATGTGATTTGGGTCGCACAACAGCAAATGTTTCCAGACGGCATCACAAAAACCAGAGGTATGGCATCTTTGAACCCATTCGTAGATGGGTATGGTGTTATACGAGTCGGCGGAAGACTTAGTCAAGCAAACATCCCTTATGACCAACAACATCCCTACATATTGGACCCAAACAACAAGCTTTCACAATTAATTATACGCGATGCACATATAAAGACGCTGCACGGAGGGATTCAACTCATGATGGCTCACCTCAGAAATAAATTTTGGATTTTCAAACTGAAAAGTGCTGTAAAAAAGCATGTTCACAACTGCGTCACATGCTACAGATTTCGGGCTCAAAAATCTCACCAACTGATGGGGGAGCTACCTGCACCCCGAGTCTCAATATCAAAACCCTTCACCCATACCGGTATTGATTATGCGGGCCCCATTAATATAAGATCTTGGAAAGGCCGTGGAGCTAAGTGCTATAAAGGGTACCTGGCTATTTTTATTTGCTTGGCCACCAAAGCCCTACACCTGGAAGCGGTCAGCGATTTAACAACTCAGGCATTTCTGGCTGCTTATCGGAGGTTCGCTGCCCGGCGGGGTGTATGCGCCCAAATTTATAGTGATTGTGGCACCAACTTTGTTGGTGCTGACTCTGAGCTACGTCGTTTACTGAAGAATGGAATTCAGGACTTTCATCATATTGCCAACGTCTTAGCAACCGAAGGAACACAGTGGAACTTCATTCCCCCTGCTTCTCCCCACTTTGGAGGATTGTGGGAAGCAGGTGTGAAGAGTGTAAAATTCCACCTCAAACGTATTGTTGGAAACGGGACACTTACCTACGAGGAGCTCACCACACTTTTGACACAAGTCGAAGCGTGCCTCAATTCGAGACACCTCTGTCCCCTAACAGAAGATCCAGCGGACTTCCAGGCGTTAACACCGGCACACTTCCTCATCGGACAAAACATATTTACTGTTCCCGAAGGAGACCTGACCTTTAGAAAACAAAATTTAGTAGACAGATGGAAGACTATTCAAGTTCATTTGCAGACGTTTTGGAACCAGTGGCAGACTGAGTATCTGAGCCGTCTCCAGCAACGTCCAAAATGGTTGAAACCGCAACCACAACTCAAGAGAGATGATTTAGTGCTCATCAGGGACGAACGACTTCCACCTACGAAATGGAGCTTAGGCCGCATAGTCGCAACATATCCCGGAGCAGACAATATAACAAGAGTAGTACAAGTTAAAACATCTCAAGGAGAATTCCGGAGACCAATCACAAAATTATGCCCACTTCCATGCAACGATGTACATTCTTCATCGACATAATTACATGCTAATTATTGAATCACCTATACAAAATAAAAAAAAAAAAATACAAAATTATTTGCTTCTCCCAACAGCTCTACAAAAAAAAAAATCGTTTGAAAACTCATGCATCCTACTGTTTTCATAACAGAAGTCATTTAAGTATAAAATAGAAAACACCCAAACCCTCATGCACACACTCATGGCAAACCCAGCACAAAACACACATTTTACAAACATACAGTCCACTGTTTTCTACTCATAAACATTCATACATGAACATGCACATGCACACACAGGGTCATACCCATTCGCAGGTTGAAACTTTCAACATTAGAACATTAGAAGTGATCATCCTCCAACGTCACAAGCACACCAACGAGGGAAACATGACAGCGCCTCACAAACACTACATAAATTAATACAAAATCAAAATAATTAGTTCAATTTTCTACACTTAATTCAACATTCAAATTAATTTACACAATCTGGAACTGTTGACAATAGAAGACATCAGAACATCATCGTTTCCTCTTGAATAAAACTATTTCACGCACAAGAATGGGCTGATCGACTAACTGATGACTTTTCAGAATCTACATTATGTATCTCCTTTTTCGCATAACTGTTTTGTTTATTAGTTGCTTTTATGTAATCAAAAATCATATTAATAATCCGTCTTCTCTTTTCATGTAATAAAACGCATGGACAAGTATTTTGAGAGTTTGACTTGAACCTGGCTACCAGAACAGTGAAGATGACACAACAGTGAGGCAAAGGACTATTGATAGCAGACAAATTGATGATCTTCGCTCATCGGTGGGGGAGAATGTTTACGATTCATAATTAAATTGCCGAACACGTCCATCGAACTAAAATCTAACCACCGGCGGAACGCATTCATCTACAACAAATGAAATGTCAAAATAGAATGTTCTATAAGCTCAATCAAGAATTCTAATAAAATGCTGATTCATTCCTTTCTTTAAAGTAGAAGAAATAAGCTGTTCTTATTTAATCAGTTATCTAGCTAACAGACCTTTTTTCTTTCAAAAGAACCGCTTAAACTGATCTTAATTATTTATACAGTTGTTCATAACCCGAACACGTCTCGTAGTCTTACATCGAGTGCCTTTGCCACAACATCGATACGTTGTTCCTTGCACTTGGTTAAAAGTGTAATGTTTACTTTTAGATCCAAACTGATGAATTTGGACTTTATTCTGTGGAATTTCAAGGCACTTTATTGCCTTGTGCCTTGTCCTTAATTGGTGTAAGCGAAATTGTCAATATTGGTATGTAGGATTTTATGTTTGTTGGAGAGTTTCCTTCTTCTTAGGTATGAAATGATTCTAGCCTTTTACAATAATATTCAAATTAACTACTTTTGTGAGGTAGTCCAAATGCATTTTGTCCTGGCACAACAGTTGGGCTTATCAGCTAAAAGCTTAAGACTAAGACATGCATTTATTATGGATTGGAATTTTTGATGGCTGTTGGTTGTATGTCTTTGATATGAGCACTTGAGCAGCTATAAGACCATTCGTTTATCTTGGAAATTTCACAACAAACTGTCCAATTTTTCCATCCGATTTTGCTAAGAACAACTTTAAAACAATCGCAAGGTGTGCTGTTTTTAATATCCGGTTCATGTTTCGTCTTAAGTGATTTTATAGCAGTTTTTTTGGTGACTGCGGTCTTTTCATGTGCTTGGCTGCTTTCTTAAGTGCCGTTAGAGTTTTTGTCATCAAACTTTTCCGGATTAAGCTAACCAAATAATTTTTGAGTACAATCTTTTGATGGTTAAACATTGCCTTCTCATCTGGAAACCTCGTAGTCTGTAATTTTCTTGAAGTACTTTATTTTGTCCAATATCAACTTTTTATGTCTAAAGGGTACTTCCTTTTGTCTTCTGTTCAAATCAACAGGATGATTTTTGTCTTCAATTTGTTTAATATCAGTATAATGAAGAGTTCCACTTCATGGCCAATTGTTTCCGTATAATGATCTGGAGTTTCTATGTAAAACCTTAAAGTTTTTCTCTGAATTCATTTCTCTTAGTTTTCTAACATGAAAAACTTATATCTAAAAATGTTATTTTATTTTTTTCTCAAACATTTTGATAACAGAGGAAGTTTGTCAACCTCATACGGATGTATACTTACTAATACTAGATCCAAAAAATATCCATAAAATATAACTTACTTTAACATACACACTTCTTTGAATTTTTTCGCTGTAAAAGTTCCGTTGAGAGCGTAAATTTAAATAATTTTACATTTTGTTTTCTCTTTGTAAATATCCTTCTACGAGTATGTTGTATAGTTGGTTAGGTCTAGGTATATGAGTATTTCATCATGAAGTTAGATTTTTTGCAAAATTCTTTTTTGGGATTCTTGTTATAAAACTCGTATGCTACCTCTACCTCCTTTGGAATTTTGAAAGTTCTGAAAAACTTTTTCCTTTCCATTTTATTAGAAATTATGCTTTATGTTTGGAATTCGGGCTTTATGTATCCAGCAAACAGTAAATTCTTTGTATGCAAGCCAGCAAGTGCAAAATTATTTATCTTGTGTGAAATTCATTCACACGTCAAGAGTACAACCATAAGCTTAAGGCAATCTTTACAAATCCTTTTTGTATACTTCGTAGTCATATATCCCTAACAGTAGTTCGGTTAGCTTTAAATTCATACAGAAAGACTTGATTTATCAGTGTGGAAACAAATGGTCTATTAAATTGTGTCCATATCGATTATTTCATGAAATGGTCGGTATCCTTTAGCCAACAGACCAGAACAATGAAAGAACTTAACTGATGGTAAAAAGATACTTTTGTTAGTTGATGGCAACTTCCGTTTTATTAATTGAAAAACTTTCTCGAATCATACATTTTGCTAAGTTATGGAACTGACATACTTTACTTTCTTTTAACTTTAGCCTTCCGTTTCTCTCCTTTCATTCTCGGAATGAAAGATTTCATTTTGAAATTAAAAATTTTTAATAGCCACAAGGGATTTTTCTCACAGAATTTCCGATCTCCACACGGGTGGGTGTCGTGGTAAATTGTAGGTTGATTGCAAGAAATATGCTTCATCACTAAAATATTCAGTTCATTATTTTTATTAAATTTGTTCTTCTCAAAATATTTTAACTTCCATTAAGTAATCTTAACTAAGGTACACAATTATTATTTTATTTGCAAACCACATTTTAGAATTGAAGAACTTCCTGTGCAAGAAGTGTAATTAACCAATCGCTGTGGTGTTGGTTTTTACGTCCACATAGCTTTCTTAGTAGTCAAATTGCGGTGGTTGGTAATTATACTTTGTTCAAGTTTCTTCGAATAGTTTGTGAGGAATGTGAAGTGGTATGAATAGTGGACTAGGGAGAAGCCTTGTTGGAATATTTCAAATTTGCATTTTCATTTAGAAAGTTGTGTTGTTGTGGTGGGTAAGTTGTAAGTAAGCATTTAGATTTAACCAACCACTGGTCACACGTACTTTCTCATTAAGTTCAAGCTCAACAAAAACTTGGTATATTTATGTAAGGTTAACTCTAATAGCTTTAAGCAATATTATATATTTTTTTTAAAGATATACACATAATACAGCCCCGGATCTTCGATTTTTCTGAACCGGGGCAAAAACTTGATTTTGGCGCCCCTGCAGTTTTTGATAAAAATTAAAAATAAAAACACACACTTGGTTCGATTTTTCGTCACTGGGATATTAAAACTTTTTAATGGATGTGCAGTCCATACCTATTCAGCAACGTTTCACGTTCGAATCAAATCTGCTGGAATCTATAAGATATGGTTCGTTCCCGAATTTATCATGGGAGAACTATTGAAAATCCATTCACAAACGATTCAAATACCTACGGAAGAAAAAATTAATTTTACGAAAGGATAACATTTCGAAAAGCCAAAATTACGCAAGATAAAGTATCGAAGTACAAAGTTTCGAACAAAAATTTGAAACCCTCGTAACTTCGTTGTTGCTTGAGCGATTTCAATGAAATTAGCAGAGGTGATAGCTGAGCCAAAGTTATAGCAGAAAAAAGTATTACTATTCAAAAAGCATCCTACGCTTTGCAAGGCTTAACAAATTTACTAGTTTCAAACGGCTTTCGTATGGAGGCAGCACAAAATTCTCGCGATTCCAATTGAAGCTTCTCAGTGCAAATAAAATTAATTGTTTTTGGACGGGTTCTAGTTTTTTAACGTCGACATCAAATAAAGGTGACCAAACGATGCTGCATTACTCAAGAAAAGGGCGAACTAAGGAACAATATATTGCTTTGGTAATATAAGGGTCATTAAATTCTTTTGACCTACGCTTCACAAATCCTAACATGCTGTTGCTCTTAGAACAAACTTTGTCAATTTGATGCTTAAAGGCTAGGCGAGAATCGACAAGTATGCCCAAGTCTTTTAAAACTTCACTTCTTTCGATGTTTTTTCCGTCAATAATATAGTTAATAAGACATACATTTTTTCTTCTAGCAAAAGAGATTACATTACATTTTGTGACATTTAACGACACCACTTATATTGCACCATTTGACTAGAGTATTAATTTCTTTTTGCATTTTGAGCCCATCACTCACATTGTTAACTACATTGAATAACTTGAGATCATCTGTAAATAACAGAAACCGACAATATTCAAACAATTCAGTCAAATCAAACGCAGGCGTTAGGTGAAGACAACTCGTTTAAGATTTTTATTTGATTCCAATTATTCGGTTTGGTTCGACTGTTAGAGAATAAACAGAACTGAAACGGAACCGCAAGCATTAATTTTAAACAAATCGCTAAACAGACGGTTTGAATTTCACTTGGCGAATCTAAACGCACCCCAAAACTGAAAATCTTTTTTTTCCCATCCTTTACTTAAGATTTCTATGATTTTTGAATTCGGTTATTTATGGAGTGGAATTTTTTTAAATCTTACGATTCTTTGGAAATTATATTTTACGTTTCAAACCCTGCCATGTTAGACTTGGTTTGAGAAAATTCTAAACCGTCCACCTAGGTTTTTTCTTGACTCGATTTAATAAATCGATAATAAAATGAGCAAACAGAAATTATTCCGAGGGCAGGAAGTTTGAAATAATTTTTAGTTCAAATGGTGAAATGGTAGAAAAAAACAGCTAAAGGCTAACGGAGAAATACAGTTTAAAATTCCATATCCGCATACCATTTCATTAAGTGTCGGCAATTCTTTATAATGTTTTTTAGGCATATGGATTTGGTGCCCCTGGAAGCTGCCACCCGGGGCACAGGCCCCGGTTTGCCCCCCCATAGATCCGGGGCTGACATAATATGATCTATTTAATGGTTAGACTGTCAACTCTTTCTTTCAAAAAAACACACCAATGCTGCTTGAAAAAAAGTTTCATTAGATATTAGAAAAGTTAAATCCCAGAAATATTATAATCAGCTAAGTTCATCTTTAGTACGCTGATGGGAAACAAAAATTTGATACAAAAATGAGAGTACGAAATAGTTAACGAAAAATGTCGTTCTTCTTTTAGGTTTGCAATCACTGTTCTTAGTACAAACATACCTACATACATAACGTCTGGATCTACATACATCCATACCTGGCCAATTGTGTAACTGACATCATTTGCCTGTTTTTTTTTTAACAAGACACTATGTTAAATTTTACCAGTATAGCTGTGATAAGATTGTGAAGAAGCATGAATGAATTAACATAGCCATCTGGGGGTCAATTCTCGATCTGTGAAACTGTGAAGTGATAAATATGATAGCGCCTTCACGCCAAATGCGATTCTCGAAGTGTGAAAAATGAAAACAAATGCAACCTATCACCTATGAGCTTTACCTTACTCTTTGTCAGCTTCACCTTTTTGCATTTGATTGAGAATTAGAATAGAATTAATCAACATGGTACATTGTAATTTCAGCTCACATTAAAAACGTTATTTGTGCTTCCGAACCTAGTTAACTTAGTTATGGAAAACTATAGCTATTTAAATTTTTTGTTTTACCGACACTCACTCAAGGGGTTGTGACTACCCCCGAAATATAATGCTTTAAGAAGAAGAGGGAGAATTGAGTAGAGTAGGAGATTACGATGCTTCGACGCATTTATCTTAAAAATATCTGCATATTGCAATGGGAAGGAAAAACAGAGTCGGGTAAGGATAAAGGAATTCTACATTCGTATCCTGGGACTTAAGAAAGAACCTCTGTACTAAGCTAGCGTTTGAAGTTAGGTTCACGGATATACTGGTGAGCATTTCTGTCAGTTCGAGTATTACGGTGAAATTGTTCAGGGGGAGGGAATGTAGCTGGTTATTTCACTAGAGCCTCGTTTAAAAAAGTTACCATAAAACAGTCATAGGCAAGAAAAAAACTCTATTTTGGATTCTATCCAGAAACCAGAAGGCACAAGTTTTTGCAAGGGAGTTGGCCGCCAGAAGTGGTCTACGACTCAAAGATTGTACAAATGGCAAATAGACTGGCCAAGGCCATAGCCAGGCAATTATTTTAGATATAATTTTTCGAAAAATATTTCACCGTTTAAGCTAAATATACAGTTCTTTTGAGTACAAAAAAAAAGCTAGGTAGCGAAAAAAAATGTACTCAAAGAAAAAATGTCTTTGCTGTAAACGATTTTTTTTATATTTACACAGAATACAAATTGCAAACGGATTTTTTTTGGCAAAAAAATGTCAGTGACATTTCAACAAATATATAACTTTTAAGGCTTTCGCGGTTGTTTACATTCGACATTTTTAAGTTTTTAGGATTAGCCGCGTTATAAATATTTAATATTTAGCGAGTTCAATACTGTACTCACCCCGAACGTTTCGCTACGAATTGCATCGAGCGTGGTAACCGGGTCAGTTTCCCGGAAATGGAGCGAAACGTTCGGGGTGAGAACAGTATTGAACTCGCTAAATATTAAACATTTATATCGCGGCTAATCCTAAAAACTTAAAAATGTCGAAAAAACAAATATATTCACCAAACACCATATTGTAATATTTTCTCAGGTTCGTTAATAAAACTTATTTACTTTATTCAAAACGTCCACTTATTTATTTCACAAAATAAAACACTTTACTTTTCTTACTACAAACAAAACGATTTATTTAGGAAGGTTTTATAATACAAATTCTATATACTACTGAAATAAATCAGCCAAGTAGAAGACTTAGCATTAAGGATTGGACTTGTTGAATTATTGATTCAAAATAGCTTTTTATGGCCTTTAGTCCTAAAAATTGGCGTTTCGTTCGGCTTACTCACTTGAACTCATCAGTGACATAGTGAGGGCTTTGTCAGACGCAATTTGTTTTAAGTTCAGTTCAACTCACATGAATTTTTCAACGAAAATCCACTGTAAACTATATCCAACAAGATTAGAATTCCTAATCATCCTATATAGAAACTATGCCTGGCCCCGGGCAAAAAAACTTCCAGCTTAATGATTAGGAATTCTAATCTTGTTGGATATAGTTTACAGTGGATTTTCGTTGAAAAATTCATGTAAGTTGAACTGAACTTAAAACAAATTGCGTCTGACAAAGCCCTCACTATAAGCTATTTTGAATCAAAACGATATATTATTCAATTCTGAAATTAATTCACAAACTTTACTTTTCACTTTTATTACAACCAACTTCATTCATTCACGATTAAAAACAAACTGTGTCGCTGCCGGTCAAACACGTGCCTTTTATACTTGTTTGACAAACTCTGGAAATAAGTAGAAGGTTCTGGTCTCTGCTTCCAGAGCTTTCCGTAGGGGAAATTTTCCAATAATTTCCCTTCCAAAAGCTTTTATTTGAAAGCTGGTATCTCTGCTATAATCCGGCAGATGGCGCTTCTTTCGTTTGAGAGTTGCTTTAATTATAGCTAATAAGGGTATGTTTGCACTGTGACCGTAAGCTTTATTGTGTCCGTTTGTTTGCTTTTCGGAGTCGTTATAGTTCACATATGGAAAGTTATTACAATATTTTGCATGCGAATGGTTTTTGCATTCAAAATTTATTGTTTTCCATTTTTATCCCTATAATTTATTAATAAGGGGTTAATTAATGACTCAATGTGTGGCTTAGGCAAAGGCAAACATTTTTCGCCTGAAATATTATACAAAATTAAGCACAGAGTAGGTGGAAAATTGTTTTGAAATTTTTTATTTTTCTTTTGCATGGGAACTGTAAACTATGCTTAAACGTCAAACATTTATTTTTTTTTTTGCGAAAAACTCATTTCTATGAGAAAAAGATTCTTCCCATATGATAACTTTCTCAGTGCAAGTCTCAATTTGTCGATGAACTGACATTAACTCCAACCCTAAAAGTTTATCTTCATCCGTAGAATCTCTTAGGTAGCTTTTTAGACGTTTCAATGTCGAAAAAATTCTTTCCGGTGCGCATGTTAAAACCGTAAGAGTCGCCAAAATTTTAAGAAGCTTGTGTATGTGAATCATGTTGTGTATGGCATTTTGTCTACCAAACCATGCATTCAGCCTTTAAGCTTTAAATTGTCATATTCAAATTTTTTAAAAAAAGATTAAGTTTTCTTTTTTCATTTTTGTTAATTTTTGCCAAGAATTGAGGGATTCAGAATACACAAATCTCATTTTAATCTGACTTAAGAAATCATGAAGGTAGGTAGGTACCTTACTATATTCATTAAAAATTATGTAGTTCGTGAGCTAATTTAGTACCTGGCCAGTGGTCGAAATTCGACAAAATGAAGTCTATAAGTATTGATACACCAGTCAAAATGAAGCATTTTTAGCTGATCCTGATGTTTTAGCTGTCAAAGGACTTATATCTTTAATAAAGTTATCCAGTTGATTGTATTCAAAGCTATCTTTTCAATTTTTATGGATTTTCTAATTAAGTAGACCCTGCCGTCGTCAAATAATTTAGCACTAGACAATAGTAAGAGCATACTCCTCAACAGAATAAAATTGAATTGACTTAACTTTTTGTTGATAGTTGTGTGCGGCTTGCCTTCGTCTAGATATAACATATTGACCTTATGAAGCACTTGCTAGAATATTTCGAGATTTTATACTGTACATTTTCCCTGTGATTATATAAGCTTCCTTCTTCTTGCTCTCTTCTCTTGGATCAAAGTTTGAATGTGTGTGCATGGTTTAATAAGATCCTAGATGTCTAAATCTAAAATATTGATAGTATGAATAAGATCCATTAAGTCCACAACACGTCAAATGATGCAGAGACCCTATTGCACTCGCATCACCTCCAGCTTCAGCTATTTGAGATTTGGTTTCATTGATATTTATTTATTTTTGAGTTTTTAGCTATATGAACATAAAAGTATGGGTGCCTACTATAAGCTTATTTTTATTTTTTTAATTGTGATTTTTGTCACAAAACTTATGAAACTTTACCTTTCGCTGCTTTTCACTAAGTTACAACTTCAAAATTTTCACCAAAAATCTAAATCAATAAACATCATCATTTCCCAAAATTTCATACTTCTAAACGCAATCCTTAAAGAGATAAAATTCAATAACCTCAAAATAATCAAATAACCATTAACTATAGCTTAACGATTAGATAGACACATAACTTCTAGATTCTGCACATCTGTGGGATACATCCTTTTCAACGGTATATAGTTAATTAATAACTATCGCAGAAATTTGAGTACAAATTTCATACTAAAATGGAATAGTAGGTATGATTTACAAATGCCTTTCTCGAAAACCTCTGTGATCTTCCCCCCCTGGCTACGGCTTTGGAACTGGCCAAAAATGTGTTTTCTCTTGAACCGAGCCAATCCGTATCCGAGGAACTCAAGTTGCTGGAACAAAAAAATAGAAGAATTTACCAGAACTTCCTCATGGTGGCTAACAAAAGATGGCCAACAATGACAACAATTGACACCTGTCAGATTTCGATGAGTCATTGGCCCGATATTTCTTTAGAAAAAACAAAGTACAAGCACACCAAGCACACAAGCCTATCTCTTGGTTGGAGATCACAACTCAATGGGAACCCACACGACCAAAATGAGCGTCAGAGCATCTGACCTATATGTACCCTCTGCAAAGGACAAAGGACTTTCTTTGCGAATGCCCAAGCCTAGCCAGAACTAGAAAATGAGCCTCCGGAAAATACTTTTTCGATGAACTGGGTGACCGACGTCTTACTTTTTCCACTAAAAAGCATCCTAAAATTCATTCAAAATTCATGATGGTTCAAGAAGGCAGCCCACTCCTAAGATTTCTACTCCTCCTTTAGCTCTTTCTTTTTCTGCATTTCATACATCTTGGGGAGCGCAATGGATCCATTGAAATCCGAGTCAGATGATGTGGAAAGGCCACTACATCATCAGCTCTGGACCTTTGGCAACTCATATAGGTACGGGAAAGGAGAATGAGCTAAAATGTATGGGAGCTGGTCTATTTCTTAACACGAATATGTAAAACATCGTTGAGTAGGTACTTCATTTCATTATATGGACGTAAAGGTGTTAACCATGAGGTTCGCGAGACTGAGACCAGGACGATACCAATGCCAATACCGAGACTGAGACGAGACTTTGTTATACGAGACTAAATGAAACTTAGTTATACGAGCCCGAGACCGATACCGAGACTTTTTTCGATTTTGGTAATACCGAGGCGATGATGCTTACAAAAGTATCGTTTGGTTTGGTATCGTGGCCAGCCCTTATAAATTCTGAACCAAAAGCTAACATTTAAGAAGAACTTTAGGTGTTTCCGTATAGAGCTGACATTAGCGAGGAATAAACAACGAAAAAGTATACAAAAACAAACATTGTAAGTGGAGGCCAAAGAAGATACTCCTGTGCTGTTTTCCATTTCTTCGGAAAGTTTCCTGAAAAAGAGGATAGACTTCTTTAACCCTTTACTGCTAGATAAAAATACATACGTGACTGGATCAAATAAACTTGCTCTTATACAAAGTTCAAGGCTATATCGTGGTATAAGGCATAAATAATATATTGGGGTTATCGCTTATTGCACTCAGCCTTACCACTTTAGGATGTATCAATTGTGCGCTGGTTCCTAGGCATTCATTATTTCAAATACTAACTGTTGTGCTCCAGCTTCTGAAGAAAACAAAAATTGTTGTTCTGTTAAAAATAATAAAATAAAATCTTTATAATAGCTTAAGCATACTAGTTCAGTTACACAGCACCACATCTCATGATCCAGTCATTAAGTTTACTCTTAGTCATTTTTATTATTTAGCTTATCACATAATAAAATTAGTTTTATGAACTCTCTTGAGACCATGATTCTCAAGGTTACCTTAATGCTATCATTGCACAAATTTCAGCGATTGTTTGGCATTTCTGTGGTAGGGAAAATTAGAAACAATTATATAGTTTGAATACATTCAGAGCAAAACTTGCATTATAATTTCACCGATGGCCTTGTTTGACTTTAATATTAAAGCGTGCCTGTTGCATACAGACGAATAGCACACAATATATGGCTTCCAAGGATTTGCAAAGCTTTAAAGCTTAATAAAATACTGTGTAACATCCAATTGCTTGTCACAAGAAATTTACCAGTCACATAGATACTGTACATAACATAGTCTGTTAACTCTATAAGCTTACGAACTTTACTGGCAAAAATATATTCTGGTTTGTGTACACAATAAAAGCTTTCAAATTGTGACAAAAGCTACATTTTTGTTGTAAATATACATAATATACAAAAGTGTATGTGTGCGGATGTTGAAGCATGTAGTAACATTATAATAATAGTTAAGCTTTCTAAATACGTGAATATAAAAATGACTATTATCTAAAATGGAAAATGCTTAAATAAATCCATGTAAACTTTAAACAGATTTAAAATACATTTTATTGTGGGATTGTAAGTTTAATGGCAAGGATTTTGAGTCATTTTTGTCCAATTTGACATAATCTATTTGAAGTGTTATTGAAATGGAATTTATATTTTTGTTTACATTTATTGGGATCAATTTGATAGAAGATAAATGAGATTAGTTAGAAACTTTATGCGTTTTGATGATAATTTTTTTATTGGATTTAGCGGATTTATCATTAAAACTGAAATTGAAAGTCATAAATATTTTTAATGCTGAAAGTTATATCATTGTATATCCAATCTATAGTATTCTCATGAAACACGATTTTGTAGGTAGACATTTGGTCGATAGGTTCGCTGTGATCGCCTTACCGAGATCCCTTAACAAAAATTAGTATTACATTTGGACGCATAGATGGCCACGAGCTTTTTTTCTTCATGAGAATACTATAGAATTTATATACAATGGTTATATTTTGATTTTGTATAGCTTTGTCACTTTTGATTATTTTTGCATAACCTATAAAATTGTTTTAAAAAACTGACGAAGATGGTAAGTTAAAATAGTTTCCCAACACAAATTGAAACTTTTAAATACTAGGAGTACCTAAAGCCTTTTAGGGTATAGCTGGGTAACATTATTGAACAAGCAGGATATACGGGTGATACACATAGTAAGAGCGTGTAGATGAAAGTAAGAAATCATGCAAAAGGGGAGCTATTTCCAACCGTTTAAGCGGGAAAACTAATTTTCTATGAAATGAGAATTAAATAGGATTTATCAAATTACGAAAAATTACTATACAAATTTACCTTAGGCAAATCCAACAAGATCAACGAATACACAGCGTTTAACTTTATTTTAACTTTGTAAACTAGCAAGAACAAAAGGGCGTAGATGATAATTACCTATTTTTTATATAATAAAATAATATTCTGTTTCGCCATGAGAGGTAGAAAGAGACAGAGTTATTTCTATAATTTTAATATGTAGCTTTAATAACTAAACTAAGTTAAAATTAAGAGTTACCAATGTTTCATTCCCTATAGTATATTAAATATTCATATTAAATTCGAAAATAATAATCATAATAATAATAATATAATTTTTTTTTATTGAATGACTCGATGACATTCCGGGGGCCGTTTGAGAACTAGGGCGAAGACTTAAAATCTAATTCAACGAGTCTTCCGATAGATCTCTTTGCCTGAACTGACCCATTAGGTAGTTGAACATCCGCCATTTGCACGACTCCATCTGGTCCTGGATAAACCTTAACAACGTGTCCCATCTGCCCGGCCGAACGTATATCGTTGGGCTCGATTGCAATTTACAATGCTGTCCAGCTGGACTTCTGCTGTATCCTTAAACCATTTTGACCGTCTCGAAATAACAGGCAAATACTCGGTATACCAACGTTTCTTAAACTCAGCCATCAAATGTTGGGACCACCGACTATATAATTTACTGCAGGAGTCCTTCTCCGAATACAATCCAGGGGCCATAGTGTCTCTATCATCTTCGCCAAAAAGCATCGAGTTCGGTGTGAGAGTGAGAGGGCGTCTATTTGTTTGAGCCTGAGCCTCCTACAGAGCGTTTCCCAAGACATCTTCTCGAGGTACCAGACCTCTGATAACGAATTCGACACTCCTTTTAATTGACTGAATGACCAGCTTCCAAGCTCCTTCCATCCACGGTGAATATTCTGGGATGAAACGCCACAAAATACCCTCATACTTTGACGAATATTCACTGAGAGCGGTCTCCATCTCCTGAGCATCTCTCTCCAACAAGTTTTTGTTCCCATAAAGTTCAGGCCATTGTCACTATAGAGATACCTGGTGACGACGAGGTTGATGACAAAGCGCCTTACGGCCATAGTGCACTGATCTAAACTAAGATCATTGAGCAACTCGATTTGCACTGCTCTGAAGGAAAGACAAGTGAAAATCATGCCGTACGTTTCACTGTTCCTCTTCCGAACTTAACCAACAAAGGGCCAAAACAGTCCATTCCAACCCGTGTAAAGGATCTAGAGTCGAAGGCCAAGCGCGCTTCAGGAAGCTGTCCCATCAACGGCATAATCGGCTTAGATTTCAAGGCTATTTGATTGAATACCCACGAGATCAAAACTCATAGAGTGACAAATGCGAATAGCATCTTTTGTGACGGAGATAGCATTTTCAATTGTGTCATGGCTATTAAAATTATCGTCGATGTAAGTACGTTTGGTTAATCCGTCAACCACTTTGGGACATTCCTCTCGAATAGGTTGGCATGATGGTTTTTCACAAACTGGGCACAAGTAGGCGAACATCTGGGGCCAAACATCATAATTTCCATGATATACACTGATGGTTGGCGTAAGCTATCAACATCTCTCCATATAATTTGTTGGCACTGTTGGCCTGCCTCCTTAATGCGAATTCTATGGAAAATCTCCCCCACATCCGCATTTACAGCTATTTTACGCTCCCGGAATTTAAAAGGACCCAAATGTAAGTATACAAGGTTGTCCGGACCATTCATCAGATGTGTATTTTACGAAATACCATTGAGAAAAGTATGTCCAAAGGGACAGTGGGTGGAATATCATCAAAACGGTGCGATACACGAGAATTTTACTTAAGTCCTTTTTTGTAGAGCGTTAAATTTTCTATCGATCTAATATAGTAACTTCTCCATGGACTAGAATTTTATTGAGATATAATCATGATAACGCAACACCATGTTTTTGTCCATATATTTTGTATGAAAAACAGATAATTGCGATGCGCCACCTCTAAATAGCAATATAAATAGCGCAAATATTTTTTAAGCCTCTACCGAAATTTTGAGACCAATCATGAAAAATCAAAATTTCGATTTTTTTGGCACAGTCTAATAAACATATTCATATTTTTTGAAGTAATCAAATGACATATTTGTTTTGGAGCTCTAAGGTATGTTACGAGTTGCTTATACCAATAAAAGAATGATTTAAAAGATTTGTTTGTTTCTATTTTTTATATTTTTTCTATAATAACTTGCGTTTTTCAAATGATCTTAAGCTCCAAGCAACTTCATCATAAGAGCAAGTTCGTGCGATCCAGTCGTGCATTTATTTTGTACCTACACACTTGTGGGATAAAAACTTTCAAATGATATATTATTTATGCCCATCCACTTAATTTTTTAAAAAAACGTACCGAAATATTTGATATATTATGATGAAGAAGGTGATTTAAATTTGTTCTCATTAAATTATTATCTTTTTTTTTTATTTGTTTAATTACATTAAATTGCCTCTACCTATAGCAATACAAAAATTTTGTAGAACAAAAAGTTAGAGGAATAACTTTGAAGAATATATGTTTTTCGGTATAATGTATGAAATTCTTATATTTAAAATGCATATAAATTTGAAAGAGACAACCGGCTACCAATTTCCGTTCCAAGTAAATTTATCTGACCATTATTCCACTAAACCCTCTTTATACAACGAATTTCAAAAAAATCCGTCATAACTCAGTATATACCTACGATTTTAGATTTGAAGCATTTTTAGTATATTTTTTATAATATACATACATAATATTATAAGCTCTGCAACGATGAGTCCCATTTTTCATTTTCTTTGTGGTATTACCAACCAAAAATTTCATCACTACCTGCTCTAATTGATGGCTTACATAAATATCTTTTGTATTCATTTTTTTCATTTTAACAATATGAGTAGCACCACATTTTTCTTTTAAGGAGTCTATACAATTTTTCAATGTTAAAGAGAAAAAAATTTAGAAGAGAAGAAAAACAGCAAACAAGACAACAGGATATTCAAATGGACACTTAAAATCATTTAAGGGATATAGTGGACTAGCTTAAAACATACCCTGTAGAATAATGGCTCACTCAGGCGTATACTCACTATTTTATTTGGAATAGTGAAAGTATACGCATGAGTGTATACTTACTATTTTATTAATAATGGTTGACTCAGGCGTATACTTACTATTTTGTTTAGAATAGTAAGTATACGCCTGAGTTTATACTTACAATTTACTATTTTGTTTAGAATAGTAAGTATACGCCTGAGTGTACCATTAATATACAGGGTATGTTTTATTTTATTAAAAAAATAGTAAGTATACGCCTGAGTGTACCATTATTTACTAGATCCGTTTATAGTTGCGGTGTATGTATACTTGTGTGATCTTTATAAAAAGAATCCCTCGGAAGGGGGGTAGTTCATACTTACAGTCAAAACTTAAAAAAAAAATAAATTTCTTCAAATGTGTGGTTTGAAACAATTTTGTTGCCAAAACTGTTTATCAAAAAAATTTTATTTGAAAATAAGCAATAAGAATTGACTTTTGACTGTAAGTGTAGCCGTTGTTTTTTTATTTATTTCTTCTTACTGTATGTACTTTTTTTTATAAAACTACCTCTCTTGCGGAGGGAAATATTACCCCTCTCCCTTGGGATTTTTACTTGCGATATAGGAACTATAAGGCAAGTTTTGGATGCGTGCAAACAAAAAAAGTGGATGGCACAATTCTGTCTATCTGTCTGTTCGTCTGCAGCCTAAACGTCTAGATCGATTTTTTTCAAACTTGGTACATAGTGGGTTTTGGTGATTCTGTCCACACGTTTTTCTTAACTTTTTTTAACCAAAAATAACGGTACCTGCCATACAATCTTTTTATCAATTTTATATAATCACTTTTTTCTCAAAAACGGCTCTACAACTTAAAAAAATCAATAAATTTCTTTTAGTAAAGGCTACTTTTGGGTGGGAAACCATTTTTCAAAAAATGGTTATTAATGGTATCTCCCAAAGAACGATTTTTTTTATTTTCGATTTTCTTTAAAACGGTAAGGCTGATTTCCATATTTTTTTTATATAGAAGCTTTCAGCACTGTGTACCAAAATTTTTGAAAACATATTTTTCGGATTTTTAAAAAATGTTTCAAGTTTTTTTTTTGAAAATCAAGTACTTCAAAAACGATATGATCGACTAAACTTAAGAATTTTAAATACTCTCTAAATATTTTCAGAAAAAATTTTACATTGCTATTGTTTTAACCTATTGCGCTTTGGGTGGTTTGGAATGGTTTTGAATTCGATTTAAGTAAAACTGGTCTTATAACTTAGAGACTTATGGGAATTTTCATCGAAATAAAAAATTGAAAAAAAAATCGAATTTCTTTTCAGATAACCTGAAATAGGAATTTACTAGTTGAATTTCAACTTCACTGTAAGGGCGTACGCTAGGGGACAGGGAAGGGTACTTGCACGCCCTAATTAGATGTATTTCATATACACTCCTCGTCAACTGAATACGCACAAACATTTTTTAATATACTTTATCCATTTTTTCCAAACAGTGATGGTTATTATGCTATCTGTTGATGCTAACTATTCCCTTAAGATGTTAAGCAGATAATTCCGAAAGAATTATCTAAAACCAACCGTGAGTTTTTCTTCAACCACTTGCAAAGTGTTTTATATGCAAAGTAGGAGTTTTTTTTTTAGTCAACTGAATAGGTACAACGCCATTTTCTTCGTTGTTTATAAGTTTTTTGGAGTGCTTGACAGTTTAAATTAACGATTTTAGTGTTTTCAGTAAAATTTAATTCTTGATTTCAAATTTTAAGAAAAATGGGTAGATCTACGTGTCTTAACAGTGTTGAAAAAGCTAAAATCGATTTACTTAGAGACCAAGGCCTAACTGGACGTGCAATAGCTGATAAAGTTGGCCGAAGTTTTAATGTAGTTTATTCTTACTTGAAAAATAAAGATGCATACGGCAAAAACATGAAGGGAGGTAAGAAAACAGCAACAACAGCAGCTGAGAGACGAAGAATTTTAAGATTTGCATCAAATTCTTCTGATTCTGTGGCAAAAATAAAACAAAAAGTCGGCGTAAACGCAAGTTGCTTAACAGTATTAAGAGTAATCAACAACTCAAGCCATCTTAAACGAATGAAACTTAAGAAAAAACCACCACTTGACGAGAGACGGAAAATGTTGCGATTAGATTTTTCAAGACTTCACATGAGTTGGAAAAAAGAATGGTATCACGTGGTTTTTTCAGATGAAAAAAAGTTTAATTTCGATGGCCCTGATGGGTTCAACTTCTATTTTCACGACTTAAGAAAAGAAAAAAGATTTTTAAAGCGCCATCATAGTCGTGAAGGAGGTGTCATGATATGGGGAGCAGTCAGTTATTATGGAACAGTTGAGCTCGAGGTTGTAACATCAAGAATGACAGCAGCTGGGTATAAAGTAATTTTGGAAAGAAATTTTCCTAAATTTTCTAACATCTTTGGACCCATAAACTGGACCTACCAACATGATAATGCGCCTATTCACTCAGCGCGCATAATAAAAACATGGATAGAGGAGCAACAAGTGCAGTTGCTTCAATGGCCGCCGTACTCACCTGATCTAAACATCATAGAAAATGTCTGGAGGGTGGTCGTCAGTTCGAAGACAAAGAAACCTTAATTTCTGCAATCAAATTAGCGTGGAGCGAAATTTCGTTAAATTACATTAAAAAGCTATACGATTCCATGCCGGATCGAATTTACGAAGTAATTAAAAATAAAGGTGGAAGTACCCACTACTAAACTTAAACAAAAACTTGTTTCATTCCATTCCAATACCAATTTTAATTTTTGTACCTATTCAGTTGACTCAAAAAAAAACTTCTACTTTGCATAAGTTACACTTTGGAAGTGGTTGAAGGAAAAACTCACGGTTGTTTTTGGATAAAACTTTGAAATTCTGTTATTTATATGTTACGAAAATTTTTACCATCAACAGATTGCATAATAACCATCACTGTTTGGAAAAAATGGATAAAATATATCCAAAAATGTTTGTGCGTATTCAGTTGACGAGGAGTGTATAAGGGAATTTAAAGCTCTATTTCTGTACAAAAACTGTTTTTTAAATGAGTGTGCGTCCTTCTGTGTTTTTGGTTTTGTTTTTTTTTTGGTTTCGGGTTAGTTACAACCTGCTTTAGACCAAAATAATATATAATAAAATGTATTCAAAAATTAAACCTAATAGGTACCTACAAGGCACAAAATTGAAGATACTTACAATTTCTAGAAATTTATATCCAAAAATTATTATTTTTATATTTGTAACCTTTTTCTCCATTTTATAAATTTTTTGAAAATTTTTAAAAACAATTAAAAAAACTGGTAATAATCAATTAAATATTTGATTTGTTATGTTAAACAGTGTTGACCATAGTAATATCCATATCACCTCAAAATGCCAAAGGTACCGAAAAAGAAGAATTTCTTTTCAAATTTTCTTCATATTCTATGAAATATTTTTCTATTAAAATAAATGTTTTTTTTTTTGCTATAATGTCAATCAAATGCCTCTGCCTCTGGAGCAATACTGCAATTTTGTAGAGGAAGGTTTGTGGAATAACTTTGTAGAATACATATTTTTCAAGTAGTAGGGGAAGTCTACGATGTTAAATGTAGTGGGAGGAGCGTCTACAGGTGTTCAAAAATGTTTTAAAAAAAACAGTCCCATGGACATATTTGAGGGCGTAAGATATTGATTGTGTATATGGCCCGCGTCTCTTTAATAACGGAGGTATGTTAATCTGTCGGTCTGCGTGGTATTGGTGGCTATTTCGGAGGGTAAAAATTGGAAAACAAAAGGATTTACTCGAGTGTGTCATATACTGAGAGGGGATTTTAAGTGATGACCCCGAAGGATGCTCATATTTAAAAAACTGACGATTCGGGTGTGATGTAAGCTTGCGGAAGCTTTTTGAAAATGCAAAAAATTTGCCATTTTGAAATACTTGAGCGCGCCTGATTATAATATACATATATGGTTCAACTCGATATCCTAGATATGCTGAACTTTAATCTGACGATTATCTGGGGGGCTTTTCTTAATCTGCCGATTTAAAAAAATAAAAGATATTTTTATTCAGGATTTTTTTTTAATCACAGACATAATTCCAATAAACTGAAACAATTTGTACCGCAATTTGTGGTCAACATTACTGATCTTAGATTTTGTCCTTATGTTTGTATGTAGTTAATAATAAAAAATAAGTGTTCTTTAAAATTTTAACGATATACTAACTGAAAATTATAAGAAAGAAAAATAAGACGATCCTATTGATGGTGACGTGTGACGAGCTAGAAGATTACAATGGAATCATTTCAACTCTGTCTACAAATTTTAAGATTATCATTTTATTAAAAAATATTTTTTTTAGCTAAATTTGATTTCAATAAATTCAACAAACAGAATATCCTTTTTCAGATATCATATTAACTTGCGATTTTTTGTTATAAATAAAGTGTTATATATGTTTGATAAAGTTATTGATGTTAAATACATATAAAGTCTTAGTTTTTACTAATTTTGTGTGTTCTCTTTTTTAATCTCTTTTGCTATCTATTTTTTACTATTTTTGTATAGCTTTGGGAGAAAAATGTTTTCTTTTTTCTACTTGGGTGCAGCTGCACGCACATAACTTTAATGACGATTTTCGTTACTTCGACTTTTGAAAACTGCAGATTATACTTTTCCCGTTATCCTAGAATTATTTACTACAAAATAAAAGAAATCGATCACGCTGGATAATGTCCAGATGGTTCTTTTGCAAGTTTGCAACGCTCCCACTACCTTAGGGCACGCTGAAATCGTCAGATTATTGAAATGCACACCTTTCAGCATGTAATTAACTTACCCTATCTTAATCCGACGGGCTCGAATATTTTGAGCTATCGATTGTTTTTACTAATCTGAAACCATGCCCTAGACACCCAGCCCTACATAGAGGACTGATATATGGTGCAGTTACTCAGCAGGGTACAAGATATCCTCTTATATTAATCTGCCGTGCTACAGTAATTCCCAAAATCATTTATACAATATTTCTATTTGTAATGCATACACATTTTAAAATATCTACCTCCTGCCACCCTCCATTCCAAGTAAATTTGTATGACCGTTACTCCATTAAATTCTCTTTATATAACCAATTTCAAAAAATCCCATCATAGCTCAGGCCTACTCGTATATAAAATTTTAAATTTCAAACATTTTTAGTACATTCTTATATCTTACATATAGAATATTATATGCTCTGCAACGATGAGTTCTATTTTTCTTTTTTTTTTGTGGTATTACCTACCAAAAATTCATCATTACCTACTCTAATTGATGGCTTACATAAATATCCTTTGTATTAATTTTTTTCTTTTTAACAACAGAGTAGCTACATATTTTTCTTTAAATGAGTCTATATACATTTTCAATGTTAACTAGACAAAATATTTTGATGAGAAGAAAACAGCAACAAAGACAACATAATACTAAAATTGATACTTAACATAATTTTAAGGAAAACAAAAAATAGTAAGTATACGCCTGAGTGAACCAGTGCACAGGCTTACAAAGTTTTCGACACGACTAAGTAAGCGTTTATTTAAGGGTAATTTTTTGTGCGGAACTCAAATCCGTTATCCGTTTTTCGCTATCCGCTCTGGTTTTCGAGATATTGCCGTTAGAAAGTGCAAAAAAACCTTTTTTCGCCATTTTTGGGGTTATGTATTTTGTATTGTAAAAATTTCTGAAAGTACTAATTTTAATCTTCAAAATTCAGCTTTAATCGTCTCAATATCTCTTTTACTTTTTGAGAAATCTTCAGTTGCATTTTTCAATATATTGTGATGAGTAAGGAGAGCGACTTCACCAAGATTTAGAAAGAATAGAAAAAAGTTACAAAGGTTTTAGGGAAGATGGTATGTTAAGTGCCTGTTGTTGGTCTCTTGTACGTGAAACGGACCAAAATTTATAAAATACGTGCAGTTTCGTTACACTTTGTTTTAATTTTTAAAAGTTATTTCAAATTAAAAAAGAAAACTATGGTCTAAAACGGGTGATTTTTAAATTTATTTCCAAAAAATGGATTTCAGATTTGAGATCTACACTAAAAACTTTTTTTAAAACATATTTTACCTGCTCCTGTCGAAAACGACATAAGCCAAAGAGAAAACATTTTTAAAATTATATGTAGTCAGATGAGAACTAATAACTCATATAATATCTCTCAAAAAGTAAAAGAGATGTTGGAACGATTAAAGTTGAATTTTGAAGATTAAGATTAGTACTATCAGAAATATATACAACAAAAAAAAAATAATTTACATAGTTACATAACCCCAAAAATGGCTAAAAAGGGTTTTTTTGCACACTCTAACGGTAATATCTCGAAAACCAGAGCTGATAGTAAAAAACCGACAACGGATTTAAATTCAGCGTTAAAGTTACCCTTAGAACGACTCTTACTTACATGTGTCGAAAAGTTAACCGGAATTTGTAAGCCTGTGTTATTATACACGGTACCTGTGTCTTAGGATAGTCCACTATATCTTTTTGTAGTAGTGATATACATAGTTATGTATATACTAGGCTGGTCGTTACAAAAAACTTCAAGGTGAGTAATATTCCTCTGTTCAAGCAGTGGCAATTTTCTAAAATAAATACATAAAATAAAAAAAAATGTAAAAGAAAACAACGGTAACTCTTACTATATTGTTTTGTAACTTTTGAAAAAGGCAGGAGTCCGTTCTTATGGTTTATTTAAAAAAAAAGTTAACAATGTTTGGCAAAAATTGTTCATCTAAAAAACTTAACTTAATTTGAAAATAAACCATAAGAATGGACTTCTGGCTTTCCAAAAGGCTACAAAACTATACTGTTAGTGTTGTCGTTGTTTTTTAACGAATTTGTTTCTATATTATGTAATTTTTTATAAAATTACCCCTTCTGTCAAAGCGGGGCAAAATATTATCATTCTCCCGTGTTTTTTTTTGTCTGTCTGTTGGCCTGTCTGTCTGCAAGTTCGGCTACAGCCTAAACGGCTGTATCGATCTTCTTCAAACTTGTTACATAGTGGTTTTGGTCATTCCACCCATACATTTTGATTTCCTTCTTGAAACCAAAAATAATGGTACCTGCCATACAATTTCCTTAATCTTATAATTCTCTCAAAAACAGCGCCTTTCTAACCTTTTGGACCAGATAAAGCTTGTCCGACCAGTAGTTTAAATTTTTTTTTTGACTAAATCGGTTGGCATCGTAGTAGTACCTCGTGGCATGATAGTTAGTGCGTAGGACTGTCATGCTGAAGGTGTGGGTTCGATTCACAGCCGTGCCACCTAAAAACAGAAATGTTTTATCCGAGGTACTGCCTCTTGCGAGGAACTGACAAATCCTCCAAGAGTATACTGGTCATGAATAAGTGCTGCTCATTTAGCCGTTCGGACTCAACTCGCAAGGCCCGGGTTCTCAACGAGCTGTTGCACCACCAAATTTATTTATTTGTATTTATCCGTTGGCGTCCTCTTTTTGCCTGGCCGCTATGGGATAGGTAATCTTACGGTCGGCTCCCGGACTATTAGAAGGGTTGTTTTTACTCTTTAAAACATTTTTCGCTCATAATATCTGTTTTTTTTTATATATGCAATATGCATGCTTACAATTTTAAAAGTATAGGTATGTGTGACCCCGTCATGCATTTGATTTTGTTTGATGACAATTGAACAAAATATTCAATCCTCTGCCATTCTCAGTTTATAATATGTTTGTCTGACCTTTAATCAATTGAACTTAATTTTACCCTCCTTAAAAATTAAATTTCAAAATACATATCTGGTTTGAATTCACGCTTAAATGAAATTGAATATTTTAAATCATTGGTATTTTATTTTTAAGTCTTATACATAGTATAAGCTGTGCAAAAATGAGTTTTAATTTTCATTTTTGCTTGCGGTATAACCAACCAAAAACTCCATCGTTACCTTATCGTTTACCCGAAGTGATGCTATGCATAGTAGTTATATCTTTTGAATTCTTTTATACATTTAAGCCATTTCGGCAGCACAATATTTGTCTTATCTGGCATCCAGCCCATTCTCCCAAGGAACAGATGATATGTAAAATAAGCTATCACCTAGATAATCTAAATTGAAAATTGACACTTTTCATATAGCTTAAGGTACCTACACAATAAAAAATAAGAAAAGAAAAGTGAAATAAATTAGGGAAGCTATCTTAGATTATAGACATAAGGAAAATTAGACTTTTTTTTTCAAATTTCCACTTTAGGTTTAAAATTGGATTAATGGATTTTAAACAGAACTCATGGTGCACAGTGGCGGGCCATTCACACAGTGCGATTTGTTTTTCTTCATTATACCATTCTGCTAGCTGCCTATAGTCTGGCAAAATGTAATGCATTCCGATGCGGATTGTGATCCAACCGAGCGAATGTCTTAAGATCCAACTCCTTATAACTATACAAAAATGCATTTACCACAACCATTACTAACATCCGTTTAATTTTATTTAAGGAATATGTCTACTTTTATGAGTAGATGGTGACTTTCATTGGAGACTTGATGCTATGCGGAGTGAGCACACAGAGACTCACTTGAAACTTGCATCTTATTATTAAATTAAATGTGTCTCCTGACATTATGGACTTACAAGGCTTTGACAAAAAACCAACGTTATGTACTATAGCAAATGATTCGATTTTATTTTAACTAAATCACATTTTTGGTGTGCATTTTTGTGAATTATTATTTAATCATTTGAGATGAAAAAATAAAAAGTACATCTTTCCAAAAAAAAAAAGTTTTTTTGTTTAAAACATTTTTGAAATTAAAAAAAAAAAATATTTAATTTCATGTCAAAAAAAGTAACTAATGCAAAACTGTGAAAAAAAATCTACTTGAATTGTGACTTTCTTGTAATTTTGATGACGACTACGCATTGTTAAGGAACATAACAATTTGTTCCTTTACCTGGTTTGTAAGACTTTGAAATTTTGGTGAGGAAAAACGGTTCGATGAATCAATTTGAAAATTTACAGAAATATTGATGCTTTAAAAATCTACAAATCTGCATACCAACGCAAGCCATGCAATCAAAATTTGCAAAGAAAAAAAGATTTACGAAAAGACAACAATAAGTCGATTTTTAGTATTTTTTTTAAACTAACAGTGAACGGTAAAAAAAATAATTTCTGCAAAACCTTAAAAAAAATCTTGTAAGACACTTTCTCAAATTTCCAAAAATGTGTTTAAATTTTATATAAAGATTTTATATGCTGATATATTGTTAATCAAAGCAAAAAGTATCTTTTTTCATTCAAAGTGAGACTAACCATGCAAACAAAAACTGTACGACAACAAACAAAAAATTGAATTGAAGCTGAATAAGCAGTTATCCATAGAAAAGAGGACCTTCAAAAAAATTTAAAAATATATTTTTTTGTCTCGTCTCATTTTTTCAATAACGCAATAACGGTACTTCAAAAAAATTTGTTTGCAAGCAAATCTCGAAACAAACAAACAAAAAGGTGTAAAATGCTTTCTTTTTCAATTCAATACAGCTCTCACAAGGATACAAATCACAAAGATACAGCTCTTCAAAAAACACTAAAAAAAATTAAAAAAAAAATGTTCCTTCAATTTCGTTGACTAGGTGTCAAGCAAAAAACTGGACTCTGGGTCATTCCCGATAGGAACTGATGATAAGCTTTCTACTTAAGTTTTTGTAACCATAAGACAATTTAAAATAAAATTGTCACATCAAATAACTAAAAGTGCACTCAATAAAGAGCAACAAAAAAGTACGTATACGCCAGAGTGCACCATCCATGGTAGCTTTGATTGCTTACGATTTTGATAAAGGAAACTAAAATATTTTCGGCTTTTATTTGAAGATGTAAAGGAACAATAACCAAAGAACAATTTTCTCTTAAAATATAATTATTATCTTAAACAATTTTTAATGTTTTTATGCATGTAAGCACAGTAATTGAACTCCAGACTTTGATCAAACATGATACGAGTAATTTGTTATAGAAAACGGAAATTGTGAAATTAAAGCACAAACACAAAAACTTGTTCACAGATTTATTATTATTTATTAATACATTAATATTATTATTTATTAATATTAATATATTATTATTATTAATTATAAATATATTAATTTTAGTACCTACAGATAAAAAAGTACAGAATCTCCTTCGAAAAAAAAGCATCCCATCATGAAACTTAGTGTTTACGTTTCATGTACCATGAGAACGAAGAATCAAAATAATCCATACAAATATTTCATGTGGCAGGGTGTTTTTTCAAGGGGTAGAGAAGGGAAGTTTTTAGTCTAAAGTTCAATACTACTGACAACTAATTGAAAAGAATGGTCCGTCGATGAAATAATGGTTCATTTGAAGGAATACTAATAATCAGAAAAATCTATAACCATGATGAGAGGGTGTTTTTTTTTTTTTTGAGGGTTGGGTAAATGGTGTAACTTTTTTCACCATCAATAATTCAAGTTAAAAGTTCAAGTGAGCTCAACTTGAATTATAAATATTCAGTCACTCCACTTAATCAGAAGAATTTCAGTGGGGTTTTTGTGTGTAAATGGAAATCCACACAAGTGCAGTGCATGCTGCGAATTATACATCAATTTATATTGAAAAATAATTTTGAATGAACAACAACAACTTGTGTGTGTTACCATGTTACCACCAAGTATATAGACTGGAGTTGTAGCTATTTCACGAGAACCACCTTGATCATCAAACTCCTTTAGTGGTGCTTAGTCTGGTTATGCTCGTATTAATTGAAAAACTCTTTGCCGTCATCTGGGAGCCCAAGCAACACAAAAACTCTTGCAGAGTTCTTGAAATAAATTTATCAGCTCTTAATGGCATCTTAGTTCAGTCTTCTTGATACCATTGCACTTAATAAGCACTTTATGAACTCCTAAAAAGATAATTTAAAGCCAATACTTATAAATACATCTTAAAAACACCTTATAGACATCTTTTTCAAGTTATTTTTTCATATCTCTTTATGAAACTTCTTCAAAACCTTCTTAATTCCTTAAAAATAAGAGTATTTTAAGAGTTTACTAGCTTGCTCTCTCAAAGACATCTTATAGACCTCTTTTTGAAGTTATTTTTCCATATCTCTTTATGAAACTTCTTCAAAACCTCTTTAACTCCTTAAAAATAAGAGTATTTGAAGAGTTTACTAGCGTCCTCTCTCAAAAACATCTTGAAGAGGTCTTCCAGATATCTTTAAATACATTGTTGCACTGATTTCTTATCTGTGAACTTGAAGTTATGTTTCTGTATAGCGAAACGAAATCTCACTATAAGAAGTTACATATATCTTTTAAAAATGTTGAATATAAGAAACTGTTGGGATAAATGGAAAAAAACTGCCATTAATTTATTCTTGGAAGCAAACTAAGTTCAATCATATTTCCTGCACCATAATCTGATCAGTTTATAAAGTTCCTCTTGTCTTGCTATGCACTTGTTCAACAAGGTTGTTGCCATTGATACTGGTTTGACATTTCGTTTTTTTTAAGACCTAAAAAGTAATTAATGACCACTTAATGGTGTCTTATTTAGAAGTAATTAAGCGTGATTTGACTCTGGGGAAGAGTGACTATATCCAAGACGTTTTTAAGAATTTTTTAAGAACTTTTTAAAACGTTTTGAGATTTGGAAAAAATATTAATTTATTTATGTATATTTTTTACAGGGTGTCATTAACTTTAAAAAATTAAAATATTTGTATTTAAATGTTTAATTGATATTTGTATATTTTTTGGTTTGTTTGTCTATCTGCTACGCATGATAGGTTATATTTTGAGACCAAATGGCTACATTATTGTTATAAGCCGCATTTTATAAAACTGTTTGATCAGATCTGTATAATAGAAAAAGCGTTTATAATATGTGAATAAAACTTTGAAAATTTTGCGAAACTCAGAAGGGTGAAAATAGCTTTAATTTTGATGTGTAATCAAAACGTGGACTTTCCTCTGTGCAACATTACGGAGTATAGCACGTTTCGTAGCGCGTATTCTCGGAATTCTGATTTGACATTTTGACACCTGTCAAACTAAAAGTGTTCCAGTGGACCCAGAACGTCAGGCGTGACTTTAGGTAATATCCACCTCCTAAATCGATTAGCGTACTCCGTTTTTCGATTCCGCCGTACCAAAACTTTTGGCACATTTTGACACCTGTCAAACAAAAAGTATTCTAGTGGACCCCAAAGGTCAGGCGTGACACTAGGTAATATCCACCTCCTAAATCGATTGGTGTACTCCGCTTTTCGATCCGCCATATCAACAGTTTTGGCACATTTTGACACCTGCCAAATTAAAAATATTCTAGTAGACCCAGAACGTCAGACGTGACACTAGTAAGTAATATTAATCAATTGGTGTACTCTGTTTCTCGATCCGCCGTACTAAAATTCTGAACTGCAAATTTTCGGGTTTCCACTGGAGCTAAAGCGCTGGCCGTGACAGCAGGTAAGAACAAACGTTGATGTTTACACATATTAACCATGAGTCCCAGCACTCAGACAACTTTCTATCTCTTTTTTGTTTGTGACTTATGTAAATAATAAAATGCAGCTTTAGAAACAAACAAAATAAATAACTGCGTAACTATTTATATATAAGAGGCACCCTGTCGCTTACACGCCATATTTATTGATTTCAATTTCTAAAACTATTTTGTATAAAATATAATAAATGACAATTTGGGCTTAAATAATCGCAGATTCGTTTCATAATTTTGTGTAGACCTCTTAAAATAACATAATAACCCAACAAAATGCAATTAACATTTTTTTACTTCAGTAACAAGTTTTTTGTCTAGAAAGAAAATGAAAAAAAATGTAAATATCTTTATTTTTGTAAGCGCGTGAATTTTTAGGGGGTAGCATCTATGACTTTAAAGTAAATATGATCGCGCATGTCGAAACACATTCTAGATATGCTTCACAAAATATGTTAAGACTGTCATATTAAAATAACTAACTTGGCCAAGCTTCTTATAAATGAAATTAAAACAATTCCTTATGTTTTCACCACTCATCTTAAGTTTCATTCCATTTCATTAAAATGCAACTGAATGTTTACATGCGTGAAAGAGAAAATATTATTTATTGCCATGATGCATGCGTAAAAGAGAAAAAGTAATTTTTTTTCTCGCTTCCGCGTTTACTTTTAAAGAGATTTTAAAGACCTTTTTAAGAGGATATTTAAGATCTATTGAAAACCTCTTTAAAATATCTTGAATACGTCGTCAATACATCAACAAAAGAAGTCCTCTTTATAAGCACTTACAAAGACATTAATTAGAACTCTTCACTTCATACAATTGGCTCCGCCCCTTTGGGCCTTTTTAGGTCTTAGAGACATCTTTAAGTTATCTTGCAGTGTTGAATGCTCTTTATTTAAGAATTCTGAAAGATATCTGTAAGAGGAGAATGTGTTGCTTGGGAGCGAACCATGAACCATGCTATCCAGAGGCTGGTGCACTACGCACCACGCTACTAAGTCACATGTTTAATTCAATCCCAATGCAGGTTTCGTACTTTATCAATTGCAACAGTGAATAGCATTTTTTAAAACACACACAAGCTTGCCATTGTTCAGTCTGTTTCTTTCTTTCAAGAATCAAAAAATTATTCAATGATGTACAACTCGCAGCATGCACTACACTTGTGTGGATTTCCATGTACACACAAAAAACCCACTTAATTTGTAAACAACTAGTTCTTGACCAGTGTCAACTATTTCAACTCATCCACCCCCTTGAATGACCAATGAACTTTTGGTTATACGAATCGGTGCACGGGTGCCTTATATTCACCAGACTAATAAAAATTGTCAAAATAACGGAATGCCTTACGTTATAATATCAAAGTAAAGTTTTATATTACAGTACGCACTCGATAAAAGCAACCAATAAAAATTCGAGCAGTTGCGTTAGTTGAGTTTGTTGATATGACCGAGTCACAAAAACTTTAAGCCTTGGCTTAGGAAATAAGCTTAACAACGGTTAATGAAAATGAAAATACAATACACTAATGATTTATGAGTGCACAATATTTTGAGAAGTAGCTATAAAATAACTGCCCAGTTACAATAAAAGTTTACATTGAAAAAATGAAAATATTTGTCAAACGATTTAGAGATAATTACATGGAAATTTGCGTTTACTGAGTCACACTTTTTTGAAAAGTTGCAACTAATGAGTCACTAATGGTAAAAATTTGGGTGTTGCTTCAACCGCGGTATTGCGTTTATCGAGGGTTGCTTTTACCGAGTTGTATAATATGTTGTTTGGCAACTATATCAAAATATTTCTCCCAGAACCAGACACATAGGACATAATGCCAACCAGACCATTTGAAGGTGTCGAAATAATCGTGTAAGCTATGTGTTTTGATTTTATTACATTTTAAAGGTAAATACTGGGAAATTAGGGTAAAATGTTTAGCGTATTCATTTTTTTAAGTTTTTGTAAACAAAAAATACAAATTAAACGATAAAATATGTACAAAAACCGTACCAAACGACGCACTCAAAATTTATTAGGGAACAAATCTGCGTTTTTAGTTTTAATTAAAAATTGGTAAAAACTATTTTTTGAAATGTTCCGTTTTATTTTTTTTTTTCATCTATTTTTTTTTCTAAAACTCTGATTTGTACCCCAGGAATCTTGTGCAAAACTGCCATTCCAAAAAAATCAAAACCAAGCAACTCTTTTTCGAATTGAGGAAAAAAAATATAAAGGTTAACCAATAATAAGAATTTATATAGTCACCTGATTGCAAGAACTAGGTAACTCAATTTCCTAAATTTTGGAGATAGCAGTCTTTATCCCCTTACCGCATTACGAAGCCATATAAGCATTTTTCTAGTGTATTAAACAATTATTGTTTTTTATGACCAACATTTATTTCCAATAAAACACATTTGTGTAACGTAATTTTGTTTGATTTTGCTTATGCAACGTGCAACTGTTAAGCTAATTGAGATTTTAGGAAGCGTGTACGAAAGTAAAAGTGAGATTTCGGAAGTGATACTTTTAAAAATTCAAAAACTATACAAAAAAGGAAGTAAAAATTCAAATAAATTAACTATACATTATTTGCATATTGGAAAACATGAAATTGTAAAAAGATTTGTGTTTTTTTTCTTGTTTTACTAGGTTTTATGGTGATTTTTGGAACTTGCCGTTTTTGGCTTCGCATATGTGTTCTCGAAAAAAGAATAAACCTCAGTCTCACGGATTTGTGATCATGCCATCATACCAGAAACTGAATCGGAGAGCTCTGATGAGGATGACATTATACACTTAATGCCAGCTCAAACTTCACGCAGAGCCAAGGGAAAATAATAAAATCAAAAAGATCATAGGTATTTGGAAAAGCGCAAAAGTGAAAGCTTTTGATGAAAAAACTTTGAATTTAAACAGTGGCGTAGCGAGCACTTTGCGGGCCCTGTATCAACAATTTTTTAGGGGCCCCCTTTTTCCTAACAGGGGCTCAGCCTTAGATATAAACTTATTTACTTGTATCAGCATAAGAGATAAGTTCAATTTAATATTTGATTTTGCACGGTAAAAGGGACAAAAAACTGTTTTTATACATATGTATGTTGAAAACGGTTAATTTGTTCAAAAGATTTAAATCCAAACTCATAAAATTATACGAAAGAAAGATTATAACACTTTTTTATATGAGAAAACAAATTTTGAGTGTTGAAAAGATATCAATAATAATTTTGTAACGTTTGTGCACGTTTTTCCCAAAATCTGTTGCTCTATAATGAAATAATTTAATAATCTTTCTTGTGTAAAATTCTATGAGCTTAAATTTAAATCAGCTTGATTTATGAAAAAATAATAGTTTTCTACATATGTATTTCCAAAAATATTTGTTTGTCACTTTACGGTCAAAATCAAAAGTCAAATTTTGAAACGCTATAACTTTTGGACTTGAATGAAAGCTCATTATTAAGATAATAAAACTGTATGAAAGTTTCTGGTTCCTCAATTATTCGTTGTAAAATGAAACTCGAATGAGTTATTAGAAAATACACTCAAAACTCACTCCCTCTTATGATAAAACAGTCTTTTCCTCACCTCGTCCACCAACAACTTTATTTTATAATAAGGAGATGAACCCGAATAAGATTTGCACAAAAAATGTTGTCCATCAAAAAATGAAGTTTTGATAAGTTTTTTCAACTTAACTGGTCATGAAGGCAAAGTAAAACGGAGCTCTCCATCGAAGCTCAGTTTTATAAGAATTAATTTCTAATTTTACAATTTTTTCATCTAATTCTCCTGGGCCCTGACCAGCAGTCTGTTTTTTGTTTACACCTAGGGTCGCCCTGAACCCCCCCTGAAGGAGATCTAGGTTTCTTGCTGGGGCGAACTGGGGTAAAGAATAAATCTTTTGAGTGACATGAGCTCCAAAGCATTTTTTTACTTTAATACATAATAACAAATAGAAATAGAAAATGGAAGCTGTGGTTTGTTTCTATTGATTTGTAAAGAAAATGTTTATTCTTGCTTACTTCACAATTGAGAATCCTTTTGTGTTTTTTGACAATTCTCTAGGTTAACTTCAACTAGCGAACCTATTAAAATTGTGTATCGAGTGCATATCAATGAAAACTTTCTTCCACACGTTAAGTACTCTGAATCTCGGGGCCCCTATATCTCGGGGGCCCCGTATCATTGATACGGCTGATACCGCGGTAGCTACGCTACTGAATTTAAAGCGACCCAACAAGCCGAGCCGCCACTCCATCCACCATGTGCAATTGACCAAAACCCAGCAAAAAGACACGAAAAATTCCATCAAAAAATCAAGACTTACCTCTTTATACGGTGATAGGATGTTCAGAACATGCTCCAACTCTATTCAGAGTTATATTCTGAACTAAAAAAACACCTAATGAGAATAAAAACTGCTTTAAAGATTGCACAAGACATAATTCCTTTTTTTTCTTTAGCCTACGAAGCCAAAAATGGATTATTAATTTTTCGTCTTTATTTATAATTTTTGTTAAAAATTATTTAAAAAAAAATGTTTGTGCATACTAATTTCTAAAGCCCAATAAGAGATGTTTTCACAAAAATAAATTTTTTTTTGTCATCGCTTTCATAATTATTCATGCAATAAGGGGTTATAGAAACATAGCTACTGGAGAACGATGGAAAGTTTAATTTTATATTCCTGAAACTTCACAAATATCCTATATTTGTCTGTGATAGAAAAAGATAAGACAAAAAGTCTTTAAAACTGTACAAAATAATACCGTTTTTGCCGATATATTAATTAAATATAAAATTGAGTCGAAATGACTGAACATTTCCTCTCTTCTCCGTTACCGAAAAATGATAAAAGTTAATGTAAATGGTGAACTATATTAGTATTTGTATTACTGTTCCGTATACAAAGCTAGATTTTAAAAAACAGATATTGTGAATTGTTTATTGGTTTTAACTCACTAGAGCAGGGTAACGAAGAAGACAAAATTGCACTTTTCTCTTCCAAGCTTAAACTACTGATATGCACTTTTTTAAAAAATGTCATGGTTTTTTCACAGGCTTTTACTCGAAGTGACTGCAAAAGTGTTATCGTTGATGGAAAGTCTTTAAGCTTCGTATATATGTATAAAAAATACTATAGAGAGTATACAAATAGTTTTTTTTTTTTTTTTTTTTAAACAGCCATTAGAAATTGCAACAAATGTTCAAAGACAACTATACATAGTTTTATTTTAATGGGGTAAATATTCTACAAAATTATTGGAAATAATATTTTTTTTAGGTTCTCCTAACATTACTTAATTAATGTGCCAAGTTCAAGGATTTTCCATTAACTTTTTAAAATTTTCTGCCATTTTGAGTAAAAAGCTTATTTTTTTTTATACAGAAGCTTCCAAAAAATATAAATAGTTTTTTGTACCAAAATTTTTGAAAAAATAGTTTTTGGATTTTTAAAAAATGTTTCAAATTTTTTTTTGGAAATCAAATATTTCGAAAATGATTTGATTAATTTTTTTGAAACTCGATATTTAAAAGTTTTTTAGTACTATCTAAAATATTTTTAGAAAAAATTTACAACGGTACCTTTCATACAAAAGTTAAAAAACCGCAATGGAAAATATTTTTTTTCTCAAAAACGACTCCTACGATTTTGATTAAACTTTTTTCATATACTAAAATTAGTACGATCTACTACTAAAAATTATAAAATTTTACACTTAGCAACTTTTAATAGTACCTGTCATAGAACGTATTTTTTTTATTTTGAATTTTCTCGTTATGGGCTAAACGGATTTAAGTAAATTTTCTTATATACAAATTTCAGATATAAGGTATAATAATATTGCATTTCAAAATTTTCAAAAAAAAAGTTTTTGGCTTTTTAAAAAAAGCTTCAATTTTTTTTTCTTGAAAGTTCGATATCTCAAAAACCGGTTGACAATTTTTTTTTTCAAATTTTGTTTTTGTATACACATAAATATAAACTTAAGATTTGCATACCAAAATTTGTTCTTAAAAATGTTTTAAGAATTTTATATATAAAAAATTAATTTTTAAAAAACCGCTCCAACGATTTTAAATTTTTTTTCCCCATACAATCATATTCAATCAAGAATTAAGATGGCATTCTTTGTTTTCATCTCAAATTGTCAAAAGAGTTGTTTAAGCCAATAATTTAAATGTCGTATTTCATGCTTCTCTACATTTTTCGAGCATTATTCCTCAAATACTCCTTTTAACTATATAACTCTACAACCCAAATAAATTTCAATTTAGGACTTTTGCACAAAATTCCTGGGCTACAACCATATCATCTTTCGAAACTGCCAGCTTCTAAAACAAAAAAAAAAAAAATAATAAATTGGGTGGCGCAACAGCTCGTGGAGAACCAGGGCCTAGTGACTTACAACTCACAACCATTCTTCTGTGTGCGTGTTTGTTGGCAGGAATGGAGGGGACCTACAGTTTTTTGCCGAGTCCGAACGGCTAAATGAGAAGCACTTTTTCATGACAAGTATACTCTTGGAGGATTTGTCAGTTCCTCGCAAGAGGCAGTACCTCGAATAAAACATTTCTGTTTTTAGGTGGCACGGCTGGGAATCGAACCCACACCTTCGGCATGACAATCCTACGCACTAACCATCAAGCCACGAGGTACTACAGCTTCTAAAACAGCAACATTAAAATACAAAAATACAAAATTACATAAATTTAAGACGATTGTTTAATTTTAAAACATAATGATGCAAACATTAGTTTTATATTACATTTCTGGAGATATCTTTTCCCTGGGCTTATCATAATATCATGTCTGGTTAGGCCACTCAATCCTCTGAAAATAAAAATGAAAACAAAAACGAAAATAAAATAAAAATAAAAATAAAGACACGCTTAAAAAATTTAAGTATTGTAAAGGGTGTTTTTGTTAGACGTGTGGTTTTCAAGGAGAAATAAAACGTTTTTTAAATGTTTTAAAAATGATTTCGGGCACGTGGCCGCCACGACTAGCTCGAATAAATTCCAACCGACAGGTCCAATTTTCGACCACCTTTTTGCAGCAATTGGGCTCGTATGTCAGCAAAAACACAATAATGATTGTTTCGTTGGCTGTATGGCATGTAACGCCGCCGTTTTGTCGGAACAAAAGGTCGTCAACACCAACATCCTCCAATTCAGGCACGAAAAAGTCCTTAATCATGGCTCTATAGCGTTCCCCATTGACTGTAACATTTTGGCCAGCTTCATCATTTTTCATCGCATCGCGCGAACCCAACCATTATTTTGGTAATTAATTAGCACGATTTGCAAACGTTGTTCAGGAGTAAGTCTTTTCATTATGAAATGGCAAACCAAACTGAGCATAAATCAAGTAACAACTGTCAAAAAGAACAACTCCGAAAAAAAGTATTTCCAGATTGAAAACCACACGTCTAAAAAAAACACCCTTTCTTTAGTAAATCTTGGACCAGATTAGCATATATATTTATATAAAAATATCTCAGTAATTACCTACAAATGTGTGTCTTACGACTTGCTACTTAAACAAAAGTCCTTTTAAAGTGAAAACTTCAGTCAAGTCATTTACATACATTTTCTTATAAAAAGTGTGGCAAAAGCCTGAACATGAATTTCAAATTACACGAAGAAAGTGTCACAAGAACACGAACACAAATGATAAAAAATAAATGTCAACATCAGGGGGTGACTTTTAACTCTCTATATTATGCTATGCAATACTTGAATGTTGAATACTAAAAAGGTTACTTTTGAGTATATGAATCAAAAATACATAAGCTCTTTATATGCAACATGTGTATCATCTACATCTACAGGCTATTATTGTCAGCTCAAATGGGGAATTCTCTCAGATTTATTTCTCAAACTTTTATTTACATTTTTCTGCCTATACTCATTATATTTGTATGTGCCGCATACAAAAGTTGGCACTTCTTATATACAAACAGGGATTATTTTCTATTCATCTTATAAATTGGTCTCATATACAGCATCCCCAAGTTTCCTTTCACCTTCTTCATGGCGCGTATTCCAAACGAAAGTTATCTTCAATATTTTTATTAAATCTAAAGGAGACTGAAAGCTATTTGAATCGCAATGAAATAAACATCTGCAGAAAGTTTTACGAGTGAATCAAGTTTTTCCTTGTGCCCTATACAATTCCATACTAAATTACCCTATTAAATGGGACAAGAACACAAAGAGATACAAAATACCTCCTCTATTTGATAGTAGGTAATCAATTTAAAAACTGTTTCATCGAAAACTTTGATAGACTATATACTTTATTGCCAATTATCCCAAATATTTTATTTGCTACTAATTTCACACTTCGATTCACAATATATAACCTTATACCTCCTATAATATATGGAGCTATTTGAGTCCTCGTTATAGATTGGCACCACCATCAACTTGTTGCTAAAATGTTTTCAATCTATAGGTTAAACGTGTAGTGGTTCATTTTGCCAGAGTATTGATGTCAGAGTTAAATTTATGCAAATTTGTTAACTACCCTACGCAGTCGATTGACTTTAATTTAATTTTAAAATAATTAAAATTAAACAGTGAAGTTCTTATGCTATTCAATGGAGCGTTTATCAGCACAAGTGTATATAAAATCATTGTTTTGTTTAAGTTTATTTTTCTTGTGCTTTTGCACCTGCTCAGGAAATATGGTGCGGAGTTAATTTCATGAGGCCTGAAGAGCTTTTATTCATAAAAAAATGTTTTAAGTTGAGTATAAGAAAAGAAAAAGAGTTATTTAATTTTTTTATAAAAATTTAAATAATAAAAATCCATTATTTTAAGAATCCTAAAATTTTCCAAAGAGACAAATTGTTTTCGAGAAACACATAAGCTTTATTTAAAGAAATAAAACTCTGCTTATGAAAATCCTTACAAAATGTTTCTTTAATAATACCACGCACCTTAACAAAAAGGTCATCAAGCACTTTTAAAATGTTTAATTATTCCTTGGTGTAAGAAACAACATCATATCTTTCTATTTTGAATAAATTCTAAATTAAATTAAAGGAGATGACCCATTTTTGGGCCCAGGGCGTACACTAATGAAACTCGTACCAAATGAAAGCTTAAGTTTAGCCCAATCTATCTGCCAAATATTTTTGAATTCGGCTCCGGAAAGTTTTAGATAATTGAGCTTGAAGTTGACCTTTGCAAATTAAAAAAATCTGGATTTTTTGCAAACAATTACTTATAAATCCTAAAGTATGGCACGTAAGTTTAATATTTTGATATCAAATGAAAGATCATAAAAATATCTTTCAAATTATGTTAAAAAAATTTTTCTACACCTGATATTCTTTGAATAAACGAGCCGAAAACTTTTTTAAAAAATATTTTTTGAGTTACTTTCGAAAGTCAATATCTCGAAAAAATCAGTGATGACCTATATTATTTTTTACACCACTGTAATGCCTGATTGATAAGCTTTAATTTGATATATAATTAAGTTATCATATACTGGGTAAATGCTGTCCATTTAACACTTTTCTTTTAAAAAGTAAAATTCAAATAAAAAAATATGTTAAAAAACAAAAGTAATGTTAGTGAAAACGTTCGTCCATCCATAGTTATTTGCGATGGAACATATATGTATATATCTTCAAAAAAGTTCAAACTATGGTTTTCAGAAAAAAACATATAGCTTGCATAAGTACCAGAATCTTGTTAAGCCCTTTATGATCACGTGCTGTGATGGATATATCCTGGACGTTACAGGGCCTTATGCCGCAACCGATTCTGATGCCAACATAATGAAAAATCTTTTTAGGGACGAATATGGGACAATAAGGCAATTTTTTCGACAAAATTATGTGTATATTTTGGACAGAGGGTTAAGAGATGCAATTCCGTGTCTAGAATCTCAAGGATATAAGGCTTACATGCCTGAATCTGTGGATGAAGGCAACTTTCAATTGACAACGGTGCAAGCTAATAGATCCAGATGTGTTACTATGGTAAGATTGGTCGTTGAAGTTGCGAATGGACGGTTTAAGAGGGATTTTAAGCTCTTTCGACAAGATTTTTTTAATCTAGCTGCTAGTCATTTGATGGATGACTTCAAAATTGCAGCTGCACTTCTTAATAAGTTTCATCCACTAATAGAAGACGCTGCCGATGCAAGCATTCTATTAGAATTGGCCTTAAGTCGATTAAACACTCCTAATTATTTAGGTGATTTTGTGAAAGAAAACAATCAGAACCAGAGCCTCATTTAGCCGCATCGATGGAAATATCTCGCATCTGAGTAACTTCCTGATACTCACCTTTCAAGATTTACGCAGGATATCAATAGTAAACGGAACCTATACCATCGAAATCTGCGAAGACCGGATGCAAATTTCTTCTTCAAAGTCTTATTGACAACAATAACAAAAAGTGTATCTTACTTACATCCTGGTGAATGGCGATACAAACGAAGCAAATAGTTCGAGCGCAATAAAAGCTTACTGTTGCAACTGTCTCATTGGAATGAGGACTGTCGGTTGTTGCGCTCAAGTAATGAGCATTTTATGGTATTTGGGCTATGCACGACACCAGGAAACAATGAGCATGCCACCAGCCCTGTTTTTTGATGGTATTTTGATTGACACTTTGAACGAAGACTATTTTTTTTTTTTTCAATTTATGAACATTAATATATTTTAAATATCATATTATTTGGTAAAAAGAAGATACATATTTAAACTGAAACATTACTTTTGTTTTTTAACATATTTTTTTATTTGAATTTTACTTTTTAAAAGAAAAGTGTTAAATGGACGGCATTTACCCAGGTAATGATAACTTAATTACATATCAAATTAAAGCTTATCAATTAGGCATTACAGTGGTTTTAAAAAAAATACAGGTCATCACTGATTTTTTCGAAAGCCACGAAAGTAACTCAAAAAATATTTTTTTAAAAAGTTTTTGCTTCAAATTTTAAAGTACGAATTTATCACATTTTCAAATGTATACGAAAAATTATTTTTATATAAAACTAGCTGACCCGGGCTCACCTTGCTTCATTATTATTATTAATCGCAAACAGAAAAGTTTAACTTTCAAATTTGCATCCTCCACCTGAACCCCTGCCTTCATTGCTTTCGGGAAACATTGCAAAATGGATGCACTTTCTGTGAAATATTTGAAAATACAATTTCAAATTTACCACCGCATAGGATGGTTTCTACCTTTTTTACATACATTTTAAAAATCTACTTCATGGGTGATAAACTTGCTCGTGCTGATCAACGATGTGGGGCAATTCAATAACACAATAATTGTATGTATGTAGTTGTTTAAACACATCCATCTTACGGCGCGGCGCAGCGCGGCGCGTGGCGCGTTGCAGTATCCAATCATTTTTTGCTCCAGAAAGTGCTTCGATTCGGCTGAGTTGCCGAAAAAAGCAGCGACAACAGGAGTTCAGGTGACGGATGCCAATTTGAAAGCTTATAGCTTATGCATTTGCGTAGCATATTCGGGATGTTTCGCTCCTGAATTTAGGTGGACTAGCTTCGTTGTTTGTTTGTCGCTCTGGCGCTTGTTTTAGAAGCTCGTATGTATAGATCTTTTATGACCTAATTTTATTTTATATATTATATATACAATACATATTACTAGCTGTTACCCGGCCTCTCGCTAGGCCCCCACAATCACATAGTAACTATTATAGATATGAGTCATATTAAAAGTTGATCAACTTTCTAAACAAAATCTTGACTTATGAGAGACTCCAAGTAACAATATATTTCGCATAACCCTTTAGTATTGTTTCCTAAATTGTAAGTAAGCCTTGGTTTTTTTTTTCTTTTTTTGGAATTCCAACTAAATCCGTGGATTTTTCTTCTCTGTGGGTTTGATTCCAATTGAAAATGGAAAGGAAACCCGTCAAGCTATGTGCAATGTGCATACAAAATTACACAAAATACAAAATTACTTTAGGTACCTTTATGTACTTGTAGGCTTTTTGCAGTAACGCAATAACATCAGTCATTGGTTACTGAGCATACCCTAAGCGTAGTATCGGAGTTGCGTAAGTGAGACAGACAGTAGCGTAGCGTAGGGGGGTCGGAGGGGGCGGTACACCCGCGTGGCACTTTATGAGGGGTGGCAAACTTTGCCGCATTACATACGGAGCAAAGAAATTAATTGTTAAGTTTTGCCGCCCTCAGCAAATGTATTCATGCGAATTACTGATTTTACAATCCAGGTAAGAGTCTACCTGAGCAGAAAGGTTACGCATTGAATTTCAGTGACCGAATTCATGGCTCCATGAATTGAAATACCAATTCGCATAATTATTAAATTTTGGCACCCCTAAAAAATTTTGTCCGGGGAGGGCGGTACTGAAACCAAAAGTTTTGTCGTCAACGCAATAACCTTTCAATAAAAACGAAATACCCATTCCCACTAAAATGTTTAAAAAAAAAAATGTTGGTAATATTGAAGAAAGTAGTTTCTTTTGATGATTTTTCTGAAATTTTGGAAATAGAAAATTATTACTTAGGGTTATAGCGACCAGTAAACTTTTTTATTTGGATAATTTTATATGTTATCATACCATTCCAAATATATTAAAATACACAACTAGAACGCACGTACGTACGGTTTAAAAAAAAAACATGCAATTTATGAGAGAAAAATGTGTATTTTTATTCGATTGAAGTGACAAAAAAAATGCCATCTGAATTCATGATGAATTTTTGGAGAATAAAAAAATTATATAAATTAAATAGATTAGATTTTTTTATGGGAAAATATTTTTTCAAAATAGCTTTTTATGGCCTTTAGTCCTATAAATTGGCGTTTCGTTCGGCTTACTCACTTGAACTCATCAGTGACATAGTAAAGGCTTTGTCATACGCAATTTATATTAAGTTCAGTTCAACTTACATGAATTTTTCAACGAAAATCCACTGTAAACTATATCCAACAAGATTAGAATTCCTAATCATTAAGCTGGAAGTTTTTTTGCCCTGGGCCAGGCATAGTTTCTATATATAAGAAGGTTTTATAATACAAATTCGATAATTATTAATTGGATTTTCGTTGAAAAATTCATGTAAGTTGAACTGAACTTAATATAAATTGCGTATGACAAAGCCCTCACTATGTCACTGATGAGTTCAAGTGAGTAAGCCGAACGAAACGCCAATTTATAGGACTAAAGGCCATAAAAAGCTATTTTGAATCAACAATTCAACAAGTCCAATCCTTAGTGCTAAGTCTTCTACTTGGTTGATTTATTTCAGTAGTATATAGAATTTGTATTATAAAACCTTCTTATATAGAAAATATTTTTTGCAAATTTAGATTCGTAATATTATTCATAGATATTTTAAAAATTTGAAATTTACTTTGAAAATCCAAAAAATACTTTTTTAAAACTTCGGTTCTAAGGACTTTTCTTTCTGACTTTTTAGGAGTTTCTGTATGCAAAAATAAAATGATTAAAATCAGTCACAGTTTTCAAAAAACCAAAAGTAAATTTTTGAGAAAAATAAGATTTGTTAAAATTGCTTTAAAAAATTGTATGGCAGGTGGCAGGCTGCCAAGTCGCAGGTACCGTTACTTTTGATTAAAAAAAGTGAGAAAATATATGAGGGGAATGACCAAAAACCACTAAACACCAAGTGTAAAGAAAGTCCTTCCTGCTGCTAAGGCTGTAGCCGAAGGAACAAACAGACAAAAAGAATTATTGCGAGACCCACTTTTTCGTCTTCCCTATCAATCAAAATCTCGAGTTCGACGGTGAGAATTTGAGATATTTTTTTCATAAACAAAATTTGGACCAAAACCTTTGAAAAAAAGCATTCATTAGTTTACTGATACAAAATTTATACGGAAAATGAGGCAGTTTTACAAAAAAAAAGTATCATGTTAAGCTTTTTAGTAGAGAATCGTAAAATCTTCAACACCTTCTATTACACGTTGACGCAGGACTGAGTTTGAAAGAATTGGAAATAAATAAATAATAAATTAAGCTCTGCCGAAATTTTTTTTAGAATTTGTTTCTTTATATAGTTCAAAGTTTCAAATCTAAGGTATTATACTACGCAGGTTGTCAGTCGGAAATAAAAAATGGCTGTGAACGTGAGGAAAAAAACACACGTAAAAACAACAACAAATTAAAACTGAAATTGTCAGAAATAAAAATGGCTGGGAACGTGATGACTTAAATACACGTAAAAACAACAACAGTTATTGACATTTGACACAAGCTTTGATATATGCGCCGAACTTTATAAGACGGTGTTAACATTGGACTGACTCCTCCGACTTTTTTTGACGTCTCTGTACTTTATTTCACTCCCACTTGATGGTGAGAAAGAGATGGGAAGGACAGGCTTTCCCATCTCTGTACTTTTTCTTTGGCAAACAAATACTACACAATTCAGTTTTATTGCATTTGAAAATATTTTAAATAAATGAAATTAAAGTTTTGGAACGAAAAACAAATTAATTAATCCCTCAACGAGCTCGGATTTGTGTTTTCTTTAAACGACTTCTCAACTTCAAAGTGAGTCTGTTGGTGTTCACATTAGTTTGTGTCTGAACAAAAGAAGTTGGATGAATGTCAAAATTAGTCGGAGGAGTCAGTCCAATGTGAACACCGTCTAAGTATCGAGTATTGAAATAATCGATCATATTGTTTTCTAAATATTTGATCCAAAAAATATTTCTTCAAAAATTTTGGGACACAAAATTATTTATATTTTTTGGAAGCTTCAAAAATTAAGCCTAGGTTCACACGGCAATGCACCGCACGCTCTTTCGCAGTTAAATCCAAACAGAAAACGTACATATATACTTCGCGTCGTATGTATGGATCTATGTAGAATGCATACGCCACCTCTCATTCGTACGGATTTATACTGCAAAAAAAAGTGCGGTGCATTGCCGTGCGTAATAGAACAAAGTTTGCACTGCACTCAATGAAAACATTCATTTAGAAATGTATCTGATATTGACAGTCAGCCAAAGTGACATTCTGATATTTTATATTCAATTTTGATTTCAACTATGTATAATAGTTATGCTGCTGGTTGTGCCTTAATTCTCTTTACCTACAGCCAACAGTTAAAAACTAAAAAAAATCTTAAGAAATGGCAACTTTTATGAATCATTTGTGTTTTGTTGTTGAATTGAATTTTGTTTTTTGGGTGATGTCTGATAGATCGGCTGTCCTTGTGTTGAATTCGAAGAGATAAATGGTAGGTAAATGCACACAAAAACATCATTTTACCATCCTGTTTTTGACAGATAAAGTTGCCATATATTTTCTATAATGTTAACAATTTTAGTATTAATCGGCATTTATAAATAAATAAATTAGGTGGCGCAACAGCTCGTGGAGAACCAGGGCCTAGTGACTTACAACTCACAACCATTCCTGTGTGCGTGTTTGTTTGTAGGAATGGAGGGGACCTACAGTTTTTTGCCGAGTCCGAACGGCTAAATGAGAAGCACTTTTTCATGACAAGTATACTCTTGGAGGATTTGTCAGTTCCTCGCAAGAGGCAGTACCTCGAATAATCGGCATTTACATGACCCCGATATTTCCAGTACGATTTTTCCAAAAATCGGGTGAAATGTTTAGATGAGACGATCTGAAACGCATCTTTCCAGTCAGATTTCTGTCCCTGTCCTCTTCATACTTTATTGCTGTCCCTTTCAGAGGTAGATGGCATATTAAGACCAGTGTGCCTATGGCATGTTTTTTTCTACTTCCAATCGAATACTTTTGGTTTTACAAAAAAAAATTATTATTCAACAAAATTAATACCTTAATTTTTCAATTCTATCTTTGAAATGCAGTCATTCTTATTCCTCCAAATACCCACCTTTTTAATGCGTTGCATATGAGCTTTGAATAGAAAACTGAAGGGTTACGTACGAATGACCGACAAAAAAAATGTCGACTGGTTAAAATGTCGACTTTTATCGACTTTTTTGAAAGTTAAAATACCGATTTTGTTTTTACCGACTTATTAAAATGTCGACAGTTTGAAATGTCGATTTGACAAAAAGTCGACTGACCTGATAGAAGTCGAGAAAAATATCGACTTGTCGGAATTTTTCCCATACAGAAAAGTCGATATAAAATATAAATCGACATTTTAACCAGTCGACATTTTGACTTGTCGATATTTTGTCTGTCGGTCATTTGAAATTAACCCAAAGAACAACGCTCTGCCTTAAATGTTTACATGGAATAACTATAAACTCAAGAATCATAAATTCTTGCCTGATTTTTTAACAGGAACTTAACAGTTTTTTGATGCTGTGGAAAATTCAAGACTATGTTTAAGATACAAGTTCTTATTTGATTCTTATAATAATTTACTTATTTAGGTAGTTATGAATTTTATATTACCTACCTTTTGTTTAGCTTCAAGAAAGTTCAATAGAACGCATTTTTGTTGCCTACCTACATTATACCTAATATTTCGAACTTTTAACTGCCTCATTTTCTGGATGTTTTATTATTGTATTACAATTAAAACACGTTACAGACCCTGAATAATAGGCAATTAAGACGTCAAAATATATAGGCAACACAAATTAAATTACAAAAAATGCGATTTATTGCACTATGACAATGCGATATTAGATAATAATGATCAGATCATAGTTTAGGGAATGATGTTTACAAGCGCGCGCTTGTAAACATCATTCCCTAAATAGGCCAGGAAAAATGGGTTCCGAGGTTGAAAAAATTAATTCATAAAATATTAAAATTGGAATCGACGCAGAATTACAACCTCTATAACATATCCAAAGTCCCCCAAAATCCCCGCATTGGCTTTTTGTGTAGATGCATTTGAAGAGGTGCAGACGTGAAGAACTTGGAGGTCTATCAAACTAAAATATTTCTTTTTGTACAACCTAACCATATGATACATAATTTAATGGTAGTTTTTAACGCTGAATCTAATGAAACCAAATTCAAAATGATACAACCACCCAAAAAAAAGTTATAGGCCTTTTTAAGTAATGATGACTTTTTTTCAGGTACAACAGGTAAAATATTATCGAAAACCCTTTGAAAATAACGGTATGTTAATGAAACTTGGAATAAATGTTTCTTTTGTTATACGAATTAAGAATCAAGACAGTCCCCAAAAATATCCATGGTGAAAGGGTGTTTTTTTTAAGGGGTATGGGCATGTGTAGAATGTTTACCACAACACCCACGGAAAAACTCTTAAACCCATGAAACTCGCCAAAAATATTGAACTTGTCATTGCAACCAAGAATCCAAATAGTCCATACAAATATCTTTTGTCTAATAGTGTTTTTATGGCGATTACATTTTGACCTGTTCTACGCGAAAATACGATTTCAAAAATTGATGTTTGCTTGAAAAGGACCATAACTTTGTTAAGGGTGCTTGTATCATTTTGGTTTTGCTTTTATTAGATTCAGCGTTAAAAAATACCCTTAAATCATATACCATACTAAGTGTATATACCTCAATTACACCAAATAGGAATTTTGGCTCAAATCTTTCAACTTCTTCCCAGATTTTCCCTCTCTTTAATAAAAAATCCCCCAGCACAAATATATATATGTGGACTATATTGATTGCTGGTTGCCATGACAAATTTAATATTTTTGGCGAGTTTCATGAGTGTAAGAGTTTTTTCGTGGGTGTTATGGCAAACTTTCTTCACTTGCCCATCCCCCTTAAAAAAACACCCTGTCACCATGGATATTTTTGGGGACTGTCTTGATTCTTAGTTCGTATGACAAATGGAACATTCACTCCAAATTTCATTAACATACCGTTATTTTCAAAGGGTTTTCGATAATATTTTACCTGTTGTACCTGAAAAAAAGTCATCATTACGTGAAAAGGACTATAACTTTTTTTTGGGTGGTTGTATCATATTGAATTTGGTTTCATTAGATTCAGCGTTAAAAACTACCTTTAAAGCATGTATCGTATGGTTAGGTTGTACCAAAACAAATATTTTAGTTTGATAGACCTCCAAGTTCTCCCCATCTGCACCTCTTCAAATGCATCTACACAAAAAGCCAATGCGGGGATTTTGGGGGACTTTGGATATGTTATAGAGGTTGCAATTCTGCGTCGATTTCAATTTTAATATTTCATGAATTAATTTGTTCAAGGTTCCCCATACGATTTGTGCTATTTTTCCTGGTCTAAAACTATGATCTGATCAAAATGTCGACTTTCAAAATGTCGACTTTTAAAATGTCGACTGTTAAAATCTCGATTCATAAAATCTCGATCACTGTCGACATTTTGAGAATCGACATTTTGAAAAATCGACATTTTAAAAAGTCGGTCAAATTTGTGTCTATATTTTGATCTGTCGGTCTTTTAACCAGTCGAGATTTTTTCTGTCGAGATTTAAAAAGTCGATCTTATGGAGTCGATATTTAAAAAGTCGACATATCGTACCCAATCCAAAACTGAAAATTGCACCGAATGGTCGTGAATACTGACATTTTTCTTTCTTGAAAAATGAGTAATTTGTTTGGTTGTTGAATGGCGTGAATTATCATAAAAAATAAACCAGTAAATGGGTGCTGAAAATAGTTAAATTTGGGCGAATTTTTATAATCTCTGCTTTGTGAAATGCGTCCTGATGTTGTGGACTTAATTAACGTTTGGCAGTTCTCAGAAAATAGTAGGTTGGTCGCGTAGAAAATATTAAAAGCAAAATTATACAATTTAAAAAAATTGAAGGCCATGTTTTGTAGATAGCATCGTTTATTCACTTTGTCGAAAAATCAAAACTAGAATTAAGACTCTCCCAAACCAACGCGAAATCATAGCGAATCATTTGCAACGATACATAATTATGAAAGATACGGAATGCTAAACAACAACAAAAAACTGTTTTTGCGAATGATTCGCTATAATTTGACGTTGGTTTGGGAGAGCCTTCAAACAAACTTATTCGCAGTCGCAAATCGTAGGTAATATTTTCATTATGTGCATATGCAATTTTACGATCAATTCCAAATAAACTTGGAGGAGTAATTGCTTTAGTAATATCTATTGCTATTTTAATAATTATACCATTTTATAATTTAAGTAAATTTCGAGGAATTGAATTTTACCCAATTAACCAAATTTTATTTTGAATAATAGTATCGATTATTATTTTATTAACATGAATTGGAGCTCGTCCAGTAGAAGACCCTTATATTTTAATTGGTTAATTATTAACTGTTCTATATTTTATATATTATTTAATTTATCCATTAATTTCTAAATGATGAGATAATTTATTAAACTAATAATTAGTTAATGAACTTGAATAAGCATATGTTTTGAAAACATAATATAGAAACTCTAAATTTCTATTAACTTTACTAAAATTAATTCATTAAAGATAATTTATTAAATAGATTTTTAATCCAATAAAAAATAATAAATAATTTAAAGAAAAAGGTAAAAATCTTTTTCAAGCTAAATATATTAATTTATCATAACGAAATCGAAGTAAAGTACCACGAACTCAAATAAATACAAAAGAAATAAATATTAATTTTAAATAGAAAATTAAATTGAATACATCTCCCCCTAAAAAAATTAAACAAAATAATATACTTACTTATAAATAAAATTCTTGCATATTCAGATAAAAAAAATTAAAGCAAATCTTCCTCTTCTATATTCAACATTAAATCCTGACACTAATTCTGATTCTCCTTCAGCAAAATCAAATGGAGTACGATTAGTTTCTGCTAAAGAAATAATTAACCAAATAAATACTAAAGGATATAAAATAAAGAAAAATCATAAATAAACTTGATAATGATAAAAATTAATTATAACTATTATAATTATTAATTAAAAATACAAAAGACAACAGAATTAAAGCTAATCTAACTTCATAAGAAATAGTATGAGCTACAGATCGAAACCCCTCTAATAATGCATAATTAGAATTAGAAGATCACCCAGCAATTATAACTGTATAAACACCTAATCTAGTACAACGTATAAAAATAATAAACCTAAACTAAAAGAATATATTTATTTGTTCTTTTGTAAATAATTTAATTGCATCACAAAAAGGTTGATGAATACCTATTAATTCTACCTTTTTTTGGTCCTTTACGAATTTGAATATAACGAACTCTTACTAAAACACAAATAATTAATATCAAACTTATATTTAAAAATAAAATAATTTCTATATAAAACAAGTACTATTTGTAATATAAATTACATTTATAAATTCTAAATTTATTACACTAATTTGCCAAAATAGTTTTAAATATTTATTTAAATTCTATATTTTAAAATAAATTATTTAAATATTTAATCCTTTCGTACTAAAATATTTTAATTAATTAAAGATAGAAACCAACCTGGCTTATACCGGTTTGAACTCAGATCATATAAGATTTTAAAAGTCGAACAGACTTAAAATTTAAACTGCTGCACCTAAATTTATATCTTAATCCAACATCGAGGTCGCAATCTTTTTTATCAATATGAACTCTCCAAAAAATTACGCTGTTATCCCTAAAGTAAGTTAATTTTATAATCATTAAAAATGGATCATTTATTCATAAATTAATGTTTTAAATTTTAAAAGTTAATTAAATTTTAACAACCCAATAAATATATTTTTTTATTATAATTAAATTAATCTTTAAAATTAAAAATAATAATATATAAAGATTTATAGGGTCTTCTCGTCTTTTAATAATATTTTAGCTTTTTGACTAAAAAATAAAATTTTATTTTTAATTTTAAATGAAACAGTTAATATTTCGTCCAACCATTCATTCCAGCCTTCAATTAAAAGACTAATGATTATGCTACCTTTGCACAGTTAAAATACTGCGGCCATTAACAAAATCATTGGGCAGGTCAGACTTTAAATTAATTTCTAAAAGACATGTTTTTGTTAAATAGGCGAATATTATTTTTGCCGAATTCTTTAAATAAACTTATCATATAAAAATATATTTTTATATAAATAATATACTAATTATATCATTATTACTTATTTTTTTAATAAAAATTTAAAATATAATAAATAATTTAATTACAAAATTAACTTATAACAAAACATATAATATTTTAATTTTTATTTACTATTTATAAAAATGTATTTATAGCTTATCCCATAAAATATAAAATCTAAAAAATTATTTAATTAAAATAATTAAATAAATAAATTTTAAAATTAAATCAAATTTATTTCTTAAAAAACTAGATATATTTAAAAACGAATAACATTTCATTTCTAATAAATTATTTAAAATATTTTGTTACATTAAATTTTATAATTTATTAAATCTTTTAAAATCGAGAAAAATATAAATAAATATTTTTTATTTAATAGACACTGATACACAAGATACAATAAATAAAATTTTCTTTTAAAATAAAAATTTTTCATTATATTTCAATATTATTTTACTATACTAATAAACTATTATTAAATTTATTTATTCTATATAATATACTAAAACTAAAATTTTTATAATTATTTTTAATAATTTATAATATTTTAAATAAAAACTAAATAAATAATTATTATTCAATTTATATTGATTTGCACAAAATTCTTTTCAACGTTGCTCGCTGCTCAACACTGAGTACACAAGAGTTTGGAAAAAGAATGAAAGAGAACGCAAAAATATAGGAAAAATGAATAAAACATCGTCTGTGGAAAAATCGGGTGGCTTAAATTGTTAACACTAAAATTTTTACATCGTATAACATAAGCTGTGTTTCTTGCCGAGTTTCAAACAGTTTCAGACCGCCATATTTAGTGCGAACCCGTTTCACAAGTGAAAAATTGTACGGGTCCGTACCAAATCTGGCGTTCTTTGGGACTAACTATAAGGAACTAGCAACAGGGGTGTAATGACATCATAAAGTCGTTCCAAAACTCAATGTTGATGTGTCTGAATGTTACATTTTGTAACAATTTCCAACTCATCTTCTCGACATGAATTGAAAATGTTAATCTTTCAAAAACAGCTGAAACTGCAATATTTTCATTTTGTGATTAACTTTTTTTATTCCTCTGTTGCAGGCTATGTTTCGCTTGTATACGAAAATAGATTAAATACAAGAGATAGAGAGATGTACTTTTCCTGAGCATATTAGGTCCAGGGAAGCATTTAGATTACATTGTTTTAAAATATTGACAATAATTCATTTGTTTGTTTACAATGAAAATGTATTACAAAACTAATACTTTATCAGTCATGCAAAATTATAAACCCATTTCAAGCGATGTCTTACTTTAGACACTTGTCCAACTCCTAACCTTATTTACAAATTTTTTTTCATCGATTGGCTTACTTGGACAATTTTTTAAATAAATCTAGACACGTTTAATGAACAAAGGTAAGGAAAAAATGTCTAGTTTTCTAATTGATTAGTTTTTAATTGAATACAAATCTAATTCCAATCCAAAATGAATGAATACATGAACACAGGAATGCTGCTCAGTACATAAGGTCATATTTATAGAACTGTTGAAATGCGTTTATAAATATGGAGAAAATCTATTAAAAACGAGTGTCTATCTCTAATAAATACGCGAATTTCTATTTTCAATTTCAGCCATATTATAGCAATGAACTATAAGAGCAAGTAAATTTGACACTGTCATGCACTTTATTTTTTTCCTTATTCATTTTTTTTTCCAGCTGCCAAAAACAAACTCTAATCCCAGATCAAGTTGAATAAAATTGTCAATCAAATCTTTTGTGGCCTATAATATATTCACTTTATAACAAAAAACCCATATAAGATTAACTTCTCTCTCTCTCTCTTGTCAATACGGTCCTGAGATTCCTTAAAATGAAGTTAAGTTTAAGCATCCTATAGAAAATATTTTCATCTCCCGTATCTGAAAGGAATTCACAAAAAGCTCCTCCTTGCCATAGCTTTTATTTAGCTCACTCTGGTTTAACAATTCAGTTCGTTAGGAGCTTTCTTCAAATCCGGTACTCTTTTCGGTATTTCGGTTCGTCCTTCGGGCGCGGTTTACTTCTTTTTCCAGTTAAAAAAAACAAATAAACTATATGTGAATTTTAAATTTATTCATATTTGCAACTTGAATATGTTGGGTCATAAATCAACCAAATGTCAGACATACGTGCGTGAAACAAACTTAATTCCGATATTATCAACCCCTTCGCGGTATGGAGGAATTTCGCTACGCAAACACCTTTTACTTCGAATCCCTCTATCTCCCGTAAATTGAATGGATACACGCAATGCAGCATTCCTCTGCAGATAAAATCCCGTGTTTCGTTTTTGTATGCTCCTTGCCTCCCTGCGTCCTGTAAAAATAAGCAGACAAACTGTTTTTGTTGTTTTTGTGTGGCGTTTAGTGTTCTCACGCAGAATATACAATGTGGGTGTTGTTCCAAGTAGTGGTCGCATATAGTTTTTAATTGTTATTTATTTTTTTTTTTGAGCTGATGAAAATCCCTTTTTTCAAATAAGCAAATAAAGTTACAACATAACACGGATACAGCGGTGATTCTTTGCTGTTTTGTGGTTTTCAAGTCGTTAATTACCCCCTAACGCGCACAGGTGTGTGTCTAGTTTTTGTTCGTATATCCATCGTAGGTTCGAGTAGGGTGGCACGCGTGTATACATTTATGTGGTTTATTTTAACCACAGGAAATAAAAAATAGAATAAAAATAAGGACTAAGGATATTTTGAAATGACGTGATTTCGAGCGGAAACTAGATTCTTAACTTTGTCATGTGTGGGCGGATGCGGACAGTATAGGTTGTACAAAAAGTGTGAGCTAAATTTCGAATATATAAATGACTCACTAAAGGACACTTCAAGGCAGGACTTTGTGGTCTTCTATAGAGTTCGTCTTTTGTTTGCCTTGTGAAGCGCTTAAAGTACACATTTCGGATTGTGTTATTTTTTTTTTTTAATTGCTTTCCTTGCTTTTGTTTGAATAGCTTGATTCCAGTTTGCTTTTCATCTTATTTTGTGTGCTACATTTCCATACTTTTGTGTAGCCTACACCTACACATGAATGGTGGTGCTGTGTGATGAATGTGATGATGATGAAACTTAAATAGGACAAAACGTGAATAGAAAAAAAAAAAACAAGATTGTGTGACTGAAAAGAAATTAAGGTAAATTGGCATTCAGCGAGAGAAGTACCTACGTGTTTTACCACCAACATGCAATATTTTGATACGTCTTCGCAACTTCAACTTCAACATCCGTTAACCCAACCTGACAACAGTGCGAATTAATCAAAAGCTTATAGTTAGCTATAACGATATTTAAAGACGTTCGCGCCCGAAGAACTAATTTATAAGCTTGACGTGCCTTCCTATATAAAGACAAATACAAATACGAAAAAAGAAATTACGTACGTAGGAATATACATACCTTTACCTTAATCCAAAGCAATTCTATGATGATGATGATGTTCGGCTCAGGTTAACACAATAACGAATCTTCCAGCTAGAGTGTGAAATTGAAAGCACACAACGAAGGACAATTAATTTAAAAAGGTCCTTCACAGTAAAATTAATATATAGAAGACTCAATTTCTTCCATTTTTTTTTTTGGAAACAATTAAAAGTAAACGTATCAACATAAAACAATTAAAATGAACGCTGCACAGAGTGGAGGACATGCTGGCTCTTCCATAGGGAAAAAAGGCTCCCAAATGGAGGTAAATTATGTTTAAGTTTAAATTTTCAGTTAATGGAATTTTGTTAGAGTCCTGACGAATGTTATAGAGAAGCGGAATTTTAATAAGATTCTTGAAGAATGGTATAAATTGAAATGTAAATTATTTGCTATAATTTTACGAATGCATAAAAGGATATTGAATATTTTAATGTTGAGCATTATTTGATTTTATAAATGCGTGGGAGCTAATGATGTAAATTTTAAGATTGCCCTTAACATTCTTGTTTAGATAAATTAATTTGAATTTTGGACTCGATTGAGGCATCATGAATTGATAAATTTTTCTTTTTAAAAACTTTTTAATGAGTTCAATATTTAGAATTAGGGAGTGGGTCGAAATTCTGGTTTTCAAAACTCAATTTAGTCAAATTTCTGCTGTTTTTGATATTCTTTATACTCAAAATTCTATTAGTACAGTAATGATAATAATTGTAATTTATTAGTAATTAATTACAGCTCAATTACATTGTAAGTAATTACATCGTAATTTAATTATTCCCTAATTATTTATTTACTATAGTAGAGAAGTCCAACTACAGTTACAAACTACCTGTAGTTTAATTACAAGTAAGAAAGTACGAAAGTAATTATATTGCAATTGAAAAATGTAATTAAATACTAATGGGAATGTAATTAAAACTTCGTAAGTCGTTACTTTATTATTTTTTTTAATTTATTTTTAACCAAAACAAAAGCTTTCAGTGTTTTAAAATGGAAAATGCACTTAATGCAATCAGTTTAGTTTAATACCACTGAAAGCTTTTGTTTTGATTTAAAATAAAATAAAAAAAATTAGTAACGTAATTAATTACAAAGTTTTAATTACATTACATCAATTACATACTATTTAATTATATTTTTAAAGTAAACTATATTTATTTTCCTATAATTATGAGGATTGTAATACAATTACAAGTATTGTGTTATTGTAATTGAAATTTGTAATAACGGTTACTCAGTAATTGAAGAGTAATTCAATTAAATTTCAATTACACTGTAATGTAACTGTAATGTCATTGGATTTTCGTTAACCCAACTCTGAGTACAACTAACATTTTGTAATTCAAAATGTTGTTAGTATACAATTTTGTAAATATACAATAATGTTAAAGTGCTTTATGTGAAAAGTTCTCTTTTGAATATTTTGCTTTAGCTAGTTAATAGAAACCATTGCAATTTGCTTACTCACCTGTTTCCGGTGCCTGCCAGTTCCTGGAAACGCTGGAAAAATGAAATTTCTTATTTTTTCTATTTTTGGTCTCATCAAATGAATTCTGTCAAAAAAGAGATTGAAAAGAAAATTATATTTTACGGGAAAATTCACGTCGCCCTTTTGAACGTTCTCATCGAAAGAGGTATGGAAATTTTTGAAATGAGATTATTTCCTCTTATATGGAATTTCAATCAATTCTAGCTAGTTGAATATTTTTACATGGAAAAATAAACTGATAGGTTCTTGCATTTAAAGACTTTTTGGTAAGTTGTCACCGAGTTCGAATATACAGGTACCTACATAGATATGTGGCAGACGTTTTGAGTGATGCTTTTTACCTATAACCACTTACAATGCATCTTAATCGCAAAATCATGGCTCCCTGATAACGAATGTCTATATGTATCAGCCATACAGCGTCAGATTTAACTTTTGTTCGGCCCTAAACTCTTAGTGTTAGAGGTGTCCTTGTTTATATTTTTTTATGTTCTGAGGTCATTATAAAAAACGAAAATGCTCTAGCTAATTCAATTCAACAAAAACACAATTTTGATAAGGCTTCTCCCAGAACCTTTGATAAGATATGAGACTTTTATCCCATAGACAATTTTGTCCCGTTTTCCTTAAAATTGTATTGAACTAAAACAGACGCTTTCAGCCATATTATTCACTCAATTAATCCGGTTTTAAATTTGAAAGTCGATTAAAAGTGAGTTAAGTCTCAAAAGTTTCACCGAAGAACACAATATTCACTCGTTAAACCCGGTAATAAACCCTATTTATTAAACCTTGTCGCGTTTAATCCGATACAATTTTAAGAGCCCTCCAGGGAGCTGTTAAAGTAGTTCAACCCCACAGTACACATATTAAAGGTAATATCATTAGAGTTTTGATTTTTGTTTCTTCTGCGCATATATCAAAATTTGTGTCAAATGTCAGTATTTATTGTTATTTTTACGTGTATTTAAGTCATCACACTCCCAGCCATTTTTATTCCTGACAATTTCAATTTTAATTTGTTGTTGTGCTTACGTGTGTTTTCTTCCTCACACTCACAGCCATTTTTTATTTTCGACTGACAACCTGCGCAGTATAATACCTTAGATTTGTGTACTGTGGTTCAACCCGGGTCTAAAGTAAATCTTCAGTACATTCACTCATTTTAGCTAAGCAAAATCACATTTGAAGTTTTTACAAATAATTTCAGTTTTGATTTCAAATACAAAAATACAAACGGCAATAGCTAGAGTACCTAACTTGATTTTTTTATCTGATTTTGAGCAATCAAATTTGAAACAACAACAAGAAACGAAGAAAAAGAAAATACATGATGGTAAATGTCAAATTATTGACACTTCGTGTGTTTTAAATCGGTGAATAGTCAAGTTTAAGCAATTTTACACCCGGTTTTAATGTATTTTAAATCCACCGAGTTTAATGCGCGTTTTGAGTGAATATTATGAACAAAAGTTAAAATTGATAAGTTTTAAATAAGAGGATTAATAAAACAGGTTAAAAATTCACTTAAACCTTATTTTCACCTGTTGTGAATAATATGGCTCTTAATATTTAGAAATGTAGAAAGTTTAAAGTTCTCCAATATTTACTATTTTACTGGGTGGCACAATTCTATCTGTCTGTTTGTATCTGGGTCTACAGCCTAAGCCAATGATGCGATTTCCTTCAAATTTTGAACATAAGGTTTTTTTGTACACTGAGAAAACTGAACTATGAGCTATTTAAACAGAAGCATGTTTAACTATATGTTTAAATTAGTACAAATAGAATTCAATTTAAATCTACCTCTTATCTATTCAGATTCAAAAATACTATTATTTTGGGTAAAATCTATTTAAATCAAAGTAAATCATGTTTAATTATTACATTGAAGCTACACGTAACTTTTTTACATGCATTTAAGCCTACTTGAGTTTGATTTTTAAAAGACCTGTTAAATTATTTTACTCACTTAAAAATGTTTAACATACAATTAACATGCACGAGTTGATTCAAATATAAATTCACTTTAAATATTAAGAAGAGTAAGGGATTGAACAGAAATGTTTAATTTAAACTCGAATCAATTTGAAATGAACTTAAAGGAATACAAAACATAACTGTAACTGTCTTATGATTCTTACAGGCACTTGGCGTAAAGATAATTGCAAAAGAATCCATCGAGACTACCGGTCATGAAAGATATTCAAATAGTTCCAAAATAAGTGCCACCACCGTAGTATAGTCGGTCCAAAGGTAAAACTCACTAAAACACTAAAATTCAATAAAACTCAGTTCAAACAGTGTATAATTTTGCAAAGTTTTTATAGACATTGAAAGCTATGCCCAGGAACCTAATTTAAAATTTGCGAAAAGTGGCTTTTTAGCATCAATCTAATTTCTTTAAAAAATATAATTTGTTAGTAAGTGAGTTTTAACTTTGAACCGACACGATATGTATGTGTGTAGCATGTATTATAGCTAAGGGAAACGCTCCCATCATAACAAATAGCATAAATTCGTATTAAATTCAAAGGATCTAGCATCTATTTGGAAAAACCAACATTGAAATCATTTGTTTTAAACAGAAAACATAATTGACTCAAACACGGATATATTCAAAAAAATTAATATGATTCTATTTGAAACAACATCAAATAAAGTTAATTAGAACAAACAAAAATATCCTTATGTTAAATAGAAAGCATAGTTAATTTGAATAAAATCATGTTCAAATCGTTTCAACGATGAGTTAATACGTTTCTATTTAAATTAAATAGAAATCGCTTCCATGCCAAATCATATGTGTTTGAGTTTAATTTAAATACGAATATGTTTAATATTTTTCTCAGTGTAACTTTCTATAGAGGAAATTGAATTTTTTTTAAGCTCTAAAAATAACGGTACTTGCCATACAACCGTTAAAGAAAAGATAATTTATCTCAAAAATGGCTCCAACTTTTTTGATAAAAAAAAAAAATTGTGTATTATTGTAAATATGGCGCACTTTCTGGTAGGAAATCAAATTACCAAAAACATTTATTAACTGTACCTGCCATATAACGTTTTTTTGATTTTCGGTTTTCTCATTTAACCGCTCATCCGATTTCAATAAAATTTTTTGCACTACAGTTGCCTTAGAACATAAATAAAACTGCATACCAAAATTTTGAAAAAAATTAATTTTGGATTTTTAAAAATATATTCAAAATTTTTGTTTTTGAAAATTCAATATTTTTTTATTTTTTTTTTATTAAAAAATCTTTATTTCAAAAATAAAAACTTAAGAGTACATAGAGTATAATAATATACATAGTTTATATAACATAATTTTTGAAAGAGTAAACTACAATCTATTGCCGTGAGACAAGAGGCGAATGTACATTTCTCTTTAAGAAAACAAATAATTTAAAGAAACTATTGATGGGCAAAACAAACTGGATTACATACAAACAAATTTCTTTTTTTTTCAAATATTTCGTATGATATAATTTTACAAAAAGTTAACAACAAATTAAAACAAACTGAGTAATACAAACAAAAATTTAAAACAATACTTTTTCCTCTTTTTATAATATGTAGTTTATGTTTTAGGAATTGACAAATTTTCTATTTCCAAATGATTGCAAGAAAAAAAATAATTTTTTAACATTTACTAAAAAACTGATTACCCTCTCTCACCCCCAAGAGTCAAGAGTTCCTGGAAGCGAGTTGAATAAAGGAGGAGCTGTGACATAATAAAATCTTGAAAAGTGTGTTTTGTAAAATGTTGGTATTGTTACGAAATTTCTGGTGTTGCCTCGTAAATTAAAATTGTCATTTATTCTAGAATTATAAAAACCGGAATTTTCAAAAAATATTTTTAGGACTTTGTAATAGTAAAGATGCCTTAAAGTGAGAATTTTGAGATCCTTTGAGCAATTCAAAACTTGGTGTTATGCGATTTGCTTTACACATTATTCTAATAGCATGCTTTTGTTTAATCAAAAGAGGTTCAATTTTATTAAAATACGTGCCACCCCAACATGAGATTCCATATTGAAGTTTAGATTTCAGCAATCCGTTATAGACGAGCTTTATGATTGGAAGATTTCAATAGACATAGAGGCCATGCAACCTTATTCATGTAATGCTTCAGGTAAAATGTCTGGTCCATCCAATTAAGATTTTGGTCTAATAAATATAATGCCAATATATTTTAAATTATCTACGCATTCAATTTTAAAACAGCTTAGAACACAAGATACATTTTCATTAAAAGATACACCAGGCACATCTCCCAAACAAAACCTCAAGCAGCTTGGCGAGTGATAAAGCAAAGGCAATTCCTCACAATTCTCGATTTTATAAACCATAAACTTTGTTTTATTACTTATTAATTAAGTTACATCCTACATATGTTGATTAAACCATCGCCAAAGTAAGTCTATCATAATTTACATCAGAAAATAGGTTAACTTTTGTTGGCATATGAAAAACGGTTGATGAATTATTTTAAAATTTCAGTTTTCTCAGAAAAATGTTAGAAACATTTTATATAAAAAAAAAATCATTTTTAAGAAGACGGCTCCAACGATTTAAAATTTTTGTTTGCTTATATTCATATTTTTTCAAGTAATCAAATGGCATATATGTACTTGTTTTTGAACTCTTAGTTATTTATCAGGATGTTCATACAGTTAAAAAAACGATTTTAAAGCTTTTTTATACTTTTTCTATAATTGCTTGAATATTTTTTAAAGTTCTTAATTTCTCCACAACTTGAACATAAGAGCAAGTACGTGTGATCCAGTCGTGCATTTTATTTTTTTTACTAACTCAAACCAACGTGAGACAAGATAAACCTTGAACACCATTTTCAAGAACAAATATTTTCCATTTTTCTGATAATATTTTTTTTTATTGAAGTGTTTTCAAAAATGTTTGTAAGAAAAATATTTAGAAAATCTTTTTTCCTACTAAATTCATTCTAGGCTAATAGAGGGCCGAGAAAATTGCATTAACGCCATTATGAAAAGTGGCAAATCCATACGTTTTTCAGTCCCTTAAACTTAAATTTAACTTAAGGGATTTTCCATTGCAAAATTCATAATTCAATTTTAAAAAATTATTCATGGCAAATGCTAATACGATTTTAAACAATTTTGTTTAATTTTTTTGCCAATGTATTTGTTTTTTTCTTGTCCGTTTATAATGGCCACTTTCTCAGTGCGGGATCGATATACATAGTTTCGGGGTTAACTCCAGAAACGTGTTTTTAGTCTATTGAAATATGTTAACTCCGAGTTGACTCACCTAATTTGATGAGTTAACTCAGTCAGCTAGCTCAGTGGTGCCATCTTGATTTTGATAGTGAAAGTTATTGGGCCAGCGCACACGAGATGATTTATTTCAGGTGGAAAATCGGTTTCATACCATACTGCAAGCGCACACGGGATGAATTATTCTGGTAGAAAAAATGTATACATGTACCTATTTTTACTGTGTTAGTATATTTTACAGACCTCAAAATGAGAGACTTGTGTGTGTATTCGTTTTCTACCTCGTTCTTCCACTCAAATCATGGTAGAGTTTTTATTCCGTTTCGTTCCGCACACTTCGCTTCCCTCTCCTAAAAACTTAGTGTTCTCGTGTGCGCTGGCCCATTGACAGTACAATTTCCACTATCTCTATTTTGATTGTGAAAAGCGTAGAAGGTTGATATCCATATAGTGTCACACATCAATTTCAATCAATTTTTGACAACTGAAAGATATAGTTAATCCTCAAATGCAAAACTGTTCCTGAGTTAACTCAGAGTTAATTTATTTAACTCAAAACTAACCTGTACTGAAAAACTGGCACTAAAAAAATTGCATCCCTTATATCGGTCTGCCGATTAATTTCAAACAGCTTCCTTTTTAATTAAAAATGATTGCCTTTTTAATTTGAGTACAATATTCACAACCGAAGTATATTACCAAACCAAAAAAAAAAAAATATGTCTCAAACTGACAATCAAAAATAATTAAATTTATTTTACCAATGGAAACCACCATTAGCCTCAGTATCAGTATATCCTATCTAACGAAATACAATTTGAATTTTGTTTATGAATATAAATACATGCGTATGTTGTTTATGTCTATGTACGTGTATTTTTTTGGTGGAAAAGTACTTTTATTTAGCTTCAAGTAGTGTTTTGCTTGATGAAGTGTTTTAAATGATGAAAAGTAAGGAAGATTGAGACTTGACACAACATACATATTATGTATGTACTTGTACATACATTATAATAAATGTATTTATGCATACAAAATTTTAAAACCCCTTGAGGCTTTTTCTTTAATACTTTTAATGTACAAAATTTGAAAACATTTTGCAGGAAAAATTTTAGTTTGCTTTCATGGATTTATTTATGAGCGAATAAAATTTCATCTAAAACAATCCATTCTGAAATATCGAACTTTCAAACAAATAATTAAATTTTTCTAATTCGACAAATGTGTTTTTTAATCAAAATCTAAAAATAGTGTAAACTGCTAATGGGAGGTACCATTTATAACCATTTTTCGAAAAAAAAAGTTTTTATTTTAACTAAGAACATATTTACAAAAAAGAAATTTATTCAAATATTTTTTTTTTGTTTTTGAAAAATAAGTGCTGAATTTTAAAAGAAAAATGTATTTTATTTTATTTTAGTTCTAAGAAAAAAATATGTCGGGAGAATCATTAAAAAACGTTATGTTCAGAGTTTAACGAAAATCAATCCAGCCGTTCAAGCTATAACCAGTAGCGGATCTAGGATTTGACTGTAGGGGGGGGGGGGGGGAGAAGCTTGGGGCTCCTATTTAATTACTTCATTAAAAAAAGACTTAATCGCAATCTCTCTCAATCCTAATATTTTTTTCAGAATGAAGGCCAGTTGGGAGACTCAAACAAATTTTTCATAATGCAAAAATATACCTTATCTATCTAAATGCACTTTAATCTAATTATGTGAAGGAAGAACAACACACTGTACGAAAAAGTTGTGAGTCTATTTTCGAAGGAAGATCAAATATCATTCTTTTAGTTCTGAATACTATTGTAGGATTTGTACATTAAAGCGTATGTAGTACACAAATCGCTCTGAATTTTAGATCTCACATTTGAGGCCATGAGCGCAATAATAATTATTTTCAGTAGAGAAAAAATAAGAAACAGGTAATTTTCAAACACTTGTTGTTTTAAAATAAAGAAACATAGGCTTGATTTTATTTTTTTGCAATATGATACAAAAATAAAAGGTTTTTGATTTTGTATCCATGATCCTTCAAAATACTGTTATAACTGATTTTAAATTCAGATAGGCCACTATTGCACAGAGGAAAAAATATAAAAATTAAAATCCTGTAAAGATAGGCCAATCATTTGTAAATAAAACTGAGTCTATGAGTTTTTTCTTCTTTTTAAAATACGTTGAAATTTAACATTTTTATTCACTTTCAGATGTGTTAGAATCCATAAAAGCTTTTGTTGTATTTGTAAATTGTTATTGCTGTGATCGGTCGGTGTAAGAACTATGATGTATTAGCGGGTATTAGGATATAAAGTATCATAGTTAGAGCTTGCTGGTAGAGTAGAAGGAGAGCCCACAGCAGATTTTCATATAGGAGTTGACAGCTTGAGTAAAACCTATTCATGAAATCAAGGTCTTGGCAGTCCACAACCGGGACTTTAGTGATTAAACAGTGCATTGAAATCAAAATATTAATGCATCTCTCCCTACATAATGATCACAGATCACGGAATCTGAGACCATTTGAGTCTATAGTAAGCCCTGCCAGATCGTTTAAAAAATTCAAGGTTCAAAGCGAAAAACGGGTTCTTAAAACGGTCCGGCAAGGCGAACTATACACGCAAATGATCTCGGCTGCCGAGATCAGAGGAGCATTTCCCAAGAAGGGGTGAAAAGCAACTTTGGTTAGTAAAATTATTACTCTCGAAGTAGTATTCATAGTTTGTTTTTGATGCAGTGTTTAATCACTAAATCCCCGGTTATGGACCGCAAGACTTTGATTTCTTGACTAAGTTTTCCTCAAGCTGTCAACTCAAATATTTCTTTCCTTGATACCATTCACACCCAAAATCTGCTGTGGGCTCTCAGTCTAGGCTTATACTTATTTTTTTCGAAAAACAAACATTTTGAAAAAAAAAAAAAATTAAAAAAATGTTTAAACAATATGAAGGGTCGGTCTATTGAAGCTCATGAACCTTGAGACAGTTAACCTTCAGTCCTCCTCTAGAGATCATTCTATTCGAAATTTCCAATTTCAAAGTGGAAAAGAAGTGCTTTTTGGTAATTTCTATGGCATTGAGTGGTTTTTTTTTTCGCTGAGCGTATGAAACTCTAACTTTATGGCTTATCGAGGGTGATTATCAGGGTACTGACTTATGCTTAGTTCATTGCATTGATGTCACTTGGGAGCAAATAGTTAAGTAATAGGCCTAACTTAAAGTTTTAAACAATAAAATCAAATATGCGAGCGTAATAGCGGCCTTTAAGAAAGATAAGCCACTCTTGCACTTAAGCTTTTAACTTTTTTGTTTTTGGCCTAAGTTTACAAGTTCTGTAACTATGGCAGGAAGACGATAATTTGAAAAATTTGAATGCATAGCTGTTGTTTAATGCATACAAATTCAGTGTTTGTAATAAACTCAATTTCGATAAAATTGCAGTTAGGCCACTATTGCGCTCACGGCCTGATTTCTACTTTTTGATTCCCAGCCGTGCCACCTAAAAACAGAAATATTGAATCCGAGTCCTCTTGCGATTAACTGACAAATCCTTCTAGAGTATACTTACTTGTCATGAATAAGTGCTTTTCATCTAGTCGTTCGGACTCGGAAAAAAATTGCAGGTCCCCTCCATTCCTGGCAACGATATGCACATAGGAATGGTTGAGAGTTGTAAGTCACTAGGCCCTGGTTCTCCATGAGTGGTTGTGCCACCCAATTTATTTATTTTCATTGCTACCCAATTACCAGCTAAGATCCTAGCTATATTTTGAGACATTAGATTTTTATGCAGAAAATACAACATAAAACAGCTCTTCTCTGAATAAAAATTTGATTCAACCATTTCAAAGATTATTTTGTTCAATATTCCAAGTATTTACATATATGTAGATCTAATCAAATAAAATGGCTTTGGCTTTGAAAAATCGTTTGTCCTCAAATATTTCTCGTTTTCGATTTTTATTTTATCAAAGTAAAGCACACATAAAATTCAAGAATACAAGGACCTGTCGAAATTTACCTCGAGAATAATGTTTCCAAAAATTGTTTCACTTTGTTAATTTTTGGCAGATAAGTGATAAGCAGTAAGAAACGAAAGTTACATTTTTTGCTGGAGTTGCCTACTACTACTAATGGTTAAATTTTAACTTAGCTTAGTTTTGGAGACAATATTAGAAAATATTAGTGCAATCTGCGTACTCTGCTAGGCTTAAGAGCTGAAGTGCGAAAAGATTTCTCTATTCAGCTTTTCACTTGTAATATAGATGCCGTAATGAAGTTAATTGTCAAAAATTGAAAAAAAGGAAAGAAGAAAATTTTATGAATCACAATAAATATTAAATAGTACTTTAATTCCCTAAAAAAAAAGACACTTGCAAATTTTTTGTATTTATAAGTAGCTGTTCCAAAGATATTGGTAAAAACGTGCTTTTTTTCAAAATGGTGGCAGATGCAACAATTTTAAGCCACACCATTTAGTGTTAACAAATCTAAAAATTCTCTGAATTCATCTAAGCCCGAGGATATTAACAGACGAGTCTGGAAAAAAGCAAAAGGTGACATTGGTCAAATTCAATAGAATCCTTAATGAAGAATTCTATCGATAGTAAAATATAGATTCAGCTCAAAACAAAGGAATGTTTTAATGAAATAATTTAATCCGAAAAAAGAATTTTCAAGATAAAAGTAAAATAGTTCACTCAAGGCAGATATACCTATTAGAATAGCGGATCGTCAATTTCTAAATTAAGTTCCTCAATTGCGTTCAACATATTAACTAGCCAAACCAACATCGTTTGTTTCGCCTAGCACTCTAAGGACTTGAACAAAAACACAGCATTTATGCTCATTTACACCAGCTCCAACCTTGTTTTTTCGTCTACCTTGCTATTTCGTCTTACTTTGCTTTTTCATGCAATTCCCATGGGCTTGAAAAAAATACAGTTTTCATGATTATTGTGAAGCCAACTCTTTGTTTGTTCAGTTTTCTTGAAAAATGGGAAAACATCATATAAAAATTGTTTAGCCCCAACCAGTGCCGTAGCCAGGATTTTGTTTTGGGGGGGCTTGCTTCCAAATTTTACGAGAAATTCCTTAAACAAAAAACCATATTTATTCCAATTTATTGATTTTTATTAGTTTTTAAATAGAACACAATTAAATATTTTTTCAGTACACAATTTCTTAAAGCAGAAGACGTCTTGATTTTTTTTCACATTACATCAATCACCTTATCTGGATCCACATTAATATGCGAATGAACAGATATCATAGCAAGAGAGCTTAATTTTGCATTCCTCATAACGCTTCGGGATACTATTTTAATCCTTTTCATAGTTGAAAAGGTTCTTTCAACACCAGCTGTGGTCACTGGAAGCGTGGCCAAAACCGTAAGCAAGAAGTTTATACCTCTAAAGTAAAGCTATACCTATATCAAGCAATTTCAAAACTTCGGTAGAAAGATCACTCGCCAATATTTTTCCGCACCAAAGAATGTACTCAGCTTTCACAGCTGACAAAGAAATTGTATTATCAGAATCATATGTTAGTTTTTCCACTTCGTTCACTCGCTCAACTGCGGTAAAACCTGGGAGAAGAGCTTGAAACGATGCGATGGTAGAACGTCTTCGTTGTCCATGAATCTGTCCGTAAGATTTTGTATTAACGAATTTTTGTAATGAATCAGCTTAGACATTCTTAAATAGGCTTCAGTAGAAGAGGTTTCTGGATTGGAACACAGTGTTTGTTTCAATGAAGTTCTTGGAGCTCTTAATTGAACTTCAAATAAGTCTTCGGCAACTTGGGATATGCGGATTGAAAAGTCTCTCTGAAATAATTTTCGGCATTTTCTCTTAAGAGAATTCAAAACTTCTTTTGTGCGGTCGATTGCAGAAATAGTTCTTTAGGAAAACTGATAAGGGCAGCGTTAAACAGAATAGTTTTTCGCACACAATGAGGCTTACTAGGAAATCACTTCTTTGGATTGCTGCAAAGTGTTGATGCTTTCGAAGACATATCGCCCACGTTATGCTCGTTATTTCTTCAAGACTTATTGAGATGCATTTGAAAAGCTCTATAAAGGAAATAAAACTGTCATGCCTTTCAATGACTCTTGTTTCGGCTCTCTGGTGCGTGTTTTTTAATGACAGTTTAGAAAGTTATATTTGCATTTTAATGGTTGTGGAAGAAATTAGCTATTTCACTTACTACACCAAGGCAATTCGAATTGCAGGACTTGACATGTCATTAGACAGAGCCAGGTTTAAGCAATGGCTTGCACAGTGTACATACCTAGCGTTTGGATACTGTTGCACGGAAAGAATTCTTGGATCAGATCACGAAAAATAAGCTGCAAATTACGAAAAATGAATCCCGATTTATACCTTGGTTCGGGATTTCGTAATTTACGACTATTTGTTTGCAACTAGCAAAACTGAGCAAAATGAAGATATTGATACTCAAAAATCGTAAATCAACACTCTTTAACTATCAACTCTTCTATCATCCCAAACCAACGCGAAATCATAGCGAATCATTCGCAAAGGCGTTTTTTTGTTGTTGCTTAGCATTTTATATCTTTCAAATTTTGTATTATTGTGAATGATTTCGCGTCGTCGGCGAATGTTTCGCGTTGGTTTGGGGGAGCCTTAAAACATATGTATGTTTTCTTAACGCGCATAATATCACTATTTTTATTTATTTTTGGTTTGTTTTGCTCTGAAATCTTATAGAATTTGTGGTTATTTTTAATTTTCAATTTTTTGGCAATAACTGAAGTCGTTTACTGATCCCAATTCCAAATCAAATGATATGTAGGAATACATTACATAATATGTAGAATATTCTCCTCATTTTAATAGCTTTTAGAATTAAATAAAATACCTAAATAGTCTCCAAAATTCAATACAAAATTGTAAACATATCTAAATAGTCTCTTGCTTTTTAACAAAGAATTTTCAAGTAGTTGAAAACTTTAGCTAAATTCAAATAAACTATTCCTACCTGGATAGTCTCCTTATTTTAATAGATTTGAATTTAATATATTAGAAAGGTTTAATTTTTTGTTTAGATTTTCGGGTGGGGCTTCAGCCCCTCAAGCCCCCCCTCTGGCTACGTGCCTTTCCCCAACCTCGTTTTTTCGTCCAATATTTTAAGGGACCTGGGAAAAAAACACATCCAACAGTTTAGCCCCAGTCTCATTTTTGTATACAATTCTTTGAAGGATTGGAAAACCCATCTTATGCGTCAATTATTAAGCCCCAACTTCGATTTTTCATCCGATTCTTTTAGATTCAAATTGCTCAGTCATGGCAAATAATCAGCCCCAACTTTTTATGTTTCGTAAAATATTCCTAAGGCTTAAAAACACGCATCTAGAATGAAAATTTGTCCGTCCCATTCTCTTCTAACTTTACGCATAGGTACAAAGATTATACTTATCTAGAGCTAATGATTTGGACTTTGGAGGATCATTCTTTATTTCATCAAGTGTTTTAAAAAGAATTAGGTTTTAAAACGAAAACATTCGGGATTGAATCCCGAATTTCAATACTTTTTTAGTACTATTTCAGTACTTTCAAAAAAAATCAAAATGTTTTGTATGGCTTTTGACTTCTGCTCAATTTGACATCATGACATTGTCTATAAGAGAAATTTTAAAATAAATAATCCCTTATAGGTTTTTCGATTGGGAGCAGAATGACAGTTTTTGTTCTGAAAAGAAGAAAAAATGCTTCTGGATTTGATTTCAGAATCGAAACTGAAGTGTTCACACGTATCTAATCAGTGTTCCGGATTGCCAACCGAAAAGGACATTATAAATCTTGAGATAATATATTTATTGAATTCTTCTTTGATGATTAAAAAAACAATATTTTCCAATAGTAACTTTTATTTAGTTTAAGTTTAATTCAAAAGAATCTATGGGCCCTATTACGAGTGTCGTTTGTTTTCGATAAACGACTTTTGTCGAAAGTCGATAAATAAAAAAAATTAATGTTGGTGTTGAAAATCATAATTATTATTGTGAAATTTTTTGTTTTGACTTGCTTACGAAAAATTTGGTTCAAAAGATTAAAATTTTCAACATCAAAATTAATTTTTTCGATAATCGACTTTCGACAAAAGTCGTTTATCGAAGGCGAACGACACTGGCAATAAGGGCCTATGTCAACTGTTAACAAATGATGAGAAGATACCTAATGTTCTTGTTCCGTTTCCGTGTAGTATCTTTCTAAAAAACACACCGCCTTTACTTGGATAGGTTGATTTTGAGATTTTGAGATTGTGACATAAATTGTTCTCAGCATCTGCTTGGGTTGCTAAACACTCTTATTATGATTGTCAATAATTATCAATTTGATAATTGATAAACATTAAAATATGGTATTTCAAAGGCCAATTGTTAAAAAAACTGACCAACTATTTATTTAAAATAAATAATTATCTTACAAAACATTACTAAATGTATAATTTAAAGGCTAGAATCGCGAATGGCTTAGTACTTTTTTTGGTATTAAAAATCGCATGCGGAATTTTGGCATTCGGGATTTTGGCATTCGGGATTCTGGCATTCGAGATTTTAGCCATTCGGGAATCTGTCCATTCGGGATTTTGTCCATTTGGGATTTTGTTTTTCGGGATTTTGGCATTTGGGATTTTTGCCAATTCGGGATTTTGGCTTTCGGGATTTCGTACCCAACCCGTCAAAAATAAAAATTTATATCGCGATAAATAAAAAGAACTTCACTGGATATTGGCAACTTTATCACGCTGTATTTCAAATACAAATTATTTATCACACATAAATCACCAATATAGAAAAGTGTAGAAAATTTTGTGTGCTACAAAAAACTATTTAAGTGTGCTACAAAAAAGTATTTAAGTATTTTTTCCTTCATATGAAAAAGAGGCAAAAAAAACTTCAAAAATCCATTTATTAATTCAAAATTTGAATAGTGTTCTGGCAAAAAGTTTTAATCGGAAATATAATTTATGTCAAAAATGTTTTTAAACTAAAGTTGTAAAATATATTTAAACCTCCAATAATTAGTTCAAACTTTGTGGACGCACTCGTTACATTTTGTATAAGAAATAAGAACTTAATTTGACTGGACTATAATGTGACTATCAAAAAAGCTGGGTGCCTTTAAAGGTGGGAAAGAACTCATGAGGACATATGTACTTTAGAAGCCATTTTCTTAAGAACGCACACAAGTGGTTTCTCATCTCATTGTATTTACTCAACATTGTGTAGATGGTACTGATTATAGTTTAATCTTCTCGTGCGTATACTTCCCTGTTTCCTCCCTCAACTACAATGGTTCATGGCCTTGACATACTGAACTGACATAGGGCTTTATTATAAAAATATGATCTCATGAGTCATGACTCTATTGTTAAATGCAAAAAACCATTATTTCAAATAGAAACATTTTCACGGAATTTCTATCGAAAACTATACTCGATTACGATTTCCATATTTACTTGTTTGTGCTTTAAGTGACAATAGTAACAATATTTATATCTAAGTATGTATATTTCATGGCCTTAATAGATTGATGTACAATACAAACATACTTTGTTCATGGTTTATTAAAAGGCTGAAGGCTTATTAAAAATAATGGTATAAAACTCACGCAAATCGTAATGGAACAGAATTGTGCCCAAGGGAAGTTCAATTTGGGTAAACAAATTTAAAATTTGCGTGAATTTTGTTTAGTAATCCCTTGGGCGAGCATTTTTTCCAGCTTCACGCTTTGCACAATTTTAAGGAATTATTTAAATATGTATATACGAATTAATAATATTTTTATTATTATTCAACTCAAGTTGAAACAAAAATTGGAGTTTATGATTGTAATTGTTGTGTAAGCACTAGACAACCATGGTGATTTTTCAAATTAAAAACCATTTCAGGTCACATTTTCGATTAGTCTTGATGCTGCTGCTTGTGTGTCATCTGTGTAGGGGTTATGTGATTTTATAGGAAAAGGACAAATGGCCTTATCTCAGTTTGTGAAAGCTGCAAGGGCCATATTTCCAAATGAAATCTTTGCGGGTGCATCAACTCGTAGAGAACCAGGAATTTTGTGACTTACATGTTATATCTCTCAACCATTCTGGTGTGGATGTTGTTAGTCAGAAGGAATAATGGACAGGAATTTGGGATATACAATTTTCTATAGGGCTCAAACGGCGTTTTTTTATGACAAGATATACTTTTGGAGGATTTGGCAATTCTTCGTGAGAGGCTGTTTTATGAATTTTTTTTACTTTGGATTTAGGTAGAAGAGGCTGGTCAATTCGATCACCAAACCTTCGAGGTGACAGTCCTACGCACTAGCCATTATGTCCAGAGGTACTACAAAATATAGCCTTAAAGTCCAGTCATTTAAGCATTTTGCTTTGGAAAAATATGGCGGAGAGCTGAATTTTGGTATATAGCTTCCTCATGGCATTCTAAGGAAACTGTAAGAAGCCCCATCAATATGAGCGCGGCTAACAATTTTACGGGGGTCAAAGGCCCCCACAAATGGCTTGTAAGGGGTTTCTCCTGAACGGTAATTCTTACAGCAAAAATGTCATAATTTATGTTGTAATTTAGAAAATATCCTACAAAAAATACTAAGTACTTTTTTTTTTATAAAAGTAACCGTTTTTAAGATAATTCAATTGGTACAGTTACCAGTTACGATTTTTATCTTTCAGTATAAAATGAACTCCTTTACACCACCTTTAAGGTTGAGTACCAGGTGAGTATTTCTTGCGTGGAATCCCCCAGGAGAATTAGAAAACAGTTCAAAAAAATCTATATAAGGATTTATTTAAAGGGGCCAGGAGGGAAAATTATCTAAGAAATTGACTTAAAAGAGACAAAAAATTATTAAAAGACAACGGTAACACTTTCAATGCCATGCTATACCTTTTTGTAGAGCCAAAAGTCTCTTCTTTTATATTTATTTTAAATAAAATTCTTTGATTGTATAGTTTTTGAAAAATTAGTTTTCAAACTCAAAATTTTTGTTTTTTAAATTCAATGCTCTGATTAGTTTATAATCAAAAAAAAAATCATTGAATTTTGAAAGCAAAGGACGACTTCCTTAGATAAAATTTTGAAAAAAATACGTTAATATTTTCTTTTTTAATTTTTGCTTGAAAATTTTGAGTTTGAAAAATATTTTTTTCAAAAACTGTTGACTCAAACTATTTTATTTGAAATAAAAATAAAAGAAGAGAGTTTTGGCTCTACAAAAAGGTATAGCATGGCAATGTAAGTGTTACCCACAGTACACATATTAGAGGTAATATCATTAGAGTTAGAGTTTTGATTTTTCTTTCTTCTGCGCATATATCAACATTTGTGCCAAATGTCAGTATTTGTTGTTGTTTTTACGTGTATTTAAGTCATCACCCTCCCAGCCATTTTTATATCTGACAATTTCAATTTTAATTTGTTGTTGGTTTTACGTGTATTTTCTTCCTCACGCTCACAGCCATTTTTTATTTTCGACTGACAACCTGCGCAGTATAATAACTTAGATTTGTGTACTGTGAGCGTTACCGTTGTTTTTTAATATTTTTTTTTCTCTTTTAAGTCAATTGCTTAGATAACTGCCCCTCAGGGCCTAACGGGGAAGAGCAAAACCCTCCAATACGATTTTTTTCTTTTCTCAACCCAACCAACACGCTTTAGCTTTTTGTCACATTTTCTACGAGTCACCCTGTATAAACGAAATAGCATGTTTCGTGACCTTCGACCCTGAATGATTAATGTGGTGGAGCCCGAATCGATGGGAAACTTTCCCAAAACCTTTAAATAAATCCCTGTGTAGATTTTTGTTAGCTGTTTTCTAATTTTTCTGGGAGACACCACGCAAGAAAAACTCAACTGGTACTCAATCTCAAAGGGGGTTAAAAGGGATCTGGACCTTTGGCACCTCATAAGGGAAATTTGATAAAAAAGATGACATCTAATTGGTCAGTAATTGGTCAGAAAAGGTCAAGTGGTCCCAGAAATTGGTCAGCTCTAGATAACTTGTAATAAAGGCTTAAACTTTCTCAAGGTCGCTCAAGGTCACGTGCGATTTTTGGCACCTCATTTATGGGAAATTTGCAAAAAATGTATACCATCCGAAAGATTTATAGATCGTGATAAAAGGTCAACTATTTTCAGTAATTGGTCAGCCATAGATTTTTTTCTATGAATTTTTGTAGTTTGTTTCAAGGTCACAAAAAAAACTTTTGGCACCTCATTTGGGTCATTTAAACAAAGAAGTATGCAATTCGAAAGGCCTCTTCACGGTTGTAAAAGGTCAGCTATTTTGAGTTATTGGTCAGTCATAGATTTTTGTATGAATATTTAATGAATTTAAAAAAAAATCAAGGTCAAAACGATTTTTGGCACCTCATTTTAGGAAAATTTGCAATAAATGTGTACCATCTGAAAGATCTCTAGATCTTTATAAAAGGTCAGCTAGTTTCAGTTATTGGTCAGCTATAGATTCATTTTTACGATTTTTTAAAGTATTTTTTTCAAGGTCACGAATCGTTCACGACCTTGAAAAAAATACTTTAAAAAAAAATCGTATAAAAGAATCTAGGTATTGCTGACCAGCTACTGAAACTAGCTAAAATTTTATAAAGATCTTAGGGCCTTTCAGGTGGTATTAAAATTTTGTAAATTTCCCATAAATGAGGTGCCTTAAATCGCACGTGACCTTGAGAAAGTTTAAGCCTTTATTACAAGTTATATAGGGCTGACCAATTTCTGGGACCACTTGACCTTTTCTGACCAATTACTGACCAATTAGATGGCATTTTTTTTATCAAATTTCCCTCATATGAGTTGCCAAAGGTCCAGAGCCGTGTAAAAGAGTACATTTTATACAGAAACATAAAATCTGTAAACTCTACCGATTGAATAATCTCGAACACCGTTACTTTGATGAAAAAAAAGTACTTAGCATTTTTTATTAAGCTACAACCTAGCTTATGACATTATGATATTCCTTAAAAACCGTTTGAGGGGGAGGCATTTGACCCCCCGTAAAATTGTTAGCGGTGCTAACATATCGATGGGAACTTTTTACGATTTCCTTAGAATGCCATGGAGATGCTATGTACAAAAATCCAACTTTCCGACATTTATTCCGCTGATTTTAAGGCTTATATGACTCGACTATTAGTCATAGCAACAAGAAACATTTCAAGACAAACATGCTGCATGCCAAAATGTTTAATTTTTATAATTTATATTCTAAGTTTTTTTGGACAATTTTCATGGTTCATTAATCATCACTTTAAATATTTAAATAGACGTCAATATACCAATAAACCAGTCGCACTTTACTTTGCATTTTCATTACTTTGACTTTATAGACTTGAATCATAAAATCAAATACATACATACCTATAGATACTTGAAACTGAGTAGGGAATTTTATTTAATGTCAAATGAAACACTTTGATATAAACCAAATAATATTTTATCTCTCTCAAAATCACTTTGTTGAATTAAAACGAGCACTGCTCAAAAGCAACAACTTTTTCAATTTCTCAATTTACTGTCAAATTGTCATAATTGTTTTTACTGTTTTGCCTGGAGGAAGCTGTATGTATTTTTGTTTTCCACTGAAATTATTATGAAATCGTTAAATCGTTAAATCTGAAATTATGTTGACTGTGACTTTAATCCTATAGGTACATCCGTAGGTACATACTTTAAAATTGTTTTTTTTTTTTTTTTTAATTTTTAAATACCTGTTTGTAAACTCATCATAAAAGTCTTATGATGTGATAAAAACATGAAAAAGCTTTGAAACCGCTTTCATAATTATTATAATTTGTTAATGTTCAAATTATGGATTTATTTTTTAAGCAAAATTCACAACTGTGTCGCATGCACTTGCTCTTTTCTTCAAGTGGCATTATGAATATGGTGGCGGTATATTAACATTGAATAACTCTGACATTTATCTACTGGTTGATTTGAGTAGAAATGTTTTTGAAACGTAAATTCAGTTCAATTTTAACCATGAATAGCTACACATACATAAATACATTAAAAATAGTCGTTCAGTTCTGTAAACTTAACGTGTATATCGTTGAAAATATAGTGGCCAACAAACACACCGTCTGACAACCCTATTGATCGTTTGGTGTCGAATTTTATTGACAGCGGGACGGTGGTAGATCGTTGTAATGCCATTCATTCATAAACAACCAAGAGCTTACAATTCCAATAAAATGTGTGAAGCAGTTAGAGAGAGTGTCACCTAGAACTCACTTGTGTCGTATAGTCAATGCCTTTAGTATTTTGGTGTCAGTGGAACCACCTTGTAGCGTATTTTGAAGTATGATCTGAATTCGTTTCCGTATAAAGTGCAATTGACTCATAGAATATTGCCAATAAACCATCCCCTCCACTTGGAATACGGCCAAACAGCATCTGTCACTCGTATGGCTGACAATGAACCTGAATTTTTGAAGACCCATATTAAACTCTCTTCCGGCGGCGGCGTAAACAAGCAAAATTACCGCAGTTGAGGAATTACCAATCCTCGATAAATCTATGAAACACCATTGCATGACCAAAAAGTGAATGTTTGAGCTGGCGTTCGTGTTAAAACCATCATTGGGACATTTTCTTTCAGAGAAGGTGAAACATTCGATGAAAATTGATATTGATGGGATTTTGGCTCATTATGTTAACCAACAAATAATGTGTGAAAAAGGTTACTGATTTTCTAACAAAATGTTACACTTTTACCTACATCCATCGAAATTTTATCACCGACCCCCACACAATCACACAATACCATCAGCACTCTCCAAAGTTTACCAGCTGATAACGTATACGTATCGTATACAAACAACCTACATACAGCCACCTGCCATAAACCAAGTCATCGTCATCATGACTGCAGCACAATTTACCCCTTGAACAGAATGAATGTAGCTGCAGCTGGTAGCAAGAGTTGAATTTATTTTAACTTCTGCTACACCATACATTCCTTGCTACATTTACAGCTTCTTATTGTGGCACTATATACTATTTTTGTATCTTTCTACTTTGACAGTGCTTCACGCGACAACTACAGCTACACCATTCTGTTCGGCCAGTTATTCAACGAAGTCGATGTCATCATTAAGGCTAAGGCACACCATGCAGCTTTTTTTTATGCACTGAAATAAAATAAAACAGGTTATGTGAGCAGACAACAACCTCAAGAGCTGCACGATGCACGATGTCTCTATTTTTAAAGTTGCTACTTTGCTTCGCAGACGGCAGGTGGACTTATCTAAATGTTCCACCTTAATACTGATTTTTATTCGAAAAATAACAAAATCTCAAAAAATGAAAAAATTCTTACTCTGCTTAGAAGCTTGGATCTAATTTATTTCACGAAAGGCTTTTTAATTATTTTAAAAGCCATTTATGGCCAATTTCATAAACAAACACTAAAATTGCTTTTATCTAAACTCCTTCTAAATTTTATCAGACATTTAAAATTTTTCAGTTTCACCAATGTAGAAAAGGGATATTTTAGGGATATTTTAATTTGACTGAGTTTGCTCACATCCCTGGATTCAAAAAAAGAGGTTGTTTCCCTCGCACATGCGAAGTCTATGAGAAAAAGTGAAAAAGCATTATGGATGAGGGACAATTATTCTGACAGCAAAATATCACCTGTTGTTGACTGGAACGGCTTCACAAAAAAGACTTTTAAAATTTAATGAGACAAAAACGAGCTTTTAGTTTACAAGGGCTTTTAAAATCTTCTTAAATATAAAAGCATTTGGTGAAACCAAAAAACATCATTTAAGACTAAAAGGCTTTTTAAATAATTAAAAGCCTTTTGTGAAATCGGCCATTAAAATTTAATGAGACAAAAACGAGCTTTTAGTTTACAAGGGCATTCAAAAGGCTCTCGACTTTTGGAGTTAAATAAAGCTTAAATAATAAACTATATTTCGTGTGTACAAATTATTGAGGAATACCAAACAAAGTTTGGTACAAACAAAAATTTCACATGTTTTTCAATTCCTGTGCAGTACGCAGCAATTCCTGCAGACGTGCTGCAGACCTGTTTTAGCCATTCGCAAATCTATTTATTCAATTCGTTCTCCTCTCTGTAGCAGCAAAAATTACCATTTTTTTTTTATTTTTACATTTTTTGGAAGCTTCTGTATAAAAAAAATTATTGAAATCAGTCAAATTAATTTGAAGTAAATAGAAAAAAGTCTTTGGGAGGAACCATTGGTAACCATTTTTTGAAAAATGCTTTCCCACCCAAAGGTAGTCTCTTTTAAAAGCACTTTATCGAGGGAGAGTAACGATATCCGGCCAGACAGAATCCCGCTGTAACGATATCCCGCCGTTCAGAAATCCCGGCGGCAATACTATATGATAATACTTGGCGGGATTTTCAATACTTTAAATAAAATACAATTGGAAGAATATTGTTGGTGAATTTCAAATAAAATAAAACCATTTTTCAGAAAGAAGAATTTTACGCGGGATTGTGTTTGGCGAGAGATTTCGTTACTCTTCCGGTTAAAATTAGTTTTCAATTCTGGCGGGAGATTTTGTTTCTCTCCGATTAAAATTGGTTTTATAGTTTTTGGGTTTGGGTGACGGGGTGAGGTGGTCTAGACCTGGACAGAAGTGGGTCTAGATCTGGACAGAAGTGGGTCTGGATTCCGGTCAGAAGTGGGAATTTTGTTTGGTTTGGATGATGGGGGTGAGGTGGGCTAGACCTGGACAGAGGTGGGTCTGGATTCTGGGCAGAGGTGGGAGTTTTTTTTGTATTATTTTATAAAAATTTAAACTTTTCTACTTTTTTTTTTGAAAAATTAAGATAAAAACATTTTTTCCTCATTTTTCCGTGGAAGCGGGCCACCCAAGTCACTGTTGCTCAAGAAAACTTGACACTGCCAATTAAACTCACTAAAAGCGTCATATTTATAATCAAGGAAGTGCCAACTTTCAATTGATGCATCACATTATATGAAAAATCAACTTTAATCTTTAAACGCGATTTGCGGCTTAACTAAGCGTCCTATAAGAGGCATCAAAGATGACACCTTTAAACTTAATTTGCGGCTAAACTAATCGTTCTAGCGACTTATAAAATGCATATTCGTGATCTAGGATGTGCCCCAGTTCTAAGAAATCAAAACAAAAAAGTTGGTAAAAAAGTAAATACAATTTTTTTTTCTCAATTTTAACTTAAACAAAGATTTGGCGCAAAAGCAATTTTTTTCAATTTGTAAACAAATTTTACAAAAAAAGTTGTTTCTTTATGAAATGTCCAAAAAAAAAAATTTTAAGTTGTTTTTTCAATTCATTTTTCGAAAAGAACGAAATCATCATTTGTCCCAGTTCCAGACCCACCTCCAGAAACTTTGTCCCAGATCCACTTCGGTCACAGACCCAACCCTGTCATACCTACCATCGTCGTCGACGGAGGCGACATCGACTTCATTGTCGGAGGCAATATCTTCGTCCGTCCAGATCCAGACCAGTCAACCGTCCAGATCCAGACCATAGCCGTCCGTCCAGATCCAGATCCAAACCATAGTCACCCGTCCACATCCAGACCATAATCGTCCTTCCAGATCAAGATAGACCCCCGTCCGTCGACTCAAAATTGAAAAATCAATTTTTATCTCTATTACTACCTCGAGGACTAGCCTAGGTATACCGATTCTAATAAAAACTGAAATTTAATTCGGAATCACACCTCCTTAAATACTTTTTCGTGAAGACTTATGGATAGTGCTCCGTTTTCGTTGATTCTTATTTCTTCAAGGGACCAAAACAGAGAGTACCAAATTCAAAAAGTCCTTTGCGTACTGAAAATGAGCGAAATAGTAGGAAACTTTGTTCCTGTTGATTCTCATTCAATCAGGGCACTAATAGCTATGGGAATGAAACATTTTATGCGCCGTCGTATTGTAGTACAAACTGTGAGATATTGTTACGCAGGATATTGTTACGCGGGATTTTGTTACGCGGGATTTTGTGATCCGGGATATCGTAGCCAAACCATTTATCGATTTTTTTTTAGAAAAGTTGTGGAGCCGTTTTTGACGAAAAAACTACTTTGTAAAATTGCTTAAAAAAAATAGAATGCCAGGTACCGTTATATTTGGTCTAAAAAAATGAAAAAAACGTGTGGGAGGAATGAACAAAAAATGCTATGTACCAAGTTTGAAGATAATCGATTGAGCCATTAAGGTTGTAGCTCAATGGAAATACAGACAGACAGAATTGTTAGACCAACGTCTTTTCTTTCAACGTAAAACAAATTTATTCAAAATCTCGAGTTCGTTTTTTTACGAATGCATAACTTGCCATATAGTATCCATATAATGCAAGTAAAAATTACATTATTTTACTATGCGCATAAGTTATAGTAATTATGGTGATGACTTAGAAAAATCAACTTGCTACTTTTAAGCTTTGTACAGGCACATTAGCAACTAGCTTGAAATCTGCAATGAAGTTTGCGCTCGTGATATTTACCCATTTGCAGTTGGTAATATGATTTTTAAGCTCCACAAAAAAATAATAAACTATTTAACGGTTCCAATTATGGTACAAACCTCGAATTTTGGCGTTTACGCCCTTTTTTATTAGCACCAGTATACCTAAGTGACTTGAAAAAAGTGTTCGTAATATCGATCATTCTTTATATCGATATAATATTGTAATACTGGACCACCACTGTATTGAACTTAAAAAAAAATAGTTTACCAAAAAGTAGCCTTTACTTATTTGAGATAAATCCCATGTCATACCTAATTTTTATATTATAATGTTTTTAGATAAACATTCATGAAAAGCACTTGGAATTTTTGTTTTAAGTTTTACTTTAAGAAGTCCGAATAAGGGTAACCAGACCTTTTTCATACCAAAATGCTATTTGTTCCGCCTATACAAACCTCTCTCCCTCTAATTAAGTACAAATTCAAAACTCAAAAAGAGAAAACATTCATTTGAAAACTGTAAAAATATTTTCATTTAATATTTTTAAAAGGACTCTCTGTGAATACATCCATTTGAAGTTCAAAATTCTTTCAAAGCTGAACGCATCCACTCAACGAACTACATCTCACTTCATGAGTGCAAAATTTTTCCTTCATCTGTCAGTTTGATTGATTTTTGTGATTGTTTTTTATCACAGTACACAAATCTAAGGTATTATACTGCGCAGGTTGTCAGTCGAAAATAAAAAATGGCTGTGCGAGTGAGGAAGAAAACACACGTAAAAACAACAACAAATTAAAATTGAAATTGTCAGAAATAAAAATGGCTGTGCGAGTGAGGAAGAAAACACACGTAAAAACAACAACAAATACTGACATTTGACACAAATTTTGATATATGCGCAGAAGAAACAAAAATCAAAACTCTAATGATATTACCTTTAATATGTGTAGGTACTGTGGTTTTTTATTATAAAAAATCGAATGAAACTTTTTTACGTTACTTTTTTTTTACTCTGGTGCTATATTTTTCAAAAAATTGTTTTTTAGGGCGACAAGTGCTAAAAAAGGAGGACACTTTTTAAACACTTGTTCCTGCTAGAATATTGGTGATGTTCCCCTTTTCGTCATTTTCAATCTGGTAACCCCAGTCCAAACCTTCGGCATAACAGTCCAACGAACTTACCATTATGCCACGAGGTACTACAAGTACAAATAGTTTAAACTAAGAAAATTTAATTTTCACCCAACCACAAAAATGCTTTAACAACTATAAATAAGGACTTCAAAAACAAAATTCCAAGTATAATGTTGGAATTCTTTAACTTTGAAGGAAGTTTTTAAACTCCATGAAACTTTAAATTATATAAATGAATAGCAACATTCTTTTAACAACATCAAGCTGCTGGTAAAATATTTCTTTTCTCTTCCTGGAATAGCTCACAATGTCTTAGAAATTGAAACATAATTGTCATTGAGTTATATCTAACAATCTAACATCATTTATGTTGAAATTTCTATGAATTTCTTTTGAAAATTATTAAACTAGGCCAGATCCATAAGTTAAGGACAATATACGTATACATTGTGGGGATGCAAAAGTATCAGAAGCATCAAATTTATGCCCAGAGCAAGCAAATTACACGACAAAACTTGACAGCTTATGAGACTCTGGTTATATTGTATACAAGATAGAAGAAAAGTTGTTTTATATTTTATGTATCCTCATTTTTGAAGAGAGCACTTTGTGGATGCATAGATGGTTATAGCTCAAGCTCATAGCATATAGGCCTTAATTGATCTGTCAGCAAAACAATGTGACATAAAATCTCTTGGGGTGCATCCTCACAGATTCGAATATTTATATTTTGAAGATAGAAGTTTAAATAGAATTTTAAGAAAATTTCATTAGGTATTGGTATATGCATTATGTACATAGGTACATTTATGTTTCTTTTTTTGGGCAGATCTTTGAACTTTAATAGAAAAATATGAATAATAAACTAGATTGATTTAATTTTAACTTGAGATATCAAGCTGCCTATGAAAATGTATACGTTTGCACATTAGGGTGGCCGTTAAAAAAAGTCATTGTTAAATATTAGTTGGTGCAACCCTACATTCTTCCAAAAAATTAAAATAAAATATAAGCTCATAATTTTACCGTTAACCCGGGCCTCAATCTGAAAGTAGTTTTATATTGAAAAACACATGTAAAATGTTCAATAAAACTTTAACGCTCAATTGATTATTTTAGAGTTGTTTTCCCATACAAAACTGCTTTCGTCTTAGGGGCCGAGTTAAAGGTAAAATAATGAGCTAAGATTTTGCGAGAATTTTGTTTTTATTTGTTTGGAAGAAATTAGGGGGTGCACCAACTTAAAGTAAACAATGACGTTTATAAGGACCACCCTAATGTATACTTACATACTTACTTACTTATCCGGCTCCAGATCCATGAAGGGTCTCTGCCTGAGATATTAAGGTCTTCCATCGGTTGCGATCCCTCGTACGGTCCCTCCAGTCGTCAAGACCAAGCGCATTTTCGTCTGTGACCGCCTGGTCCCTGTAGCGGAGGTTCAGTCTTCCTGGTCGTCTCGAACCTGGGAGCTGAGATTCGAAGCTGGAGCGTTGTTGTCCATCCATTCACTCGATGTGGCCGAGCCAGTTTAGCCGACGTGTTTAGGCTCTTTGGACTACATCCACATCTTCGTACAGCTCGTATACAGTTCACGGTTGAATCTTCTCCTCCAATCGCCCTCTTTGCATTTAGGACCAAATATCCGCCGAAGAATTTTTCTCTCGAAAGTTTCCAGTGTCAATTCCCCTTTTTTACTTATCGTCCAGCACTCGGCGCCGTAGAGTAGAACTAATAAAATTAGCGTTTTATATAGCTAGCACTTTGTCTTTCGTGAAAGGTGTTTTTGAACCATTTGCTTAGGACCTATTTGCTTAGCCATACCGGAGTTGCAGCGGTTCGCTAGGGTAATTCTTCGTCGGATTTCCACTAAGGTGTCGTTCGTGGAATTGATATTTGTTCCGAGGTAGATGAACTCGACGTTTTGTTCCAGGCAATGGACAGATGAGGCTTTGTTTGTTGATAGCATATACTTTCTTTGGTCTTCATTCACTTCAAGACCAACGCGTTTCGCCTGTTCATCAATAGCTGTGAATGCTTCAAGTACAGCTCTCTTAGAGCGGCTGATGATGTCAATGTCGTCCGCATAGCCAAGCAGTTGAGAAGACCTGTTGAAGATAGTTCCTTCCATGTCAACACCACTCTTGCGCACTATCTGCTCCAGGACTAGGTTGAAGAAATCACATGACAGCGCATCTCCTTTTCTGAACCCTGTACACGTCTGGAATAACTCGGATGAGCTGTTACCGGTTTGCACGTTGCACCACGTATTTTGTAACGTCATGAGACATAGCTGGATCAGTTTTTTTGGGATTCCGAAATCTGACATCGCCAATAGAAGCTCTTGGCGACTTATGCTATCATATGCGGCTTTGAAGTCAATGAATAGATGGTGGGGTTCGACTTGAAATTCGTTGATCTTTTCCAGGATTTGCCTCAATGTGAAGATTATTGGTCTATCGTTGATCTGCCTGGCTTGAGGCCACACTCGTACGTGCCGATCATATAGTGTTGCAGAAAGGTCTTAGACACTCACATAGTACGTTGGATAGGATCTTGTTGGATAGGATCTTGTAGGCAACATTAAGCAGGGATATGCCTCTGTAGTACTTGCAGGACATAGGATCGCCAACCGGCTTCATTAGAAAGGCAATAAAGAGAAGATGGTTTGGGACCATTAAAACAATGCATTAGGCACATTCGGTCCATTCATGAAGCCGATTTTAAACTTTTTCCATACGAAAATACTGTCAACACAAAAAAAAAATGAATATTGTTTTATAATTTGTCAAATAATCGAATAAGGACATATTAAAAACCGAATGAAAATATTTGTTTTCATGATTGCGTCGCGAAGTAGAGATAGAGAAGGTAAAGTGAACCCTTTCATCAAGTCATCAAGTGAGAATTAAAATTGAATCGTTCTTTGAAAATGAGGACTTTTCCGAAACCTTGGCCCGTGCCAAGTTGGAAATATTGAATAAGGATCTGTTCCGTTCAACAGTGAAGCCAGAGCAAAAGGTCTTAGAGGATGCGTATCCATCCGTATTCCAAAGGTACAATAATTGGTCAAAGACTTCTTCGGAGGTAAGGAACCTTCTCTCGAGGAATTAGTTCCGTGACTGTTCAAATATGAAGGTGAACATCCAATGACCAAAGACAACCATTAACTTGGTAAATTTGATCTCACGGGCATCCCACCAGCACCACGAGGCATCCCGCAAATTGAAATTATCTTTCGAAATTGATGCCAGCGGTATTATGCAAGTAAGTGCGAAGAACAAGGATACAGGAAACCAAGGACAAAATTGTCATCACCAATTGTCAAACCTTTTGACCCCAGATGACATCGATCGCATGATTAAGGATGCCGAGAAATTTGCTGACGAAGAAAGGAAGCTGAAAGAACGTGTCGATGTCGAGTCAAAGAACGAACTTGAATCTTACGCCTACAGTTTAAACTTAAGGAACCAAATTGGCGACAAGGAAAAACGCGGTGCCAAATTAAGCGATGAAGAAAAGACCAAAATGCAAGAAGGCATCGACGAAATGTATTCAAAGAAAGTATTAACTTAGAAATAGAACCCCACGTGTTGTCCGTGTGCGATACGATGTACAAGTATAGGTACAGGTAAAATAGGATAAATAAAAGAAACAAATTATTACCATCATGAAACTTGGTGAAAACATTTCATGTATTCTGAGAATGAAAAATCAAGTCTTTAAAAATATTTCACATGGAAGGGTGTTTTTTTTTTTTTTTTGAGGGGGAGAGGGAGGAAATTGTGGTGTATCAAACAGAAAGATTAGCTTTGGTGCAACCTAAGCATATGACACATGCTTTCAAGGGAGTTTTGAATGCTGAATCAAATGACACCAAAACCAAGTCGATACGGCCGCCGTGAAAAAAGTTATTGTAATTTGTATGTAAAGATGACTCGGTATCTAATATATAAAAATCTCGTCTAATGGTGTTTGTCGCCAAACTCCTCCGCAACGGCTGAACCGATTTTTATGAAATTCTGTTTATATATTTGGTAGGTATGAGAATAGGGGGTAAAGTATTTTTCATCCACTTACCCCCAATAACAGCCAAATAAAATGCACAATATTAAATTTAACACTTCAGTATGTAAAAAAATAGAATTAAAAACAAATGAAATGACAAATTGAAAATAAAATAAAATTAAGTCATATGAATTTTATTTTAGGGATTTCAATCAAGCGAAGAACGAAAAGCAAATATGTGGCAATAATTACGTGGTTTGTGACGGTGAGGACAACAATCGTGAAGGCCCTGAAAGCGCACTCACCAATCGTGTGGGGGCACGTTGCGTCTGAAGCCAGGCGCATAGTTAGTGAGCTCGACGCCCTATTGAATGAGCACAATGAATTATTGATTTTCTTCAAATCACACATCCACGATTTGCAAAGTGAAAATCACACTATTGTCATCAATCCTGGATAAAACACCACTTGGATTGTTGCCGACCGCAGAGTGACTCGAGAAATTGGTATCATACAAATCGATCGATACAGTTTGCGATGCCAACGAAGCTGTAAATTACAGTGACTGCCATTAATATTCGGTTTTCTATTTAATATTTTATGAAAATTCTTTGGGTGTCCTTAAACGCATATATTTACCAACTTTCTTAGCTGAAATTGTTCACTGTATTTTAGAATAGCATTAGATCTACACGTTATTCCCAAGAAACATTTAGAAACCTTACCAAAAACCGTTATAACGCAAAGAAAGGTTATTAATAAGCAAATAGAAATAGAAATAACCCCTCCATTAATATTCGGTTTTTTTTTTGTTGAGTTCGGATTTAAGTGGTTAAAAAGTGCATTACTATTTAATTGCGCATCTTCTGCTCACAAGAACATCAGATAAATGCTCTGGCGTGCTTGCTGCATTTTTTTATCATGTACTCTGGGTTTATTTTCTGTCATTCTTTGTGCAACTTTACTTAAAATGCATTTTTGGGCGAAGCACGACTCTCCCGCATTTGTCGGCCACGCCATCCCACAGGCTTCTTATGGGATGAAGACAGGACAATCTGAAGAAGTTGCCATTATTTTTAGGCAGTTGTACGAAAGCTATTCGGGGATAGTATAGGCTTACAGTTTGGGATCATTATGTTGATAAAACGTGAAGACCCGCGAAATATTCAATGGACCAGCATTCTGTTTAAGATTTTCACTCAGGGGTCCTCAAATTATATTCTTGGTTCATTATCCCATCAAAAAGCACCTGATTGCCAACATCTTTGGTCGATATGCAACCCCACATCATAACTCGACCTCCATCATGCTTAACTGTTGGTTTCAAATTTTTGGTTTTTAGCGATTTTTCCTTACGCATTATGATGACCCTGCCATATCGGTTCAAATTAAAGACAAATTCAATCTTATTGGACTCGATGGCTGGGTAGTGTTATGACGCAAAACAAAAATAAAGGGCTAAAAACCATAATTTGAAGCTGCCAGTTAGGCATGGAGGAGGTCGTATTATGATGTGGGGTTGCAGATCGACCAAAGATGTTGGCAACCAGGTGTTTTTTGATGGGATAATGAACCAAGAATATTATTTGAGGACCACTGAGTGAAAAACTTTAACAGAATGCTGGTCCATTGGGTATTTCGCGGGTCTTCACGTTTTATCAACATAACGATCCCAAACTGTAAGCCTATACCAGCCCCGAATAGCTTTCGTACAACTGCCCAAAAATAATCGCAACTTCTTCAGATTGTCCTTTCTTTATCCCATAAGAAACCTGTGGGATGGCGTGGCCGACAAATGCGGGAGAGTCGTGCTTCGCCCAAAAATGCATTTTAAGTAAAGTTGCACAAAGAATGACAGAAAATAAACCCAGAGTACATGAAAAAAATGCAGCAAGCACACCAGAGCGTTCATTTGATGTTCTTGTGAGCAGAAGATGCGCAATTAAATAGTAATGCCCTTTTTAACCACTTAAATCAGAACTCAACAAAAAAAACCGAATATTAATGGAGGGGTTATTTCTATTTCTATTTGCTTATTTCTTAGCTTTCTTTGTGTTATAATGGTTTTTGGTAAGGTTTCTAAATTTTTCTTGAGAATAACGAGTAGATTTAATACTATACTAAAGTACAGTAAACAATTTCAGCTAAGAAAGTTGGTAAATATATGCGTTTAAGGACTATCAAAGAATTTTCATAGAATATTAAATAGAAAACCGAATATTAATGGCAGTCACTGTAGATATCCAACAGAGTTTTTGAACTCTCTGGATTTGCCAGGCATACTCCAACACCTTCTATGACTGAAAGTTGGATCTGCGGTTATTTTACTTCAGAATTTGAACCCACCACGGCTGTGCAATGGCACGCGATTGGTCATTAAAAAATTGATGAAAAACACTATCGAAGTCACAATTTTTAATGGCAAATTCCGAGGGAAAATGTATTGCTGCTACGTATTCCAATCATTTTCCTGCAGACGTGCCAATTGAATTCAAACGCGTTCAATTTCCTATTTGATTGGCGTTCGCAATGACAATCAACAAGTCGCACGGTCAAACGACGATGGCTTAGATTTAAGCCCACCATACTTTCAAGAGATCAAATAAAAATATGTTGCGTTAAGTAAATACATTGAAATGAGAAAATGATTGGTTGATTTTTTCTTATCAGCGGTAATCGTCTGCATTGATTCATCTTTCACTCATATATCCCATCATCACAATAATGGTTTGATCTTCATCAAAGAATGGACCATCATCATACACGGGCTCGGGAAGACCATTTTCCAACGGTATAACACCAAACACTGTCAAACCTTAGCGTATTTGCTCGGTATCCACATTGAATCTATTCTCAAAGGCGGGGCGGCGAATAAGTTGTATCCACAGCTGCATCTAAAATTGGAAAAATTCCTAGAGCAGAAATGCGACACAACATAGCAGCACACTTTCAGTTTCAAATTTAATATTTCAGTTTCCATTTATATTTTTGTACTTATATTTATTTTATAATTTTTATGGCAGAACAACGTTTGCAGGGTCAGCTAGTATTTTCAATATAAAAGTAAAATATTACCGGAAACCAGTAGAAAATACTGGTTCGCCGATGAAACTTGACATCAATGGTTGATTTGTCATGAAAAGGAGTTATAAGAAGAGTATATAAAAATATCTGTGGTTAAAGGGTGTTTTTTTGGGGGTTGTGGTGAGGATTGGGATTATGGTGGGGTTATGGTGGGATTATTACCATGAATCCTGTGACAAAAATGGTACCCTCATGAAACTTTATAAAAATGTGCTATGAACTACCAGAATGAAGAATCAAAAGAGTCTATAACAATATCTATATGGTAGAAGGATGTTTTTAATGGGTGGAGGAAAGTATAATACTTTTTCCAAAAACAAAAATTGTTTCCAAAAACAAATAACAGCCCTGACCCAAGCCCTCAAAAACACCTTTTCTCCCTTAATATTTTTGTAAACTCCTTTCATTCTTCATTCTCGTAGTAAATGAAACACTTTTACCAAGTTTCTTGGGGTACCATCCTTTGACATTTGTTTGAAAAATAACCACACACTTTCCCTTATCTTCAAAAAACACACCCTTCCCAGCGAAATATTTCTATAGACTCTTTTGATTCTTCAATCTGTTAGTCCATGGCACATTTTAACAAAATCTCAGGGGGGTACCATTTTTGTCACAGATTTTATGGTAAAAATCCCACCACTACCCCAACTCCCAAAAAAAACACCCTTTAACAACAGATATTTTTATAGGCTCTTCTTATGTTTGATTTTCATAGCAAATGAACCATTGATGGCAAGTTTCATCGACGGACCATTATTTTCAACTGGTTTTTGGTAATATTTAACTTTTATACTGAAAATATAGTAATCGTTACATAAAAATGGCAATAAATTTTTTCACGGAGGCCGTATTGACTTGGTCTTGGTGTCATTTGATTCAGCATTCAAAACAACTTTAAAAATATGTAAATTAATTTAGGAATAAGAAGAAATCGTTTTTCAGTTTTGGGGTGCGTTCAGATTTAATACTACGATAGCTCCATCTAGCAAAATATTGCATCATAAAACGAATGTTAAGTTTAAGTAAAAGCTTGAAAAAAATATAAAGACTTGAATTGAAAAAATTTAAATCACCAAAAGCTAAAATTATTGCCTGTTTTGTGAACATCGCCAGATCGATTTTCTTGCCACCAAATGAAATTTCATATCGTCTGTTTTGCGATAAATCGCTACATATGACAAATTTGGAACATGAACCAAAACGTAATTCGATTTGGTTTGTTTAAAATTAAAGCTTGCGGTGCTTTGGTATGTATCAAGTCGGTTTGTCATCGACTCAGGGTCATGCTACATTTCCACCAAACGCTAACCTGGGATTTAATAAGATTAACCTCAAATCTCCTTCAAATCCATACAAATTTATTTCGTAAATCTTGAAGATTAGAAATTAATCTTGTTAAATCTTCCTTTCGACGCCCTATGCCCCAGCCGGGGTTACAGGACACGATGATGATGATGAAATCTTCCTAGGACAAATAGTCTTACAAATCGAACTAACCTATTCTTACATGTGGTTGAACGATTCATTCGAGACTCGCATTCGGTTCTTCATTGTTTGCCACGAATCAAACATTCTGTCTCATTCGCACTTCATAAGAAAAATTGAAACGCCATTTGCATTTTTGAAGATGCTGTCAAATTTAATCTTTTTTAAATCTTTTTGTGCGGTGGAAACACCAAAAAGATTAATTTAATCTAATCTGAGATAAACCTTTGTTGGAAACATAGCATTAACGTATTATTTGCTCTGTAACAGACAAATCAAACCGAATAATTGGAATTTTATAGAAATCTAAACCGAGTTGCTTCTACCTATCGCCTGCGTTTTATGGAGAGCAATATAATGTGGATTAATTAAAAAACCTCAACAAAATCAGAAGTTTTTAGTTTTTTACTTTTCCGGAAAAAGACGATTTAAGGGAAATTGGGTGACATTTGGACCAAAATACACTTTTTCTGTGCCAGTACTTACACTCTACAGTCTAGTGCAGTCCATACATTTGAAACATTAAGGAATGATTTTAAAATTTAGTTTGAAATAGAAAAAAATTCACAAAAGTAAGAGATTTCTTTAAAACCTACGAGCATCAAAAAGGAGACGTCAGGAAAAACAAATTTACTTTCCAGCAACAGTTGTGGCAAAAGCAATACAATTGGAAAATAAATACATATTATAATTTGTACCCAGGTAGATTTTTTAATCAAGATTTTTTTGATGATTTTTTAATGCAGCTTTGATTTGTTTTTAATGGTCTAGTATTCAAATTCATATTTTGAAGTTTCTTTTCAAAATGCGTTCAAAGTTTTAGTGGAAAAATTTATTTTTCTTTTCAATAAATGACTCAAAAAACAAGCTCTTTTTTAAAGAAAAATCAAATTGAATAATGTTTATACTCTGAATTTAAATTTGTTATAAGGTTGAGTAGTTACACAGTTTCTAAAAGTTCTTAATAGTTGGAAATATGCTTTGTTTAATTAAATAAAATGCAAAGTTTGACAAATATGCCGTTGTCCAAGTAAGATAACTTTAGGACAAGGGTTAACAAAAGTTTTTAAAAACTTTTTGGAGTAGGACAGCTATCAAATTTTATAAATACGACCGTGTAACTTTTTTTTCGACTAAGGCGATGGATAACATATCGTCGACTTAGAGTGAAAAGCGGCTAAATCCATATTTTTTTATTATAGACCAATTCAAAAATTGCTAAAAAATACAAAAATCTATCAAATCTTTTCAATTTTACTGAATTTCGCAATAAAGTGGGTTGAAAAATACTTAATGTAATTTTAGTTTAATTCAAATAATGCGAATACTTTTTTTTAAATAATTTCTTGCAAAAAATGAAAAATAGGAGTTAGCTGATTTTCACTGTAGGCCGACGATATATGTCAACTTCAAAAGGAGATTTGAAAATACATATTCTATGGGCCCATTAATTATGGCCTTTGTCAAATTATATATGAGTACTGCAGACAAATTTTATCAATAACTTTAAAGATGTTTTAAAATGAATTCAATAGCACTGAGTGCAGAAGTCTAGATTATGAAAAAATATGTTCGAATTAAAGAACTATGAAATAAACCTTGAAAATTAAAAAAAAAAACATACATGGATATTTTCAAATGTTTATAAAAACTGCAACTGCATTACCGCTTCCGCTTAGTTGCGCCAGTTTTGAAAGAAGTTTATCGGCAGTGCGGCGAATAAAAACTTTGTTGAAAACTAATTTTACTCAAAACCATTCATTTTAAACGTAGATACATCGTAAGACATTGTTGCAGAGTTGAGTTTGGTAGCACTTTTGGCGTTTGTTAATTTGCTTTATTGTAGACGTCGTTATCGGCTTCATTCATTAAATCTTTAAAAATTAAAATTATTAATTAAATTAAATTATTAAATTAAATGCTCAAGCACCAATAAAAAAATAGTTATTGCGGAATAACTTGCACCGAAAAAATGTTTAATGATTAGGTTTGGTTTGGACTGGTTGCTCAACTTAGAAAAAATTCCTTCCTACGCCAATGGTCATATGCTTAGGTTGCACCAAATTTAATTTTTCTGTTTGATACACCACAATTACCAAAATAAACACCCCTCCATGTGAAATATTTGTATAGACTCTTTTGATTTTCAATCTCATAATACATTAAACGTTTTCACCAACTTTCATGATGGTACCAATTTATTTTTTATTGGAAAGACTTTTCGTACTATTTTACCTATACCATTAGGGAAATAAAGCCAAAAACATAGAAAACATCACATGAAAAAATTGAATTTTTAACAACTAATTAACGACTAATTAATGGTAAATTATTAAGCAATCAAATGTTAAATTTTAGAAGCTTTAACCATTTTTTGAAAAAAAAACATAGAAAACATAGAACGAAAAATTCGAAATTGCCAAAACTTATTAATGACTAATTAACCATTAGTTATTTAGCCATAAGCCATTCGGTCTATGCAGTTTTTACTCCTTTTCAAGGTAGTGCCATGCTAACTCGATGTCGAGTTAGCAAGGAATTTGCTACCATTTTTCAATTCGTCGAAGTTGCTTTGCTAACTTGACACTCATAGAAAGCAAATAACCCACAATCACATAGGAAACATCGCACGACAAAATTGATTTTTTCACAATTAAACAACAAGCACTATAATATTAAATTTTAGATGTTTGTACCACTTTTCAAAGCAAAAAACATAGAAAACAAAGAATGACTTATTCGAAATTGTCACAACTAAAAAACAACAAATTATGTACGTCACCATGTTTCAATCCGTGAGAAAAATACATAAAAAGCATTTCACGATCAAAGTGAATTTGTCACCACTAATTAACGACTAATTAACGGCAAATTAATTATTAAGCCATAAACCATCAGATATAAGAAGTTCTAACTGATTTTTGAATGGGTGCTTTGCTAACTTGATATCAAGTTAGCAAAGCACCCAAAAAACATAGAAAACATTGAACGATAGATTCGAAATTGATGTGATAATTAACGACTTATTATCGGCAAACTATCCAACTAACCATTTTGCGATTCGTCAAAGTTGCTTTGCCAACTTGAAACTCATATCAAGTTCTTAATAAATATTTTACGCTCGTTTGAGATATCATATTTGAGACACTTCTACGGCAAACTTATTCTGTGTAAAAACTTCATAGATATTTTAATAGACCTGGGGTCTATTTCAGCGCTACTACAACAGAGCTACATCAGCTACATCAACTACATCGTACATCTTAATCCTACAACTACATCAGTTAAATTTGCCTAATTCAAACATACAACTGGAGTTAACATGTACGTTACGTCATATTAACCGACTTTGAAACAAATATTCATTCATCCATTTGGGCTCCAGGTCGACGTACAGATGGATGCATTGAGACACAGATGCGCAGCCCAGACTCTTTGACGGACGATATAATAAAAACACATTTTAAGACTTCTCTTTGTTCCATGATCGTAATGTTAAATTTGCTTAAAACCTCGAAATGTTTATTTACATTTATTTATGGAATAGGATTATTGGAATTCCTATTTTTCAAAAGAAAACAAAAATAAATAAAATCTATCACAGCTTCCAGAACATTATCATAGATTTCGTGTTCAGATTGAGAAGGATTTACTTAATCCTTAAAACTTTTTGAAAAACACAAAATACTCTCTGGCTTTGGTTTTGTGGGATAATGCAAAAAGTCGCCTACCTTTTCAGAAAAACACATTATATTTCTTAATATCTTCAACGGACAAAATACATGGTACTTTATTTATAGCACTTCATATAAACTTTTTAAACTTCGTAGACCCATATTTTTCTTTTGAAATGCTTTCTATTTGTATAGGTGAGGTACTCGTATACTTTCTGTCACTATAGGTATGTATATTCATATGAGTATAGGTTATTTAATTACACATAAGTACTTAATACACATTTTATCACGTTCATTTGAAAACTTTGGCATATAAAAGGATTTACGGAAATGTATCATTACCACATATAGCTTTAGCGCACAAGACAAAGGTTGGTTCTTGGTTGTGTGTAAGGGATTTTCACAAGGAGAGAAAATGAGAATAATATTTCAAAGAAGTAAACGGGCACTCAATAGCATTTTTTTTTTAACGACTTGCATATAAATTTTTATCGTCTAGAAGGAGGAATAAAAATTAAAAAAAAAACAGATTCTTTGGTTTTGGCATTAATTAGCTCGATAATGTATGTATTTATATTTACATAAAGTTAAGGGCCATCATTAATTTTGTAACAAAGCATTATTTTTTCAAACGGAGAGGATTTACTTAATTTATTGAAGAACTCTCTTTTTGGCTTATGGATTATTTTGCTTTAGAAAAACCAAAGATATAGGTTTTTCTTCAGACTTCGTTATTTCGATTTTTTTTTTTTTTGAGATTATCTTGTAACTTATTCAAGGATGCATTATTAGTATTCCAATAATAATAATTATTTTAATATATGGATTTCTGTCAGAAATAGGGCCTTTTGAATAAAAACTGAATACACTAATATTAGAAAACTCTTAGTTAAGTAGACAATTGGTCAAAACTCCTAAACGACAACTGTTGGACATTTTTTGTTGGTTATATTTTCTTCGATTTCTTAAAGTGTCACCGGCCGGTACGCAGTGGCGATGGCGTGGTGGTGGGCGTCCTTCTATTTCAATAATTGTATTTTTTATTGAAAAATTGGCTTATTTTAAATTGATATCCTATTGACATTGATTGAATGGGGAATAGGATTCTACTAAGGGAAGGGAGGTTGGGGTTAAGGTCAGGGATGTGCAGGTGCATTCTTAACTAGCTTAGTATTTATTTGTTTTTACTTGCGATTAAAGGTACTATAAGGCAAGTTTTGGATTCGTGCAAAAAAAAAATTGAGATAACAATCAAACATGATAATAACGATGATAGAGAACACCAAAAAAGTGGGTGGTACAATTATGTCTGTCTGTCTGTATGCCTAAACGGCTCAATCGATTTTCTTCAAACTTGGTACATAGTGGTTTTTGGTGATTATGCCCACAAATTTTTTTCATTTTTTTTTTAGAATCAAACACAACGGTACCTGCCAAACAATTTTTTTTTTGTAATTTTACATAATCGTATTTTTCTCAAAAAAACCGCTCGACAACTTTTCTTAAAAAAAATTCAATAAATTTATTTTAGTAAAGGATTTCTTTGGGTGGAAAACCATTTTTCAAAAATGTTTATTAATGGTATCTCATTTTTATAAGTTTTGATTTTCTTAAAAACGGTATAACCGATTTCAACTATTTTTTTTATACAGAAGCTTTCAAAAAAAATAAATAACTTTGTGTACTAAAATTTTTGAAAAAGTGTTTCTAAAAAATTAATTTTTTTTTTGGAAAATCAAATATTTCGAAAACGAAATTATCGATTTTTTTGAAACTCAATATTTAAGATTTTCTTAGTACTTTGTAAAATATTTTTAGAAAAAATTTTACATTTATGAAAAAATAACGGTACCTTCCATACAAAAGTTAAATAAAAATATTAATAGTACCTGTCATAGAACGTATTTTTACTTGCGATATACATAGGTACTATAGGGCAAGTTTTGGATTCGTGCAACAAAAATATTCGAGATAACAATCAAACATTACATTACGATGATAGAGAACACGAAAAAAGTGGGTGGCAAAATTCTGTCTGTCTGTCCAGCCTAAACCACTGAAGCGATTTTCTTCAAATTTTGAACTTAAGGTTTTTTTGTAACTCTCCAGAGGGGAAATTGAAATTTTTTTTTGCAGGAAAAGCTTATTTTTCTCAAAAACGGCTTCAACGATTTTGATAAAAAAAAATCTGTATATTATTGTAGATATGATGTACCTTTAAGTAAGAAAAATAATCACTAAAAACATTTATTAATGGTACCTGCCATATAACGGTTTTTTTGATTTTTGGATTTCTCATTAACCGCTCATCCGATTTCAATAAATTTTTTGCACAAAAGCTTTGTTAAAATATAAATAAAACTGCATACCAAAATTTTTAAAAAAATAAATTTTGGATTTTTATAAAAGACTCAAATTTTTTTTTTGAAAATTCAATATTTCAAAAATGGGTTGATGAATTGTTTTGAAATTTCAGTTTTAAATGTACATATATTAATATATACTCAAAATTGGCATACCAAATTTTTTTTTGAAAAATGTTACAAAAATTTTATATGTAAGAAATTAATTTTTAAGAAAACGGCTCCAACGATTTAAAATTTTTTTTTTACATATGTATATTCATATTTTTTCAAGTAATCAAATGGCATACCTTTTTTGAACTCTAAGTTATTTGTCAGACTGTTTATACAATAAAAAAAAAAAAACGATTTAAATGCTTTTTATACTTTTTCTACAATTTCTTGAATATTTTTTAAAGTTCTTAAGTCCCAAACAACTTGAACATAAGAGCAAGTACGTGCGATCCAGTCGTGCATTTTATTTTATTTTGAGTTTCCTCGTTATCGGCTTAACGGATTTAGATGAATTTTTTTATATATAAATCTCAGATAAGATTAAATAATATTGCATATCAAAATTTTCAAAGAGAAAGTTTTTGGATTTTCAAGAAAAGTTTCAATTTTTTTTTTTTTTTTTTTTGAAAATTCGATATCTCAAAAACGGGTTGACATTTTTTTTAAATTTTGTTTTTATATACACATAAATATATAATTTAGATTTGCATACCAAAATTTGTTCTTAAAAATGTCTTAAGAATTGTATATATAAAAAATTAATTTCTTAAGAAACCGCTTCAACGATTTAAAATTTTTTTTCCCATACATTCAATCAAGAATTAAGATAGCATTCTTTTTTTCACCTCAAACTGACAAAAGAGTTGTTTTAGCCAATTTAAATGTCGTATTTCATGCTTCTCTACATTTTTCCCTCATAGTTTCCATGTTTTTATATACAATTTTCTTAAACCCGCAGTGTCTTGAACATAAGAGCAAGTACGTGCGACCCAGTCGTGCATTTTATTTTATTTGCCTTAGCGGATACATTATACATTATAACACAGTGGCGTAGCTAGGATATTTGCCGCCCAAGGCAAAACACTAATTTGCCGCCCCTTCGGTCTAACAATACATACTTAATAAAAAAATTTTGTGATCTTCATATTATCGGTCTTAAAGTTGCAGACAAAATTTTGATTAAAATATTTTTTTTATAAATGCAAGGAATAACATTCTGCGAAATATTGATGCAGGCCACTCTGCCGCAATATCTGCGGAATGAGTTTTTTTTTTTTGTTTGTGACCTAATGAGATTTAACTTTAAGCCGACTGTATATATGTAACATAGGCACATGAGATTTGAAATTTTTGTAATGATTGCTTTCGTCCAAAAATAATGAAGTTCATAACTGTTCATTAGGCGTGTCTCACCTGAGAGATCAGAGATTTTTAAAGTGGGAAAAAAATCTCACCTGAGCACTGAAATTTTCTTCAGCGATTACTGAGACGAAAATTTTTTGGAATTATTTCTTAATGTTCTTTCTCAGCTAAAACTGTTCATTTGACAGCCAAATTGCAATTTCTCGGTGATGTGCAAATACGAAATTGATACAAAAATACCAAATAGGGTTCGAATGTTGATAAACAGGAAAAATAAATTGATCTTAGTATTATTTTTCATTAATTTCATTAAGTTTTGTGCTTTAACATTTAAAGCAAAGTTAAAATTTTGTTTCCATAATTTCAGCACAATTGAACAGAGAATCTTGTTCCACCAAAACATTTCACCTACCTCCACTTGATATTGAGCGCTCGGTGAGAGTTTCCTTGGTGAGACACGCATATTGTTTCATCAGTACTCGACAGCGATACTGAGAAATTGCATACTGTTCATATTTCTCAAATCTGATGTCATGAACTATGAAAGGGTCAAAGCCGGCTAAGTAACTACTGAGTGTCTCACTACAGAGTTGTTACTTCACTGAAATTGCAGTAGATTGTTGATCTAATGCATTTTTTCTCAAAATAAATCTGCTGCAAAATCTACATACTGCACTTCATTTTACGAAAAAAAATTATTCTTCAAGCATTTTCAAATAAACTCACATTTTTTTTTCATTCTTTGTGTTGAATGCAGCCATAATGTATAATTTGGAGCTTTTTTGATTGCTGGTTTTATGATAAATAAAACTAATGTAATGTTTTATTTATTTTTATTCATTTATTTTTTATTTTTGAAAAAAAAAACATATCATCTGCGAAATTATTCAGTCTACAGCATTTTTTTTTTTTTTCAAATCTAACGCGAAAAATTTTCAGAGAAAGGTCAACCCCTCTGAACTCTAAATTGAGAGAATTAAGAAATACATATATGTAAAGCTACAAAAGCGAATGGTCATTAAGAAAGCAATCATTTTGTTTCAAAATTTGAAAGACTTGTTAATTTAAAAAAATAGGCTTGTGTTTATTACCAATTTCTATAGTGAGAAACGGTCATGATTCTGCCGCCCCTAGTGATTTGAACACAATGACAAATTGTACGTTCTTACACCTTTAAATTTTATAGAATTTGTACCTCAAAAAATAATACTTTTATGTTTATTTCTAACTTCTGTAATAAACAACGATGATGATTTTGCGCACCTATATTGATTTCAATTTAATGAAAATTGATTGAATTGTTTATTAAACAAAAACTAAACTTGTGTTTATTTCCAACTTCTCAAAAACAAGGAGGATACAAATTTACATACAAATTTGAATACTATAAAAATAACATACAATTTTTATTGTATTGAAATTTGTAGGGGCGGCAAAATCTAATAAAGATTCAATAAAATTTTCACTAAAAAAACTTCTGTAATTGGTTTAACATCCCATGAACAACGAAGATGATTTTCCCATTTGCCGCCCCTAACTCCTGGCGCCCGGGGTGACTGCCCCCTTCGCCCCCCCTAGCTACGCTACTGTTATAACATTATACAATAAATCAATTAAATTGAATTAAAGAAGGTTGAGGATTTAGGGTGAGAAGCTATATAGAGTACCTCTAAGGGAGGGAAGCGCTACGATATCCCACAAACCAAAATCTCGAATAACGAAATTTCGCATTTTTTTTTAAATCTCGAATAACGAAATCTCGAAAATAAAAATCTTTTTTTTCATAATCTCGCAATTGCATGATTTTTCATAATCATGCAATTCAATTTTGGTATGCGAGATTTTAGTTTGCGGGATTTCGTTATTGCGAGATTTTGAAAAGCGGGATTTTGTAATTACGGGATTATGAAAAGCGAGATTTAGTAATTGCTAGATTTCGTTATGCAAGATTTCGAATGCGAGATTTTGATTTCCGAGATTTCGTAACCAACCCTTAAGGGAGGGGGAACTAAAAGAGAAATCAAAGATATGTTGTGCTGTGTTTACTGAACGTAACATTCTAGACATTGGGTTAAAGTGGCCACAGTTGGTGCGGTGCGTGTGGATGTGGAAGAAGGGGATAGATCTTAAATTACGGGGATTATTATTAATGTTTACTAGCTCCAGCTAGGCTGGAGAATCAATCGTGCCATTGATAAGATTTTGGATGAATAAAATGTCAGCAACAGTGCGACGATGAGCATGGGTTTGCAGGTCAATTAACAGTAGATGGTCTTCATAAGGGGGTAAAGTAAAGGGATCAGACCAAGGCAAGCAGCGCAAGGCGAAACGGAGGAATCTTCGTTGTACTGCTTCAATTCGAGCTGAAAGAGAGTAATAGAAGGGGGACCAAACCTGACTAGCATATTCAAGGATTGGTTTTAAGTATGTGGCTTATAGAGATTTTGTGACATAGGCATTGACAAATTCTTTTGACCACCGTTTGATAAACTCGAGGGAAGAGTTTGGTTTTGAAATAATAGTATTGATATACAAACGGAAATTTAACTCTCGCATACTGTCCCGAGATCTCGAATAGAGGAAATAATAGGGACAGATAAAGTGGTAAGTTCGAGGATGTGAAGGTTACCGTTTTCGGGAGAAAGTCATGGATTGACATTTATCTACATTCAGTTCTAGGAAGTTTTTATTACACCATATTAGAAAATAGTTAAGGTCGAGTTGGAGAAGAGAAGAATCTTGAGAAGACGAGATACATTTTACTATTTTGATGTCATCCGCATAAATAGAGAGATTTTAGAAGGAAATAATTCTACTCACGTCAAGCATAAATAGGAGTGGGCCAAGATGGCTACCCTGAGGAACACCTGAATTGGCAAAGACTGGGTTAGACACCGTGCTTCTAAAAACAACTCTATATATGCGGTTTTAAAGGTAAGGTTTTACCCATTAAATAAAGAGTGTGGGAAACCAAAGGCATTGAGTTTATTTGGTGATTGATCTTGTCAAATGCCTTCCTGAAGAGTCAGTAGTAATAACATCGACATCGCAGCCACTTTCCAGTGCCAAAAAAGTTATGGTGACAAAATGAGTTAGATTAGTGGTAGTGGATCTACCCTTTAAGAAACCGTGCTGTAGTGGAGAAACAATTGACTTACAGTGAAAATAAAGAGTGTCGTATACTATGCTTTCAAAGAGCTTGAGGATAGTGGAAAGCTTAGCGATCGGTTGATAGTTTGAGATTTGGATGCTGCAACCCTTTTGAATATTGGAAAAATAAACGATTCTTTCCATTGGGTGGGGAAAATTGCTTGGGAGACCGAAAGTTGAAAAACATTAGCCATGGGCTCACAGAGTGCATTAGCTTATTTTTTAAGAAAAATTGCTGGGATGTCATCAGGGCTAGACGAAAAGTCATCGTTCAGTGAGTTTAACTTTTCACAAACGGTACGGGAATTAATGTTTAGAGAAACAAGGGACGTGTGTGGGTTATTTGATAAAAACCTGTGGTATTCAAGATCAAGTTCATTTGGTACATTGACTAAAAAATGTAGCGAAGAGGTTAGAAATTACTTTCGCGTCGGAGGAAAATGTGCCTAGGAAATTGAACGTTGAAGGAAGACCATCGGATTTCATCTTTTCACGTTTAAAAATTGGTAAAAACGTTTTGGTTCAGAGATGAGACAAAACTGCATTTGATTAAGGTATAACTGGTAGAGAAATTGGGATAGGGTGGAGAAGTCACAGGAAGCTTGTTGGTAGTGAGAAAAATTTGATGACGTCTGGAATTTTAAGTAAATTTTCCATAACTTATTTCTAGTATTAGGGGTTTTTCTTTTTTAATTCAGAGCAGAGTCTGAACTGTCAAACAAAAAGTTTTGTTTCTTTTTTAGTTCTGAGCATTCAGAGCTACAAATTTGTATTTCTTTTTTCGTTCTGAGTGCGTTCTGAGTTTGTTCAGAGCGCGCTCTATGAGCTCAGAATAAAATGACTGAGCAGACTGAGTTTAATGCTGAACACATAGCATTTGACAGCTAGTGCTCAAGTGTGTTTCAAAAATGGTTCAGGGTGCTTGGAGCAAACTTGCTCAGAAGACGTTCAGAACATGCTTTACATGCTCGGACTCTGCTCAGAGCTCTTTTTTGAATTAAAAAAGAAAAAAGCCTATTACGGAGAGTTCTCAACTCTTTAGTGTACCAGGGAGGAGATGCTACACAGTTTTTTTTTCAACCGTATAAGCAACACATTGGATAAAACATGCAAAGATGGAGGTGTAGAATGAAGACCTAAATGCTATTTTCGAATGGTCCAGAAAATGCGGGCTTGTTCTCGACCCTATAAAAACAAAATGCCTCCTAATTTTCTTTGATTTATTCTGTTGCTGCCGCTGGTTTGGCTGGTTTGTTTGGTGCTGGTCTGACAGGCTTGATTGGTCCTTGCTGAAATGATTGTGTGTTGGGTACTTGATTGCTATTTTTGATTCTGGGTTATTCCGGTTTTAGTAGTGGACTGCGTTCGGCCATTTCTGCGTAGCTGTCTGTAAGACGGGCTACCAAGCATGCTGATGGCTTGGACACAACGTTTTGTGAGCTAGTTTCTCAGCCAATATCTTGTTCATTTCCGTAGGACGAGCCCTTAGCGTTGGACAGTCCTTAACGCTGGCTGCAGAAAACCCCATAAGCGAAGCCAGAAGCAGGTTATAATGAAAAAAACAGACTTATTGGCATCATTTCAAAAGGTTTTGAATAAAAATATTTTCAAAAAGGTTTTCTTATTATTCTCTTATATTTTACTGAAATAAATTAGTCAAGAATAAGGCTTAGCACTATATAATTGGACTTGTTGAATTATTGATTCTAATTAACATTTTACGGCCTTTAGTCCATACTGATTGACGTTTCGTCTAGGCAACCTCACTTGGGGTCATCTGTGACTTAGTGAGGGCCTTTGGCATATGCAATTTGTATAATATTGTCCTTGTAAGATGAACTAAACTCAACCCGCTTAGTGGTCACATAGACCAAAAGACGGTAACGAAACCCACTTCTTCGGACTTCTTCACCATCGTTATATTATTTTCCATTAAAACTTCGAGATTGTTTATATGTAGGTACACAAAACCAATATGTACCTTCTTGTAAATGCCCTTCAATAGATCAAGTTAACATTTCATTTGTTGAATTGTGATGGTTTTCTTTTTGACCAAAGCTGAATATAAAGATAAGTTAACGAGTATACCCCTTCTTCCTACCCTCATAACAATAATGTCCCTGTGAGAAAGTCATCTTGTAGTAAGATGGCAAAAAGTCATATACCTACATACATACATTTTTCCGAAGGACATGGTGCCGAAATGATTTATTGATTGTTATTATTAGACAAACTCTTATTTTTTACTTTGATGATTGTAGATAAATAAAACTTAAAAAAAAAAAAAGAATAAATGTGTCACACTCATAACTCATAGAAGATAAAGTGTACTTAGAGGAAAGATCTTAGCATCATCCTTGTTGATATTTTTCTAATCAATTTCGTAGTTCATTATATTCTTTCACAACAAAACTATAGACCAACAACGTACGAGGGCGGAAGCTTTGTAGCTTCGCGACACTTCAACACACTTAATTCAAGTATATTGTATACAAATACTAGAAATAAGAGGAATATAAATTTAGTACCATGTACATACATATGTGTTGTGTTCAATCTACAGTGTTTTTACCGTGCAAATTGGGGGTGGTTTTGATTTTTTTTTCCTGGTTTATTTTTGTCGGGGGTGCTGAATTTGAATCTGAGGTTTGCAACTAATATTTCGTGATTTTGTGTTTTTTTTTTTTTGTTCCACCCTGACTGTCCCTGCTTAAAACTAACTACCTAAACCTATGTAAGTCGTCCATGGCATAGAAAATACAAAGTCAACCTTTAAATATCCAAAGAAACTTCGTGTTCATGTCTCAACCACCACAACTGGTTCTCCTGCTTTACCCTATCTCTTCGGTCCCTCGGACACAGTCCTACTAAACCGAAAGTGCTCAGCTCCGTCTTGTGCGAGGACGTTTTGACTGTAAAGGAGCCACCGATCTACAGTTCTATGGCCGACGTGGTGGATTAGCGGAACCGCCGCCCTATCCTGGATCAGCCCTTGACTGCCAAAATAGAGGAATGCATCGGGCAGAATAAGGCCACTTAGACGCACACTTTCATAGTATTCGTTCTTAGGGTAATAAGCCCCAAAAATTAAGCTGTTGGTCGAGGACATCGCTCTCGCAATGTGATCTCAAATAAGCTTCAACAAGAAATTATTTATCCTGTTTATGTTAGCGCCGTTGTATAGGACCAAGTTTAGTTTAGGTTTTTAGTTTGGTTTTATTTCAATGGTATGCTAACACATTAAGACTTAAATAATCTTATAACTTAAAGTTGGAATAGTAATGTTTGTACTCCGACTCTGGGGTTTTGTGCAATCCAAGGCAGCGTCTAAGACACTGCCTCTCAAACACCCAAAGCTTTTCCATTTGAGATGGGACAACGTTGAACCAAACCGGGCATCCATAGGTAATCATCGGCCGGATGAGGGCCATGTAGCAAATCACCTTCACCCTGTTGTTAAGCCGGCTGCTATAATACAACCGTTTTGTCAGGGCAAAAGCTCCCCTTGCCCTGGGCAGAGCAGCATTTATATGTCTTTATCTGTCGAAATACAAATACTGATCCATCCAGATGCCAAGGTACTTTACTACACTTACTTGCCAGTGGCTGTCCATTTGGCCCTACGATCAGTTCCAGTTCTTTCTCGTATCCCTTGTGGCTCCACCCAACGGAGTCCTAAACAAGATAGTAGTTTCTGATTTCTGAAAGTTGATTTTCAACTCAATATTCATCACAATATTGCTGAATCTTCTCGAAGTCACGCTGCAAAGGAATTTCGATGACCTCGACTTTTGGAGCTGTTATGTACGCAATTATCGTCGGCATATGCGATTGCCTAAGTTAGACTACTTATAAGATCGCCGGTGTAAATGCTGAATAGAATCGGCGAGTTGACCGCTCCCTACTGAAGACCATTTTTAATATTAAAGGTTGTGGCAGAAGTCACATTGGCACTCTTGACAACAAACTTTCTACCATTGAGCATATCATAAAGCATTATGTAGTAGCGGTTTACTAATCCCGAGTCTTGTCAACTGACGCTCCATCTTCGTAATTAACAGGGAACTGGGCCCATTTTGCTCGGTGATTATGGCGTTTGCCAAATGATCTTCATTGAACCCGGTGAAGGTTAGGTTAGGTTGGAAGGGGTGATAATACGGCAAGCCGCACCATCTCACTCGGATCTCGTAGGATCCATTGCGCTCCCCGGGGTATAAGTGGTTAGTGAGGAGAGATAGGGAGGGAGTAAATAGGAAGTTTTAGGAGTTAGGGGCCTCCTTGAACCATCCTGAGTTCTGAATGAATTTCAGAATGTTCTTTAGTGGCAAGACAGAGATGTCGCCCAGTTCGTCGAAGAAATATTCTCCAAGGGCCTCTTTTCTGGTTCTAGCTAGGCTGGGGCATTCGCAAAGGAAGTGAGGGGAGCCCTCCTCTGCCTCTTCATCATGACACCCTCTACATAAGTCCGATGAGCTGATGCCCATTCTGTTCAAGTGGGTTCCCATTGAGTTGTGGCCCGTAAGGACACCAACCATGAGAGATAATTGAGGCCTGCTTAGCTTGAGTAAGTAATCAGTTTTTTTCTTTGAAATATTTGGCCATAGATTCCTAGAAACCCGACAAGTGTCGATGGATGACCATCTGACATTTGCAGCCTCTAAGAAACTCTGGTGTATTCTACTTTTTTCTTGCTCCAGTGGCATGAGCACAGAGGCTTCGATTTGGCTCGGATCAAGAGATGAACCGCTTTTGGCCAGTTCATCCGCCATTTCGTTCCCGTGAATATCCCTATGTCCTGGAACCCATCTTAGGGTTACTGTGTTCGTTGCATTGAGTACTCTTAGCTCGTTCCGGCAACGGTCGACCAGTTTGGACTTTGTGGTGATTGAGCAAATGGCTTTAATTGCCGCCTGGCTGTCTATGAAAATATCAATATTGTTGTTTACTAATTCACATGAGGCAAGATGTTTCGCCGCTTCGCAAACTGCCAGTACTTCCGCTTGGAATACACTGCAAAAGTTTGGAAGCCTCAACGATCTATTTATGGATGGGTTATCTGAGTAGATGCCTGACCCAACCCCCTCCGAGGTTTTGGAACCGTCAGTAAAGACCGAAAAATGATTTTCATTTATGACCCTGTTTTCATTCCAGAGTTCCCTGGTTGGAATATCTGTTATGGTTACTGGGTTGAAATCTATGTGCGGTGAAACGTAGTCTGTTTGAATGTCTATGTCTGTAAAATTCATTATAGTTCTGTGACCGTAGAGGCCCTTTTTCCAATTTTTACATTGGTGAAGTCTTAAAGCACTTTTGGCCGCCAACTCTTTCGTGAACAGATCGAGTGGGGCAAGTGAAAGGAAAGTTTCAAGGGCAGCCGTTGGTGTGGTCCTGATAGCACTGGTTGTACCAATACACGCTAGTCTTTGAATTTTAGTCATGGTTTTTAGATTGGTTTCCTTATCTAAGGCTGGCCACCAGACCATGCATGCGTACGTTAGAATTGGCCTTATAATGGCTGTGTACATCCAATGAATGGTTCTGGGGCTGGGACCCCATCTTTTACCAAAAATTCTGCTGCAAGTGTAGAAAGCTATTGAGGCTTTTCTTTCTCTTTCTTTAATATTTTCTTTCCAGTTTAGTTTACGATCGAGAACAACGCCAAGATATTTGGCAGTACCCGAAACCTGTAACGGTATTCCGTTAATGGTTGGCGGGTTTATGTTTGGAATATTACGTTTCCTTGTAAACAGCACCAGTTCTGTCTTCAGTGGGTTAACATTGAGGCCACAACTACTGGCCCAATTTTTGAGCTTGTCCAGGGACGTTTGTAGGAGCTCGCTCAGAGTGGGAACAAATTTTCCAGAGGCCAATAACACAATGTCATCGGCATATGCAACTACCTTGATGCCGCCCAGATTTAGTTTAACTAAGATCTGGTTGACGACAAGGAGCCAAAGCAAAGGAGAAAGTACTCCACCCTGTGGAGTGCCCCTACTTGTCCTAACTCTTATCTTGCTGTCACCCATTTCTGCATTAATGAGTCTCGTTTGAAGCATGAAATCAATCCAGTTTATCAATGATGGATCGATGCTGACGGAGTTTAGGGCTTGTCGAATTGCACCGTTATCAACATTATTGAAGGCCCCTTCTATGTCACGGAATGCTGCTAAAGTGAATTCCTTGAATTGTATCGACTTCTCAATCGTACCAACCACTTCATGAAGTGCTGTCTCAACAGATTTGCCCTTCAAGTACGCATGTTGGGCCTGTGAGAGCACACCACCATTCAGTTTTAGGCGAATATGAGTGTCAATTAGTCTTTCTAAGGTCTTCAGGAGAAAGGAGGAAAGGCTGATAGGCCTGAAGTCCTTCGGTTCGGTATGGGTGGGCTTGCCAGCTTTCGGGATGAAGATGACATTGACTTCTCTCCATCCGGCGGGAATATAGGTGATGTTAAGACAGCCTATATAAATATCCACTAGAATTGGAACAATTGTATCTTTAGAGCTTTGGAGCATAATTGGAATGATTCCATCAGGCCCTGCAGATTTGTATGCCGAGAAGGAGTCAATGGCCCAAGCCACCTTCCTACTATCTACGATTTGTTTGCCTATGTCATAGATTTCACTTATGTTGGGCCCTCTGTCCACAGGAGATGTACTGATAGTACACCCTGGGAAGTGAGTGCTTATAAGTGACTCTAAAGTCTCAGAGCAGGAGTCTGTCCAGGTATTATCCGGTCTTTTTAGAAATCCCGGGGGAGAGGGTACCTTAGAAATGACTTTCCTGAGCCTAGCAGCTTCATTTGTAGACTCAATGTCTGAACAAAATTTTTGCCAGGCTGCTCTTTTTGCATAGGTCGTTCGGTTTTTGTACAGATTTTTACTGACCTTAAAGATGTCCCAATCAGCAGGTTCATTGCTGAATTTTGCTCTATTGAAAAGCCTCCTTGAGTTTTTCCTAAGTATAGACAGCTCTTTGGACCACCATACGGGGTTGAGCCTGCCTTTACTTTTGGTAATGGGGCAGGAACTTTCGTAAGCATTGTTTATGGCTAACGTTAGTTCATTTACATGTTTGTCAATGTCAGAGCAGGTTGTTAATGGTAAATGTTCATAGTGACCCAAAGATGTGGCCAATCTAGTGTTGAAGGCATCCCAGTTTGTTTTCCTGGGGTTTCTATAGGGTTTTAAGTTTTCAATTTTGTGCTCTATTTGGAATGTTATCATTCTATGATCTGAGAATGAAACATTACTTGATACCTTCCAGTCACTGACCTTTATTGAGTCTGAGTTACTGGAAAGCGTCACGTCGAGCACTTCTCTTCTGTTTCTGGTAACAAAGGTTGGTTCGTTACCCTTATTTAAAATCAATAAATTTTCTTTAATAATAAATTCAAATAGTGACTCACCTCTTTTATTTGTGTCGGTGCTCCCCCATTGTAGATGATGAGCATTAGCGTCGCAACAAACCAGGAGGTCCCAACCGTTCTTACCTGTTGTTTTGACGAGATCATCAAGGGCTGCTGACGGCGGTGGCCCCGGTGAATCACCTGGCATGTAGATGGAGGCTAGGATCAGGGGCGGGGCCCCTTTTCTGTCGCACTTTACCGTCGTCATGTCTGCACTACTATGGGAAGATAAGAGGAAAAGATTTATAATTTTTTTCGCCACTATACATGTCCGATAGTTACCTTCTGTAGGCCCTTTATTAAAAAACAGGTTTACATCTTTGGAGCTGAGTCCGCAGATCTTGCCGCTGTTGATCCAGGGCTCCTGAATAAGGGCGATATCAATGTTATCTTTGGACATCAAAGAGGTTAAGGTGGCCGAGGCCAACTTACTGTGTTGAATGTTTGCTTGTATCACCTTCATCATCATTTTTGTTTTTTGTTTTTTGTAGGCTGGCTACCGGGCGCACCTTAACCATATTGATGCCCACCATTAGCTTGAAACCCTTGGAGGGAAGCATTGCCATAGTCTCGTGATTTAACATCACTATGGCTTCCTGGCCCGTTTTGGAGGGCGCTTCTATCTCCAAGACCTTCCAGTCACCGCTGGGAAAACTGGAATTTTGACCTCGGAGGAGGTTTTCCAGGAGTTCCTTGGTGATGTGAGGGCCCGGCACATTTATGCGGACTTTTGGTCTAGTGGGGAGGTCCATTTTGGAGGCAACTTTCAGTGTTACCCCTTCGAGCAACCCAGTCATCTCCGAAACTTTCAACCTAAGCCATTTCAAGGTGGGTTCATCTTTGCAGGTCAGTATTTTGAACCCCTTCAATGTCGATAATGGCCCGAATTGCGGCACAAACCCGGTAGAGGCCAGGATCTCGGTGTTGATACATTCGAGAATCCTAACCTCCACCCGAGCCCACTGCTCGTTTGTGAGCACCAACTCGGAGCTTCCCTCATTTACAACGGCCACTTGGAGTAGACATGGGTAACGCAGTGAAAATTCGTGCGCTGATACACTGACTCAAGCGCACTTCAGTGTATCAGCGAAATGCGTTAACGCAATTTGCGCCATAACGCAATTTTTTTTTTAACTCATTTGAAACAAAATAACTCACTGACTCAATTTGCGCAACAGCGCAGCGCGGAGCGCGTCACTCTTTTGTGTGCTTTGTTGACTCAAATACAAATTTCGTACAAACTGGACTGTGTTGAAGCAAAAAAATAAATTTAAAAAAAACTAATAATAAAATAAATAAAATTTACAGTTCATGACGAAAATGTTGTTCTAAATTTGGTTTTCAATTTGTAGGGTTTGGGTGGGACTATGGATCTTGACAGAGGTGGATTGGATTTGGACAGAGATGGGTTTGGATCTGGAAAGAGGTGGGTCTGGATCTGGACAGAGTGAGTCTGCATCTGGACAGAGGTGGGTCGGGATCTGGACAGAGGTGGGAATTTTTTTTTTGAAAAATATATGAAATTTTTCGACTTTTTTTTGAAAAATAAAAAAAAACTTTTTTCCAAATACATATTTTCAATCAGGGTGGTTCATAAAAAAGTGTTTTCGCACTTTAGGGAAACATTTTTTTTACTGTTCAAAAATTTTATATGAAGCGTGTTTCGGGGAAAAAAATATTAAATCTAGTATTTTTACATTAGGGTGTACCTTACAAACGCTATCTTCCACATTTTCAAACAGAATTCAATAAAATTAGGTGTGATTGATGCATGGAATAAATAATTAAAAAAAAAAATATTTTCAATGGGTGCTTCATAAAAAAAGTGTTTTCGCACTTTAAGGAATTTTTTTTTTACTGTACAAAAGGTTTATAAAAAAACTGAAAATATTTTATTGAAAGTTAAGGAAAAAACGTTTTTACCAAATTTTGTATTTCTTTTAAACAGACACTTTATATAAGCCGCTAGGACGCTTAGTTTAGCCGCAAATCAAGTTTAAAGGTGTAAACTTTGATACCCCTAGGACGCTTAGTTTAGCGACAAATCGCGTTTAAAGATAAAAGTCGATTTTTCGTTTAATGCGATGCATCAATTGAGCGCCAATGTCAAGTTTTCTTGAGAAACAGTACCTAGGGTGGCGGATAAACAGTGAGGTATTATGGGGGGGAGGGGGTTCATGCTGCCCCCTGCAACCCTCCTGCTTGGGCTCACTATAGGGATTTGAGGTGGGTGAGAGGTTGGGTGCATGCAAAGCACTTTAAGAAAAAAATATCATTCATATTTCGGAGAAAAAAAAAGTTGAGAAAGTTTAGCAGCAAAACTGAAAATATTTTTTGAAAGTTTAGGAAAAAACTTTTTTTACCAAATTTTTTTATTTCTTTTAAACTGACACTTCCTAGATCACGGATATGCATTTTATAAGTCGCTAGGACGCTTAGCTTAGCCGCAAATCAAGTTTAAAGGTGTAAACTTTAATGCCCCTAGGACGCTTAGTTTAGCCACAAATCGCGTTTAAAGATAAAAGTCGATTTTTCGTATATGCATCAATTGAGAGCCAATGTCAAGTAAACAGTGAGGTATAATGGTGGGGGAATTAAAAGAACACACAAAAAAGTTGAAAAATTTCTAAACTTTTTTGTCCGTTCTTTTAATTTTTCTTCGAAAAATCAATGAATTTTTATTTTTCTGAAAATTTCAATCAAAAATAAAACTTTTCTCAACTTTTTTTCTTTTTTTAATTTTAGTGGACCCAAAAAGGAGGGTTAAAATTCTGTTTCCTTAAATCCAGATTCTTTAAATGCAAATAACTTTGTTTACAGCCAACCCCGCACCCACCACAAATCCTATAGTGAGCCCAAGCAGGGGTGTTGCGGGGGGCAGCATGACCCCCCCCCCCACAATACCTCACTGTTTTTCCGCCACCCTAGGTACTGTTTTTCAAGAAAACTTGACATTGGCTTTCAATTGATGCATCGGATTATACGAAAAATCGACTTTTATCTTTAAACGCGATTTGTGGCTAAACTAAGCGTCCTAGGGGTATCAAAGTTTACACCTTTAAACTTGATTTGCGGCTAAACTAAGCGTCCTAGCGACTTATCAAATGCATATTCGTGATCTAGGAGGTGTCAGTTTAAAAGAAATAAAAAAATTTGGTAAAAAAAGTTTTTTCCTAAACTTTCAAAAAATATTTTCAGTTTTGCTGCTAAACTTTCTCAAATTTTTTTTCTCTCCGAAATATGAATGATATTTTTTTCTTAAAGTGCTTTGCATGCACCCAACCTCTCACCCACCTCAAATCCCTATAGTGAGCCCAAGCAGGGGGGTTGCAGGGGGCAGCATGAACCCCCCCCCCCCATAATACCTCACTGTTTATCCGCCACCCTAGGTACTGTTTCTCAAGAAAACTTGACATTGGCGCTCAATTGATGCATCGCATTAAACGAAAAATCGAATTTTATCTTTAAACGCGATTTGTGGCTAAACTAAGCGTCCTAGGGGTATCAAAGTTTACACCTTTAAACTTGATTTGCGGCTAAACTAAGCGTCCTAGCGACTTATAAAATGCATATTCGTGATCTAGGAGGTGTCAGTTTAAAAGAAATAAAAAAATTTGGTAAAAAAAGTTTTTTCCTAAACTTTCAAAAAATATTTTCAGTTTTGCTGCTAAACTTTCTCAAATTTTTTTTCTCTCCGAAATATGAATGATATTTTTTTCTTAAAGTGCTTTGCATGCACCCAACCTCTCACCCACCTCAAATCCCTATAGTGAGCCCAAGCAGGGGGGTTGCAGGGGGCAGCATGAACCCCCCCCCCCCCCCATAATACCTCACTGTTTATCCGCCACCCTAGGTACTGTTTCTCAAGAAAACTTGACATTGGCGCTCAATTGATGCATCGCATTAAACGAAAAATCGAATTTTATCTTTAAACGCGATTTGTGGCTAAACTAAGCGTCCTAGGGGTATCAAAGTTTACACCTTTAAATTTGATTTGCGGCTAAACTAAGCGTCCTAGCGGCTTATAAAATGCATATTCATGATCTAGGAAGTGTCAGTTAAAAAGAAATACAAAAAAAATTGGTAAAAAGTTTTTTCCTAAACTTTCAAAAAAATATTTTCAGTTTTTTCATAAACCTTTTGTACGATAAAAATAAAAAATTTCCTTAAAGTGCGAAAACACTTTTTTTATGAAGCACCCTCATTGAAAGTATTTTTTTCTTCAATTATTTATTCCATACATCAATCACAACTAATTTTATTGAATTCTGTTTGAAAATGTGGAAGATTGCGTTTGTAAGGTACACCCTAATGTAAAAATACTAGATTTAATATTTTTTTCCCGAAACACGCTTCATATAAAATTTTTGAACAGTAAAAAAATTGTTTCCCTAAAATGCGAAAACACTTTTTTATGAACCACCCTGATTGAAAATATTTTTTTCTTCAATTATTTGTTCCAAACATTAACCACACTGAGTTTTATTGAAATCTGTCTAAAAATGTGGAAGATAGCATTTATCCAAGCACTGTGAAGTGAATATAAAAGATTTTTTTTCTAACACATTTTGTGAGCGCTACAAAGAAATCAGCGCTTTCTCCATTTGTTTCAATGGTTTTTGTTTGTGCGGCGCGTTCCTGGCGCTGCGCTAGCACTTTTCAAAAGCTCAACTCGATTATTGAGTTGATGAGTTGATGAACTGCGCTTTTGCGCTTTTGCGCTACTGCGTTACCAATTGGTGTATCAGCGCACATAACGCAGCTGCTGCTTCAACGCATTGCGCTAACGCAGCGCTGCGTTACACATGTCTAACTTGGAGACTTTGGCTAACAATGTCTGCTAGCGTGCCTGCGCTGTGGGACGTTTTAAATTTTTTGTTGGATGACGTTTGAGGGGGCGTCGAATCATTGTGCCTCATCCTCTTATTTTGACTTGGGCCAGTTTTCTCGACCCTCGAGTGTTTTGGACCATTCAATGGCCTCACTTTAGGGTTGCCGCCAGACGATTTGGAGGAAGAGGCATTCTGAGCTCGGGGCTTGTCAACTTCTTTCTTGTCGTTTGACTTAGAGACGACCGTACTCATGCCTTTGGTTTCTAACTTGGCAAGCAGTTTTTGGGCCCAGCCCAACCGCTTCCACTCCCTAAGGCTCAGCTTCTTAGGATCACCCTTGCCATACCTACGCACGGCCCTCTTGGCGTTTCCAATCCTTTTTAGGTCTGGATTAAGATCTCCTCCCTTGTTCTGCTTTTTTGGATTCGCCACTTTTCCTTCGGTCGGTTTTGGCCCATCGATTGACGGACATCGACTTACGGATAAGGCCGCCATCACGGTCTTGGAAGACCCTGGGCCATCCGCGCAGACTTCGGTTGGATCACTTGCCCCAGACCCTTTGTAAGGAGTTGAAGTAGTCTTGGCTCTTGTCGCCAGGTGCTTCGCCACAGACTCGCCTTGAGAGGGTGCTTTCATCATTCCTGCCGCAGGGTTCTCGGCCACAGTGACATCTGCGTCTGAGCTGTCTGAACTGGCGAAGGATTGATAGTCGTCGTCGTTAAGGATACGGTTTTCCTCATCAGACGCCATCTCCTCTTCCCCAGTTCCAACAGCCCCGTCCTCAGAGTCAGTAAGTTCCATGAGGTATTCAGAAAATACCCCATCAAACTTACGGGCACCACTGCTGCAGGCTTTAGTTGTTGTAGCTGTTGATGATGATGTTGTTGTTGTTGTTGTTGTTGTTGTTGTTGTTGTTGTTGTTGTTGTAGTTGTCGTTGTTGTTGTTATTGTTGGTGTCACTGGCGACTTAGCCGTAGCCAAGCCCTCGCCGGCAGCCGTGACTTCTGCCGACACTGGAGTGTATATCCCCACTCGGTTTTTAGATATATTTTTATAACTTTCCATATTTGCCTATAATGGTTCAAAAGTAGATTAACATCTCTGTTGGTTTTTCTTGGTTGTTCGATCCTGCAGCTGGGTTGCTGGAGGAACGAACGTAAGCCCCCCCACCACATCAAGGTGAAAACCACGGGGGGGGGAACCCGGTGAAACACCGAGGTTCTCTGATCGCCATTGCGTTTGCGTTATGTCATTCCGAAGGTAGAAGTGGTGGATTAAGGCTCTGTTTTTCAGGTCATGGTTCGGGCGAATGCATGCATTCGCCTTGTACACTTGCTGGAAAGCAGCCCATAAAACTGAACGTCATCTTCTGCATGCAGAGAAATTAATATAAAAATTTCTTACATACTCTTGGCAAGTTATTACTGTAAATGCAGAAAAGAATGCGACCTAATATAGATCCCTGTGGTACGCCTGAATTGATATTTTTACTCTCCGCCATGTTTTACTCAGGGAATTTTCAGTTACATAGATTATAGCTGCTTTATGGATGAACCCAAAATAATTTTGCAACTTGCGGCATAAAATTTAGTGCTCAACTCTATCAAAGGTCTATCAAATGTCGACCAAATACATAAATAAATAAATAAATTGGGTGGCGCAACAGCTCATGGAGAACCAGGGCCTAGTGACTTACAACTCTCAACCATTCCTGTGTGCGAGTTTTGTTGGCAGGAATGGAGGGGACCTACAGTTTTTTGCCGAGTCCGAACGGCTAAATGAGAAGCACTTCTTCATGAAAAGTATACCCTTGGAGGATTTGTCAGTTCCTCGCAAGAGGCAGTACCTAGAATAAAACATTTCTGCAAACACATAATATAAGTATTGTTAATTCACCTTGATCGAAATTTAGCCTAAAATCATTCGAAATTTTTATTAAGGCAGAGGAGCAACTATGGTTTTCTCTAAAACTAGATTGATTAGGGTTAAATAAAACTTTCCGAGCAAGATGGCCAACGAGTTGTTCTACCATGACTTCCTCTAAGACTTTAGCTCGGAAAATAATAGTATTTGGCATTAATAAAAGCATTTACATAAGTAAAAACCTGCGACCTAGTCGTGTATTTTAGTTTCTACGGTTGAATGATGAAAAAACTTTTAAAAGCCGAAGTTTTTTTCCTAGAGAGTTTTTTTTTTTTTGTTTTTGTTTTTGTTAACAAATTCTGTTTGTGTGCCTATTATTCAAATCAGTGTACAAGGCTTCATAAAAAGACATATAGGATAGGTATCTATATAAAAAAAAAGCTAGTGGTAGATTCACGAATTCTAGTGATATAGCTACATAAAAATTCATTAGTTTGAGTATTGAAAGCTTTTAGAGATGAACCTTTTTGGAATATGGATGGATCAAAAGATATCGAACACTCAAAAAGACCAAACACACGTCATAGTTTCCATCCTAAAAATATCCAAAGCCAAATTGAACTTACAAACAAAAATATTTTTAGCATGATTTTTAATTTTTTCAAGTTTCAGCACCTAGAACTTTATTTCCATTAAAATGCATAAAAGCAGTAGAACTGAAGAAGGAAGTGAAATGAATTGAAGTGTGCTTGTAAATGCAATGCTGCATTAAGAGGACTGAAATGCAACCCATTTAACCAATTAACACGAAATCAGTTTTATGTAGGCGTCTAAAATCAAACCTCAGATGAACGGCGCGCAGTGTACAATCTCCATAACTCACCATTGATTACAGGACTTTTTAATAATTTTTATTTGTTCCAAAGCATGAAAATAAATGCTAGGAAGGAGTTTTGAATTCAGTTGTAAGTGCTTAAGTTATAAGTTCAATTAAAAAAGTTCTTCAATTCAGATTAAAACTTTTCAATATCAGTGTAGAATATTTTTTTAGTTGATCTTTAAATGTCGGATTATTATGTATAAAATAAAATGCACGAATAGAACGCACGAATTAGCACTTATAGTTCAAGGATATATCGTTTGGCCTACCATTGATGATTTAAGGAATAGTTTTTAAAACAGTTGACATTGTTCAGGAGATAAAAACCGAAACATAAATTCAAATCTAACTTGAAGTGTGCAGTTTTTATTTTTGTACCAGAATTAAAAAAACATTTCTAGAATTAATTTCAGCCTAAATGAACTCTACTATCAATTAATAGAGCTATGTCCATTAGGGTGGTCGTTAAACTGGATACACCTGAACAAAATATAAAAGGATTGTTTTTCGTCTATTTTAACTCACCACTTAACCTTTAAGACATCCATTTTATTTATCATTTTAGCTATGGACTTTTGACCCCATGGTAAGAAAGTCCTAACTATCATTAGGAGATTCTGCAACACCCTGTAATCGATTTTTCTTAACTCTAAAATTTAAAAGAGTATAAAATTTTGTTGAACCAGACAAAAATCTTGTCACGATATGTTTATTTATTTTCTTAAGTTATACCATTTGCATAAAAACAGACAACATAAGCCCACTGTGGCTGCAGACGAAACCGATTTCTGATATAATTTTCAGTCAAAAAAGTAAAAAGGTAATTTTATCGTTTTTAGCCAAACATACTTATTTTATTTTAAAATGTCTAGACTCTTGAACCATCGTAACAGTTATTAATGTCTTCATTTTTTACTATATTCATTAAAAATTATTTTCCCTTGAATAATTTTTATTGAAATTAAAATCACATTATCCAGAAAAATAAACAAAATAATAAAACTAAAACCCCAACAACAAAAATATTCGATTGTTGAATAACAAGATTCCAAACGGCTTCTCTGTTATTGGTTTGGCACGAATTATTTTTAATAAAATAACAAAGCTTTTTGCCAATTTCTTTTTTTTATGGAATTCAAAACAAAAAAGTTCGTTCTTGTTGATTCTCATTTTTCTTAGGGACTCCTACCGAAACACAATTAATTTTTTTTATTAATTTTCGTTTGTTGTATAGGTTTTATCTCTAAGATTTAGCAAAATTAGAATATCATTTAAGCAAATCTAATTTTTTAATACAAATTTGTGAGTATAAGTTCAACAAATAGCATAAGTAACAAACGGCCATAAGCTAATTGTTTTTATGAGGAATCAAGGCATTCAAATTTAACTTATATATCATTAAGGGCCAGTTTTTCAGTGCGAGATCATCCTAATTTAATCGGAGTTAACTATACAGAAAATGTATTTTTCGGTCAATTTAAATCCTAAGTTAACTCTGAGTTAACTGACCCAATTTGATGAGTTAACTCAGAGACAAAACTGAATGAGATTTCTGTTGTGGCGCCATCTTGTTTTTGACAGTGAAAGTTATTGAAATGTATGGAAAGTGCAATTTTCGTTAATTAACCATCTCGATCTCGATAGCGGAAGGCGTTAAAGTGAATATCCATCGATTTCAATGGATTTTTGACAGTTGAAAGATAAAGTTAATCCTCAACCCTCTAAAAACTGCTTCTAAGTAAAATCAGGGTTAATTTTTTTTTAGAATAAGCTAACTTTGATTTAACTCAGAGTTAACTCTGTACTAAGAAGGCCCTAAGAATTTTGGACAACACAACATGTACATATACCTGTCATAAACATACAAATTATGAAGTTGACTTTTAGCATTATCAAATGAAGGTTCATACTTTAGTCTTTAGTTTAGCATTCGTTAAGTTTCAAAACTGAAAAGCTTCTGCAATGAAAACACAAAAAGTCAAAGTAGCAAAAAAAACTTTCGGATTCTAAAACTTACCATAAAGTGCACATTAGTACCTTATTTTCAAACCATTCGAATATATTTAGCTTTTCAGCTTTCACCATAGCTTTCGATACCTTTGACGTCTTAATCCACACGCCTCTTTTTCTGACACCGCAATAATTACCTTCCACACGTTTTCTAAACTCTCCGTTTTCATTTTTCGAAACACAACTCTGATGTTTGTTTTTCATTGAAGAAAAAAAAATCATCCCATTCAGTTGCGTTAGATATTTTGTAATGAAAATAAGTCCTCTCGAAAGTGATGTGTTTCTAAGTGCTCTCTGTTAAACATCTAAATGGCACGCATATTAAATAATTCTTTTTCAATTAATGCATCTTGCTATGGGCTTTTTCATTAATTATTTCTTTTAATTAGAGAAACAACAATAATTTTGTGTGTTTTTTACGGGACATTTAATTACATCGTATAGAAATCTGTATATACGTAGCTATGTACCTATGAAAACGCATCGTAAAATCGATGTTCGAAAGTGGCATCTAAGTCAGTTTAGCATATGGTGGAATTATTCATACAGTTCATGCTCATAAATAAATTATTTCACCTATGTATGTTTTTCGATAAATAAAAACACCTATGTAGGTACATCTGCAGTGTTTTGTTATATTCACATTGAATTTTAGTTTGCATCATCGATTGGTACAACTTGCAAGTTTTCAGTTAAACAAAAAAAAAAAGGAAGTCAAAGCTTGTACATAAACTCATGAGGTAATGGCTCTGTTTGTAAAAAAAAGTGATTGATTTGTCTGCATAGAAGACGAAAGTCCTCAACGACGGACGTTTCCTTGTTGCCAGTGTTCTTGGCCCTTTTATAAAGCTTGTTTATCCAAGTGTCAATTAGGATCCATATACCCTAGATTTTGTTGTTTTTGTTAAAATGGTTGAAATACAAAAGGGTTCTTCTGTCGTTAAATTACCTTCGTCGCTAAAGAGAGAAACTGTTGTCGTAAATGCTCCATTGAAAAAAGTTACTTTAGTGCCAAATGACGAGGTAAGAGTGTGTTGTTGTTTTTTTTGTTTTTGTTGTTGTTGTTGTTTTTATTATGTACTTTGTGAAAATCTAAAATCTCAGTGAAAATGTACCTTTATCTTAAGCAAAACAAATCAATATTATGTTCTTTTAAATATACGCAGATGAATAGATACTTTCTATGATGTACATAAACAATTATACTATACCCTTTTTGATCCTTACCTATTCCAAAAAGGGTTTATTCATGCATATTTATTAATTTCTTTGATATCTTCCCATTTTCAAGGTTTAAGGACTTTTTAGATAAATTAAATTCGATGATATTTCGTACATGACACGTTCTACTTCTCCTAAAAAAATATTTATTAGTATTTTAAAGAGAAGAAATTCGTAATCACGTACGAAACATCTTTGGATTTAATTTATTAAAAAATACCTTAAGCCCACAAGAGTATAAATAAACTTAAGTCTTAAAAAATGGTCACAAAAAGAAGGAATGATTAAAAATTGTAGATAAGTTAAAATTTAATTAAAAGTGAATTATCTAAGGTGTTAGCTATACAAATTATGAAACAAAGTTTAACTTGCTACATTTAATGGGAAAAAAAAAATATTCCATAGAACACCAAATGAATGATTTTCATCATATCGTTCGTCGGCCTGAGCGTTTATCTGTCTTTGAGTCGGCGCGTTCATCTTAATAACCTGCCGCAAATTGTATAAAATACACCCTTAATAACCCATGAAATAAATCCCCAATTCAAAGGATTAAATCATACCAAAAATCACACCTCACCACCTTGTTGTTGTGATGGTTCCGGTTACATCATTTTACATCTGGGGGTTGTTTCAATAGAGAATAATTTTGTAGAATCCTTATTATCTGCCGCCTTATTAATCTGGAAATTAAAATGCCCAACTGGGCTGGGTTGCATGTACTTGCTGTACTAAGAACTTAAGAATTTTTTAAAATTTGCAATTAAATATAGAAAAACTTCCCATTAGTGCCCTCGGAAGCTAGAGAACCAATCTTATTTAGTTATTAAAGAATCGCCATTTCAAGATCTACGAAAGCGTTATCACCAGGGATGAGATTTTGCTAACTTTGACTTTTTGGTGCGTTATCGTATGAAAGACTGTATACAAATATGTATGCTTAATTGTCCTCCTGATTCCAAAAATATATATGTAGTTCACTTTACGTTTTTTACCTGTTAGTGCCTTTTTTGCTCTTTTTCATTTTTCATTTTTTCGCCTTTTTTTCTTCAAAGGTCCATTGTTTTTCAATATAAAAAGCGTGCGAGTCCAGGAGTATATTCACAAATAATGTGTAACATCTCTTTGTGCCGATCAAAGTTATTTTAGAGCTAAAATGCTATTTATAGGATATTAAAAACATGAATTAAGATTCTGTTTTTAGTAAAAGAATAATTTTATTTCTTAGTAATCAAGTTAAGATACTATTGATTTTCTAGGTAAATCTCATTAAAAGAAGTAATATTTTCTCTGTTAACCAAAAAAAGAAATATTTTGTCAAAAACGCCGCCAAAAGTAGGCGTTAATGTTTGTACGGGAGAGTTATTATAAATTACACTATCTACAACTTTTCTAAAGAATATACCCCTCATTTACATCAAATTTCTACGATTAGTAGATCAGTAGGCGGCAATTTTCTCTGATGATGTATTATGATATCCTTTTTCTGCAGGAACTGTCAGGACGTAGAAGAAATAGAAACCATTAAACACCTGCTCTGTGATTGTCCAAACCTCCAAACAAATCGACTCCGTTATTTTGGAAATAGGTTTTTTGAAGAACTGGACGATCTAGCGTAGGTCTCAATGGCAAACATGAGAAAATTTCATAGAAAGCACAGGCTGGGTTGCAAACGAACCAGTCTATGTGAACCATTAGTTTAGGTGCATCTCTGCCTTCTTTTATAAAGGAATCACAATGGACCAATAGGCCCCCGTGTACGTAACAGTCTCTGTGCTGTGCACGCCCCTCTTAACCTAACCTAACCTATGATATCCTTTATCATTCCTGATAATTTCATCTTAATCGGTTATCTATTTCAGTTTTTATTTTGTTTTGCCAAAAAAAATATTTTGTTAAAATGCCCCCAACAGTGGGCGTGGAGAAAATCTTGTACGGAAGAGTTACTATAGATTACATTACCTTCAAATTTTCTAAGGAACAAACCTCTCATTTACATCAAATTTTGACGATTTGGTGCCCTGTTTTAAAAATTGGGCGTGTCAGTGAGCGGAAATTTTCTCTGATGATGTCTTATGATATCATTTATCATTCCTGAACATTTTAATCGGGTAGCTGCTTCTGATTTTATAAATTTAAGACCGCTTCTCCATACATCTTGAACCACTGTGCGTCCCCTAAATGGAAGATCCCAATTTTTACTTGCGATATAGGTACTATAAGTACGGTGACCATCCGTCCCGAGTTTCCCGGGACTGTCCCGTATTTGTATAGCCTGTCCCGGTTTATTTTTTAAGAAACCCGGGGAGTACAAGAGTCCCGTATTTAATTATTTGTCCCGTATTTGCACATTCTCTTAAGTTTCATATAATTTAAATAAATAAATAAAAAAAATTATATTTGAATGCCCACTAAACGCATTCATTAATTTTCAAAAAATCTTTTTTAAAAACAAAAAAAACATATTTTAAAATTTGCTTAAATCGCATTACGAAACGTTATTTTTTAGCTGCAGGTTTATAATTTACATTTAACTTACATGTATAATTTTTAAATTTAGGGTCACTTTTTGAGTGCGATGTCATCCTAGCCTTGGCCTTAAATCTAAGTTACCTTCAAAAACGTGTTTTTCAATAAATCTAACTCCTATGTTAACTCCGAGTTAATTTACCTAATTTGGCGAGTTAATTCAGGATCTAAACTCTCAGTTGTGGCACGATGGCGATTTCGATTTTGATATCCATGTATCGCACTGTCGAACATCTATTTTAATAGATTTTTGACAGCTGAAAGAAAAATTAATCCTCAACTATAAAACTTATTCTGAAATACCTCAGGGTTAACTTATTTTCAGGACTAGCTAGCTCTGAGTTAAACTAAGGGTTAACTCGGCTCTGAAAAACTGGCCCTAAGTTGCTTTGTTAACTGAAGACTGAATTATTCTAATAATGAAATTAAAAATCTAAAGTTTTTTTTTTTGTTTTTAGTTTGTTATGTTGTGAAGAGATTATAATTCATTTTATTATTCCTTTTTTTTAAGAATTTCCTTTCGATTGTTTTTCTGTAATTTTTTAAACTTAATCTTAGATATTACTAGATAAAAATTATAGAAAAGTTAAGTTTTTTCACTTGAAAAATTGTTCACTTTCTGTCCCGGGTTTTGCTCCCAGAAATATGGTCACCGTAACTATAAGACAAGTTTTGGATTCGTGCAAAAAAAATTTGCGATAACAATCAAACATGATATTACGATGATAAGAGAACACCAAAAAAGTGGGTGGCACAATTCTGTCTGTCTGTCTGTATGTTCGTCTACAGCCTAAACGGCTTGATCGATTCTCTTCAAACTTAGTACATAGTGGTTTTTCCTGATTATGCCCACACGTTTTTTTCCTTTTTTTTAGAACCAAAAATAACGGTACCTGCCATACAATTGTTTTTAGCAAATTTACATAGTCGTATTTTCCTCAAAACGGCTCTACAACTTTTCTTAAAAAAAAATCAATAAATTTACTATAGTAAAAGCTTCTTTTGGGTGGAAAACCATTTTTCAAAAATGGTTTTTAATGGCACCTCCCAAAGAGCCATTTTTTAATTTTTGATTTTCTTTAAAACGAAACGACCGATTTCAATACTTTTTTATACAGAAGCTTCCAAAAAATATAAATAGCTTTGTGTACCAAAATTTTTGAAAAAATATTTTTTGGATTTTTAAAAAATGTTTCAATATTGTTTTTGGAAAATGAAATATTTCGAAAACGACATGATCGATTTTTTTGAAACTCGACACTTAAGAGTATTTTATTCACCACACTTTTTTCGCATGGAAAACAATTGCCGGTCCATTGTTTTGCATTACATTCCATGACAGCATAGTTTTTTTTTTGCATGAAACTGTAAGCCAATCATGCAAACAATTAATTTTACATTTCACCTCAATTATTTTAGACATGCGAGAATATTTGCATATATTTTTTTTGCGCACGGGAACTGTAAACTAGGCTATATACACATAAATATATACTTTCGATTTGCATACTAAAATTTGTTCTTAAAAATGTTTTAAAAATTTTATATCCAAAAAATTTTTTTTAAGAAACCGCTCCAACGATTTTAAATATTTTTTCCCCATACAATCATATTCAATCAAGAATTGAGATGGCATTCTTTTTTTCACCTCAAACTGTCAAAGGAGTTGTTTGAGCTAATTTATGGAAAAAAAAGTTTAAAATCGTTGGAGGTTTTTTAAAAAAATATTTTTTATATATAAAATTCTTAAAACATTTTTAAGGACAGATTTTACTATTCAAATCTAAAGCATGTATTCATGTGTATATAAAAACAAAATTTGAAAAAAGTTGTCAACCCGTTTCTAAGATATCGAATTTTCAAAAAAAAAAAAAATAAAAATTGAAACTTTTTTTAAAAATTCAAATACTTTTTTTTTGAAAATTTTGAAATACAATATGGTTTGATCTTATCTGAAATTTGTAAATAAAAAATTAATCTAAATCCGTGTAGCCGATAACGAGAAAGTTCAAAACAAAAAAACACGTTCTATGACAGGTACTATTAATAGTTGCTAAGTGTAAAATTTTATAATTTTTGGTAGGAGTTCGGACTAATTTTAGTATTTGAAAAAAATTAAATCAAAATCGTAGGAGTCGTTTTTGAGAAAAAAAAATATTTTCCTTTGTGGTTTTTTAACTTTTGTATGGAAGGTACCGTTATTTTTTCACAAACGAAAATTTTTTTCTTAAAATATTTTAGAGAGTACTAAAAATTCTTAAGTATCCAGTTTCAAAAAAATCAATCAATCATGTCGTTTTTGAAATATTTGATTCTCAAAAAAAAAAAATTTAAACCTACTTATATTTTTTTAAAGCTTCTGTATAAAAAAAAATATTGAAACAGTCTTACCGTTTTGAAGAAAATCGAAAATTAAAAAAAATGGTTCTTTAGGAGGTACCATTAATAGTCATTTTTTGATAAATGTTTTCGCACCCAAAGGTAGCTTTTACTAAAGGAAAATTATTGATTTAAAAAAAAAGTTGTCGAGCCGTTTTTAAGAAAAATACGATTATGTGAAATTGATTAAGAAAATTGAATGGGTGGTACCGTTATTTTTGGCTTAAAAACAAAATGAAAAAAATGTGTGGGCAGAATCACCAAAAACCACTATGAACCAATTTTGAAGAAGATCGATCGAGCCGCTTAGGCTGTAGACGAACAGACAGACAGACAGAGTTGTGCCGTCCATTTTTTTGGTCTTCTCTATCATCGTGTCATTGTTATCTCGATTTTTTTTTTGCATGAATCCAAAACTTGCCTTATAGTTCCTATATCGCAAGTAAAAATAAATAAGTTGGGTACTCGAGGACTCGAACCCTTCAGTTGGATCCTGACGCAGCGATCAAAAAATTCTAATCCACACAAAATGTTGCGACAAATCTTTTTTTTAGATATTTAACACTAAAACCTATCGATGTCGATATCGAAAACCATATCATCAGCCTTACATAATAAGGGCCCAGGAAAAATTGTATGGTGCTCGTAGCGATACATAATTTTGTTTCGTGCATTAAAACTGTATTAATCCATTGGAATTCTTCGATTTAATAGATACAATATAATTCAATTATTCAACTCTGATATACAATTGCCATGAATTTTTTTAGAAGAAATGGCAGAAATCATGGATTTAGGACGATACTAAAAACTTAAAATAGCCATTTGGTGATTTTAAGTTTAGTAAAATGTTATGATATGCTAAAATCGTTTAAGATTAGCAAAATGTTCTTTTCAACTTAGTATCATGTTAAAATTGCTTAAGCATCGTACTAAATCGTTTAAAATTTTGCGCCAATATAATAATAATAAATGAGGTGTCAAAATAACTGTAATTTTATTTATTTATTTATTAATGTTCAAAAATAAGACAAACTAAAGTAGTTCATTCATGAACTCTCAAGAGATATGAATTCGTATGTGAAAACGCTCAGATACAGACGTTATCTCCGTTCAATGGTATTCTAGGATACTAATTTTTTGAATTCATATTAAAACTAATAATTTCTATCATCTGTCAAAATATCAGTTTTCTAACCCCACCTATTAAAGAGATAAAAATAAAATACTACACAAATTCAAATAACCATTGCATAATTTTCATATTTAAAAAAAAATTCCTACTAAGCATAGTTTACAGTTCCCATGCAAAAACAAAAATCAAACTTTTCACAACAATTTTCCATTTATTCTGTGCACCATATATAATAATATTCAAGGCGAAAAATTTATGCCTTGGCCTAAGCCACCCATTGGGTCATTACTTTACCCTTTATTTATAAACTATAAGGCTAAAAATTGAAAACAATTATTTTTGGATGCAAAAACTACTGCATGCAAATAATGCTTCGGAGTGAATATATTTTTTTTTTTTTGTTAAAGTGTAAACTGACCATCCAAAAAATTATATTTTATTCACTACACTTTTTTCGGATGCAAGATAATTGCCGGTCCATTGTTTTGCATGACATACCATGAAGGCAATGTTTTTTTTTACATGAAACTGTAAATTAATTACGAAAAAATAATTTTGTATTTCACCTCAATAATTTTTGACATGCAAAACTATTTGATTTTAAATGGAGGCAATTTTACATTCGGATGCCTAACAAACATTTTGGATTTAAAAATTTAATTTTGCCAAATCTGAAGTGACTGATACCGATGTGATGGATGTGCATAGATGTGATTGTGGATTATCGATTCTGGTGATTTCTTTCTAATTTTTTAATGTTAAATACTAAAAATTGTATTAATATATTGCTGGAAGACATATCATAAGAAATAATATACATATAATAATCGTAAAGCATAGCATAAAAAAGGTTGGGAATCCCTGCCTCAGACCGATCGAATAGATGTTACACATCACAATTTTTTTGTAAACTAATATCGAAACAAAAACCTGAAGCATTAGAATGCTTTTCTTTCCATCTCAATATGTCAACTTATCACAGAAATGCAGTTCTTCAAAAAACACTAACAACAGATTGAAAAAGAACTTGTGCCCTAGATTTTGTTCATTATTGTATCTTTTACTTTCTTCATGAAAACACTATAATAGTCCAGTAAATAGAGAGGTCTTACCCTACAAAAGGTCGGGTAGTTCTAAATTTTTGATATGTTATATGGTATGGTTAGTAGATGAAAATTCCAAAATTCCACAACCACGCCCCCTCCGCCCCCTTAAAAATCCTGGAAAAACTACAAAAAATTGGCTTTTTTTTCAGTTTTTTGCTTATAACTTCTTTCCGGTATATTTTTACAGAAAAAAGTATATGGAAACTTTGTAGACAATTAAATTTCCTACAAATATGACCTAGAAAGTATTTTTGTACAGCCACTACAATCAGCGCTATGGAGCTCCCAAAAAAGACTACAATTTCGTATTTTGTAAGATTTTCAGTTTATTCCCTCTTTACAGCACGATAACTCCTTAACCGTCAAGTTAAGGACAAAATTTGTCATAATCAATCTTGTAGATAATTTAATTGGCTACCAATTTTATGTAACTACAGTCGACGTCCTCTAAGTCGAACTCCCCTAAGTCGAATTTCCCTCTAACAAGAATTTTTTCACCATGTTGGTTGTATACTCCTGTCAAATTTCCAAACTTATTTATTTTTCTCTAAATCAACCTTTTGCAAAACTCTTTAACTTGAAATAATTTTGATATCCTGTGAGAATTCAGTTTAGAGGGAGTCGACTGTATTTTCATTTTGTGTCCAATACAATTGGTTTATACTGACTACACAATCCCACTGCTGTATTTCGATAAAAACTTTGAAGTAACCATACTATAATAATTGAATATGAAGAAAATTTGAAAAGAAATTCTTCTGTTTAAGTGGAGTGACCGAATTTATAATTCAAAGTTAAAAGTTCAAGTGAGCTCAACTCCATGATTGCGTTTCGCCCAGGTACGATAGTTGGGCTCATCAGTTAGATGACAAAATTGCGTCTTAGAAGGGTACGATAGTCATCTAACTGATGAGCCCAACTATCGTACCTGGGCGAAACGCAATCATGCAGTTGAGCTCACTTGAACTTTTAACTTTGAATTGTAACCATACTATTCCAGATCCACCTGGGAGGATGTGGAATTCTTAGATCAATCAATTCATTTCTACACCGACGGATCGAAGACCGACAATGGGGTTGGTGGAGATGTGTACTCTGATTTAAGTCTCTCATTCCGTCTCCTACTCACTGTAGGGTATTCCAGGCCGAACTTCTAGCGATAAAAGAACTATCTTGGCACAAAGAAAAAGTGATATCAACCTTTAGTCCAGTAACTATATACATTAGACCCTGCGTCAGGTCCGGTAGTTCTGATTTTTTGCTGAGTTGTTTATGATGTTGGCCTAGTATTAAATCTGATTTTTCGACCTCGAGCGCCGAACGCAACATTGGTAAAAATCCAAAAAACCGCGAATTTTTCGCGGTTTTTTCACTTATTGGCTATTTTAACCATTACGCCTTAACTTCCGAATAAAACATTGCTCTAACATTTCAAAATAATTAAATGGGCTTCAATTTGAGCTAAAAATCAATTCAAATGGTGAATTTTTTCATCAACTTTTGAATTTAGAATGCTGCAAATCGAATTGAAGGGGGCTTATTCACCCCTTGTGTGAAATCGTTTGCCCCTTTTCAATGATTTTTGTATACTGTGTAGCGTGTCATGTTGGCTTTATTTTAAGATCTTAATCATGAAAATCGGATGAGTAGAAACGGAGTTATGATTTTTTAAAGTTAACCATATAAAACTCGAACTAAAACATTCGCTTCAGATAACTCACTTCTGGGTACTGAACTGAGTTGTGTTTTAGTTCGAGTTTTATATGGTTGACTTTAAAAAATCATAACTCCGTTTCTACTCATCCGATTTTCATGATTAAGATCTTAAAATAAAGCCAACATGACACGCTACACAGTATACAAAAATCATTGAAAAACGATTTCACACAAGGGGTGAATAAGCCCCCTTCAATTCAATTTGCAGCATTCTAAATTCAAAAGTTGATGACAAAATTCACAATTTGAATTGATTTTTAGCTCAAATTGATGCCCATTTAATTATTTGGAAATGTTAGAGCAAAGTTATAATCGAAAACCAGGCTTTAAAGGTTAACATAGCCAATAACTGAAAAAACCACGAAAATTTCTCGGTTTTTTGCGTATTTCACAAAGTTGCGTTCGGCGCTCGAGGTCGAAAACTTGCTAAGGCCAACATCATAAACAACTCATCTAAAAATCAGAACTACCGGATCTGAGGCAGAGCCCTCCCACCCCGAAGAAAAAGGATACTAGACTGAAAACAGTGAAGTTGATCATGTTAATTTCAGTTTTCTCAAAAACTAGAAGTCATTTTAGCATTTAGTTTTCAGTTTTTAACTAGGAATTAATAAGGGCATTGAAAATCAAAATCAAAAATAGTACTTAATACCATAAAATAAAAAAAAAAATAGATTAACAAAAAAAAATCGTCTTTTTCTCAAAATTTTGAGTTTGAAAGTAAATTTTTCAAAAACTATCAGCTAATAAAACTTTATTTAAAAAAAAAATTAAAGAATGGATTTCTGGCTTTGAGATAAGGAATGGATTTTTGTCCAGATATTACCATTGTATTTTTATGGTTATTTTTCTATTTGAAGTCAACTTTTCTTAAAATTGCCCCTCCCGCCTAAACGGGGGATATATACCCCCTATCCGGTACTATTGTTTTCTTCTTTTGGCCCAATCTACACGCTCTAATGCTTTGATGCAGCATATGTCAAAGACCATGTTTTTGTTATTATACTGTTTTATACTTGTTGTTTCAAATTTTTTATTGCTATATTTTGAAATGCCGTCCCTTGGAAACCGTTATGTCTACAGAACCGGCTTTGGACTCAAATTGAAGCAAATTTAGTAAGGTTGAAATCGTAGAGCAATGTTTTATTCGGAAGTTACGGCGTAATGGTTAAAATAGCCAATAAGTGAAAAAACCGCGAAAAATTCGCGGTTTTTTGGATTTTTACCAATGTTGCGTTCGGCGCTCGAGGTCGAAAAATCAGATTTAATACTAGGCCAACATCATAAATAACTCAGCAAAAAATCAGAACTAACGGACCTGACACAAGGTCTCAGTACTATGAAACTACAAGGTTACTGGACTACTTCTCTGATAGCCAAGCTGTTATTAAATCCCTGGACTCTGTCTCTTCAAACTCTAACAGCCCTTAACTGTCTATCATTTCTGTTGGAGATGGCGCAACAGTTTAATATTCACCTCTGTTGGGTGCCGGGTCATAGTGACATTCCAGGTAAATGTAAGCCTGATGAGCTCGCTAGAAGTGGAACATTACTACTTCATTTTACCTGAAAAGCTAAATATTGGTATGTCCATCGCTACGTGTAAACTTTTGCTGAAGCAAGAAGCCTTGGAGAGAACAAACATTGGGTGGGACAACATCACTACATGTTTGGCGACAAAACAAATTTAGCCAAGCCTTGACTTAAAGCGCTCCAAGTGTTTAAAATCTCTAAGCAGAGTGCACATAAGCTCTATTGTAGGTGTCATAACGGGGCACTGTTTAAAAGGTAGGCACGCAACGTGGCTTGGCGTACTTTTAAACGATTTTTACAGAAGCTGTATAGACGAGGAAAAGGAAGAATCGATTCTTCCTGTAATTGCCCTGCTCTTTCACACAGACGTAGGCTCCACTTAGGAGGTTACTACTATAACGATCCTAGTGATCTGGCAAGCAAAGACATTTACAGTCTTGCACGCTTCGTCAGGAGCTCTAAATGGTTTCACGAGTGAGGAAGATTTTTCAAGATACATGTGGTATCACAACGGGCCAACTTTGGTCTAAGTGCCAGTATTGATCACTGACATCCAGCTCTACCTAACCTAACCTAACCTAACCTAATACAATTGGTAAATTTATGCAAATTTTGTCCACATTGTTTGTATACGGAGCAAGTCTTGTCTTCCATCCTACTCATTAGAATACAAATTGTAGGTAGTTATGATGAAGGACATTAAAATGAATGCCAGTAAAAGATCAAAAAATCTGAAAATGACCAATAAACTTCAAGTCGAGACGAAAAAATGCTTTTGGAAACCACTGCTTCTAATCTATGTTTGTCAAAAAAGGTTCAACACTCTTCTTACGCTCAAGACACTCCTACTCTCGGTAAGATGAAAATCAGTAATGAAAACTGATACTGGGCTCTTTCGCAAGTAATACTCGTATTAATTGACGGATTTTTGGAGGAGAAGGCACAAACGTGAGCCCAATGTACAATGTGTGGACAATGTAGTCCAAAAAATCAAAATACGTCGACTTGGCTAAACTAGGTTGTGCGAATGGGAAACAATGCTCCAGCCATTTGAGTTTCTGAATCCCAAGTTGAAGGCAATAAGGACGATCAAGCCTCTGGATCAGAGGGTAAGCCATCACCAGAGCACTTGTGGTTTCGGCCCTTCATGGGTCATCTGAACAACACCCGAATTTTTATAATTTTTTCCGAAAATATTATGTTTTAAAACAGTGGGAGCGGCAGTGGGTAGAAGTTAATTGTATTGGTTTTTCATCTCGTCAATTATAATGTCTATAAATTTCATCAAAACCAGTACCTATGTGGTTTAGTTTTTAATGGAATTTTGGGCACTACCTCCAAAAAATAGCGACTAAAACACCGGGTTCAGAATATCGTGATGTCTATCCAAGTTTTCTGATTCTCCTACGTATACTTCAATCGATTAAGGTGGTTAGACAAATCGGTAATAAAATTTCTACGGGATTCCCACTCCAGTACACTACTGTACAGTATAAAACAGACAGAAAAGAAAGTGAGTTCGTAAAAACGTTTGAATAAAAAACACTTTCTCAATACTCACAGTATTCCAGATTGTATTGGTCACAAAATGAAAATACAGTTGACTCTCTCTAAGTCGAAGTCTTCGAGTTAGAGAGAGTTTTGCAAAAATTCGATTCAGAGAAAAATAAATAAGTTTGGAAATTTGACAGGAGTATACAACAATCATGGTGAAAAAATTCTTGTTAGAGGGAAATTCGACTTAGGGGGAGTTCGACTTAGAGGACGTAGACTGTAGTTACATAAAATTGGTAGCCAATTAAATTATCTACAAGATTGATTATGACAAATTTTGTCCTAAACTTGACGGTTAAGGAGTTATTGTGCTGTAAAGAGGGAATAAACTGAAAATCTTACAAAATACGAAATTGTAGCCTTTTTTGGGAGCTCCATAGCGCTGATTGTAGTGGTTGTACAAAAATACTTTCTAGGTCATATTTGTAGGAAATTTTATTGTCTACAAAGTTTCTGTATACTTTTTTCCGTAACAATGTACCGGAAAGAAGTTATAAGCAAAAAACTGAGAAAAGTGCCGATTTTTTGTAGTTTTTCCAGGATTTTGAAGGGGGCGGAGGGGGCGTGGTTGTGGAATTTTGGAATTTTCATCTACTAACCATACCATATAACATATCAAAAATTTAGAACTACCCGACCTTTTGTAGGGTAACCCCTCTATTTTTACCTCTATTTACTGGACTATAAACCATCATTGCAATATTTGAACGTTAAAAAATATTGAAAATCATAAAACCACCATTTCCGCTCACTGTGCATAATGATACGCTCATTAATTTCTTCTTCATTTTGATAAATAAAACACTCGAAAAATTTCATGACAACCTATTTTTTACGGAGAAAAATTTGTTTACTCTTTTACCTGAGATATTGACTATAGGTTAACATTTCTAAAAGAACAGTTTCTAATAATTTCTTTCTATTTATCAATGTACATTGCAAAGCGAAAAACAGCTTTTTTGCAAAACGAAAATTAGCGAAAAGATGCTTTAATCATAGATTATTTCTACCAAAACATGGTAAATAAACAGTTTTTTAAACTTTTTAAATACAATCTTAGATAGAATTTCAATTTGATCTTTATTGGTTTTGGAATATTTACAACAAAACAAACTCTTAAATGTGTCATAGAAAATGTATACAGCTCTTCTAAAACATCAAATTCTTCTGACTTACGTCACACCAATATTCAACATTATGTCTGAATGTTTAAATAAATAAACCTATAAATTGGCTTAAAAATACCAAACAAATTATTTGGCTCTTAATAAAGTAGCGGGTAGCCTCCTAATAAACAGTGATATCAAATTAGCAATAAAATTATAAACATGGTGGCAAATTGAACTAGTTATTAGGCAGACATAACATTATCAAATCAGCCATTGAATTACTGCTAGTTAGTTGGTATGGTTGTTATTATTTGGTTGCAAAAAAGACTTTTTTATTATTTGTGAACTTTATGTGTCGCTGTGGCTTTTAAGCACCACTCTTTTATTTAAGTGTGTTACTTTAATTATAATTGTATGAACCTCCCTAATAGAGTTGCCAGCAATAGCATTTTTCTAAATAAATTAGTATTATTTAAGAATTTACTTTATTTGAGTTATTTTAATACACGAAGAATAATCTGAAAAAGATAGCTTGGTTGCATGGGCTTTTTTGTAAAAATCAGCAAAACCCTATTTCCGTTTTCTGAATTTTTCAGTAGTACCTTCTTGGAATATTGACCACAAAAATCACTTCCTATATCCTACTCCAATTACCTTTGACTACTCCAACCCTTGACCTGAAATTTGATTAGAAACTTCCAAAAATGTCGAATAATTGTCAAAATTCCTTTGTGATTCAATCACGTAAGGTCTAAAAATTGTTTTCAATGAACAATTTTCTAAAGATTAGAATTAAATTAGTTCTCATACCTTGGGAACAATACTCAACATTTCTGACCAGATTTTGTAAATTTTGTACAAATCTGTAGGTATTGGAACTACTTTCATATTAAAGTATACAATCTAGCACATCCATAGGCATGATAAGATATTTTAAACATACACTTGCATCAGTTCCTGACTTGGATAATTACAACTTAGTTACCCGGCTCCCGATCCATGGAGGGTCTCTGCCTGAGTTATTGCGGTCTTCCATCGGTTGTGGTCCCTCGCACGCTCCTTCCAGTTGTCGAGACCAAGCGCTCGGAGGTTCGGTCTTCTTGGTCGCCTCAAACCTGGGGGCTGCGATTCGAAGATTCTCTTGGCAGGAGCGTTGTTGTCCATCGCTCGATGTGGCCGAGCCAGTCTAGTTGACGTTTTTGGCTCTTTGGAATACATCCACATCCAATCGCCCTCTTCGCATGTAGGACCAAATATCCGCCGAAGAATTTTTCTCTCGAAAGTGCCCAGTATCAATTCCCCTTTTTTACTTATTGTCCAGGAATTGGCGCCATAGAGTAGAATTTGTAAAACTATCGTTTTTTATAGCGTGCACTTTGTCTTTCGAAAAAGGAGTTTTGAACTTATTTGTTTGGCTATACCGAAGTAGTAGCGGTTTGCAAGGGTAATTCTTTGTCGGATTTCCACTAAGGGGTCTTACGGATGTTTGCACCTTCACTAAAGTGCCTTCCAGGTTAACACAACTCTTGCACAGTATCTGGTCCAAAACTAGGTTGAAGAAATCACATGATAGTGCATCTCCTTGTCTGAACCATGTACACGTCTGGAATAGCTCATATGAGCTTGAGCTGTTACCCATTTCCATGTGTTTTTTAACGTCATGCAGCATAGCTGGATTAGTTTTTTCAGTATCCCTGGTTTCGACATTGCCAATGGAAGCCCTTGGCGACTATTGGTATCATATGCGGCTTTAAAGACGAAGAAAAGATGGTGGGTCTCGACTTGAAATTCGTTGGTCTTTTCGTTGGCAGGGATATGCCTCTGTAGTTTTTGCAGAACATAAGATTGCATTTTTTGTAGATTGGGAATATTGAGCCGTTTGACCAGACGTCAGGCATACTTTCTTCCTCCAATACTAGGTTGTTGTTCTTAAGCTTGTGGATGGCTTTCTTAACCTATTCAGTAGTGGGTGCTTGGACTGGATCTTCATTGACTGGTCTCTCTCATGCTTCTTTGTTCTCCTGTCGCTTCCTATACATAATGCCCGCTAATCAGTTGCTGGAAATGCAGCTTTAATACGTCTGCAATTCCCTGTGCTTCAGTGACTAGGTTCCCTTCGCTGTTTCGAAGAACTTGCGTGCCGATCATATAACCAGATGGTAGTCACTTAGCTGTTGTAGAACCGGCCGGCGGGTGTTGGTGGCGGTGCTAGACTCCTCAAAATACTTGAGCTGAGAGGCAGCGGATGCTCTTTTCTTTCTGCACAGGGTTTTTTCTCTTTCCTTCTCTTTACAACTCTCTTGCTGCTCCTGTTTTCCGTTGCAGCATTTGCATTCGTATATTTTCCGTCTCCTGCTTTACTGCCGCGCATTCATCATCATACCACGGGTTCTTTTTTCTGGGTGATTGATAGCCTACGGTGGTCTCGGCTATCTCCTTAATGATGTCGCGATACTGGTTTCACTGATTGTTGACGCTTGTGGCTGGGGGTGGGGGTACGGCAGAGAGTTTCCCGGTCAAATGCTTACTGCAGTTTCTGGCTTGCTCAGATAATGTCCAATTTTTTCCTATGGGTGGTCTTCGTTTTTTTTTCGTTTGACAGTCATGCTGTAAACTTTGTCACAACAAGAAAGTGGTCAGAGTTTACGTTTACACCTCGGGAAGTTCACACGTCGAAAATGTTCGATGCGTGCCTTATGCCAATTAACACGTAGTCAATATGGTCGGCGGTTCGACCATCTGGAGATCGGCAGGGTGCTGTGTATATCCTTCGCTTGGGGAACCTAGTGTTACTTATCACCGTATTACAAGCTGCAGCAAAGTCGATTAGTTGGAAGCCGTTATCTGTTGTCGTTTCGTAGTGGCAATGCTTTTGAACTAATTCGCCAAAGATATTTTCCTTCCCGATTTTAGCATTGAGGTCTCCGAGCACGACTTTGACATTGTACTCCGGACAGGCTCCGTAGGCTCCATTCAGGAGGTCGTAAAAATCTTCCTTGTTAGATTCCTCAGCTTCGTCGGCTGATGTTTTGGAAGGTAGCTTTGATGCGGATCACAGCCAGGTTATAGCTAAACGGCCTTAAATCGATCACTTTCGATCTAAGTCGATTTTACACGACGAATCCGCACCCTAGTATGTGCAATCCTTGATAACAGCTATAATAAATGTCGCAATCTTTTCTTTTCGTTATTCCTGATTCTATTCATCGTTTCTCCTGGATCGTGGTAATTTCTGTCTTTTACCTCGAGACGACAGAGTCAAGCTTTTGAATAGCACCTGGCGTATAGAGTGTCCTTACATTCCAGCTGCATACTCGTAGATAGTAGTCTATTTTCGTTCCGGGTCTGGTTGCCATTTTAGGGGTGGTCGTCATCTTATTTTAACTTGAACAATTCCTTTCTTATTATTTTGAAATTTTGGACTACGTTTTGACCCCCGCGTGAAAGAGAAAAGTTAAGCTGAGTCCCAAAATAGTTAAGTGTAGGTACAATTTATATCAAAGATTGTCGTGAGAAATGACTTTTGTCAACAGCATTTAACAAAGTGACAATTGTGCGGTGAGACAGTCCAACGCATTAATATTACGCAACAAGGAACTACTCTGCCTCATAGATCCAATTGAATTTGAGTGATAACCTGGGGCCTCATCACGTAAAACGAAAACGATCGGACGATATCGTTTTGAAGATAGCTGTCTTTATTATTCTCTACAGATATGGTAGAGATAGCAATGGTGGTAACGATATCGTGCTATCGTTTTCATTTTACATGATTTTGCCCCTGGGTTATGTTGATTTTGAGAACATCGGTCAATTGATGTGGCTTACTGGCAAAGATCCACGACTTCAGAAATACACATAAGAAAAAGTTTTAGGAGGAAAAACGGTGCGATCTTGGTAACTAATTTACGAGAATTAATCACACTCATCGAAATCGTTCATATACAGAATGTCTCGTGTGGCATCAGCTGTGTGACATGAAGTGCTGTTCTGCTGGAACCACATGTCTTCCACATCCATATCATCCAATTTGGAACAAAAGAAATTGGTTATCATCGAGGTCACCTTTGAATGAATTGATTAATTTAGGTGCCTCGGGTTCTCCTGCATGTCGATGTTTCATGCAGGCTTTGCATTTTTCTGATATACCTACAGGTATTGGATGATTGTGCACTGAACCTGCCGACTTGAATTTGAACACCAAACGTAAATTGGTTGACTGGAAGAAACAACCAATCAATCCATCAAATGGAAATAGGACCCATTTTTATAATAAAGTATTATCATTTGCATGGGTTGCAGTGTTGAGTCAGTGCTCCCACCCAAAATGGTTGCCAAAAATACCTTTGGTGGTAAAAATGGTGGGAAAATATTTCCATAGTCTTTTTTTGGGGGGGGGGGAGCATTATTTGTATCATATATCCGCAGTTTACTATATTTGCCCAATTTAATGATTATGATACGACAAACAAATCTTTCGTGACCTTGAAAAAACAAAAACTTAACAAACAAATTATTGTTAAATATTGACCTTTCATCATGATCCAGTTATCTGTGGAATGGTATTCATTTTGTGCGAATATCCCACAAATGAGGTGCCAAAAATCACGTGTGACCTTGAGAACTTTTAACTTGAAGTTTTCTAGGACTGACTAATTTCGAGGACTATAGTTAGCCTTTTTCTACTAATTGACGACATACTATTTTTACGAAGTACCAAGTATGCAGAGCCAAATTTCTTTCTTTTTAGCTTATAGCAGAAATAATATGTATGGTGTTTTTTTTTTTTCCAGTACAAAAATGGTGGGATTTTTTTTGTAATCCGGTGGGATTCTAGATAAATATCATCTGGCATCACTGTGTTGAGTAACTGTATAAACAACCAATTTGGCAGATGCCATCGAAACAACATGTCCGCCATAGACTATACCCATCGATCCATCCCTATTGGAAAACCCTTTAGTATTGAGTATTAGACTCGTATAACTATAATGTTTGCAAATATTTAGTTTTTACATCAAATTTTTGTGATAACAATTTTAATTATAAATAATTTAATATAATTTTTCTTTCTTTTAATTTCAGGAGCTTGTTGCAATATCTCCAGAAAGAAGAAACTGGCGTGGAATTTTTATTGCCCTCTTAGTGATAGCAGCTGTATTCAGCCTTATTATCTTTTCCATTTTTCTATTGTCTCCAGGTGAGTTGTTTGTTATAAAAACCAAGTGATAATAATTTCTTATTTTGGATGTAAATTATTTCATTTCACACAACAGAGGATGAAGGCTCACGAATTCGTGGCAGGCGAATGGTACTTAGCGATGTTATTGGTAATAGCCTAGAGTGGAAACCATTTAATGGTACATGGATTAATGGTAGGTATTAAATAATAAAAAAAAAAAATTCCTAAACAAATTTAAATACTTGATATTAAAATACAAATAGGTACTCTCTTATAAACCATACAATACAAAAAATTAAATTTCAGATGTTGAACTTGTGTTTCGTGATTCAACTGGTGGACTATCAATTCTAAATTTAGAAAATTATACCACTCGAGTTCTTATGACGAATTCAACGTTTGTAAGTAAAAATTGCATTTTAAGTGTTTAGAGATACATGGAAGTTCATAATATTTTTCACTTGATATATATTTTAGAGGCAACTTAATGCAGAATCGTTTTTAGTTTCTCCAGATCAAAAGTATGTTTTACTACAGTCGGATAGCAATGCGGAAGGATCAAGGTATGTAGATATTTGATTAGAACAAAAAATGTAAGGCTGATGGTGACGGGTTGATTTTGACGTTAACAATAAATACATACGTTTTATAACTGCAACTATTGCTATATGCTTTTTTGTGCATTTTATATTCGTTTAAAAACTATTTTCCATGAAAAATAAAGCAAACAATTCTGCTTAACATCTCTGATTAGGAAATAATATATAAACAGAATTACTACAATTATTACTATTATACATGGGGAAAGAGGGCACAAAAAACAAACCCACACAAGTTTTTCAAAACATCCCCTATTTGCATTATTTTAATTGATGAGGTGGGGTCAAACAGAACCCACCTGAAGAGTTCATCACTTTGAAATTTGAATAATTATTGCAAACTTACTTTGAGTTGTCAATGGCCGGGCCGTGTCTAAGGCCAAAAAATTAATAAAATGGAACTAAATGATCTTAAAAATATAGAGACTTGCTAGAAATTGAACGAAAGAGCAAGTCTCTCTCTTATTCACTTCCTTACCTTCGTTGACGTTACAGTTCGGGGTGGACCATCAGAGTCTCAACCAACAAGCTTCTTCCAGCCACCTTGTTCTTTAACTAGCTGTCTCCAGTTTTGCCAGCCAAGTTGGTTGAGGTATACCCTTCCACTTGCGTCCTCTTATACTTCTATGCATGCCACCCATCAAGGTTGGATTCAAAGATATTCCAGGCCAGATATTCCGAGCATTATTATTATTCATTTACTATACCTATGCTTAATTCTGTGACTTATCACTTCTTTACATCATATACGCAGACTGGACCAAATATCACCAGGAGAATCTTTTTTTTTTTTCAAAACAGTAGCCTTTTCATCCACCTTTAATAGAGATCATGCTTTTGCACCAAACATCAGGACTGGGATGATATGTATCCTATAAAGGGACAGCTTAGTTGCTCGAGAGAGGATTTTGGTTCATGATTTCATTCTTAGCCACAAAAAGTCGCAATTGACAAGAGTAACTGGGCAAAGCCAAGCACAATGGTGAACTGCCCCAAAAATGATATGTGTCCTTTTCTGTTGACAGCATTTATTGCGTCTTGATTTAACTAACCATTAAACCCATCTTCTTGGCTTCCTTTCTCCACGCTTTGCTCTTCCAAATATGTCAATATTATTGGCGTATGCAAGTAATTGGTCGGACTTTTGAATGATTGTAGAGTTGTCGCGTGTGTATTTTTTCGCTATTCTTTCAAAAACGATGGTAAAGAAGTCACATGACAGCGCATCACCTTGCCTAAAGCATCTTTTGATGAAGCAGTGTTCATTCTGCATCATTATCCTGCACAAACGGATACGTTTGGAAGGGATGCCAAAACTTGACATTGCTCGTCTCTATTGATGCTGTCATATGCAGCGCCAGCCGCCGCACCACCTTGAAATCGATGAAAAATTTCCTGGGTTTTTTCATGATCTGCTGAAGGTCGAATATTTAATCGAAGCGATGATAGACTTTTCTGGCTTTTAAAGCCACTCTAATATGGACCCACCAGGTTATTGATGAATCAGGTGTTCACAAAGTAAGGCGGAGAAGATCTTGTAGATAGATCTGATGTCTATGTACAGTCCAGAGGGATGCCTTCTTTAAGACTCGAGCAAAACGTGATGAGGTTCAAGTCATCGGACATGCTTTCCTCCAAAAACATTGGCCTTCTTCGTCGGAAGCGCTACGATATCCCGCAAATTTCGAATAGCAAAATTTCGCATTTTTTTTTTAAAGTCTCGAATAACGAAAACTCGCAAATTAAAAATCTTGTCTTTCTTAATCTCGCAATTACAAAATCTCGCTTTTTAAAATCTCGCATTCACATCTCGAACCTAAAAATCTCGCAAACTTCAACCAAAATCTCGCAGTTTAAAAACATGCAACGAATCGCACACGGATATTAGAAAAATTTGTTTTTTTTTTTTTTGAGAGTATAACTGACTACCCAAGAGCACTTTGCATCATTTTTCTTTCCAACTAATAACTATATAAAATTTGCACCTCTTTTATTACTGTTAATAACCTCTATAATCTTTTTGGTTGTCTTTAACGCTATTATCATGGAACTAAAAGTATTTTTTAGTTCAAGGCCAAATACGATTAATACAATTTGCACTTGGCACTTTACAACTGGATAGGTATACCATCTCTATGGTCTCTCTCTTTCTTGTTCTTTTGGCATCAATAATATTGATAAATCAGCAGTTAAAATTAGTAAATAACAGTGTGGTCCAAAAGTACTCAGAAACTGGATTATATATTTTACAGTATAGGTAGGATATCTCTCAAAATTCAATTACATTGCAACAAATACATTTTTTTAATCAAAATCTCGCAAATCAACATCTCATGCGAGATTTTGATTAAAAAAACCAAGAACCAAAAATTTTCAAAATCCAAAAAAATCAACAAAAAAATCCATTTTTTTTTTGGATCTTGAAAATTTTTGGTTCAGTCAATGGGTACCTAAATTTGCTAATAACTTTTGAAAAATTAGTTTTAGAAAAAAAGTTATGAGAAAAATGTTCAGAACTCTTTGTTTGCTATCGGGAACTATAATCAGAACTCCTTTTTTTTTTTTTGATTCGGCGCCCCGCCTTAATTTGCCCTAACTTTTCCAATTTTGTAAAACTCTTTCTAAAACCCATCAGGAACTCTAGAACTCTTGATTTTAAGTTGAAAAACATGCTCAGAAATCTTTTCTCAAAAAAGTCCTTGCTGCGTGAAGTTAGCAAAAAAACTTTTTTTTTAATTCTAACACTTCAGTCGCCAGAACTATTGAAAATAAAATGCATGAATGGATCGCACGTACTTGCTCTTATGTTCAAGTTGTGTGGGACTTAAGAACTTTAAAAAATATTCAAGTAATTATAGAAAAAGTATAAAAAGCATTTTAATTGTATAAACAGTCTGATAAATAACTTAGAGCTCAAAAAAAGTATGCCATTTGATCACTTAAAAAAATATGAACACATGCAAACAAAAAATTTAAAATCGTTGGAGCCGTTTTCTTAAAAATTAATTTTTATATAAAATTTTTGTAACATTTTTCAAAAAAAAAAATTTTATGCCAATTTTGAGTGTATATTAATATACATTTTAAACTAAAATTTCAAAATAATTTATCAACCCGTTTTTGAAATATTGAATTTTCAAAAAAAAATTGTTAATCTTTTTTAAAAAATCCAAAATTTATTTTTTCCAAAATTTTGGTATGCAATATTATTTATATTCCAACAAAGCTTTTGTGCAAAAAATTTTATTGAAATCGGATGAGCGGTTAATGAGAAAACTGAAAATCAAGAAAACCATTATATGGCAGGTACCGTTAATAAATGTTTTTGGTGATTTTTTTCTTATCAGAAGGTAAATTTTATCTACAATAATACATTAATTTTTATCAAAATCGTTGGAGCCGTTTTTGAGATAAATAAGCTTTTCCTTAACCGTTGTATGGCAAGTACTGTAATTTTTGAGCTAAAAAAAAATCAATTTCCCCTCTGGAGTTACAAAAAAAACTTTAAGTTCAAAATTTGAAGAAAATCGGTTCAGTGGTTTAGGCTGTAGGTTGAGGTACGGACAGACAGACAGACAGAATTGTGCCACCCACTTTTTTCGTGTTCTCTATCATCGTAATGTCATGTTTGATTGTTAGCTCGAAATTTTTTTTTGCACGAATCCAAAACTTGTCCTATAGTACCTATATCGCAAGTAAAAAGTATGAGGAACTCTAGAAGTTCTAGACTAGAACTCTTTGTTTGCTACCGGGAACTCTCATTGTCATTTTTTATTCAATTTTTAACAATTGTTTTGCTAATTTCACAGAACTGAAGACATGTGGTGCAGTGGCGTAGCGTAGGGGGGGCGGAGGGGGCGGTCCGCCCCGGGCGGCACTTTATGGGGGGCGGCAAATTTTGCGGCACTATATACGGGGCGGAGAAATTTTATAACTAATAGGTAAATTTTGCCAATTTTGCAAATGTATTCATGTGAATTACTGAATTTGCAATGCAGGCGGGAGTTTACGTGATCAGAAAGGCTACGCCTTGAATTTCAATGACTACATGAATTGAAGTACCGATTCGCGAAACTATATTGCTGATTACCGAAGGTGCCCTGCAGTTCGCATAGTTATTAAATCTTGGCTCCCTAGAAAATTCTGTCCGGGGCGATACTGCAACCAAAACTTTTGTCGTAAACAGAAAATTATTCCCAAAATTCTTTTGAACAATAGATAGGTACAAAGGTAGAAAGTAAGAAAATAATGATTGAGTATTCAAAATATTATGATGTTCTTAAGAACTTTGCAGCTACTACGGCGGGTATATACAAAACAACCATTCAATAAAAAGAAAATACTTATGTCGATTTCGTTTGGTTTTGTGTTCTGTTCCATTCCTACGAAACATGGGAAATTTGGAGTAGAAGGAGTCAAAAAGGCGTGGAAAAGGAGTACTCCAAACGTCCAATCAAAAATGACATTATTCCCATTAAAATGTTTTCAAAGAAAATGTACTTTTTGAACTTTTTCTTTTAAATTTTTAATTAAAATCAGTCACAAAGTTTTCAAGAAAACCAAACATCATTGTTGTTGAGCTGTTTTTGAGAAAAATAAGATTTGGTAAAATGGCTACAAAAATTGGGTTGGGGTCAAAATTCTGTCTGAGGAAAAATTCTATTTTTCAAATTCTGCTTTTCAAATTTCTGCTTTTCAAAATTCTGTTTTTGATAATTTCTTTAACAAAATTTTGCAAATAATGAAAAATTTTCCAGACAATTTTTTTTTCATTATTTGCAGAATTTCATAAAACAGAATTAGGAACTGCGAGTTGTAACATAAATTAATGTACCTAAGCATACCGGAATGAATAAAAATAAAAACATTTTTGCAGCTCGAAGAGGCTTGCATATTTCGTCAGCTTAGACGTTTAGAGTGAAAAGCCACTAAATTCACATTTGTTTTGATAGCTATAGTTGGTTATTAAACTCAAAAATCCATAAAATATTTTCAATTTGATTGAATTTTAGAAACAACGAGAATACATTCAAAATTCTGAACACTTTTGGGTGAGAATTTTTTTTAATGAAAAAAAGAGTTAACAGTTTTTTTCTGTAAGGCGACAATTTGTTTTATGTCAACTACACACGCTGATAGTTAGCGTCAATATTTACTTAAGTAAAATATTATGACCTTTCTCTAAAAAATCATTAAAAAACCCACAATCATTAGCTTTGTATGGTCTTATCTGGAACCTTATCTATAAAAATTTCGTAACACAAAACTCTTCTGTATTTTGATCTAGGTTAAGCCCTTGAATAGATTCTTTTCAAATTTGGGATTCAGCTTTTTAAGATTTGGCTAGAAGGAACATTGTATTTTTAGCTCCAAAAATATCGGTATTTGGCTTAAAAACGACTAGGTTAATTTTGTTCATGAATGCTGTGTCCAAAATAAAAAAAAAAAAAACAGAATATACAGAATTTTCTTTTTCTTAAAATTTTGTTAGGCAGAATAAAAAAGGAGAATTTTGAAAAGCAGTTTCTTTCTTTTAACAACAGAGTTTTGAAAAGCAGAATTTTGAAACCAAAATTTTGACTTATTTTTAAGGAAATTGTGTGGCAAGTGACAGGTATCGTTACTTTTGGTTAAAGAAAAGTGAAAAAATATATGACCAAAAACCAATATATACCAAGTGTAAAGAAAATCCTTCCAGCCGTTTAGGTTGTAGCGGAAGGGACAAACAGACAGAATTATGAGACCCACTTTTTCGTCTTCCCTATCAATCAAAATCTCGAGATCGATTATGAGAAATCACTTGAGATATTTTTTTTATAAGCAAAATTTTCTTTGGACCAAAACTTAAAGCAAAGCATTAATTAATATTACTATACAAAACTCATTCGGAAAATGAGACATTTTTAGAAAAAAGTGTCTTCTTAAGCTTTTCTGTAGAGAATCGTAAGATCTAGAAACTCTTTTATGCCCGCTATTACACGTTGACGCAAGCGTGGTACCTAACTGAGTTTGAAAGAAGTGGAACTGAATAAATAATAAATTTAGCATACGGAAAAATTTTGTTTTGTTTATATTAGTCGATTTTTTTTTTTAATTTGAATATTTACAAATTTGGGAGGGGGCGGCAAAATTTTCCACCGCCCCGGGCGGCAGAAACTCACGCTACGCCACTGATGTGGTGTCAACTGGACTGTCGTAGAGTCCGCGGAGCGGCAGTACCACATTATATGCCTGTTCTTAAGCTGCTTGTTTTTACCGGCATTAATTGTCAAACCACACGTTTGTGTGGTTGTGTAAAGAAGCTTTCTAATAGGATCGGAAATAGACCTTGTGATCTCTTGCAACTGTTGCCTCTGCTTCCACGCGGAAGTGCTCCAAGCTAATTTTTGCCTCTTGGAAATTTGAGCTTAAAATCACTTAAGACAGTTTTAATGCCATAGCTTGGACACTGCATATATACACTCTGCTTCAACTGAATAGACACACAATTTTCAAAGGGACTGAGTCCATTTTTTTCAAATATTGTGCATTAATGTATCGTGTGATGATGCAGATTGTTTGTTTATGATGTTGGAAAAATAAATTAGAAAGAATAATACAAAAAGCACCGCTATTTTTTCTACGATTTTCTTCCAAAGTATTTCACATCGAAAAATTTTTTTTTTTGCGTCAACTGAATTGACACACGTATTGAAATTGGTTATAAAAGTTAATGGAAGGAAATGAAACAAGTTTTTTTTGAAAAAGTATTTTATTTGGCAATTCTAGTAGTGGGTAGTGTCACTTTTTTCCATTAGATATTCATAAATTTGATCCGGTGTGGCATCTTAAAGGCTCTTTATGTGATCCAGCTAAATTTCGATCCAGGCTAACGTTCTCGAATATGGTGACACGCTAAAAAGGTTTTTTATCCCTTAAGGGCTTTCAAAATCAATTTTTTTTACATCCGAAGGACCCCCGTTTTTTCCAACTTATATGAAAAAGGTGACATTATGGTATGGGGAAAAATTAGCTACTTTTGCACTTTTGAGTTTGAGTTTCAATGCTCAAATCTGGTTGCAATAACTCATACAAAATATTGGGAAGAGGTTTTCCTTAATTTTTTGATATTTTTGAACCCATAAAAGGGACTTTTCAGCAGGAAAACCCCTCCATCCACACGGCGCACAGTGGACCGTTTCATACATGCTAGACGCCAAAAAGTCAACTCCGAATTTTCGTTGTTGGTTCAATTCTAAAATGTAACAATAACCCACTGACCACAAAAGTACAATTAAATAAGATTTAACTTGAATAAGTTGGAAGTTATCGTACAACAAAGACAACCTCCAATTTCCTGTAATAGGTAACTACCTAGAAGTGAATTTTTAGCTTCATAGCACTGTACATATAATTTAAAATTATTCGTAAAATTAAAAGAAAAAAAATAGAGAAATCTTTAAGAACGTATGTAGTTTATTAATAAATTGTTTGAAAACCCATAGCATATTCTATATACATGAAAAAAATACATAGAAGAATGACTTTTTTAGTGTACTCAAAGTGTTTTTAAAAGTTATTTTGGATAATCTAAATAGGAGTATATCATTATGTCACGATGAAATATGTGTTTTTGTAAAGCTTGTCATATCTATTTAAAGGAAATGCTTTCCTTTCATTTCGCACGAATTTGCATGGCATATTTTTTGCACTAAAATCATTTTCCTAACTATTTTTACGTATACTGACATACATCGGTTACTGTTAAGGTAATTAACATAAACTGTATATTTTTAGAATGGTGTGATCTGTCTCTTTCCGACAATGTTCCATTTGTGTTAATAGGATCGATATTTATTAAGTTACCGGAGGTCCAAGCTACAAAAACTAGAATTTTTGATAAATTTCTAGATTTTGGTTGCTCCCTACGGGGTGATAAATAATGACGAGACATATCGTTGGAAAGGTTTTTTTTATGAACTACAATTAGTAACTATAAGAACTCATTTCAAATCACAATGTGAAAAAAGTTATTCGCTAGTCAAGGCTTTTTTTCATACCAAAATGTACTGAAACATATAATTTGACAAGCGAATAACTTTTTCACACTGTGATTTGAAATGTGCTCCTAGGGCAATAATGTCTGAAAGAGACACATCGACATTAGAAAATATACAGTTTGTGTTTACCGAGATTTATGACAGTATCTAAAAAAATAGCTGAGAAAATTATTTTTGTGCTTATCTCGAAAACGCATCTTTGGAAAAAAAAATCTGTATTTTCGTATTCAGCGACCCACTACGATGGCCTCAAATTATGTAAGCTAGTTTAATATGCACAAAAATGAATAATTTTGAGAAACTGAAATGTTGGTGGGTTAGTAAACGAACATTTTTTGATTTTTTTTTTTTAATTTTAAGTTTGAAAATTAATTTTCAAAAACAATTTACAAAACCAACTATATTAAAAAAGAAAATTGAAGAATAGATTTTTGGCTTCTAGAAGAGCTATTGCACGACATTGTGAATTATGCCGTTGTTTTTTAATATATTTTTTTTATGTTAGGTAAATGTTATAGAAAATTACCCCTGCCTCTTAAAGGGGGGAAATAGACTCCCTCTCCCGTACGATTTGTTCTTGTCTTCGTCCAATCTAAAAGGCTCTATCCTTTTGTCACATCTCATATTTAACATCCTGTATATAAATTTATAGGGAAATTAAAAAAAACTGTCATTTAACTTTAATTTTCAAAAAATCTGCAAAATTTAGTTATTTTTTCAGCAAAAAATATATGCCTTGAGTATTTTATTCTTAAATTAATAAAAACATTCGTTTGGAACAAAATTATAATTTTTGACGTCTAGCGTGTATGAAACGGTCCACTGTGCGGCGGCGTGCATAGTCAAAGACTTGAAAGAGGAACAAAATATGGACTTGCTTCAATGAAAATCGTACTCACCCTTCCAAAACCTCATTGAAAATTTTTGGAGATGTTCAGTAGAAATACTTAACGAGCCTGGCTATCAGTTTAAAGCCAGAAAATCACAGATTTAAGCCTTGAAATTAGCCCGGATCGAAATTTAGCTGGATTACATAAAGAGACTTTACGATGCCACGCTGGATCAAATTGATATCTTTCTCATGTATTTTCCCAACATCATGAACAAACAATCTGCATCATCAAACGATACATTAATGCACAATATTTGGAAAAAATGGACAAAGTCCCTTCGAACATTTATGAGTCTATTCAGTTTAAGCAGAGCTCAAGAGAGCTCGGAGCTCGTAGAACATATTTTTGGCATCTTCAACTTTCTCCTCTGTAGGGGTATGCATGGATATGAGCCAAATGTTGACAAATTTAGCCTTGATGCAAATTTCCATGAGGTACTCTTTCGGATGTTCGAAACTCAAGACATCTTGCCTAGGCCAGCATCCAAGGACAAATCCACACCCAAAGATAAATTGCTCAGTAACAGTTTTCTGCGTCCAATATGCACAGAAATTAATTGATTAAAAACATAAAAGAGTATAGGTTGAAGAACAATTAAATGCAAAATTCAACTACATAGTTACAAATAATTGTTTCACGTACTAAAAATTTGATCTTAAAAAATACTTCTCTTTTTCAGACATCATGTTTATGAAGTTCTAACTCGGAATACATTTCCTTTAGGACCAGAAAACAGTGCAGACGCACCTCGCCTCCAATACGTTGAATGGGCACCAAGCTCACAAAATGCCTCTAGTGTTAAGTTATCACAGAACCAAGGTATAGCCTTTGTCTTCGAAAATGACTTGTATTACAAGCCAAAAGTTCAAAGCGATCTTGTTTGTCGCCTAACCACAACAGGTATGTCAAATTTAATAAAACCTTCCTTTTGTAAGTTAAATCTTGATTTACCATAATCTTTTAAGGAACACCTGGGGTGATAACAAATGGTATTCCAGATTGGATGTATGATAATGTTCCAGAGCTTAGAAGCAGCACAATGATGTTTTCACCAGATCTGCAGTATCTGGCATTTTTAACATATAACGATAGTGAGGTCCACGAATACAAGTAAGCATTATTTGTTTCTTATTAAAGAATTCAATATTTTTAAACATTTTGTTTTTCTTTAGATATACCTGGATGGGAGATGATCTCAAGTATCCAGAAATTCGCTCTGAAAGATATCCAAAGGCTGGCACAACAAATCCCAATGTCACAGTTAACATCGTCAATCTAACCGTTTTGAAGTACATTTTCCCAAGCCAAGTTAAACTACCACCCGAACTGACAAATGGTAGCTATATTGGCGGTCTAACCTGGGCGTCCGCTCTTGATCTCTCAGTAACAGTGACAAATCGAGAACAAACAAAGGCAACCACAGTCCTGTGTCGGGCGCCATCTTTCATTTGTCAATCTATTCACACTGAAGTGACAGTAAGTGATGGCTGGGTTCTGCCAGGAGAAAAACCCATATTTTCATCTAGAATAAGTGCACAAATAAATGCACATCACAATGTCCATAGCACAAAGAACGGATCTGATGCCCGGGCAAACGTTACGGAAGGTCAGACGACCTACGAGCTCACAAATGGAGGATATCTCCTTAAGCGATTGTCTGTGCGTGACGGAGAACATGGTCATTTCCGACATGTTGTCTTCATTTCGACTCTCGATCGCCGGTGGGTACCTCTGACAATGGGACAATTTGAAGTCACAGAGATTGTCGGTTGGGATGAAGTCAACGAAATAGTATATTTCATGGCGGCTCCTGAGAAAAGACCCGGTGAACGGCATCTCTATAAAATAAGTTTAAAACTGAATGTTACAAAACCCAATCGCACGTACATCACATCGACTCAACCAACCTGCCTGACATGCGATAATTCTCCAGCAACTTTTAAAATAGCAAGTCCTTTAGTCAATAATCAAACAGCACCAACAGAAGATGATAATCCAATAAAGATTCCAAATAATTGCCTCTACAATAAGGTCTACTTTAGCAGAGACTTTTCGTACTATATTCAGGAGTGCTTGGGTCCAGATTCACCGTCTGTGTATCTGGTGGAGACGCAATCAAACAACAAAATTTATGTTTTGAACTCTGGTGGAGATCTGAGGAACAAGTTGGCTCAGCTTGCACTGCCACAAATCAGGACGTTTAGTGTAGAAATTCGTCATGGCTTCCATGCTCAAGTTCGGCTATTTCTTCCACCCGGAATGCGGGAAGAAGAAGAAGTGGCTTTTCCTCTTATTCTCCAAATGTAAGTTCCTTATCATGTTCTGCTTATTTAAGAACAATACTGACCTGACCTCTGGTGGAACATTCCAATACACTAACCATAGTGCCTCTGCCTATTACTTTTAATGAAATACTTATTTAAATTTGCAGAGACTCAGCGCCTGGATCACAATTGGTGTCGGAAAAATTCCACGTTGATTGGAATTGGTATCTGTGCAGTCAGCGTTCAGTAATTGTTGCACAAATCGATGGGCGTGGCAGTGGATTTCAGGGAGAACTGCTCCGCACTCAAATTCATGGCAAACTGGGTACCGTAGAAATTGAGGACCAACTTGGAGTGCTTACGTATGTTGCTAGCCTTTGTGAAGAAATCCAGCTATGTTGTTAAAAATATTTTCTTGTAAAAATAGGTATCTTCGCGATAATCTTAAATTTATAGATCCATCCAGGATATGTGCATATGGCTTAGGTTATGGTGGATATGCGACTGCAATGACACTAATCGAAGACTCACAACAGGTCTTGCAATGTGGTGTTGCAATTAATCCGGTTGTTTCATTCGGATATCATTGTAAGATGAAAATATATTTTTTGATAACATATACATAAATATAATTTTAAAATGTGTATATTTAATATAGATTCGTTCTTTACCGAGCGCTACATTCCACTAAAAGGAGATTACTTAAGAGCTTTACAAGAAGCAGATCTTACGATGAAAGCTGGCAATATCAAAGGCCGCAATCTTATGATAATGCATGGAACAGCTGACACATTTATTCATCAGGAACATTCTCTTATGTTAATTCGAGCGCTGGTAGATCAGGAAGTAAAATTCAGAAATCAGGTACGAATCATACGATTTGAAAATTTTGACTATTTTCAAAATATGAGAAATATAGAAAAAAATACGGATTCAAAAAAACTAATTCATACCTGATAGTCCGGTCAGGAAAACCAATCCCGTGCGTTTTTTGGTGGGGACCTTTTTTACGTTTGAAATTTCTTTTTGAGATGATAAAGATAAAATTTAGCCCAGAAGTCATTTTTGTAATCTGGCCGCTTGGCCGCCATTTTAAAAAATGGTGCCCAACCTGTACTCCGGGCAGGAAACCCAAATCCTGGCACTTTTGTGGGAAGGATTTTATTTTTGCATTTAAAACTTATTTTCGACATGCTAAGGATGAAATTTTGCTTGGGGATCATTTTTGTAATCAGAGTTGAGTAGTAATCATTACAAAAAAAAGTCAATTACGATTACATGTAATTTGTAATTGAAAAAGTTCAATTACTGATTACACGTAATTGTAATTGAAAGTTTCAATTATAAATTACATGTAATTGAAAAAAAAAAACAATTACTTGATTTAATTACATGTAATTGAAAAAAAGTAATTTCACAAAAAAAAGTAATTGAAAAAACCTGTAATGATTACTTACACACAAATATAATTGATTACACAAAATATCAATTACATTTAACACAATGTGAAATCCTTGCATATCATTTATAAGGTTCATATTAGGTAAATAGGCATAAAGTAAAGATCGTTTATAAATGTTTTATCACCCAGATGTGAACAAACTAAAAATCGGGCTTTTATATAGCCGTTGAGGAAAGTAGCAGCTATTTGAATTTCGGACAGTTTTTGGTTTTAATTTTCTTAAGGGTAAGGTAAGGAAGCTTGAAATTTTTTGAAATGATAGAATATATTTATAGGATTGGGTATGAACAATTGAAATTTTATGATTACCGTTAAGTTATAGTTTTAAAGTTTTCAAATAACAAATTGAGTGCTCGGTTGGATTGACAGGTATACACATACGATGCATCTTAATGGAAGAGCATACAATTTGGGTCGAGACAAGAGAAAATAATATCAGAGGAGGGGGTCTATTTCCCCTAGTTTGAGTACGAAGGGCAATTTTCTAAAACAAATTCCTGGATATAAAAACAAAAATATTTCAACTCCAATTTTGCGTTGACTTTATTTGAAAATTTGTTTATTCATATTAACGGTGCAGGGAACTAAGTCCCCGGGAACCAAGTCCAACGAGGGACTTAGATCTCATTTAATGGGAACTAAGTCCACTTCAGCGAAGTGGACTTAGTTCTCATAGAAGATAGGAACTAAATTCCTTAAAAACTGAGTGGTTTTACTTCCCTTTAAATGTGGATTTAATTCCCACTTCCAAGTAAAAAAATCAATCTAATTAATAAAATAGAAATACTTTTCACAATTACATTTTGAATTAATGTAATTTTTATCGTTGAAAGTTAGTTCCCTCTTCATATTTCAAAATGTGTACTTAGTTCTCATAAAGAAGTGGAATACTTTCTCACCCTGCCTGAAACTAAGTGCACTTCATTAAAGTGGATTTAGTTTCCATTAAATGAGAACTATATCCCTCGGTGGACTTGGTTCCCGGGGACTTAGTTCCCTGCACCCATTTTAACATCTTTATATATTACTCTTGTTCTTAAAACACTTTTTTTATTTTTAAAACCATAATTCAAAATAAAATCATTGATCAATTCAGATACCAACACATATTTGGAAAATAACGGTTTACATCATAGAGGATAGGTGTTGAGTAGAGGCACCTTCTGTTTAGTATTTCAGTTTTACCACTTTTAGGGAACATATTTTTTTTGATGTCAAAGAGTGGAATCTCCAATTTTTTGTTATTTTTTAATATTATTAACGTAAAAAAAAATGTGGAAATGCCTCCAGACTCCAAATGAAGGTTGGAAATATAATGGTTGATATCTTTAAAGGTAGATGTTCAGTAGAAGCACCTTCGGTTAAAATTGCAGAGTTGCCACTTTGGGGAGCATACTTTTTTTATGTCAAAGCGTGGGATGTTCACTTTTCATCTTAAAAACAAATGGACAATGAAGAGAAGATTTCGATTAGTATTTTACTGCAAAATAATAACGGATTCTAGGAGGGGGGCACAATATGTTTAATTACTTCAGAAGACCAATGAATCCTGTTTTGTCTTTTGCAGTAATAATATTTTCTTCCCTTCCTTGGAGGCTCGTATTTAAGATAAGTGGTCAAAAAGATCAGTGAGAAATGATAATTTCAAAAGCCAAGTGGGGACAGAAAAACGATTTGATTATCCAGATTTTGAATCTTGTACGAACATCAATTATTCAGCTTTTAATTCCAGAACTCGTGTCAATAACTTTCCATTTGACAACCATCTGAGCTCTGTGTGATAAAGGAGATTTTGATGGGTTCAATTCAAGTTGCTTTTCAAATAACTGACAAAGTTTTATTATGAATGTGAGGTTGCCATAATGTTTTTACTAACAAAGGGGTCGCGTACTCAAAAAGTTTGAAAAGCACTGATATAGAGGACAGTCTTAGCGTTTCTGTGATACCCCATTTATTAAAGTTTCTTAACCATTGTCCAACCAGTAATTTTGCAAATGTAAAATGATAAATTTTTGTCTCGTGTCTTTTCTAATGGTTTTGCAATAAGAACCGTAAAAAAAATTCATGTGCGCGAATTATAACCATTGCCTCAAAAATTAATATTTATTCTAGATTTTTTACATTCAAAATTTTTTGTATCTGTGTTTTTGTTATTCGAGATTATGCTTGCTAGATTTTTGATTTCAAGATTTTATTAGTTCTAGATTTCATTTTACGAGATTTTTACTTTAGAGATTTTTGCTTTCTAAATTATTGTTTTTTAGATATCGTGGTAGACCCAAGATATCATTAATAACTATTTTTTGAAAGATGGTATAATGCACCCAAGGACAACCTTAACTTTAAATATTTAATTAATTTTTTTAAACAAAAGTTGTTAAAAAAAATAAGTTTTAGTAAAATTGTTTAGAAAATTTTATGGCAGGTACCATTGTTTTTTGAAAAATAAACGGGGAATTGATCAATAAAAGGGTATATACCAAGTTAAAAGAAAATCGATAAAGCCACTTTGGTTCTAGATGGACAGACAGACAGAATTGCAAGTCCCACTTTGTGCGTCTTCCCTAACATCGTAATGTAAGGTTGTGTCAGTATCTACCGCTACATCCTAATACCAAAATATTCGTACCCTTTTTTAACTCAATTCCAATATTTCTGAAATATTTATTGTTGAGTCTTGTCAATTTCAGGTATACACCGATGAAGATCATTATTTGTCCAAGTCATTAAATCACGTTTACAAAACCATGGAATGGTACTTTGATGAGTGTTTTGGACCATTAGATGAAAATGAATGGGATCCCACAGGACTCTTCGTATTCAAACAATAATTTTATAATAAATTGGCTTAAATTAAATTAAAAATAATTTTTAAAACAAAAGAGATAAACGCGATATTATCGTCCATTTATGTTCATCATAAAACAGAAGCTATGAGGCACAAGAAACAAAGCCAATATTTTATAGAACATTATGTGTGATTAATAAAAGAAAAGAAAATTTTGACTGATAAATATTATACTTATCCTTTAGTTTTTATAATACATAAATATAGTTAAATAAATTAGTGAAAATTCTTATTTGTTAAATGTGTCAAAAAAAAAAAAAAAATACATACATAGTTGTTGTTTTTTTTTAAGGTAAGTGTTATTATTATTGACTATGACTATATAGGTATTTTATGTTTCAAGCCTAAATTGTTGATTTTTATAAATGTATAAAATATATAATTTATATGAGTGTATAAAATAAATATAAATGTATAAATGTATCACTTAATAATGTGATGTTTAGATAATTGGCTATATTGGAAAATTTTGAAACTCTTCAGGTTTTTATTTTTTTTTGAAACTACACTCTTTACGGCTTCTAAATCTCAAAACTCTTTAAAAAAAAACAAAACAAATTCTCTTAATTATTTTGTTTTAGTCATGAAAATTAATGTTTTTGTTTATTTAATATAAATGCAGTAACACAAACGAGATAAAAAAATTATTTGATATAGAAGAATAAACTGTGTGCCTGATTAAAAAAAAACAAAACAAAAAAGATTTATTAATTTTTTCGCTAGTCTTATAGATCAATTTTATGTCAAATGTCACTTTCATGTATATTTATAAAATTAAATTAAAAAGTTAAAATATTGCAGGTAGTTTAACTACAGGCTATGTTCTCATTCCGTTTGTTTATTTTTTTTAATAAGATCTTTATGATGTACGATATGCTATTTTGAGATCCAAATGTAAGTTGGATTTCCACTTCCAACATTATGACGACGAATGTGTGAGTTTGCAATTCAAATTTTATATTTCATGACAAAGAAACAATCTGCTTTAAAACATATCTAGTCAGCTAATTAATGTAAGCTAAAGCTTAACATGCATACAAAGGGTATTTTTTTCATTATCGTCAGACTACAAGGATCTGCGATCACTAAAAAATTAACAAACAAAAACCCTTTTCAGTCCAATATTTTGTTGGTTTGATTTTAAAGTATTTTAAATATTTTTACTAAAACTTTTATTTTGGAATTACATTCGCAGATCTGTGTAAGTCTAACTTTAAAGAGAATACTCAATGTTTCACAATAAAATAGAGCCCAATTATTTTTTTACTCATGTTCGCCGTCATTTAAAAACATAAATAATTAAAAATTGAGGAAATTTCTGTCACAAGTAAAACTACTCTTAAGATATTTTATTATGAATTAAAAATACATATATAAAGATTTTAAACACTTTTTAATTTGTAAATGTACGAACAAAATAATGTATCAAATTAAAAATAAAACTAAAACAAGAATTCAAATCATTAAAACAAAAAACACTTAAATTATAAACACCAAATTTCATTGATTATTCAGCATATTGTTGTCCAGAATCCAACGACTCTTTGGTTTCATATAATAAATAAATTAATTGTGCTTAGAAATTTCCTCATCATAAACTAAAGAAAAACAAAATTTAAATAAAATATAACGAACAATTTAATATTTTTTACTAATTTGTTATATTAAGTGTTAAATAAATGGTGGGTGTTATGTTTGGTAATTTAAAAAAGTAGTATGTATAGCAAAAAAAGAAAAAAAAATCAGAATATTATTGTATCCATAATTGATTGAAAGAAACAAATTTTAATCATGAAAATAGAAAAGAAAAATTTTATTTGTTTTAATATACACTGAAATAAATAAACTACTATTTTTAACAAGACTTATTCCTAAGCTGAAATGGAGTTCCTAATGAAATCTTATCTAAGGTAAGTATACCTACATATACATTAGGGTAGTCCTTAAATTGGCCATTGTCTTGAATAGCCCTCATTCGATTCAAAACCTTAGAAAACAATTTCCCTATTTTTTTCAGATTTGTATTCCACCCCACCTGGTCACCATTTTTTCACTTCAAGGTACAAATAATGGAGTTAGGGTGATTCTTATAGCACGGGACCAAAATAGAAAAAAAACAACGGACCACTTACAATGGCATGCTATAGCTTTTTTTTTAAAGCCATGAATCCAGTCTCTAATATGTTTTTTTAATCAAGTTTTTGAAAAAATAATTTTCAAACTTAAAAATAAAAACAAAAATAATTTTTTACGTTTGAAAATTATTTTTTTCAGAAAATATTTACAGTAAAAACTTGATTTAAAAAACATATTAGAGACTGGATTCATGGCTTTAAATAAGCCAAAAATATATAGGTAGGCTCAAAATAGACAGCTGATTTTTTTGTTGTTTAACGGGACAGGATTGCTCTTTTCGAAAATTAAAGTAAGAGTTTGAAAAAAACTTTGTTGTATTTTTTTTTTTTTTTGCAAGTTAAGGCGACAATTTAGTTTTCCATGCTGCGAATTTGTCATTCCTTCAACGCGTGTTTTTACTAAGCCGTGTGGTATAAAAATTAAACAAATTTACTCGTCTGTGTCTTTTACACGATAAATAATACAAGACACCTAATTTTCTGATAACATTCCCCTGATTTTCAAGTTTTCATTGTAATGATTGATTGAGTTTTGGTAATTCTAGAAGGATGAGTAACGTTGCATTTAAACGTATTTACAGTATTTTTAGTAGTCTTGAATTTTTTCGCATTTTCTCGTTCAAAATATCAAAAAATAATATAGGTATTACTATAAAATGCTTAGTTACGCAAAGTGCTGGAATCATAACACAATTTAAATCTAAGTTGGCGATAATACAATCAAAGAAAAAACTAATCAAATTTTTAAAGTAAAATCCGCCCACTGCCATGCCCACTTTTCTTATTTCTTTATTTCTCAGAAACACCTACGATTTGCATGAAATTCTGAGAGTTTATTTTCATGTACAAGAAAAAAATTATAAACAAATTGTTTTATCAAAGGGCACGGTAGTGCCCAGCCAAGCTCACGGCACTACACCCTTTTTACAGGAACAAACTCAGGCGATTTTCAGCCCCCCCTCTAATTTCAAAAACCAATAAAGTCAGAAACTTCAAATTCGGAGTATTTGCTGAACTGATCAAACACAGGTGGCTCACCAAATTTCAACTCCTTAGCAGTAGTAATTCCCAAGATATAGGACAAAAATCGCAAAAACCGTAACTGACTGACTCACTGACTCATTGATTCACTGACTCACTGACAGATCATCAAAATTTTGGAGCACTTCCCGACATCGTAGAAACTTGAAATTTCGCACAACGGTAGGCCTTGTGGTACACACAAAGGAAAAAATCGAAAATCTGCAATTTTCTATTCAGGGGGCGTGGCATCTACTCACTTTCTTAAATATTCTATAAATTATATGAAGCCTTTCCGATTGTTGTAGAACAATGAAAATTGGTAAGTTGGAAGGGTTTGAGGTACTTAAGAAGAAAAAAATTGAAAAATTGGAATCTTCCCTACAGGGGCGTGGCATCCACCCACATTCTTAAAAATTCTTATAAATTATATGGAGCACTTCCGATTGTTGTAGAACGAGGAAAATTGGTAGGTCGGTAGGGGCTAAGGGTACTTAGAAAGAAAAAAATTGAAAAATTGGAATTTTGCATTCAGGGGGCATGGTATCCACCCACATTCTTAAAAATTCTTATAAATTATACGGAGCACTTCCGATTGTTGTAGAACGATGAAAATTGGTAGGTCGGTAGGACTTGAAGTACTTAGAAGAAAAAAATCGAAAAATTGGAAGTTTCAGTTCAGGGGGCGTGGTGAAGCACTTTCGATTGTTGTAGAACGATGAAAATTGGTAGGTCGGTAGGACTTGAAGTACTAAGAAAGGAAAAAAATCGAAAATTTGGAATTGTTCATTCAGAGGGGGTGCCATCCACCCACTTTATCAGAATTGCTATTATTTGTATGGAGCACTTTCGGTTGTCGTAGAATTATGAAACTTTGTAGAGCGGTAGGGCTTGACTTTCACCTGACAAAATAAATCTTTGCAAAAAGGAGTGAAAACACAACAAAAACATAAATATTAAAAAAGGAGCCAAGTTCTTATGTGTACAAGAAACCTGTGCACAAAAAATCAGCCAAAAAAAGTAATGAGATCTAAAATATATGCCAAGTTTTAAGTTCATGAAGTTTAATATCAAATATCTTAAGTAGAGTTACATATATCGAAACAATTCCAAATCATGACAGAAATTTGGTATTTAATGATTACTGACTAAAATTTGGTGGATTTACTTGGCAAGTTTTCTCTTAAATACTTACTTAATCACAAATTTTAAATGTATGAAAACTTGACCAGTGAACCCACCAAATTTTAATCAGTAATCATTAATTACCAAATTTCTGTCATGATTTGGAATTGTTTCGATATTATTCTACTTAAGATATTTGATATTAAACTTCATGAGCTTAAAACTTGGCATATATTTTAGATCTCATTACATTTTTTGGCTGACTTTTTACGCACAGGTTTCTTGTACATATAACAACTTGGCTCTTTTTTTAACATTTATGTTTTTGTTGTGATATCTATCTATATCTATCTTGTTTTTTGTTCACTTTGACATCATGACATTATCTCGAATAACAAAAATCTGGAATAACAGAAATTTCGAAATAAACAATAAAAATCTTGAATGCCAAAATTTCGAACTTACAAAAATCACGAAGTATATAATATACGTTGAAAACCCACTTCCTCAACCCATTTTAGTTTTAGTTTAGTTTAGTTTATAGCTAAGTTTTTTTATTTAGGTTTTTGTTTTAAGATTAGCATCTTTTCGCAATAAAAATTAACTTTAGGACATAAGTATATAATTCAAAAGTGTAAAAAAATATAAATAAAATAATATATAACAATTTTGATAAAAAGAATACTTTATGCGAAGAAAATTTATCAAAAAAAAATTATACAAAACAAAAGAAGGTATTGAACGAAAATGAAAAAAAAAAAGAAAAATTAGGACATATTCTATGTAGAAAAACATTATTTGTTTTAAATTGTACTATACTATCTGTATTTCGCACATGGCGTGGTAAAGAATTCCATAAACCAGCTGCGTTAACAAAGAACTGTCGCTCCGAAATTAAGACTTGAAAATCGAGGAACTATTATTTGGTTTGAACGTCTATCTGCAATGCTTTTCAAAACTAAGATGTGGTCGGTCAATCGTTGAATAACTTGTTCTAAAACCAGCTTGAAATTCCTTCAATAGCTTTTCATCGTCGATTCTTTTGTTAAGCCATCTTTGCAGAATTAAAGTGAAGATTTTGTAAGAAGCATTAAGAAAGGATATGCTCCTGTAATTAGACAGAACTGCAAGACTTCCTTTCTTATGAATTGGAAAAATTATGGATTCCTTGAAGTTCTTAAAGTGTTCCGCCAGAATATTGGGACTTAAGTTACAATTAATAAGGGTTCCAAAATTCTTTCGAACTTTGACATTGGGAAAGCCTTTTGGATTCTGCTTCAAAAAATTCAGATTTTTTTCGTTTAAGCAACTTCTTGTATTCACTGTTTGCTTTCAAGTATTCGTTTTTAAAATTACCATCACCTGAGCTCTTAAATGCTCTCAGCCAGCCAAAAGATAACTCTCGGGCTTTTTTGCAGTCTACATCAAACCAAGGAGGAACATAGTCCACTCGAACGTTCCTGTTGATGTTAGTCACCGGGTAAGACACTTTGATGATTTCATCTAGCTGGCTAAGGTTGAGATGCGGTTGCGTTTGCAGAGAGTTGCTGAGCTGAGTTTGGTATTCAGTCACTCTTGATTGTTTCCATTTAAATTTAGGCAAAACTCTCATAATCCTGGTTTCTTCGGATTCCATCGTCTTAAATCCAAAAGTCACAACTATGGGAAAGTGATCCGAATATGGGACATGTTCAACTTTGAAATCAGTGATGTGTTCGTTCCATTCACTACCAACGAGACTATAGTCTATAACAGAGCTACCTTGCTTACCCACAAATGTATCCTCGTCTTCCGTGTCTGATAAGCTTGTTCCATTTTGAAATCTTAAACCATACGACTCACAAAATTCAATAAGTTTTAAACCTCTAGAATTGCACACTGTATCTTTTGAGCTTCGCTCAATACCAGCAATAATATTTTCATTTCCAGCTTATTTTCCTTTTCCTTAAGGTATGTTACGCCTTCAAATACTGCAAATTCGCAATCAATAAACTTTATATCCTTCTTGAAACCCAAGAAACAACCGCCACTGGCTCTTCCCCTTGATTGTACTCTGATAGCTGGTATCCACTTAAAATTATAATTAATAAATTTATTTTCAAAATTAATAAAGCTACTTTCGGCTAAGAAAGTTTCATAAAGAAAAACAAATTCGAATTGATTAACAAATTTATAAAAGTCCAAAAATACATTCTTGTTGCAACATTATATGAAAGAATTTTATACTTCAAAAATTGTAGGCTGTTGTTTTTTTTCATAAATATTATTTTCTAAACTATTTTTATTATTGCAGACTGCATTACAATTAAAACCACTCGTGTAAACACCTTCTACAATTTGAGCGCTTCTTGGTCCAAATATTTCATTTGTAATAAGCATAGTTTAATATTCTAAATAAGAAGGTTTTATAATACAAATTCTATATACTACTGAAATAAATCAGCCAAGTAGAAGACTTAGCATTAAGGATTGGTCTTATTGAATTATTGATTCAAAATAGCTCTTTATGGCCTTTAGTCCTACAAATTGGCGTTTCGTTCGGCTTACTCACTTGAACTCATCAGTGACATAGTGAGGGCTTAACACAAATTGCGTCTGACAAAGCCCTCACTATGTCACTGATGAGTTCAAGTGAGTAAGCCGAACGAAACGCCAATTTGTAGGACTAAAGGCCATAAAAAGCTATTTTAAATCATAGTTTAATATTACTTAAGTACATTTCTACTTAAGTACTTTGCAAGTATCCAGTTCCCTGTACTTGTCCTTGAGAAAAGCAAATGCAATGTACGTGGTACTTGAAAAAATACCAAGTACAAGTGCTTTGTTATAAGTACATGTACTTGGTACTTTAATACTGCCAACTTCATTTTCAAGTACTTTTCAAGTACAAGTCCATTTCAATAACTTTTCAGGACAAAGTTAATTTCAAGAACTTTTCATGTTCAAGTCCATTTCCGGTATGGACTTTGTACCCTTCCCGGAAAAAAACTGGAGTTTACCTAGTAACGTTTCATATCAGAATAAAAGAAAAAATAAAAGAAGAAATTCATCGAATAAATATTAAAAGTTGATTTTTTCCTTTTATGATCCTAAAAATAATAATTATAAGTAACGCACCTATTAATTATAAGCTAAAGAAGGTGACAAATGCAAACTTTAAATCATAATAACATTTGTTATTACAAGGTGATAAATTGTTTATTTAAAATTGACCTGGCTATAATAAGTGTAAATAAAAATATAAGATTGTTTTTATATTTAAACATACCTACTTACTTTACCTATGCATGTTTTTCTCTCTTAAACAAATCCAAATATTTAAGAGAAACTATTAAGTTTGAGTGTTCTTAATGTTACGTTAAACTTCAAGAGTAGGTAGGTATATTTTAGAAATGACTCCGTGAGCATTTATAGGGCTATCGACTATGTTCGATCATTGGACTGCTGAACTTATTTCAATTATACTTTATTTTCCTTTAAACAAAAACTAAATATACTCAACAAAAAAATAAAAAGTCAAAGAGAAAATTGGGAATGTAAGAAAATTCATCTTAAATATAAAGGAAAGTAATGAACACTCTTGCGCACTGTCCCTTTGTTCCATCTGAATCTTGCGCAGTATTCAAAAGATTATCTCAAAATATGTTATGTTTATCGAAAGAAATTTTGTAAATATCATAATTTTAACTCATTTTATCGAGAGGCATGAAGCAATATATGAGTGATTTTTTTCAGTCTTAAAGTGCACGTCTCAAGAGCTACATTAAAAAAAATATATACATATTAAAAAAATTACTTAAGATCAGGTATTTCCCTGGGTCTAGGCAACGTTTTTTCGCAATGAATGTGCTTCTATACTGATCTACGCGTCATGTATTTATTTTTATTACAATGTCTTTTAATTTGATGCAGAAATAAATTTAAAAAATAAAAAAGAAAAATGTGGAATGTGCAGCCGCTAATATTAAATAGTGCCTATGCTATTTTTCTCTTAGTTTCTTCTGTGTGTCTTTAAATACCTACCTTAAAATTCAACAATTAAAAAAAAATATACCTTCATTAAAAGAAAAAAATAAAAGAATCGCTCCCAAAAATAAATAAATATAAAAGTAATTTTAATGAATTCTTTTGTGTATGAACGTAGGTATACTAAACGCGTGATAAAGCTTTTATATTCCACATGTGAATTTAATTAAAATAAAAACAATATCGGAAAATGTACATTTTCATGGATTCTTTTTAATGGAAACCTACTGGAATTCCACAATAATTTTGATGTATCGCAAAAATGAATAAAAATTGTTTTGTATATATAAAACTTGTGCTGTTTGTTCGCTCGTGTGTGGGTTTTATTTTGAACAAAAATTAAATGTGTACCTGAAATGCCTGCCCATCGGAAGAGTGCGTGCTCTGCCGATCAATCGTTTTAAATATTGATATTCAACATCTAAAAAAAATTTAAGTGTTCCCGAATGTCTGTCTTATTTCAAAATCCGCAGGAAATGATAAAATTTGAATCGGATAACCAATAGATGGAGGTGAGGTATACATATAAATAAATGTACGTGCAAACGTTTAAAAATGCAAAAAATTATGTTTTTCTTTGTTGTTTATTTTAATCAGAGAACTTAAGATTTTATTTATCTATCTGAGTTTTCTCTTTTAATAACAATTTTCAGATAGAAAATGTTGCCATTTAAAATTATATTTTATTTTTTTTTCTTATTGTTGAGAGAAAATTATCAAAACATTTTACCTATAGGATGTAGTATGTCTTTTTTTTTTGCTATTTACATATTAGAAATTGAGTACTTTTTGTTTTTTTTTTTGTTTGCTTTTGAACCTCAATGAAAACCCTAACTTATGTAAATAATAAAATAACCATGAAAGAGATTTTCAATTTAAATTCTTTGAATTAAGTGAATCATTGATGATCATATATGATCGATTTATAGCATAGCACAATATCCCGCTCTAGGACCAGCTACCCTCACTCATATTTGTACTGAGAGTTTTATTTTAATTTCATTAATGGGCAAATAAATTACGCATGGGTTGTTCAATGGAATAAAGTCAAGGCATGGTAGGGGAGCCTGGCCTTAAATGGCACAAGTAAGGAAAATGCTCTTCACTCGTGTATCTGTTTAAGAAAAGAAATAACCTAGATAGATAGATAAATATTTTATTATTATTCGGTTTGTTTACAAATTATTCGGTTTCTTAAAAATTAAGACATGCCGTCAGTCCATTGAGGATTTAGGGGAATGCAGCCGGGTTTACAGCCCCGGGCCTTCACAAAACATGGATGGAATTTCAAATTCCAACAAGTAAATAAATACCGCACAAAAAAATGATTATAACGCGTTTGTTTAGTTCTGCTTGAATGCATTCAATTATTTATGGGACTGGAATATTATAATCAAAACGTAATAATATTCGTTAATTCAAATTTGAAATAGTTTCCTCCAATTCACTTCTGCTTTTATCTCTTATTTTTTTAGTGCATTTACGTAAACGTAACTGAACAGTTCTTAATATATAAGCTCGCAGCTTCTCTACTCTTCTCATTTTCCATGTACACTATTCTTACCCCCCATAGCCCTTTTTTGTGTTCCTGCTTATGTTTCCTCTTGCTCGACTATCAACTCAACTACTATTTTCTTATAATTGGTTATAAGCTTTTTCAGGTGCATCTTTTCTTAAGTCTTTCTCTAAAAGTGATTATCAAAATCAAGGGCAAGCAGAACTTTGTGTTCTCAAAAATGGCATTGGTCTTTGGCCTGACAGCGTCACAAATGAAAAGATAGAATATTGGGCTGAAAAAGGGTCTTTAGAACTTCTAAATTGCGATGAAGTATCGCGAAAAAGTTTCAAGTTTCTTCGGAAATGCCCAAAGAATTTGCTTACACGCCACAATAAAAATCAAGAGACCATCAATTTTGGCTATGCTTTTTTCCAACTACAAGGAAACTATATTGTTAAGCGTGTTAGTTACGGTACCCTCAAAACATCAAACTAAGCTCAGGCTCAGTGAGAAGGCATTCATCTGTTTGTCTTTACGAATATGAATTTCAAAAACTCATTTGAAATCAGTAATGAGTTTAGTGTAAAAGGGGAAAAGTTACTCTCGTTACAGAACTCATCCATCAAGAGCTAACAAGCCAAGAGGCACAAAAAATCCTCAGAATTATAGTTATACTAAAAAAAAAATTTTGAGATAACAATCTAACATGATATTACGATGATAGAGAACACCAAAAAAGTGGGTGGCACAATTCTGTCTGTCTGTCTGTCTGTCTGTTCGTCTGCAGCCTAAACGGCTTGATCGATTTTCTTCAAACTTGGTACATAGTGGTTTTTGATGATTATGCCCACACGTTTTTTTCATTCTTTTTCTTAGAACCAAAAATAACGGTACTTGCCATACATTTTTTTTTTTTTGGCAAATTTACATAATCGTATTTTTCTCAAAAACGGCTTGACAACTTTTCTTAAAAAAATTCAGTAAATTTATTTTAGTAAAGGCTTTCTTTGGGTGGAAAACCATTTTTCATAAATGGTTATTAATGGTACCTCCCAAGGAACCATTTTTTTAATTTTTGATTTTCTTCAAAATGGTATGACCGATTTCAATTATTTTTTTATACAGAAGCTTCCAAAACATGTTAATAGTTTTGTGTACCAACATTTTTGAAAAATATTTTTTAGATTTTTAAAAAATATTTCAAAATTTTTTTTTGGAAAATCAAATATTTCGAAAACGGCACCATAGATTTTTTTGAAACTCAATATTTAAGAGTTTTTAAGTACTTTCTAAAATATTTTTAGAAAAAATTTTACATTTATGAAAAAATAACGGTACCTTCCATACAAAAGTGAAAAAACCGCAAAGGAAAATATTTTTTGCTTGAAAACGACTCCTACGATTTTGATTAAACTTTTTCATATACTTAAATTAGTACGATCTACCATAAAAAATTATAAAATTTTACACATGGCAACTATTAGTAGTACCTGTCATAGAACGTATTTTTTATTTTGAGTTTTCTCGTTATCAGCTTAACGGATTTATATGAATTTTCTTACAAATTTCAAATAAGATTAAATAATATTGCATATCAAAATTTTCAAAAAAAAAAAGTTTTTAGATTTAAAAAAAAAGTTTTAAACTTTTTTTTTTGAAAATTCGATATCTCAAAAACGGGTTGACATTTTTTTTTAAATTTCGTTTTTATATACACATAAATATATAGTTTAAATCTGCATACCAAAATTTGTTCTTAAAAATGTTTTAAGAATTTTATATATAAGAAATTAATTTTTAAAAAAACCGCTCCAACGATTTTAAAATTTTTTTCCCCATACAATCATATTCCATCATGAATTAAGATGGTATACTTTTTTTCACCTCAAACTGTCAAAAGAGTTGTTTTAGCTAATTTAAATGTCGTATTTCATGCTTCTCTACATTTTTCTCTCATAATTTCCATGTTTGTATACACAATTTTCTTAAACTCGCAGTGTCTTGAAAATAAGAGCAGGTACGTGCGACCCAGTCTTGTATTTTATTTTATTTGAAAGTACAATCCTTCCGGTTTATAATGGAAAATAATTTCATTCAAATCGCTGGATCGTTAAGTGGGCCTGCGATCGACTTAGAGAAGATGCCGATTTTGCCAAAAAAATCATCTTTTCAGATGAAGCTCATTTTGATCTTGGCGGGTATGTAAACAAGCAAAATTGTCGCATTTGGGCACAGAAAACCCGCACGCCATTGAAAAGCCGATACACCCAAAACGAGTCACTGTTTGATGCGGATTTTGGTCCAGAGGCATAATTGGGCCATTTTTCTCCGAGTGGCCGTTACAGTCAATGGCGATCGTTATCGGGCCATGTTGAACGAATTTTTGTTCACAAAAATTGAAGAGGAGGATATTGGCAACATTTGGTTTCAACAGGACGGCGCTACGTGCCACACAGCCGAAGCTACACTCCATGTAGTAGTAGCATTTTCAAAAAAAAAAAAGTTATTTGGCGGACCCTTAACTTTTTTTGTCGAAGGAACTGTTTTGGCTAGAAATATTAATTTAGCTTTGAGCTTCAATCCCCTATCAAAATAGGAAATGATTTTTCCCTAAACACCTCAAAATAGAAGAACAAAATTTTCATTGATCATTTTCAATGATAGCTATAGCTGGGGCCTAATTGGTTCACCGGAGAAATGGAAATTGTCTGGGAATACATTTATTGAAACACTCGACTGAAATTTTTTTTTATTTTATTTGGAAAATAATGAGGGGCCAGGGGCCCCCACACCTTTGTTGCCCCCTGGCCTCCAGACCTCTAAACCTGTCCCTGCGTCTGCCCGAGCTTGACAAAGTTTACAAAAATTATGTTGTGATTAAAATGATTCTTCAAATCTTATTTAAATGCTTTTTGACAGCAACCATGCAATTTGATCCAATCGGTGCCATTGAAGATAGTTCTCATTTCTGCTTCCTCCAAAATTCGCTTTCCATAAAACTGGATTCTGAACTCATTCAAAATTGGACATCTACCCAAAAAATGATATATTTATGTTCTCCCTCTCTTGTAGATGTAGATCTTCAAGATGTGGAATGTAGTTTTAAGTTCAATATTTTCCCTCTAGCTTTGAAAATCGTTGTTTCCATAGAATACAATTCGTTGAAATAATTTTTTTCGCATAGCTCATGGTTCAAGTTGGCATATATTTCTTGGTGGGCAGAACTTTCACCAACTTCAATACTCTCCGCGTGCATTTTTTCATCGATTGCCGAAAGTAAATTGAAGAGCTGTTCCTTCCAATTAGTGTTGCTTTCTGTATTCAAGTGTAGATTGAATCCACAGAAATCAGAAAGTTTTTTCCAATCTTCGAAAAACAATGTTTTAGTTTTTAAAACATACATTAATATTCGCTTAGTTAATCTATGGTCGTCTAAAGTCATGGGTTTCAAAATGTAGTTGATGTGCAGTTTGACTGTTTCTATTAATAAGGGCCATAGACCAGTTTCAACAAAGAGCTTGTTGTTTGGTGTAGATTAAATACTCTTTTTAAAAAGAATCGGAGCAGTTTCTCGTGTTTTTTATAGTCGCACACCTGGGCATAGTACAGCATGATCGACTTGGTAACTACCTAAAATATATGGTATTTGATTTTAATTGGTAACTAACTGTCTCCCAAACAGTTTTTCCACGCTGCGCTTATGGCCAATTTAGCTGCTACTAGTTTTTCCTTTAAATGTAGCTCCATATTCATATTACTGCTTAAATTGACTCCCAAATATTTGTAAGACTTGATTGTTTCCAACTCATGTCCATCGAAAACCCATTTTTCATTTCTTGCATACCTTCCTCCACTTCTTCGGAATACCATTGTCTTATTCATATTCTTCATATATATTGACATTCAACCTCCACTCCTAGCTGATTCATCATTCTTTGTAAATTCTCCGGTGAGTCTGCAAACAGGACCAAGAGTCATCTACATACAACAAAACTTTTAAGTGAATACCATCGATTCTTATTCCTCCACATAGATATTCGGTGATGTCATCTATAAACAAAAATTGCACCCCTGTTTAACAACAGTCTTTATTTCAAAGAAGTCTTCTAACTGCGTGCCGTCCCAAACTGCTGAGGAAGTTTTTTCATACAGCTTTTCTATGAGTCCTCCAAACTTTCTAGAGAGTCCTCGGCGTTGTTGAATAGTTTTCCCAAAATCCCGCTTAAAATTCACTGTGAGTTTTTTGAAATCCAGCCTTGAAAACGCCTAGCCAAAATTTCCATTAGTATTTTTAGGGATGAATTTTAAAAAGCAATTCCTCGATAGTTTTCAGCTTGATTAAGGTCACCTTTTTTGTGGATTGGAAAGATCACAATCTGTTTGAAGCTGGTTGGTATATGTCCGGTGTCAAAAATTATTTTAAATTCTTTCGTGAGCATTTTTAGAAGCGAATCATTTTCATATTTGTAGAATTTGATTGGTATGTCATGAGTTCCAGGTGCTTTACGATCCTTGCTCCTAATCAACCAGCTCTTAACTTCCTCTTCGGAAAAGGGACTATCTTGGAGCTTGTTCTATGTATCTGGTACTGCGTATTGGAATAGGTTGATACTATATATACTTTTAAAATGATTTTCCAAATTTATTCGATTGATACTCATACCAATTTTGTGCCCGTTTTTTCTATTGAGAAGTTTCCATAAAGTTACCCAAAATGTTACATTGAAGCGGCATTGTTTGCCTCCACAGTACACTAAAGGTAATATCATTATAGTCTTAACTTTTTTTTTAGTTCTGCATCAGTGTCAGTGTCAAATTTCAATATTTTGTTTTTGTGTTTGCGTGTTATTTGAGATTCACACAAACAGCAATTTGTGATTTCTTACATTTTCAATTTTGACAACTTGGATAGTATATTATGAACCTTAGATTTGTGTACCTTGGAAAAAAAAACACATGAATTTTGCCAAAATCAACCCAAAACTTGCTTATATCGCAAGGACGTGCACAAAGAGGGTAGGGAGGGGCGCTTACCTCCAACCAAATCAAAATATACTTCATACATTACAATTTTGTCTTCTTTTGAATGAATCCTTAAGCTAGATTTCTGTACCAAAACAATTTGTTCAATGTGCTTTAGTATAATCAAATCAATCTGCAATGCAAAATTAACTACACAAATATGCTACATGAAATTTGCCCCAATGAAAAATAGCCCCAGATGCAAAATGGTCCAAGCATCAATTGAGCCTTTTTTATAATGAAATATGCCCTCATTTTCAAAATGGAAAAATGGTCCTAAATTAATAGAAAAAGCCCAAAAAAATAGGTCCTCAAACCAAAAATAAAACATCGTTAGAAAGATTTATATTAAAAACAACAACAACTCTTTTAAGGGGTTTGGTTTATTTTTCATTTTTTAAGTTCTTTTTCGTTTTTTTTATATATTTTGGGGTGAAATTTCATTTAAAAACCGGCCCCAAAATGTAAGAACTTTTTTTCGTAACGAAATATAGCTCCAATTTAAAAATCAAAAATCTCCAAACATAATGAAAAATTACCAATTACCTTGACGATGTTTTCAACAAATATGGCAAAAACGAACAAACGGCCCAAAATTTATTAAAGAACTTTTTTTCATAACGAAAAAATAGCCCCAATCAAAAATCTCTCCAAAATAATGAAAAATAGCCAATCACCTTGACAATGTTACGACAAAAAAGGCAATAACGGACAAACGGCCTTTTTTCATAACGAAAAGTAGCCCCAACTTCAAAATTAAAAATCACTCGAAAAATAATGAAAAATAGCCTATTACCTAGCAAAAACGGACAAACGTTGATATGATTATCCTATGCACTATTTTTATTTTATTTTATTTTATTTTATACTATTTTATTCTATTGATTTTTATTGACTCCCCTAAGGGTTACAAGGCTCCCGCTTCCCTACTCTGCTCCCTCTCCTCCCCTCTCTATCACCTTATCTTTTCTCACTGCCTCTAGTTCCTTTTTCCACTCTTCCCCTTCCCCGTTTCGTCCATTATTTCCCTCATCCTTTCCCTTTTGATTTTCCTTAATCTCCGCCAGATCTGCATCTTTCTAATACATGTTCCCATGTCTCTTGTTCACCCTCACATATTCTGCACATTCTCTCCTATTCCCGTTTCCAGTACCATCTTTCTCTCACCTCATTCCCTAGCCTGACATTTGCAATTCTCCTCGTTCTTTGTCTGCCAACCCGCTTTTAAATATTTTACTCTATTTTATTTTATTTTATTTTATTTTATTTTATTTTATTTTATTTTATTTTATTTTATTTTATTTTATTTTATTTTATTTTATTTTATTTTATTTTATTTTATTTTATTTTATTTTATTTTATTTTATTTTATTTATTTTATTTTATTTTATTTTATTTTATTTTATTTTGTTTTATTTTATTTTATTTTATTTTATTTTATTTTATTTTATTTTATTTTATTTTATTTTATTTTATTTTATTTTATATTATTTTATTTTTTTTTACTTTATTTTATTTTATTTTATTTTATTTTATTTTATTTTATTTTATTTTATTTTATTTTATTTTATTTTATTTTATTTTATTTTATTTTATTTTATTTTATTTTATTTTCTTTTAAAAACAAAAATCGTGCATGTTTTTTGTACGATTATCACTATTGAAGAATGATCCTTTTATATTTTAAAATAATTGATTACCCGATCATCGCATGATTTCTAAATTTATATTCAAAATTAGTTTTGGGACTTTTTCATTTGATTTGGGGCTATATTTTTTTAAATTGGGGCAGTATTTTAAAATGAAAATTTACTCCATTATTTGTTTAAGTTGTTTGAGATTGAGAAAAAATGAAAAAAGACGACAAAAACATGAAAAATCAAACCAATTCACAAAACTAGTTTTTTTTTAGATTTAGGTTCTTAGTTTGGGTCCATTTTTCATCGCTGCCAAATTTCATGTAGCCACACAAAAACTCAACAAATTGACTTTTTAACATTTAACATTTATTTATTATTTATTTAGCTTTTTTCATATAAAATTTAGCTCGAAGCTTATAAATGGATTGCTTCTTAACGGTAGAGAAAAAAGTGAATTTACATAAATTAAAAATAGAATTGGTCCTAGGACTGAACCTTGAGGCACTCGTGTATTAATATCAAGATATTCACTAAAAACACCTTCGATTCTAACTCTTTGAGTTCTTCCTGAAAGATAAGAAGCAAACCATCTAAGTATAAATCCTCTGAACCCAGCTTTTTTCAATTTAATTAAAAGAATTTTATAGTCCACGGTATCAAAAGCCTTTGTTATGTCAATAAATAACGATGCAGTAATTTTTTTACTGTTAAGACTATCATGAGCCTCAGAGCAGAAGGAGAAGCTTAAGAGAGCATCTTCTGTTAATTTTTTAGCTCTAAAGCCGTAAATAAATAAATAAAATAAATGTTTTTCGAAGAACTTAGTAATTCTTATTTTTAACAACTTCTCAAATATTTTAGAAAAGGTAGAAAGCAGAGAAATAGGCCTATAATTGTTGATTGCCTTAGAATCACCTTTTTTGAAAATAGGAATGACTTCAGCCATTTTAAGAGACTTTGGAAAATCTCCATTGAAAATACTTTTGTTAAAAAAAATATATTTAAATAACATTACTAAAAATATAGTCTAAAAAGTTATTAAAATCAATAAATGCTAATTAATTTTAATTGCCTCCAGTGGATTTTGCAGTGACACTTCCGTATCCAAGATCGCTTTGACTATGCACCGCATGGGAAATAAGGTATTAGCCAAAAACTAACACTGTGCCATTTAAGACGAGAATGTAGTGTGCCGTATCTTCATGAGTTTTCCCCTTCGCTATCTTATTCGAGACCACAGGAAAATTTTATCTCTCGGCCATTCCAAAAAATTCGAAACCAAGCAACTCAATTTCAAATTAAGGAAAAAAATATATTTAAATATGCCAATATTTACAATATATATTAGAGTTAACGAAAAAATTGTAAATATAAAATTTTACTTGTTGTTGTAAAATAGGCAGAGCTGGGGGTCAATTCTCGATCTGTGAAGTGATAAATATGATAACGCCTTCACACCAAATGCGATTCTCAAAGTGTGAAAAAATGAAAACAAATGCCAAAATATTTTCATATGATAGTTCGTTTATCACAATCATTTCATTCTGTGAAAACCTGTGAAAAGAAGGATGATAAACAGAAACAAATTGTGCTCATTGGATACACCTAAGTCGCCATCTTGGTCTTTCTATGACGTCACAATCATCTTTTTCTATGAGCAATTGTTAGCATTTGTCATGTTAGTACTTTTTAGTACTCACTTTGACAGCTGCGCGTGTATGTGAAGTGATAAAATGATAAAACTCTGTGAAAACTGAAATGATAACTTTGTTTTCATTTCACAGTTTCACAGATCGAGAATTGACCCCCTGGGGGTCAATTCTCGATCTGTGAAACTATGAAGTGATAAATATGATAACGCCTTTACGCCAAATGCGATTCTCGAAGTGTGAGAAAATGAAATCAAATGCCAAAATGTTTTCATATGATAATTCGTTTATCACAATCATTTCATTCTGTGAAAACCTGTGAAAAGAAAAATGATAAACAGAAACAAATTGTGCTCATTTGATACACCCAAGTCGCCATCTTGGTCTTTCTATGACGTCACAATCATCTTTTTCTATGAGCAAGAGATGGCTTTTTTCATTTTAGTACTTTTTAGTACTCAGTTTGACAGCTGTTTCTCATAATGAGTTCGGGAATCGCCTTCTTCGTAGTTGTGAAGTGATAAAATGATAAAACTCTGTGAAAACTGAAATGATAACTTTGTTTTCATTTCACAGTTTCACAGATCGAGAATTGACCCCCTGCTAATATGCCTGGAAGAGGAGGGTTACAGAGTGATTGCCTATGCGGACGATGTTGCTATTGCCGTATCAGGAAAGCATCCTACCACCTTAAAAGAACTCTTACAAAACGCTTTAAATAGGCTAACCAATTGGGCAGACCGGTGTGGTCTGGGCGTCAACCCTCATAAAACAGAACTTGTTCTATTCTCAAGGAAATATAAAATCCCTCATGTAGATCCTCCCTCTATTAAAGGTGTTCCATTAACATTCACTGATCAGGCAAAATATTTGGGTCTTATTTTAGACAAAAAGTTAAATTGGAAACCTAATATACAAGAAAGAGTCAAGAAGGCCACAGTGGCACTCTTCTCATGTAAAAAAGCCGTTGGGAACAAATGGGGCCTTCAACCTCGTATTACTCATTGGCTATACACATCGGTGATTAGACCGATTCTCACATATGGTGTTGCAGTATGGTGGACTGCTCTAGATAAAGCGGTAAACTGTGACAGACTAAACAAAGTACAACGTTCGGCTTGTTTATGCATAAGTGGTGCGCTTCGCACGACACCCTCTGCTGCTCTAGACGTTCTGCTATATCTGACTCCCCTCGATATATTTAGCAAACAGGTGGCTGCAAATACAGCCATACGCCTACAAGCTTCCTCACAATGGTACAACAATAATATTGGCCATTCCATCATTCTGAATTCATTCAGGTCACTACCTAGTCACATTGACTACACCATCCCAAAACCACAATTCGGTTTAAACTTTCAAGTCACCATTCCTTCTAGAACCCTCTGGGAGGATATGGCTTTCTTGGAAGATGAATCGGTTCATATCTACACGGACGGATCGAAAACTGATGAAGGGGTGGGTGGCGGTGTGTACTCAGAAAGACTTAAATTAAGTCTCTCATTCCGTCTTCCTAATCATTGTAGCGTGTTCCAGACGGAACTTATGGCGATTAAAGAAGCCTTATCTTGGCTGAAGGAAAACGTGATATCAACTACAGATATCCGCATCTTCTCGGATAGTCAAGCAGCTATTAAATCCCTGGAATCGGTCTCTACTAACTCTATAACAGCCCTAAATTGCCGTTCGTCTCTGTGGGAGATGGCACAACAGTTTAATATTCACCTGTGTTGGGTGCCGGGGCATAGGGACATCCCAGGTAATTGTAAGGCCGATGAACTCGCTAAAAATGGTACAACTTTACCTCTTCTACCTAGTAAGGCAGAAATAGGTATACCCATCGCTACATGTAAACTTTTGCTGAAGCAAGATGCCTTAGAGAGAACAAATCTTAGGTGGAATGATATCACCACTTGTTTGGCAACAAAACAAATCTGGCCAGTAATGGATTTAAAACGATCTAAGCGTTTGATATCTCTAAGCAGATTGCACATCAGCTCCATGATTGGTGTTATAACCGGACACTGCCTCATAGGCAAGCACGCAACGCGTCTTGGCGTATTCGCTAACGATTTTTGCAGAAGCTGTATGGATGAGGAAGAGATAGAATCGATCCCTCACCTTCTATGCACGTGCCCTGCTCTATCTCATAGACGAAGACTTCACCTTGGTGAGTTCTACTTCAATGATCCTAGTGATCTGATAAACTTAGACATTGGCAGTCTATTACGCTTCATAAGAAGCTCTAAATGGTTCACCGAGTAAGGAAAAGGGTTTCCTAGATTCATGTGGTATCACAATGGACCAACTCATGGTCTAAGTGTGTCAGTCTCCATGACTGGCAGCCACTTCAACCTAACCTGTAAAATAGGCAAGTGATCAAAAAAGCTCATACTTTATCTTTCGTATCTGGGCATTTTTCGGCATTTTTGCCGCTATCAGTTCTCTATAAATTGTGATGCAAATGGCGATGTGCAGTTAGGTTTTTATAAGTGTTTTCAATACACTACTTAAATTCGGAACTATTTTTCTGATAGGAGTGCTGAAAAAATAGTATTACGCCTCAAAATGACTGAACATTTCATGTCTTCTCCGTTACCGAAAAATGACTAAAGTTGGTATAGCTATATTTGTGTTTGTAAAATTATTCCGCATACAAAGCAAGACTTGAAAAAGGATTATGGTGGATTTTTTATAGATTTTTAAATCATGTCTTACTGTCTAAAACAGGGTAACGGAGAAGACAAAATTGCACTTTCTCATCCAAATTTCAACGACTCACAGGCACTTGTTTTTTAAAGTCTGAATTTCTTTGATCCCCTTGCTTAAAATCGATCAAGGTAACTTAGAAAAAAATATGTGTTAAATTTCATTGAAATCGGTTGACGTTTACACGTGCTAGCGAGCACTTGAAGTTTTTCATATAAAAAACATGGTGTTTTGACAGTCTCTTACTCAAAGGGCCCGTAAAAGTGTAAACGTTGATGGAAAAACTTTAAACTTGGCAAATATGCTAAATACTATAAGAAGTATACAAATATATTTTTTTTATTTTTGTAAACAACAATTACTCCGTTTAAAATAGCAACAAATGCACAAAAACAACGATTTTTAATTAAATTTTTTGAGGGGGAAAAATTATGCAAAACTATTGAAAATATTTTTTTTGATACTCCTAACAGTAGTTAATTTATGTGCCAAGTTTAAAGATTTTCCATCAACTTTTACAATTTTGCTGATTTTTTGAGTAAAAACTGTGAAAACCCCATGTGTTTTGAATGAAAAATTTCAAGTGCTCGCTAGCACGTGTTAACGTTAACCGATTTCAATGAAATTTTACACACATTGGGTCGTATGCTAAAAGATGAGCAAGATCTCTGAGTCCGAGTTAACGAGCTTTAACTCACATGTGAGATCGATCGAGCAGAGCCGAACTCGGACTCGATTTTATATGCAAAAAAATGAGTTCGCTCTGAACAACTCTGACTCGATGAATATGAGATCGATCTCAAAGCTCTTCGTCTTAAATAGTTTTGCCTGTTATTTCGGTGTAGTGCGTGGAAGACGAAAAAATATAAATTTCTCTGAACGCGGAAACGAAAAATTGTGTTTAAAATTAAAATTAAGTCGGATTATGTTCGTAAACTTTTGCGAGTACTAGCCTAGGGCTTAAAGCAATGAAATGAGATGCTACATGTACATATTTTTATAAAAACCGATTTGGTGTATATACAAACGGAAAGAAAATAATTGAAAAAGTGGTCAGTATGAAATTGCGTTTAAAAAGCTAAATGCGATCATCAAAAAAATTAAGAAAACAAGACTTAAATACAAATTTTAAAGTGTTTTTTGAGATGAACAAAAAATATTCTACTGCTTAATTTGTCTAGTTTTCAGTTTTGTTTGCAAATAATTTTTTTGCGCAAGACAAATATTTTCTATTTTTTATTTTCTTAAAGGTGTGAATTTTTTTTAGTTTAAATTTTTGAGTCAATTGAATGTATATAAGTTATGTAACATGTTTTTTCAGCTTCACTTTACTTTATTTTGTGTTGGTGTACAATTTTGTTTTGCATGAGATATCTGCCTTAAACTGAAGGAGATACCCTAGTCTTTGGTCACTAATATTTAAGGAAATAGTGACAAAATACAAAATTGAATAGCGGTTCTAAAAACTGGAATATGTATTCTAAAGGAATCTTTAAGGATTTTATGGATTTTCTTTCGCCGTTTAGAAAATCAAAAAAAAAAAAACAATTTTTGTGATTTGTTTGCCTCTTTGTATTGAATTATTACCTGGTGTTGGTTTGCAGATTTTCATATTAATATATTTTTTTTTTAATATTCCTGTAAGCTTTGATGTTAATTTATTGAACGGGTTTTCAATTTTTTTAACTTTTATTTTCTAACGGTAAAATATAAAAACATAATCCTACACAATTTAAAAAGGTTTTCTTAGAATAGGTAAGTGGCAGGTACTTATTCAAGTGTGAGTTTTGTATGTTGTCATTATTTGCTGAAATATAAGTGATAAAATAAAAAAAAATCCAAGAAATAGAAAATTTTTGTCTCGTATCATTTCATACGGTTAGCAATAACGGTACCTACATACTTTAAAAAATATTTGCCAATTATCCTCCGTATAGGAAACATGAAACCGCAAAATGAATTTTCTTTCATCGCAATACGGCCACCTATCACAAAAATACAGCTCTTCAAAAATCACTAAACAAAATTGAAAAATATCTTGTTCCCTACAAAATTGCAAATAAAGTTCTTCGCTCCAATTTTTACTAACTTAATTTGTAATAAAATTGAGCTGAAATTTTGGTATCTTGACGGTTGTATATGAGCTGAGTAAGAGAAAACCCATTCTCAATAATTTGTGAGATCGATCTCACGGAATCAACAGTTTTCTCACCTTTTTGCATAGAAAACCGAGTTCTATCTCATTAGAGCTTTCAAAATAAGATCGATTTCATCACTGTGAGATTGAACTCACCACATGAGATCTAACTTGGCCAGTAATTTTTGTTTTGCATACGAAGCTAAGAAAGTTCTCAAAAAAGTGAGAAAACAGCTTGAACTCATCTTTTTGCATATGACCCATTGTTTCAATTGCCTGAATCACTTTTATCATTCATGAGAATAATTTAAAAATACGAATTTCAATATAACTGAACAAAAAAGAAATCTTTAATCGTACGTGTCTTCTCCGTTACCATTAGCTGTCTTCTCCGTTACCATCTTTCATATTTTTTTCTGTTAGTAAAATGAAACTTGGCATTAAACCAAGGATGGTTTTTGATAAATGTTGGTTTTATGAAAGTGTGCAAAAAAAATCAACTTCATATCTTAATGGACGGCGCAGAATTTTAAACTTCAAGGCAATGGTCGGAAATCTCTAAATCGTACGTGTCTTCTCCGTTACCGTCTATTTTTTTGAATAAACTTACTAAATTTCATAATTTTTTGGTGAAACTTCTGTGTCGTGTACTTTGTGATGAATTCTTAAAAACCACTGAGTTTCATAAAAAAATATTAATTTCTTAACAAGAAAAACCTTACTACAAGCGTCCGATTGTCTTCTCCGTTACTTTGGAATGGCCACTCTTGTCAGTATAGAACGTTTAGCTTAAGACATCTTCATGATGCATCAGAATTGACAACAACAACTTCAACATTCTTCACTAATTCGGATCACTTTTAATAAACATTGATAACCTACTCCTACACCATCCAATAATTATAGTATTTAGGTTAGTAAAAACTTTTAAGTCAAAAGATACTTCTGGGAGGACATAATGTAGCATTCAGCGAAGATGAATCAGTCTATTTTTACTTTGACCGACAACGCGATGAATCAAAAAGTGATGTTTTGTTGATTTAAATCAATTTAATTTCATCATTACATGCAAGGATTTGAGATGAATGTGATTCATCAAACTAGTTAAAAACAACAGCAGGTACTCCACAAGGATGAATTCTTGTTGTGTTAAGTACCAGTGCATAGTTCTTTGCCAATTTATCCATCGATGAAATCTTGGGTGGTGGAGTACATCTGGCAAATATTATACATAGTCAAAGTGAGACCTGAGACTTTGGTTTTCCGTATTAGTACCTACCTATAAAAAGATAGTTCATATTATAATCATTTTTAAATCTTGGAAAAGCCAGTGGCGTAACTACCCCGGTATCAGCCGTATCCATTATTTGGGGCCCCGAATAAACGTATAGAAATTTTTCATCGACATTATGTGAAGGGTGTTGTTTTTTTTTTAGACGTGTGGTTTTCAAGAAGAAATAAAACGCATATGATCTAATGTTATGGCCAAGAATTTAGCTTTATTATAAAGATAAGGGTTTGTCATTATGTTTTAAAAATGATTTCGGGCAAGTGGCCGCCGCGGCTGGCACGAATAAATTCCCGCCGAAAAACCCAATTTTTGACACCACGAATTTTCGACCACCAATTTTCGATGCGATGGTGGATGGACTCATTCGGGTCTTCTATGATACTCTGCTCCACAGCAGCAATAGCGTCTTCGGTGCGCACTGTACGGCCGGCGTATCTGAGGATGCGCATTATCAACTAGAGTAAACGTGGTGCGAAAACGATCCATGGTTGCTCGAATTACCGACTCTACTGGGCGATTATGTCGACCGAATATTGGATGCAGCGCACGATGCCCGAATAAATAAAATTGCACAATTTGCAAACGATGTTCAAGAATGAGTGTATTCATTACGAAATGGCAAACGAAACTGAGCATAAATCAAGTGACATCTGTCAAAAAGACCAACTACGAAAAAAGTAATGCCAGATTGAAAACCACACGTCTAAATAAAACATGCTTTGCATGTCAATTAATTTTATTTGAAATGTTCTCTTTACCAATTTATATTTGCATTGTGTCTATGTTATGTATCCCTCTATGCATTCTATCAATTAACGCAACCGCAACACAAACGTGCAACTACTTTGCTTCTTATTGGAACAAGTACCAGTTGGCCAGAAAAGTTAGACGAGAAAATGTCTTTAGCATTTAATAAAAAGGATCCTTTATTTGGGGTGGGGTTTATATTTTTAGGGTAGTGGGGGTGAAATTAATTGTTTAATTTTTCGAAAGCTATCATTTTTTATTATTTGTTTTTTTTATGTGAAAATAAAAATTTTAGCTAATGTTAATCTACACTAAAAAATATAAGCTAACTCTTTATCACAATCAATAATTTAAAGAAAAGCCCGCAGCAAGAACTTCATGACCAGAAAAAATGTATTCAAATTTTAAGAGAAACGTGAACAAACGTTACAAAATGATTTTATTGATATCTTTTCACACCACCACGTTGTGCATACTATAGGGTAAAAATGCGAAGCACACAGACTGTTTTAGCACGTTCTTCTCAAAATCTGTTAAGGGCCAGTTTTCCAGTGCGAGATCATCCTAGTCTCGGGGTTAAACCGGAGTTAACTCCAAAAACGTGTTTTTCAGTCAATTGAAATCGAAAGTTAACTCCGAGTTAACTCGTCTAGTTTGTGAATTAACTCAGGGACCAAATTGAGGGTCTTTTTAGTTGTGGCGCCATCTCGATTTCAATATTGAAAGTTATTGCCAGTGCAATTCGTTGTGGCGCCATCTCTATTCCTATGCGTAAAAGGCCTAGAAGGGTGATATCCATAGTGTAGCACATCGTAGGCCTCAGAATTTTGACAGCTTAAAGATAAAGTTAATCCTCAACTGAAAAACTGTTCCTGAGTTAGTTTTTTTTTATTTAAAATAGAGAGGGTGCCACAACGAATTACACTGGCAACTTTCAATATCGAAATCGAGATGGCGCCACAACTAAAAGACCCTCAATTTAGTGCCTGAGTTAACTCACCAAACTAGACGAGTTATATGAATGTGTTATTCTAAAAAATGAAATGATCAAAGGGCACGGTAGTGCCCAGCCAAGTTCGCGGCACTACACCCTTTTTACAGGAACAAACTCAGGCGATTTTCAACCCCCCTCTAACTTCAGTACCAATAAAGTCAGAAACTTCAAATTCGGAGTATTTGCTGAACTGATCAAACAAAACCGTAACTGACTGACTCACTGACCCACTGACTCACTGACAGATCATCAAAATTATGGAGCACTTCCCGACATCGTAGAAACTTGAAAATTCGCACAACGATAGGTCTTGTGGTACATACGAAGGAAAAAATCGAAAATCTGCAATTTTCTATTCAGCGGGCGTGGCATCCACCCACATTCTTTAAAATTCTTATAAATTATATACAGCTCTTCCGATTGTTGTAGAATGATGAAAATTGGTAGGTCAGTAGGACTTGAAGTACTTAAAAAGGAAAAAATCGAAAATTTGTCAGGGGGGGGGGGGGGGGTGCCATCCACCCACTTTATCAGAATTGCTATTATTTGTATGGAGCACTTTCGGTTGTGGTAAAATAATGAAACTTTGTAGAGCGGTAGGGCTTGACTTTCACCTGGCAAAATAAATCTTTGCAAAAAGGAGTGAAATCACTACAAGAACATAAATGTTAAAAAAGGAGCCAAGTTCTTATGTGTACAAGAAACCTGTGCGTAAAAAGTCTGCCAAAAAAAGGAATGAGATCTAAAATATATGCCAAGTTTTAGGTTCATGAAGTTTAATACAAATATCTTAAGTAGAGTAATATCGAAACAATTCCAAATCATGACAGAAATTTGGTAATTAATGATTACTGATTAAAGTTTGGTGGATTTACTTGGCAAGTTTTCTCTTAAATACTTACTTAATCACAAATTTAAAATGTATGAAAACTTGACCAGTGAACCCACCAAATTTTAATCAGTAATCATTAATTACCAAATTTCTGTCATGATTTGGAATTGTTTCGATATTACTCTACTTAAGATATTTGATATTAAACTTCAAGAACTTAAAACTTGGCATATCTTTTAGATCTCATTACTTTTTTTGGCTGAATTTTTACGCACAGGTTTCTTGTACACATAAAAACTTGGCTCCTTTTTTAACATTTATGTTTTTGTTGAGATTTAAATAAAGGAAATTTTAAAAAATCAATTTTTTAAACAATTTTAATTTGCTTGTTATATCAAATAAATTATGTTGAAAAAGGTCTCAGATTCCGTGATATGTGATCCGAGGAGCTTATCTAGGGAGGAGTGAAAACCAATTTCGGCTAAAACGATTATCCTCGAAGTTGCATTCATATTTTTTTTCGATGCACTGTTTCTCGCAAAGACCCCAGTTGTGGACTGCAAGACCATGATTTTTTGAATAGCCTTTAATGAAGCTTTCGACACCTATACTTCTTTTTTTGCTATCGATCACACCCAAAATCTGCTGTGGGCTCTCGGTCTATATGGCAGTTATTGTTATTTTTTGAATGAACAAAAATGAAGAATTGGCCAATTGCGCAAACGTTTTGTGACAACAGTATCCTTAAAACATTCACTGCACATCACTTGTTTGAGGCCACTATTTTCGCAATAGTTTTTTTCTCGATAAATAAATACCTGTAGAAATATTTTTCCTGGAAACATTTGATACCTGGGAGTAGTTAAACATCACAGTACACATATCTAAGGTATTATCTTGCGCATGTTGTCCGAAATGAGAACTGTCAAAGAAATTCAAGATGGCAGCCCTACGTGACCCCGTCCGCTGTATTACAACAACAACGACGAAAACAAACACGAAGGGATAATTTAAATAACACTAAAAACCAGGAAGGAATGTTGTTTGCATGACAAAATAATGTTAATAAATACTAAAAATAAATAAATAAGTAACAAATGAACACATAACACACAACAAATTTTGATGTTTAACGAGTGGGGGTCACGGGATTCGCCATTTTCCACTGATTTGGATGGATGCGCAGAACTGAACAAAAATGAAAACGCTAATGATATTACCTTTAATATGTGTACTGTGGTTAAACATATTGTCCAATAAAAATGAATACCATTGATGGGGTAGCTCGGAAAACCCATTGGAATTTCACAAGTTTTTTGAAAGAACTTCCAAAAATGGGTATAAAAGTTGCGTCACTTGATTGAGGCCATTGTAAATATTGATTTGCAAAAGTGAATATCGTTCAATTTTTCTTAAAAAGAAGTATAAAATATTTGAGAAAGGGCCGAAAACTTTATTTTATCTTAACTTTAAAGTACAAATGGGCTCTGGAAACACTTTGACGGTATCAGACATAGGAACAATAGATGATTTCAAGGAACTGGGACTTTCAGGCCGTCAAGTAGCATGGAGAATTGAAGGAAGTGACACAGCTGTGAAAAATTATCTAGCAGATACAAAACACTATGGTAAAAAATGAAAAAGACGCAGAAGCAAAGCAACATCATCCGAGAAAAGTGGTCAATTCAGCGGAATACCTTGAACTCTGTCTGCACTATTATTGCTCAGAATATGGTAAAAAAGTGATATATTAGCCAGTGTTCTTATGGTTTTAAGGTACCAGTCTTACGGCAACGACATGATGGACTACACATGGATTTCGCAGGGACCTTGTTGCTTGGAGCAACGAATGAGAATGGGTTGCCTCTTCGGATGAAAAAAGGTTCAATATTGATGCATCCGATGGTTACAATTTGTATGTTTATGATTTGAGAGAAGTGGAACTTATTTATACAAGTATTCACAGTGGTGCATCAGGTGCTATGGGGTTCAGCGCTATCACTTATTATGGAACAATTAAATTGGAGTTTATAACTTCAAAAACTTACTGAAATAGTTATAAATATCTATTGGAATGGGCATATCTAAAGATAGCAAACATTGTGAACTATGTACCTTGAATTTTACAACAAGAAAACACTCATATTTAAAAATCCAGGGTAGCTAGAAGCTGGATTCAGTCGAAAAACGTTTAACTTTTGCCATGGCCACCCTATTCACCGGACTCGAACATTATCGAAAAGTCTTGGAGCTGACTTTATCTAACATTTTATGAAACTGGTAGATACTTTGAAGATAAAGACCCCTTAATCGAAGCTTTCTGAGATGCTTGGATCAAGATTTTGCTTGACTATAAAAAAAACTGTATGATTCAATTCCAAACCGTCTAAAAGCCCTAATTACAAAAAATAGTGGGTGTACTCATTACTTATTGACAAAAAAAAATAATAAATAAATGATTAAAAACAAAAAAGTTTATATTATTTGGGTATTTTTGTTGATTTTTTGAAAGATTCTTTGAGTGACCTCAGTCAACTGACGCAATTTTTGATACCATTTTTTGCAGTTCATTCATATAACTTGTGAAATTCCTATGAATTTTCCAAGTAACCCCTTCTTCGATATCCCTTTTTATTGGTTAATATGTATATGAGCCCTTAAAACCCCTACCTGCGCACTGGCATGCGTATTTGAGAGATATCTGACTGATCACGTTGCTTGCCCTTCAAGCAAAGGAGTCCGTTTTGGATCCGCAAACGTAGTGAACAACGTATGAACGACTACATTAGCTGCGTTTTATTATCTCTGGGTCTGGGTCGAGGATATCTTTTAACATGTATTACAAAAACAACATGGGATCTAGGTTTCTATCGAGGTTAATTTCAATAACCCAGATAGAGGTGTTCACTCTGGCCGGCAGAGGGCTATTTACCATTGTGAATGGATGTCAGCGATTTGTCAGCAGTATAAGGAATAGAGAGGAAAAGAGACAAGTGCTCACATGAAAAACAAATAAGCATAAGAAAAAAAGAGACTGATATACAGCACTGCTTTTGCACTAACCCACATCGTTTTATTTTCACGAGGTGAACCATATGGGTTATGAGCGATAATAAAACGCGGCTATTTGCGGATCCAAATGTGGATTCTCAAAACTGCGTCGTACGGCTGGGATAAGTATGGAAATTAGAATCACCGCGGATCCACTTGGGCATGTATTGTGATTGTGAGATGCAAAATTCACTATACTTAGCAAGTACCGAAACCAAGATGTATGAAGAAAAAATTCCCTTATCGAGTTCTTAATTTCCCACAAACAACAACCACAGAGAAAGGACAAGCAAAAAACAAGAAGAATTTTGTTCGTTCCAAGTCATATTTATTTGGAATTTATACAAATATTTACAAAAACCGAAAATGTGTTTAAGTATTCACAACAAAACGAATCAGAACAAGCAATGACCTCCACCACACGACTAACAAAAATAAACTAAAAGAAAAAATAAAATCCTCGTGCGAAACTCATTTTTTAAGGATCCAAGGAGTATCGACAAAGTTGGGTCAGTGAATTAGCTTGAAGGGTGCAAACATTTTCCTGTCATTTGCACGCCATTTTCAAAAATGGCGCCCAATCTATGGTCCAGCCAGGAAACCGAAATCACTGCGGTGTTCGTGGAGAGGGGCCTTATTTTTATATTTTCTGTTTATTTTTGACATGAAAAGTTGGTTGGGAGTCGTTGTTGCTATCCTGTCACTTGGACAACATTTTCAAAAATGGCACCCAATCGGGCCAAATCGTTAAATAAAAATTTTAATGGTTAAAATAACAGTTGATGTCTTAAAAGATAGGTGTTGAGTAGCCCAATCGGCTCCATTTTTTGAAAATGGCGTCCAAGCCACAGTATTACAATAATGAAGAAATTAATTCCAATCAAAGAAAAAATGGTTCCCCTGAAAAAGTGTACGAGATTCGGTTAAATTGCGTTAAATTTTAGATTTCGTTTATTTTGAATGTGTTTTGTTTTCGGAGTGTTTTTTATTTGAAATTATGTTCGCCCAAAGTTCTTGAACTTTTTGTTCAAAATTCAATTTCTTATCGAAATTAATGTTTAAAAAATTTATAAAATAATTTCGTCGGCTTAGAGTGAAAAACAGCTAACTCCTATTTTGCATTTTTTATAAAAAATAATTTAAACAAAAGTGTTCGCATTATTTGAACAAAACCAAAATTATGTTAATTATTTTTCAGCAATCGCTTTTGCTAAATTCAGTGAAATTGAAAAGATTTGATAGATTTTTGTATTTTTAATCAATTTTTGAAGTGGTCTATAATGACAAAAAAAATGTGGAGTTAGCCGCCTTACACTCTAAGCCGACGATAAAGCAGAATAAGTAACAGCAAAAAAACGAAAAATCAAATATTTCAAGCTTTTTTTACTAGATTGTCCATAAATAAATAAAAAAGTGGCCCAAGGCTTTGGTGTGACATATTCAAAGAGATATTTTTATTCAGACAGGCAGAGATATACACTTTCAAACTTTACTTTTTCTTATCATTTTTCGCGGTGCCCGCTGGACCCGGAGGGACATTATACAAGTGGTTTTTAACTCAAAGTAATAGAAGGAGTTTTCAAAAACGGGTACTTAAAATGAAAAAAACAGAATAACAACAAAGTTCTTCTATTCTTTTTATGAAATCCAGAAATCCGTGTTTTGACAATTTTTCTTAAAAAATAATATTGGTGTCAAGGTATTCAAAAAACTCACTTTCAGAATTAAATATAAAAAAAAAAACTTTTATAAACTATGTACTTATTTGTTTTCAATCCTTTGAAAGTTAGTACTAAATTGTATGCCCCTCTTAATTCTTAAACGAAAACTGAAAATCTGGTTCTATATCTTCCGTGTTTCGAGAAAATTTAACATTTTTTGGGTATAAAGGTGGCCTTGCTTTCAGGTTAATGGATTCTACGGTAGCTACGCCCCGGATTGAAGGCCCTACAAACTCACTTCCAAAAAAGTTAACTCCCAATAAACAAACTCCATTCAAGTTTGATAGTGATACATTTATACATACTTAAATTAATTTTAATTTTTCTATATTTTATTCTATTATTTTAATTAACTTAATTATTTTTATTTTTAATTTAATTTTGTTTTTTTCTCAAAAAATTACTTTTCAGCTCAGCAAATATATAACTTTGACAAAAGTTCTGAAAGAAATACAAACAAATTTTTACAATGATGTTCACGGGCGCCCATGGGCGCAAAAAAGCAAATGGAAGCTCAAGCAGTCAAAAACCTAGAAGTAGTCGAAGTAATCAATATGGATTTGAGGTAAGTTTAAGCAGACCATTCAATATGTTCTTTCTTTTTATGTATTTCCTTAACTAAACAGCCAAGACACAAAGGTGGTGGAAGCTCTTCAAGCAAAATGGTACCAAGGGATAGTAACATTTCAAGTGGTTACTACAGTGACAATTATTCATCAGCGCATTCCTTTAATTTACCTCGACAAAATTCAAAAGAAGACCCATATTCACATCATAAGCCACCGTTTGTTGATAGAAGAACAAATCCTCGAAGCATAACAAACCGAAGAGGAGCCATTAAACATCAAAAGTATGTAAATAGTTTTATTTATTGAAGGTTAAAATAATTTAAAAAAAAATCCTTATAATTTCAGAACTCATGATGTTAACGGTCATCGGTTTGTTGCCAAATTTTTTCGTCAACCTACATTCTGTGCCTATTGTAACTTATTTCTTTGGGGTTTTGGTAAACAAGGATATCAATGCATTAGTATGTAAACAAAATAGAAGAAAGTTCTTAGAAATTGATAAATATAGCAAAACACAGTTAAATATCATAGGACCAGAGAGATTTCCTAGGACGTGTTATTTATAAAGTTGGACAGACAAAATCTAGTTTTCCCATTCTTGTAAAATAATTAATTATATTGACAAAATGAGCATTTAAATTTTAAAAGGTTAACTGCAATTGTCATTATGACTGGAACCAAATAGAATTGAGTTGTAGAGAAATAGCACATCCCCCCAAATTTCGACAAAAATTAAAAATTAGAGAATTTTAAGAATTTTTAAATAACCCTTTATCTACTCAGGATAAGCGTCAAACCATTTTTTGACAAATAATTTTCCACACAAAGTTAACCATTACCAAAATAAATTTATTGAATATTTTATTAAAAAAAATATGGAGCCGTTTTTGAAAAATTAAACTTTCGTAAAATTTTTATTTTTACTTCTAAAATAGGAATGAAAAAATGTGTTTGGAAAATAACCAGTAAACACTATGTACCAAGCTTAAAAAAAATCGACCCAGTCATGTAGTGTAGGCTGTAGTCGAACCGACAGACCGATGTTTTTAATGTTGGCCTAATGATTAAATCAAGTTTTCGATGCGAACATTTTTTTGGTTTTCGATCATAACATTTCTCTACGGTTTCTTGTTAAGTCAACTTTCTCAATTTAATCCCAGAATCATCTTTGTAAGGCCAACAGTATACAAAAACATAGCTTCTCAAAATTGGTGCGTGAAATAAGGCCAAGCGAAATAAGGCCAAATTAGAAAATTTGGCCTTATTTGACTTTCCAGTAGTGAAATTAGACCAAATTCAACAGTTAGGATCATTTCACTTTGCCAAAAGGAAGTAAGACCAATTAAGCCTTATTGCGCTTTAAAATTTGTGTTTGAGCGATCAGATTTTTTTTATTTTGGACAGGAGTTCTGCTCTATTGGTTCAACGAGGGGAGGCAATGACCATAATATATATTTTGCCTAATGAGACTTTCGTTATTTAACATGAACATGTTCAACAATAATTTAAAAAACTATTTATTTTCGATTTTAATATCAACTTAGTTACATTTTCAGTCGTCACAAGCGTGTCAATGAATTTTAAAAATTTTTCAGGAATTTAAATGATCTACTCGTAGTACAGTTAAGACCTAAAATAATGTCCTTAAATTCGTGCGAGTGCGAAGCGTAGCAGAAAAAAAATTTGCCCCAGGGAAGATCAATTTGCGCGAATTTTTAATTTTCACACCCCAAATTGATTTTCCCTTGGGCAAATTTTTTTTTCCGCTACGCTTTGCGTGATTTTTCAAATATTAACCCAACAAGTTCATCTTTACGCAAATTTTGGAAAGTATTTAATTTTCAACTTTCGTTTAAACAAAATTGAGGATTAATAAATTGTTCTGATGCGTAATAGCCTATTGAATAGACCTTTTAAAAAGGAACAATTACGTGCAAGGGTTTTTATTATTGAATATGTTTGTTTGGCCCATAAGCATGCTTAAAACCGAAAATGCTACTAAATTCAACCATGCGTTTCTGAGAGAATGGTCACACTGGCCACTTTTCAGTATTTTTGGTATAACTCGAAAACTAAGCCGAATTTGATACACTGTGTAACAAAATTTCAAAAAATGTTTGTTTATCTACATTTTTTCATTGTTTATGGTTGGTACATGCTAGCTGATTTAAAAAATACCAAAAGTTTTTTTTAAGTGTTAGCTTTTGCTTCAGAATTTGAGCAAATAGAGTGCATTTTTGAGTATTTTTGCCTTTTTCAATAAAAGAAAAAAAATATAAAATTAAAATTGATTCAAAATTTGTCTTCAGTTTTCAATAACCTATAATTATGTCAACAAAAAAAAAATATAAAAACGTCAATATGTACACTCCTCGTCAACTGAATACGCACAAACATTTTTTAATATACTTTATCCATTTTTTCCAAACAGTGATGGTGAAGAGATTTTCTTGTTTTTCTCTTATGAACTTCTGAATTATCACGTATTAGGCCCCATACGTAGTCACCCATCATATTGGCATTGGTACCGGCTCTCCATTATAGCGATGTCTTGATGAAACCTCTCACCATGTTCTTCGCTAATATTTCCCATGTTTTCAATAAAAAATTCTAAATGGGAGTGAAGAACATGTAGCTTTAGCGACATCCTACATCCTAAAATTTCAAAATTTTTATTTTTTCGGGTTTTTCGACTTGCATCTCGCTAAACACGTTTGGCGAGGCCATTACCGTAAAGCTAACAGTTAGAACGAATGAGTAAACAAAGTGTGCTTGACTAATCATAAGAAAGCTGAAACTAACAAAATACTAACATAAACAAATTTTTGTTACATTTTACGTTTAATATTTTTTGTTCAAAATTAAATTTTCTTTCGAAATGGATAGTTTGGAAAATTTCTTAAAAAAATTTAAGCAGGAAAAGTAAACAAAAACCAACATAAAAAAAATCGAAAAAATCAAAGATTTTTAAATTTTTTTCTAAATTGCGCATAATTTTTTTCGGAGCAAAGATACGCTCAAGACATGCATGAACAAAGTAAACTAGAGTCTTACGGCCTTAAGAAGCCATATTATTAGAAAATTGACAGAGATATAGTCATTCGAACTTTACTATTTCTTATAATTTTTCGCAGTTTTTGCCCGAAAGCCTATTTTTTGGTACTTTATGAAAAATTTAACGTTCCTAGCACCTAGTACCAAATCTTATGTTAATTGGACCAGCCGTTCGGTCTGTAGGTCTGAAAGCATATAAAAACAGCCGAAAAACGAAATTACGAACTTAAATCCTTTTTTATAAATTTTTTAAAGTTCTAATGTCATATTATAACAAAAATTTGATTTCAAAAATTTTTACGAAAGTGAAATTTGCCATATTGTACCGAAAAAGGGACTTTTGAGCCAAAACTGCGAAAAATTATAAGAAATGATAAGGTTTGAATGGGAATATATCTGTCAATTATTAATTTTTGAACATGCCATATCAAGGCCTTTAGTCTCTACTTTATTTTTTCTCTGCATGTTTTGACCCTATCTTTGCTTCAAAAAAAGTTATGCACAATTTATTTAAAAATTTAGATAGCCTTGATTTTTTTTAGGTTGGTTTTTGTTAACTTTTCCTGCTTAAATTTTTTCGTAAAATTTTTTGAACTATCCATTTCAATAGAAAATTTAATTTTGAACAAAAAGTATTATATGTAAAATTGTCAAATTCCGCTTAGTTTTCAAGTTACACCAAAAATATTGAAAAGTGGCCAGTGTGACCATTCTCTCAGAAACGCATGGGTGAATTTAGTAGCATTTTCAGTTTTAAGCATGCTTATGGACCAAACAAACATATTCAATAAGAAAAACCCTTGCACGTAATTGTTCCTTTATACCCCTCATTTCCCGGTCTATTCAATAGGCTATAAGCTAAACAATTCTACATATATGAACATGAAGGCATTTTATAGCGGAGTATTTTAAAGTTTTGCAGTGAGTTGTGACACTCACTACATATTTCCTAAATAAGGTATCTTCAAAAATTTCCATTTGAATCAACTAATAGAATTGAATTAACCTTACGTTTAAATCAAAGGGCACGGTGACGGTAGTGCCCAGCCAAGTTCGCGGCACTACACCCTTTTTACAGGCACAAACTCAGGCGATTTTCAGCCCCCCTCTAACTTCAGTACCAATAAAGTCAGAAACTTCAAATTCGCAGTAGTTGCTGAGCTGATCAAGCACAGGTGGCTCACCAAATTTCAACTCCTTAGCATTTGTAATTCCCGAAATATGTATAGGACTTCAAAAATCGCAAAAACCGTAACTGACTCACTCACTGACAGATCATCAAAACTATGGAGCACTTCCCGACATCGTAGATACTTGAAATTTCGCACAACGGTAGGTCTTGTGGTGCATACAAAGGAAAAAATCGAAAATCAGCAATTTTCCATTCAGGAGGCGTGGCATCCACCCACATTCTTAAAAATTCTTAAAAATTATATCGAGTACTTCCGATTGTTTTAGAACGATGAAAATTGGTAGGTCGGTAGGGCTTGAAGTACTTAGAAAGGAAAAAATCGAAAAATTGAAAGTTTCAGTTCATGGAGCGTGGCATCCACCCACATTCTCAAAAAATTCTTATAAACTATGTATATGAAGCACTTCTTGAAGTACTTAGAAAGAAAAATATTAAAAATTTGTAATTTTCCATTCAGGGGGCGTGCCATCTACCCACTTTATTAGAATTTCTTTTATTTACATGGAGCACTTTCGGTTGTCGTAGAATTATTAATACTTTTAAACCGGTAGGGCTTGATTTTCACGTGGGAAAACAAAATCTTTGCAAAAAAGAGCCAAGGTCTTATATGTACAAGAAACATGTGCGTAAAAAGTCGGCCAAAAAGTTTAAAGTTCATGAAGTTTAATATCAATTATCTTGAGTATGGGTTATATCGAAACAATTCCAAATCATGACAGGAATTTTGTATTTAATGATTACTGATTAAAATTTGGTGGATTTACTCAAATACTCTTTATCACAAATTTAAAATGTATGAAAACTTAACCAGTGAACCCACCAAATTTTAATCAGTAATTATTAAATACCAAATTTCTGTCATGATTTGGAATTGTTTCGATATAACCCATACTCAAGATATTTGATATTAAACTTCATGAACTTAAAACTTGGCATATATTGTAGATCTCATTACTTTTTTTGGCTGACTTTACGCACCGGTTTCTTGTACATATAAGAACTTGGATCTTTTTTTACATTTATGTTTTTGTTGTGATACTCTTTTACATTACTATACACGGTTTAACCAGTTTCTCTATTAAATAATATGCGGTGAAAAAGGTCACATTTGGTCTTATTTCACAAATCGGTTTGGCTTTATTTCACTTTGTCATAGGGAAATAGGGCCAAATGTTGAAATTTGGCCTTATTTCACTATTGCAAAGTGAAATAAGGCCAAATTTTTAAATTAAAGTTATTTTGATCGATAGCTAGAAATCAAACTGGAAATTAAAAAAAAATATGTTTTTTCTTTTAAATTAAATTTTTCCAAAGTGTTGATTTTTTATTTAATGCTTCTAACAATTTTTAGACAAAAACTGAAAACCATGGTTGAATGTCTTCTAGTTTTCGAGAAAGCTTAAAATAACAAAATCATGTTAGTTAATTTGTTATTTTATTGTTTATTTTTACGTATCTGATAATGTTTTAAATTTACAAGCTGGTCTCTTGGAAGCAGGGCCGTGTCTAGAGGTGGGTCAATGGGGCAGTTGCCCCAGGTGCCTTGCCGTGAAAAGTTTATTATTGCTTTTCTACTGAAATGGATTCGAAATGGAGTTGGAACGATATGACTCCATAAGGTCGATTTTTATAATATCAATAAAAAATTGTTCTGGTTAAAAGACCGACTGATCCAAAAGTAGACAGAATTTCACCAATTTGAAAATAGACATTTTGGTAAGAATTAAGGAATGATGTTAACAAGCGCTCTTAACTTGCTTTACATTGTCATCAATCAAATTGAGCGATTGTTTGAAGTTGAACAAAGATATGTGTCTTAAACGGAGTCTAAATTTTCCATAGAATAAAAAATAATACTCTTAAGTGCCTGTTAAAAAATGAAACAAGAATTTATGATACTAGTTTGTGCACATTCCATGCAAACATTTCAAGCAGAGCTAACGTAAGAATGGATGACAGAAAAAATGTCGAATTGCTGAAAAACCGGCAGGTTAAAATGCAGATTTATATCGACTGTTTTGTATGTAGTTTTGGAAACTCGAAAAGTCAACTTTTTTGTCGAGTCGAGACTTCAAAATATCGAAATTTTATCAAAAAGTAGTATTTTAACTTGCAAGAAATTCAATATAAACCGACATTTCAACTGGTTAAGCCGACATTTCTTTCGCCGGTCATTCGAAGGCAACACATTGAAATGTGTAGGTAGTGTCTTGGAGTCAGTTTTAATACAGTGGAAGTGACGATGCACTGAGTCCACGCACGATTTATTATTTCATGTATTGCAGTGTTTTCAAACTTTTTGAGTACGCGACCCCTTTGTTAGTAAAAACATTCTGGCGACCCCCACATTCATAATAATACTTTGTCAGTTATTTGAAAAGCGACATGAATCGAGCCCATCAAAATCTTTGTCAAACAGAGCTCAGATGGTTGTCAAAAGGTAAGTTACTTTTAGATTTAGAGCCCACAGCTGATTTTTGGTGTGATTGATAACAAAAAAAGAAGTATAGGCATCGAATGCTTCATTAAAAGCTATTCACAAAATCGAAGTCTCGTTGTCCACAACCGGGGCCTTACAGTGATAAAACAGTGAATCGAAACAAAAAATATAAGTGCAACCTCGAGGGTAATCGTGTAAGCCGAAATTGAATTTCATCCCTCGGAGGGATTCCCTCCCTAGAAAAGCTCCTCGGATCCCATATGACGGAATCTGAGATAATTTGAGTATATAAGTTCACCCTGCCAGACTGTTAAAAAAAATACGTTTTTCACTTAGAATTTTAAATTTTTTAAACGGTCTTGAAGGGCGAACTAAACACTCAGATGGTCTCGGATTCCGTGATATGTGATCCGTGGAGCTTATCTAGGGAAGGGTGAAAACCAACTTTGGCTAAAACGATTACCCTCAAAATTGCATTTAAACTTCATTTAGTGCTATCACTTACACCCGAAATCTGCTGCGGGCTCTCGGTCTAGTTGACACGAGTTCTGGAATTAAAAGCTGAATAATTGATGATTGTAAATACAAGATTCAAAATAGAGACGATCAAATCATTTTTCTGTCCCCACTCAGCTTTTAAAATTATCATTTCTCGCTGATCTTTTTGTCCACTTAAACATCTTGATACAACTCCAAGGGAGACAAGAAAACATTTTTACTCCAAAAGACAAAATCAGAGGACTCCTCTCAAGACTTCGTTTGCGTTCAGAGTATTTGCAAACAAAATTAATGATTTTTTTCCCTGGGCTCAAAAAATTCTCGAAGAAATTTCATCAGATGAATCCATGCCATGACATTAAGCGCTCACATTTCTCTCATGAGAGTTTGCATAATTAGGAGAAAAAACTATAGTAAGTGACTTTCCAGAACTCTATTCTGAATGTGCAAATGGACAGAGATAGATTCTCAATCCTTTTTTGAATATATCATTCCATCTGGCCGATTTTTCATCGGTAAAGATGATGGAAAATCTTATTTATTAAGCTGCAGATGGTATGCTCTGAATTAAATGTAAAAACCATTGATAATTTCTGGATAAAGAGAAGAGAAGAGAAAAATATCTAGAGCTGGCAAAAGAGGCTTTAACATTGTTAGTGCAATTCACCACTTCATACCTATATGTGAACTCACGTTATCTTCCTTCAATAGGAAAATGCTTTAGTTGTTAAGACCTCAAAGATACAACCAAGTTTTGAACATTTAATAAAATAAAACCTTTTTTAGTACCTTGTACCTAATGGCTTGGGATCGCGACCCACCTAATTATTCTTGGCAACCCCCTAGGGGGTCGCGACCTACAGTTTGAAAAACACTGATGTATTGTATGGAAAAAGGGGGCTTCTCTGAGCTTGCCCCAGGTGCTATAAGTGCTATAGGAATGGCACTGCTTGGAAGCTCTTGTTAGTCACCACATAGACTGTTCTGGGCTCAAATTGAAACAAAAAATTGGGTAAATTTGAAATCGTTGAGCATTATTATAATCAAAAAGCAGAAATTTTAAATGTATTTTTTTAATGGCACGTTTAGTGATCGAGGTCGAAAACTTAGGTTATCATGAGACCAACATCATTAACAACTTAGTAGATAGTAAGAACTATGTATCTGACCTAAAGTATCCCTCTCCTGTGCGAGACGACAAGGTTACTGGGCAGGATAAGAACGAAATTTAAATATAAACTGTGTTTTGCTAAATTTTATCTTCATTTATAAGAAATAATAATTTAAGTCTGATTATATTCTCAATTTTAAATAAACATATTTTTACAGCTTGTCAGACTGCCGTTCATAAAAGATGTCATGAAAAATTACTGGGGAAATGCTCTGGATCGAGCTTCAATTCAGAAAGTACTATAGTAAGTTTAGATTTTTCATACATATGGATGTATGTATGTATTTTAAATTTACATATCTACATTAATATACACGTTTATTGATATGAATTACAAGTTAACAGATGTAAAAGTTATAACACTCCATCATTTGCAGTAATATTTGTTATATTTTTTTTAAATAAAGAATTACAGTTTATTAACTGTAGTTACTAACAGCAGTAGAAAAGACTTTCAAGGCACTAAAAGACTTAAAGGAGCTAAGAAAGTTAATTTAGGGGCAGATCCAAGATCGCCAAACTACATTGTTGTAGTCTTCTTAATCAACTCATTCTCATTCAACGAAAGCAAGAAAAAAAATGTTAAATCTAACACCCCGACTCCACAGGATATAATTTCTCTCCAACTTGATGTCAGATATTTCATTCTACATCACGACTGCACGAGAGTTTGACGGCTGTTTTTTTTCGCACAAGGAAAAAAAAACAAGCTATTCAATTGTGCTCGTTTTAGTCGCAAGGTGAATACCGATATTTTTCTTTTAGTAAAGGAGAGAATATTAAAAATATGAATCCTCTTTGTTATTATTACTTTTGGTGTGGTAACAATAAGAGCATTTATTAATAAATAGGTTAAAAAATAACCTATAATCCAGGCAGTTATATACTGTCAAAATGCATGTCCGTGAATTTTTTCCAACATTTTTTAACAAAAAATAACTCTTGCGGGGAAATCTCTTGGTAGCAGAATCTGGACACGCGTAAAATGATAAGGATGAAATTTATATTTTTGCAATACCTTATGAACTGATGATTTTGCGTCGTGCGTTCGTCTTGAAACCCGTGTTGATGTAGTTGAATCTGCTTCAATTTCATTCAGCACAATACCACCAATTTCTTCTCGCAGTAAACGTCCTCCGCTAGTGCTGCCCAGTCCATTACCAGGCATTCGTCCTTCTGAAAACCATTGGTGGACTCTGATGAACACTCGATAGTCCGGATGTCGCGCAGTTGGATATCGCTCTCTATAAAGTGCTGCTGCTGCGTTAGCGCTTCCTCTGCATTCCCCGTATATTAAATGCATATTTGCATACTCCAGCGGCTTATACTGTGACACTCTTAATCAGTATTAATTTAATCAAATTCAAAAATCGTTTAATCGACGAAACCAGTTATGTAATGACAGAGAATTGAAAATATTCTCAAATAATACTTTTTTATGCATTTTAATGCCTATTTTATTACAAGTCAATTTTGATTTGAGAAAGTGTTAAAAATTTTCTCTAGTAGATTAAAAGCCAATTTAATGTGTTATTGCTGTAGATAGATGCTTGTGATCTACCATTTGGGAAAGTACATTAAAAGGAGATTTTTTTAACATTATTTGCCACGAAAGTTTTCAGTTTTTTGTCTTTTTTATTAACTTACAAACTTTGATTAACATAAATATTTAATCATTTTTTTATTAAAAAAATAATTTAAAAAATTATTTAAAAAAAATCCAGCAACTAGTGTTAAATGTACCTGCCTTTATTTAAGAACGGTTATTTTTAAATCCAATAAAAATTAAAAAAAAAAAAACAATATGAGTCATTCATTCGTCGTCGTAGTGTTTACTTAATTTAGTAACTTAATTTCATCTGATAAAGTGTTAAAAAACTACTTTAGTAGATTAAATGAAAATTTGGTTGGTTATGGTTGTAGACACAAACATGTGTTATACCATTTTGGAAAGTACATTAAACAGGCTAATTTTTATCAAATTTGCCACTTATGTTCTTATACATTTTTTTCCCTTTATTATTTTTTAAACTTTGGTTAAAAAAAATCTTGAATTATTTTTGAATATAAAAATAATTTTAAGAAATTATAACACAAAAAATGCATCAGCATGCATTTACTACCCATCATTTAGAAGGTTATTCAAGAATATTATAAAAATACAAAAATAATAAGCATCTTTTATGGGTGGCCATTGTAATTAGGTATTTTAGGAGACCCTGAATTTTTTAACGTTTTTCGAAAATATATTATACCATGGAGACCACAAGAAAACAATTTTTTTATATTTTTTTTTTTCTGAGCAGTCATAAGGCCTGCTATCGCCACTTGCAGTATTATCCACTCATTACGGGACACCCTGTATAGTCCAGTCAACGAAAGAAAAATAAATGCAATAAATCATGCTCTCTGGGTTATTATTTAATGTGGTAGGGGTGAACCCCAGGCAAAATTTCCTACAAAAAACGTCTTATTCATATCTTCGGTAGGAGCAAGGTTAAGAAAGATACGGGGAGTAGAAAATTCAAAAAATTGAAAAACAATGTTATCGTCTTACAACATCAATGGTTTTTGATCAATTAACCCAGAAATAACCGGAAAACTACATTTTTTTCGGAAACACTTAGAAACAATTACTCAACAAAAATATTTAAAAAAAAGGAGATTTCATTATTTTCAATTTTCTCAAAAACTAGAAACTCTACAACCGTCTGGTTTTCAGCACTCGGATCAAAACTAACAGCAAGATTAAATGATAAAAGACAATTTACTACTTTATAGTGTAAAACAAAAATTAAAAATCATTTAAGAACATTTTCCAATTTTTTTTTTATTAATTTCGAGTTTTCAAACGAATTTTTCAAAAATTGTTAGCTTGATTTAACTATGGGTAAATTCATAAACTTCAAATATTTCCGCATCACTGCTTTTTTGCTATGCTGATGCGCAACGCAGCTGATGCTGATACAAATGCATCAGCAACAACGCATCAAGTATTTTCTTGATTCTAATTTGTTTGAAGTTTGCACATCACTTGATGCAAGTTTGCAATAATAAACATGTAACGCAAAAAGTGATGCGAGTTTGATGCATTTATGAATGTTTGGCGGAAATGATTGTGCATCATTGCTGCAACGATGCGTTTGTGAATTTACACTACATAATAAAGGAATCTGTTTTAAGCTTTTGAAAAAGATGAAGCACATTATTGTAAGTATTTCCGTTGTTTTTAAATAGCTTTTTTTCTATTTTCAGTCAATGTTCAGGGAATTTGTCCCCCTTATAGAAAGGAGGGGGAAACACACGTCCCCTTCTAAAGAATTTATTTGTTAGGATATGTCCAAAAATGCTTTCATAAAGTATTGGCCTGTCTGTAACTTGGAAAAATTGTATGTACTTCTTTCCTTTGAAGAAACAGTGTTTCTCGTATAAAAATAAACACTGTATCAAAAAAAATAAATAAGGACATTTTAAACACTGCCAGCTTCTGTACACTTCAATTTGTTGTCATAACGTCACTGAAATGAGTATGAATTAATATATACGTACTTTTCCGGTTATTTCTTTTTCTGGGTTAATTGATCAAAAACCATTGATATTGTAAGACGATAACAATTTTTTCAATTTTTTTAATTTTCTACTCCCCGTATCCTTCATAACCTTGCTCCTACCGAAGATATGAATAACACGTTTTTTTGTAAGAAATTTATTATATTTTCATTTTGTAGTGTACACTTTTCCGCTCAAACACTTAGTTAAAGAGAGAAAGAGTTAGTTAAAGAGAGAAAAAAAAGAAACCTACTTGTTGCAATCAAGAAAACTGTGTCTTCATTCATTGCATTAACACCCCTATTACGGTTGTCAATTATCAATTTGATATTTGATAAACATTGAAAATTGGTTTTTTAAACTCAATTTATCAATAAACTGGTCAACGATTCTTTTATATTTTTTAATTTTCTTGTTATTAGCAACTGTCTGCATCATTCTCAATGATCAAACATTTTATAAGATGGATTTTTAAACATTTAATTTTAAATTTATCAATTATCAAATTGATATTTGACAACCGTAATAGCGGTGTAAGTGTTAAGTCCCTAACATCCATAACCTATCTCAAATTGTCAACACCTATAATTTAACAAACATAAATCATACATTCATCTTACTATCACACTCACATTTTCCACACCTACTTGTATTTCATTAGATAATTTGACCTCTACCAACAACCACAAAGCACAAACCCAGCGGGAAAAATTAAAAAATTCATTGAGGAAAAACCTGCTTTTTCCTTGAGGAATGGAAGCTGTACCTGCCACTTTTCAGCTTATTCCTTTGATGAATTTAACATGGGCGTGTCATTGGCGGGAAGCACATGCCACTTTCTCGATGAAAATTCACTAACGAATTCACTACTTCAATGGAAGTTGTTTATTCACCGACCCAGGTGATGAAAAACATGGTGATTGCATAATCTGTGAATTCACTACATACGGGTATTTAGCTTATTCATCAGTTCAATAATTTCGATGAAAAATCTAATGAAAATTCAGTTATGAAATCACCAGGTTAGTGGTAGTTTCTTTTTCATCAATTAAATCCTCCCATTTGTATTGTTTACTAAATCCCATCGGTAATGCACCCTTTATTTTAAAATGAAAACAAACCAAAAAGTTGTTTCGATTTCAAATCAAAAATGTTTGGCGTTTCGACAAACGCAATTTCTATTGACTTCAATTCGTCTTACATGGACTTTTTTACAGAAAGTCACTGTGAACTGTATCCAAAAAAATGAGAATTTATAGTTGCCAAAAAATTATTAACTACTTTGTGCATTACTATTCATCGTTGGAATCATCGATTACAATTCACCATGAGTTTCACTCACATTTGTTTTTTTTTTTTGTTCTCGCCATGAACACTTTACAAAGCAGATGAGTGGATTCAAACAATGAACTGATGATCTTGTACATTACTTTTCCACAACTTTTTCATCACATACTTTTCCCTTTTAAATTCACCGAAATAAAGGGTCGTTTCATAAACACAAACCAGAAAGTGGAATCAAAGCTACGAACTGAGGAAACTTTGCATTACTCTTCACCTACTAAATCATTGCATGTCGTTTCTCTTATGATTTGGCAAGTGAATTCATTGATTATTTCAGCAATAAATTTCATTGAGGACGATATTTCCCGCTGGGAAATCTCAATGCTCAAACACAATTACACAACTGCATCTGCTACGTGCTTCGGGAAAACCCGACTGAAAACGAAGACAGAGCATTGAATAACTACTACTAATTTTTAACACCACTGGGAGTGAGAAATTAAAACTCACCTGCTGATAATGGAATAAAATTAAAATTAAATAAAAGAGAAACCGTTTTGTATCTTTTTGTTGCTGTATGGCGGTGAGACGGACACCAAACACCAATATATTCAAAATGCACCTATGTGTACCTACATGTGCGTTCATTCACAAAAGAAAATCAAAGCACAAATTGAAGAAAAAAAATATGTATCCTTTCTTCGCTGTATCTACATATCTACTCGTATGTATCTATATCTCTAAGAAAAATACAAAAGGATTTATTTGAGACTCACTTAGCCGAGAAGAAAACCAATTATTGTGTGAAAAGGAAATTATAGCTTCATGAGCGGCCACTGGATTCGATTGGTGCGACTGTCGTTTGAGCAATGTCCGGTGTCCCCTTCTATTTGTAATTATTCAATGGACAGAGTCTTTCGTTCTACGTTGGGCCAGCGTTACCTTCGGGACTCTTTAGAGTCCTTTTTGACTCCTTTTAAACGCGGGGATTCCAGGACTCCTCTTTTTAAAAATGATTGAAATTTGACTCCTTTTACAATTTTAGGACTCTTTTTCATAAACGCACAAATATTTATTGAATTCTATGATATGAACGAGTTCAATTCGGTTGAAGCTCATTTCTACCCTTTGTTTACATTACACAGTTTCAAAAAAATTGTTTCATTTTAACAGGTTCAAAAGTTTTAGTTGAGCGAAAAAAGACGTCTATGAAAATTTGAGCTCTTAATATTCATGTTAAGATATGCCTCATCGCAGGTTTAGGGCATCCATACGATTTGTATTGGAAAAAACACCTGTGACCTATTGCACCATCTTACAAAATTGTAATTACAATTACAAATTAGTACTCCACAAAATTTTAAGATTCCAGATTCTTCTACAAAATTTGTAGTTGTAAATTACCAGTGAAAAATTGTAATAACGGTTCTGAATTTTATTCAGTTTGTGAAAAATTTCTAGTGGTTACAAAAAGAAAAATTCAACAATGGGTTCCTTTCCGACATTTAAGTGCTCAATTCGAAGGCAGTTCTGCATTAAGCAGCATCAATTTCGTTTACCCAAGCTTCCTTTGATATGTCTTAAATGTTTAAATAAAATACAAATTTTCAGAGCGACTCATACCAAATAATACATCTTATTTCGTCAATAAAAGATGTTCTCTCATTACATACGGCATTCGGCTCACAGCGCTATTCAAAGCGGATGAATGAAGAAAAACATACTATCACAGATACTTTAGTTACATAGATATCGCACGCAAAGCAAACAAAAATGACTGCTCTTTTATCGTGGGACGTAAAGCTACGTCCCAGTAATATCAATTTTGTGTGAGCCTTAGACTATATATGATGTTAAAAAAAGATAGATTTACATGCATAACCATAAATACAAAACGCCAAAACACAAAATATTGAAAAAATGATCATTTTTATTACTGGATGCGATATCTATGTTACTCTAGTTTCTGTGATACTATTGAAAGAAATAATCTTAGTACATATTACAAAATTATTTGTAATCAAATAATCTCGCGTTTTAATTCCAATGATAAACAAGCTTTCAATTCTAAAATATTAGATTCAAAGGCAAGTAATTAAGATGCAAAAAGATTTTAACTATTTTTCCTTGATATCCGAATATCCCATAATTGTACCCTTCATCCAGTTAAAATTATTGAAGAATACAAATTACCAGAAATAAATGCCCAAGATAGTCGTTTTAAAATATATTTTAAATTGAATAGCATTGAAAGTTTTGGTTTGAAGTGTGCAATTTAAATAACCTATTGGAAAAATTTTTCAAAAGTATATATTTAAAAAATTATAGGTATTGTTATAAAGATTTTAAAATTGGCCATAGCAGCCCTTGCGCAGAAGGAATTTTTTATAAATTGACTCTTATTTAGAAAAAACTTACAAACCGCCTAAAAGTTGAAGTGTGCATTTCAATGCTTTCTGCACTTACTCTATTAGATTATAACCAACTAGAAGACTGAATTCCTGATTCAATTTTAACTCAAAAATATAGAAACGATGTTTCGAATAACTAGTTTTATAAATACATAGATAATATAAGTGATATTCACATAGATAATATAAGTGATATTCGATATGTAGTATTATATTAATATTAAGAATCTTGTTTTGTTTTGTTAAGAAGAGCAACTGTTTATTTATTTAAAGAAACTTAGATAATTTTTTGTTTTTTATTTTGAGATTAACTTATGTCTACTAAAAAAATTGAAAAGATGGAAGTTTTTATTTAATGTTTTGTTTAAAAAAGAAGCTATTTGCTATTTTTCCTTAAATAAACCATGTTAAATTAGAACACTGATAAATTTTGATGTTTTTCTTGAAGTTTTGATGGGACTCCTTTTTTCAGCCAGAACTCCTTTTTTTGACTCCTACCGAAAATTTTCAGAGGTAACCCTGCTACGTTCTACCAATATGTTGATCAGACATAATTTCAATGTGGAACAAGTAGACAGATTCGAATCTGTCTTATTTTGCTTTGAACTTTGAAGTTAATTAGAAACTTTTTCGTTGACTGTTAAGTGAAGAGAATAACTTCTTAATTTTTTACTTTTGGAGTTGATTAAAGCTCTTTTATCTTTTGTACTATTTTTTTTTTGTTGATCGTTCGTTCACCGTCCAGTGGGCAGTTGTAGGTCAGGTAAACCCTAAAAAATGCAATAGGTAGGAAGGCTGAGGCTGGAGTCTTTCGCAGAAGTACACTACTGATGAAAAAAAATTAGGGAATAATAATTTTTCCTTGTGCGTTTTGAAGAGCTGTATCTTTGTGATTAGTTGTCGTATTGAGTCGAAACAAAAAGCATTTAGAATCTGTGTGCTTCTTCTTGCTTTGAAATTGTTTTACAAATACATATTTTTTCTAAGGTACCATTAGTGCCTTATGGCGACTGAGAGAAATGGTACGAGAATCAAATGTTCTATTATTTTCTTTGTTTTATGAGTTTCTTGAATTTTTTATAAATCAACATATTTCTTATTCAGCTTTAATTTAGGTCTACAAGTTTTGTTTGTTTGAGATTGGTGTACTATATATCTTTTAGTCAAACAAATGCATACTTTTGTCTTTGATCACCATTATCTCAACAAAAAATAATAAGGATGAGGATGACATAGGTACCTACCTATTCAAGGACAGTTTTGAAGACTTGAATAGGTTTTCAAAATGATGTTTTTAAACTTTATGTGGACTACATAAATGTTGGCCCTTCAACATTTATTTCAAAAAAATACAAGCATTTGATAAATATCCTTATCTGTGTACAATTTTTTGTAATTTGTATTCTTGTATTAAATAGGGATTTAATTTTTGCTTAAAAGAGTTCGTTATTGGTAGCCATGTTTTGTATACACGTTTGTAAAGTCTTGTGTGAAGTTTAACGTTTGATTTCAAAGAGAAATACGCTGTATTTTGGACTTATGTTAACAGTTTTTATTTTTGACTAGATAAGATGGAAAATAATGAATTAAATTTATAACTGTCTACCCAGTTCGTTCGAGTGCCGCACGTCACTGGTTATAACTGATTTTAAGGTCAGATAGGCCACTATTGCACAGAGGAAAAAATATAAAAATTAAAATCCTGTAAGGATAGGCCAATCATTTGTCAATAAAACTGATTTCTATGAGATTTTTCTTATTTTTTATTTTAAATACGTTGAAATTAAACAGTTTTATTCACTTTCAGATGTGTTAGAATCCATTAAAGCTTTGCAAATTTGTTATTCTTGTGATCGGTGTAAAAACTATGATGTATTAGCGGGTATTAGGATATAAAGTATCAAGGTTAATGCTTGCTAGTAGAACAAGAGCCCACAGCAGATTTTGAGTGTGAATGATACAAAAAAAGAAGTAGGTATAGGAGTAGACAGGTTGAGCAAAACTTATTCAAGAAATCAAGGTCTTGGCAGTCCACAACCGGGGCTTTAGTGATTTAACAGTGCATCGAAATCAAAATATGAATGCATTTCTCCCTAGATAATGATCACAGATCACGGAATCTGAGACCATTGGAGTCTATAGTATAAACCCTGCCAGATCGTTTAAGAAATTCAAAGTTCAAAGCGAAAAACGGGTTTTTAAAACGGTCTGGCAGGACAAACTATACACACAAATGATCTCGGCTTCCTTGATCAGAGGACCATAACCCAGGAAGGGCTGAAAACGGTTACCACAATTGTTACTCTCGAAGTAGTATTCATAGTTTGTTTTCGATGCAGTGTTTAATCACTAAATCTCCGGTTATGGACCGCAAGACTTTAATTTCTTGAATTAGTTTTACTCAAGCTGTCAACTCCAATATTTCTTTTCTTGATACCATTCATACCCAAAATCTGCTGTGGGCTTTTAGTCTATTATTTTTTTCGAAAAACAAACATGTTGAAAAAAAAGTTCAAACAAATGTTTGAGCAATATGTAGGGTCGGTCTTAAAATATTGAAGCTCATGAATCTTGAATCAATTAACTTTTAGTCTTTCTCTAGAGATCATTCTATTTGAAATTTCCAATTTCAAAGTGGAGGAGAAGTGCTTTTTGGTAATTCTTATGATATTCAATGGTTTTTTTTTTCTCGCTGAGCGTATGAAACTCTTACTTTATGGCTAATCGAGGGTGATTATCAGGGTACTGACTTATGTTTCATTCATTGCCTTGATGTCACTTGTGAGAAAATGGTTAAATAATTGACCTAACTTAGTGAGATAGGCCACTCTTGCACTCAAGCTTTTATTTTTTTTGTTTGGGTGTTTGGAAGTACAAAAGTCCTGTAACTATGGCATGAAGACGTTTATTTGAAAATTTTTAATGCAGAACTGTTGTTTAATACACACAAATTCAATTTTTGTAGTAAACTCAATTTCGATAAAATTGCAGTTAAGCCACTATTGCGTTCACGGCCTGACATGTATTTATAGTATCTCCGAAAATTATTGTCAACAATTTGTATTAAACCTTCAAAAGCCACTCGATGTTATTGAACTCTACTTTTACTATTGGAAAATTATATTAAAACCTTCAAAGGCTCAAGCATGTTTCTTCACAAAGAAATGAAAGCAATGTTATCTGCCTCAAAATAACCTTTTAGTCTGTAACGCTCCAGTCCAATGGGAAAGAACAATCAAATATTTGGGTGTTACTCTGGATGAAAGCTTGACTTATTCGATCCAAATTTCATAAAGCATTAAGAAGGCTCAATTCTTGATGAAAATTTTGTAGGTTCACACTTTTAAACAAACATTCTCACCTAAGCCTTGAAAATAAATTACTAATTTATAAAGTGGTTTTCCTTCCTGCTATGCTCTTTACATCACCGTGCTGGTACACTTGCGCTGAATTCCACTATAAGAAAATCCAAAGTCAAAACAAAATCCTTAAAACCATTTTAAACCTCCCTTGGCATTTTCAACTATAGACTATAGAGCTACATGAAATTGCTACTGTTGATTCAATTAAATAGAAATGTTCAATAATTCATAATAACTTTATAAAAAAATGTTTGTTAAATGAAAACCGAATATTAAAAAATATTGCAGAATAATTTGTTAAATTATTTTATGTAGTTTTAAGTTTTTAGTAAAAATTGCAATGAGTTTTCACAAAAAACGTCTTTCTCAAAACAAAAAACACTTTACCAAAATTATTCTTCCAAATATTGTTATGTTTATTTGCTAAGAATATATAATATTTTCATTTCTATGCATTAAGTATCTTAAGTAATATATTATGTTAATGCTGAATAAATAAAATTTAAAATAAAAATAAATAAATAAAAATTAAAAAAAATAAATTTGAAAAAAAAATTGACTTTGAGGGGCACTTATAGCCGTATATAGCTTAAACATCATACTCAACTCAAAAATTGAGTAGACATATTGTATGTATAATAACTCATCCAATTTCGGTGAAAGCAATTATTTGAAAACTCTATCAAAATTTAATTGTTATTGATATATAAAATACTTTTTTTCCTGATCCCATATTTTAAATTCATGGCTTAAATTTTTTAAATGGTCAATTATATTTTTTTTGTCCCAAAAATAAAATGAACAACTCAGGCATGTGAAAAATGTCAAAATAAATACAAGACACAAATTTTGATTTAATTTTTTCCTTCTGCCATGAAATATGTAATAATTTATTTTTTAATACATATTACGAATTTGTTTTGAACAAGTCAAAAAATATTAAATCTTGTTTAATAGACCCAAAAATAAACACAATGTTTTATAGTTATTTTATGGAAGTTGTTTGCCCAAAATATATTTTAACTGATCAGTTTAGCAAATTTCATTTTAATATTGTGTAGGTATAATGTGCATAATGTGTAGGTATAATGTGCATAATGTGATTGTAAGTTATTTTATTCATAATATTAATTTTGTTTTTTTTGTTATAGATGTTACGGGAAAGATTTAAAATAGATGTACCTCATCGGTTCAAGGCTTACACTTTTGTGTCACCAACTTTTTGCGATCATTGTGGATCTCTTCTTTGTGGATTTTTTCGACAAGGCGTAAAATGTGAAGGTAAGTAATTATGCATACAGAATTGACAACGAAAAAAAAAACAAAATCTTAAAAGAAATATGATGTTGGCTATATTTTTAAATTATAATCATTTCTGTTTTCAGAATAAGTTATATTTTTGTTTGTTTTAAGAAACAAATCCAAATTCATTAAAGAACGTCTTTGGTGTCAATTGGATAAGATTAAACGATATTGGTTTAGATTAAGACTCTTATTTCCCCCTAAAGGCAGGGAAAGATTTAAAATAAAACAAAATTAAATGCACGACTGGTCCGCACGGACTTACTCTTATGTTCAAGAGGCTTAGTAGGCCAAGAGCCGGGTAGTTTTTTTTTTCTACAATTTATTACTGAACTGATTTTCTTGATGGAATATGTTCAGGGGTGTCCCCCGAATTTAAATCTAAGTTGGCAGGGCTTGGAGGCTTGAGTGTCAGCGGGCATCTTAGAAAATGCATTTTATCAATTATCTCATGAACCGTGCATAGTGAATATTATAGTAAATTTCTTTCAAAGCTAATATTCCATTCTCTTGTTTTTCTAAATTAAGTTGTTGTTATGAAAATTTTTTGAGATATTAAATTTTAGTGTACATTTTTTTTTTTTTTTAAATGATTATAAAATTTAATTTCTGAAAAACTTTTCACGAAAACATCTTTATTTAAAAATCAAATAAAATGAATGCATTATAAGCTTTCAAAAAACTTTTCCATTATATTCGTATGATGCACGGGTCTTTTAAAACGCGTTCTATAAAATATTTATAGAACGCGTTTTAAAGGATGGCTGCTGACGCTCGCGCTCCGCAGTCCTGCCAACTTGGATTTAGATTTTGGAGGACACCGTTGAACATATTTCACCAAGAGAATCATTTCAGTAATAAACTGTATTATGAACCTATTTGTTTTGGTTTGGCTTTTGGATTATTAAACTAAAAAAAGTATATAAGGACTTTATGAGAGAAAAGTGTTTAAGAGCATAAAATACGATATTTAAATTAGCTAAAACATTTTTTGGAATGCATTACTAGCCATATAGTGGTTTCCCCCGTCTGATAATCCAAGTTGGTGGGACGGGGGGATGAGAGCGTCAGCCGCCATCTTGGGAAACGGGTTTTATCAAATTTCTCGTGAACCGTGCATGATAGTACCTAAGCTAAATAAAAGTTATTTTTTAGACAAAACGAACTAACTTCCACTTTTATCTTAGTTGTTACTTTGTCGGAAAAATAAAAATGATTTAACTTAGTTCATAATGAACTCAGTCCCAACTGACTAACTCCCAACTTTATGAAGGAAGTCCCACAAGGAAATCTTGTCGGGGTCAGCTTAATTAATAGGAGTTAACTGTTATTGGAGTTAGTTCGTAGGGCCCTCAGAATTTAGAATTGAATTTAGTAGTTTTATCGGTTTAAGGAATGCTCATGCCCCGAAAGAACATATTCAATAATAAAAATCCTTGAACTTAATTGTTCCTTATTAGAATTAATATTCAATAGCCTATTAAATCCGATCAGAACATAATGAAATAATTATAATAAACAAAAACACATTCTAGGAGATGTACTGTTAATAGTTCCATAGTATACAATTTGTATTTATTTTATAGCATTACCATTTCTAATTTTATTTGACTTGGAACTTTAAAAAAAAAATGCTGTAACCTTTCAAATTATTGGTCACTTTGATACTTTTATTGTATAATTGAAGTATTTGGGAACCATTTTCTATACGTGATAGGTGTTACAGAAAATTTCACCTGCTATTATTTTTGCTGTCAAGATAATCATCACCAATCTGGGTGTTAATCAATCAATAAAAATCTACGTCTTACTTACAAAAAAAATTTAAAGTGTATCTTTCAAATATGAACAGTCTGCTCTACATTAATGTAGGTGATCCTCAAGGCAGCTTACTTTCTTACTTACTCAAGGGTTGCGCTACAGTCCGGGGTGGACCAGGGCCTCAACCAACATGCTTCTTCCAGCCAGCTCAGATTCTAGCTAGCTGTCTCCAGCTTCACCCGCCAAGTTGGTTGAGGTCCTCTTCCACTTGCGTGCGCCAGCTTTTACGCTGTCCACCTCTTTTGTGCTGTCCCATGGGGTTGGATTCAAAGACTTTCCGGGCCGGAGCATTGGTGTCCATTCGCTCTAGGTGACCCAGCCATCTCAGTCGTTGGCTTTTCACTTTTGTGGCTAGGTCAGTTTCGCTGTACAGTTCGTTGTCGTATCTTCTTCTCCATTCCCCATCTATGCAGACGGGGCCAAAAATCACCCGGAGAATTTTCCTCTCAAAACAGCCTAACGCGTCATCATCGCCGTTATAGAATTTGCAGAAATGATTTTTCCATATTCTCAGCACCGACTGCGATTCTACCGGGCCTTGTAACCTTGGGATATTCTTTTTACTTTTTGGCAAAACTTCCAAACTTCATTCCTGCAATGGCATCCCTCCCTCATTTCCTGGATCACGCGCTTCTCATTCTATTTTTTTTTTTTTCTTAGAAGCTTGTGTTCCTCTCTCCTCTTCTGCTCGTTGAGCTCGCGAGCAGCTCTGGTACTTCTATACAGCGCCGCTTTATATGCCTGTTGTTTGCCTGCCTGTACTTGCCGGCATTCATCGTCAAACCAGGGGCTTCGCTGTGGTGGTCGTGCGCGGCCCAGCATGTCAGAGGCGCATCTCTGTTGGCTTCCTGGCAGTTTTTCCACTGGTTCTCAATATTTGCAGCTGGTGGCAAAGGACTAGTTAAGAGGGCGCGAGAGACTCGATCGGAAAAGTATCTGGCGATTTTTTTGTGACTGTAGCCGTCCGACGTCAAACTTCCTCACAGTATTTTTCTGTTTTGGCTTTGGTCTGGATATCCGTAGCATTACCTTGGCTACAACGAGGTAGTGGTCCGAGTCAATGTTGGCTCCTCGGAACGCAAGGACATCCTTCATACTGGAGGAGTGCCTTGCGTCGGTTGCAATGTGGTCACTCTGGTTGGTGGTTGAATGACCAGGTATTCGCCATGTCCTCTTATGTATATCGAGATGCGGGAACTGCGTACTAGTTACCACAACGTGTCGCCCCTAGGCAATTTCGATTAACCTGAGTCCGTTATCGGAGGTGGTGTCGTGCAGGCTGTATCTTCCGATTGTGCCACCAAAGACGTCTTCTCTTCCTAGTTTGGAATTAAAATCACCCAAGACAATTTAATGTCATAGCTAGGGCATTGCTCATATGTTTTGTCCAGTAGCTCGTAGAACTCGAGTTTGGTGTCGTCATCTTTCTCCTCTGTGGGGCATGTGCGCATATGAGGCTGATGTTGGCGAACTTAGCCTTGATGCGAATTGTCGTGAGGCGCTCGTTCACATAGCTGAAACTCAAGACTTCTTGCCTAAGTCTGCCTCGGTATAGTCACCGTAGTAGATATCGCAGTATTTCAGTTTTCTCTTTCCCGGCCCATCCCATCGCACTTCTTGGATGGCGGTGATGTCTGCTTCTTAGCAGTCTAGGGCCTCCGCTAAATGTTCGGCTGCAGGTGGTCAATAGAGAGATAGAACATTCCACATGCAGATCTAAAGTTCGTTGTCCTTATTTCGTTTGCTAGGTTCGTCAACAGTAAATCCGTCGCTATCCGAGGCTTGTTGTTGCTTCGCAACTAAATGGCCTTACGTGGTCGGGAATTCACCCCGACGGCACGACCCCCAACCTGGAGGACCAGACCCTTACATTACAACTCCAAGGGCGGGGAGCCGGATTAACCGCTCCTTACAGGCCTGAGCTCCGAATATGTCGTAGTAGCCCGTATAAGGTGTTCACTAAGTAGTTCATCCTAACTGGAACTGTAGACGCCACCGTTGACTCCATCTTGAGAATTTTTCCGCTGCCGCCTGGATAAAGGTGAAGTGCCCTAGTGTGAACACTCCTTCCCCCCTCTCTCGTTTGCTGCCGCCAGAAGCCGTTCACATGGATTGGAATCCCATCTTCAGTTAAAGGTACTAGGCACCCGATGCTCACCACTTGAAGGTGAGAGTAGGAGTTGATAGACAGAGGTTTGCTTTGTTTTTTTTGTTCATTGCACCGTGTCTACCCCTAAGGCACCTATTTGGGTCCAATATTATTTATCAACTTTCCATTGGAAGTTATTGTAAGTGGTCAAATTTATCGAATCAAAAATTTTGACATATCTTCACGTTTCGAGCTCCCTAGAATCGGAATTCATTGTTTTTAGAGAGATGTCTGTGTTTGTACATATGTACGTTTGTACATGCGTACGTTCGTACGAATAAAGAACGAATAAAGATATCGACCTAGGATGGATTTTATTTAGTAGAAAATACTAATGTCATTACGTGCAGAAGGGACTTTTAAAAAAATTCAACTAGCACAGCAAAGGGTTGGCTACGAAATCTCGCAAATCAAAATCTCGCATTCGAAATCTCGCATAACGAAATCTCGCAATTACAAAATCTCGCTTTTCATAATCCCGCAATTACAAAATCCCGCTTTTCATAATCTCGCAATAACGAAATCCCGCAAACTAAAATCTCGCATATCAAAATCTCGCAAAATTGAATTGACTCGCAACATATAAATTTTTTTAATCCAAATCTCGCAAATTAAAATCTCGCGCGAGATTTAAATTTGCGAGATTTTGATTAAAAAAATGTATTTGTTGCAATGCAATTCAATTTTACGAGATATCCTACCTACTGCAAAATATATAATCCAGTGTCTGGGTACTTTAAGACCACACTGTTATTTATTAATTTGAACTTTTGATTTTCAATATTATTGCTTTCAAAAGAACAAGAAGGAGAGAGAACATAGAGATGGTACATCCAGTGGTAAAGTGTCATGTGCAAATCGCATTACTTGTATTTGGCCTTGAACAAGAAAATACTTTTAGTTCCATTATGAACGCGTAAATGACAATAGAGGTTATTAACAGTAATAAAGGATGTACACATTTTTTTTATTGACAGGTACAGTTATTAGTTGGAAGGAAAATTATCCAAAGTGCTCTTGGGTAGGTATATTCTCAAAAAAAAAAATCTAAAAGTCGTGTGTGATTCGTTGCTGTGAAATTTGAAGTTGCGAGATTTTGATTTGCGAGATTTTAAATTGCGAGATTTTGGTTGAAATTTGCGAGATTTTTAGGTTCAAATTGTAAATTCGAGATTTTGAAAAGCGAGATTTTGTAATTGCGAGATTATGAAAAACAAGATTTTTAATTTGCGAGATTTCGTTATTCGAGATTTTTAAAAAAATGCGAGATTTCGTTATTCGAGATTTTGGTTTGCGGGATATCGTAGCGCTCCCCACAGCAAAACATTGTTAAATTTCTAAACTCTTGAATGTCACGAGAATAAATAATGCTATCGACCTCGGGGTTGGTGAGGCCGTAGTCCACCCTGGACTGTAAGCGCCATCTAAAGTAAAGTGAGTATCCACCTCGGGGTAATTTTATTCTACGCATATTGACGTATTGAAGAATTAGTAAGAAAGCTGGTTGAATAGCAGTTTTTTTAAATAAAAAAAAATTGTTGAAAAAGTTTTTTTAGCTTGAATTATCTTTAGAACAACAATGATATTTGATTCAGGATAGTTTTTTTCTATAAACTAGTTTATAATAAATAATTGATAAAATTTGTAAAAATATTTAATGAACTTTTTTTTTAAGTGAAAAAAAACTACTAGAAACTTTATCAAAAATTGAGGCAAATTTTTGTTTTTGTCAAATATCTTGAGAACAAACAATGATATTGGCTTCGGGGTTATTTTATTCTATGCATTAGTTTATAATAAATAATTGATAATATTTGTAAAATATTGAATAAACAGTTTTAAGGCCAACAAAACTACAAAAAACCTTACCGAAAATTGTTGAAATTTGTTTTCGTCTCAAATGTCTTGAGAACAAACAATGATATGGACGTTGGGATAATTTTTTTCTACACACTAGTTCAAAATTTTTAAGATATGTAAAAAAAAATAAACAATTTTTAAGAAATATTTCTTAATACAAACAAATTACACTGTCCTCTAGCTTCTGGCGCCTATTTTTTATTTATAAACTAACTAACTAGATATCGATCGATGAAAATATTTTATTTAGAAGAAAAGTGTTTGAGCAATTGTTTTATAGTTTTGAATTTGATGAAAACTGGAAAACAATATGGGTATTCATGCAACAGCATAAAGTCGTCGTAAACGTTGTAAAGTTTAAAACTTCGTAATTCTGTCACAATTTGTATGGAAAATTTGACAGATTTACGAAGTTTAAAACTTTACCATGCTTACGACGACTTTACGCTGTTTCATGAATACCCTTAATATTATTCCGTTTGAATAAATGAAGTTTAAATAAAAATTTAAGTATGAGCTCTACTTGAACTTGATTGTTTTAAAGTTCATAATTCAAAACAAAAATATTTGTTATTTGTAAAACTTGCACATACAACTGATGGTTATTCTTATCTTTAATTGTAGAATTTAAAATACAATTCTCATCCATAGTTTTTCAAAATATTATATCAAAAGCGCTATCACCTTTCAGTTATCAAACACCGAGAACTTGCAAATTGAGATATCACATAGGTCTTTTTAACTGATGCCAGTGCAAAAAGATTTTTGTTCCTTTTGATTCTCAAATATTAAAGGTATATTGATAGTGAAATATGATAAACATTGCGTTGTTTATTTCTCAACTAATAAATATATTTATTTCAACAAAAAGAACATTTAAGATCAAAGGGCACGGTAGTGCCCGGCCAAGTTCGCGGCACTACACCCTTTTTACAGGAAAAAACTCAGGTGATTTTCGACGCCCTCTAACATTGAGTACCAATAAATTCAGAAACTTCAAATTTGCAGTATCTACTGAACAGATCAAACACAGGTGGGTTACTACACTTCAACTTTTAAGCATTAGTAATTTTCAAGATACAGGACTTCAAAAATCGCAAAAACCGTCGCTGACTGATTGACTCACTCACTCACTGACAGATCATCAAAATTATGGAGCACTTCCCGACATCGTAGAAACTTGAAATTTTGCACAACGGTAGGCCTTACGTTGCATACAAAGGAAAAAATCGAAAATCTACAATTTTCTTATCATGGGGCGTGGCATCCACCCACTTTTTTAAATTTTTTTATAAATTATATGGAGCACTTCCAATTGTTGTAGAACAATGCAAATTGGTAGGTTGGTAGGGCTTGAAGTACTTAGAAATAAAAAAATAGAGAAATTGGAATTCTCCATTCAGGGGGCGTCACATCCACCCACATTCTTAACAATTCTTAAAAATTAAATGGAGCACTTCCGATTGTTTTAGAATGATGAAAATTGGTAAGTCGGTAGGGCTTAAAGTAATTAGAAAGAAAAAAATTGAAAAATTGGAATTTTTTATTCAGGGGCGTGGCATCCACCCACATTTAAAATTCTTAAAAATTATATGGAGCACTTCCGATTGTTGTAGAACGATGAAAATTGGAAGGTCGGTAGGGCTTGAAGTACTTAGAAAGCGAAAAATCGAAAATTTGGAATTTTCCGTTCAGGGGGCATGGCTCCCACCCACTTTATAAAAATTCTTAAAAATTATATGGAGCACTTCCGATTGCTGTAAGACGATAAAAATTGGTAGATCCCACCAAATTTAAATCATAATCATTAAATATCAAATTTGATATTAAATTTCATGAACTTAAAACTGGGCATATATTTAGATCTCATTACTTCTTTGGCTGACTTTTTACGCACAGGTTTCTTGTACCTATAAGAACTTGGCTCTTTTTTAACATTTATGTTTTTGCTGTGATTTAACTATATCTAGATGCTAGGGTTTGTTAAAATCTCTCATGTTATACAGTGACTTCGAACAAACCTCAAACCTGACATGTAATAAGTGACACGAAACATGTCAAAAAATAGATTTTGACATTCTTGCAATTTTTATCATAAGAACTCACCCACCCATAATATACAAACAAAATTCTGTATATAGTCAAAGTTAAATGCCCGACAACGAATTGCGACGTATTTATCGTTAAGTTTTTTTTTTCAGTAAACCCCACGCCCTCTCATACAAACAATTATGTAGATCACAAATTTTCAGCACGGTCATGGTGTAAACTAGGCAAATCAAAAAAAAAAAAAACAAATCAACCCACCTCTCACTTCATTTCTATGGTTGTTGAATATAGTAAAGTGGTTGGCTTGTAAGACAAAACATTAAAAATTACAACAATTTATACATAGACTTCAAAAATCACAACAAACGTCACTCCGAAAATGACAAATGCTTAAAATTTATTTCGAAATAATCATTAAATTCACGAATTAATTCGTCCAGGTTGCAACATCCATTCACTGACGTAAAAATATTGTATTTTCTGGCTATTCTTGTTGAGGGATTTATTTTTAATTCTAAGATATATGTATGTACATACATTTATTTGTACATATATCAGACAATCCTTACTATTTAAATATAATACACGATATACCCATGTTCTCCGCAAGTGCAGGAAGAGAAAAAAAGCCTCAGTGGCTAAAAAATTATGCCTTCAGTCTAAGAAAATTTTAGTTCTCTTTAGCCAAGAAAATCCATTCGACTAGAACTACATCACTTAAAAATGTACGTACGTCTGGTGAGTTTTTCTTTCCACAAAAGAGAAGGAAACATTTAAAGACCATGATCTCACCATCAAAGTCTGTGCAGAATATCTACAAAATTCAGCTCGAAGGCCTCGTTGAGAACAATTTTTTGAAATATTTCATCAATTTTTTCGTATTCTGTGAGCGTTTGTCGTGTCCGTCTGTCGTCGTCGTGTCGGCCCGCAAAACATTCAATAAAATACACCGTCCTTTGGGAATTGAATTGAGCAATAAATTTTTAGTACTTTTTGTTGTTTCCGCGAAAACGGTTGCATAAATTTAGTTTGAAATTTATAAATTAATTATCTTGTTCTTACAAAAAAAAATTACTGTATACTGGAAGTTTTAATCTCGAGCTAAAAATAATTTAAATTTTAATTGAACTAAAAAAATAAAACAACTTTTTTCTTAGAGTTTAAAATTCCAAATATTTTATTTTAGTTTATTATTTTTTTTAATTTTTAAACTTGAGATGCAAGAAAAATGCTCTAAATTAATTTTAAATTAGATGCAAGAGTAGGCATTTTTGTGTGAGAAGTTCAGAGCGCAGAAAATAACAACAAAAATATTTAGATTACATAATTCAACAAAAAATAAAGAAAGAATACTATCTACGACAATTTATCTGAAAATAAATCTGTTTTGCTAAATATATGCACCTTTGGGGCTATTTGTGTTTTTGTGGAAATTATATGTGATTCTGGCTGGTACTTCAGTTTTGTGAAACAAAAAAAAAAAATAAATGCCCTGCTGTTTGAAAAAAAGTTAAAATTAAATTTTATTAGTTCGTTAAACATCAACAAGAAAGATACAAAATAACAAAAAACAACAATGCCTTTGTACTCAGATCCAGGATATTCCTACTATAGTAGCGGGGGAAGTATGTATTCTCCTTATTACAGCAGCCCGTTGTATGGATCTATACCATCGTCTTCTTCGAGTCCATATGCTCCTTATTCATCAACCTACAATCGATCCTATAGTGGAACTTATTCTCTTCCGTCTTCTTCGAGATCAGCCCGATACACCACTATGGTATCCTCATACCAACCTAAGCTATCAACGATCACGGAATCCCCTTTAAATCGATCAAATTTTATTCCTCTAACTCGAATTAAGTCTCCAAAACTATATACATCTTCGTCTTATATTCCTACACCTCGTTCAACACGCCTCAAGACAATCAATACAGCTGACATTGACGTTTCGGCCACTTCCCGTTATGGCAAACATCATCATATGGAGGAAAGAAAGGAAGAAGAAGAAAAACACGAAGCAGCAGAGATCGAAGCAGCAGCAAATAACAACACGGATAGTGATACAAATAGCAGTGTTGTTGATCCAAACTCACCCTTCATGCCTAGAATCGATGGAACTGATACTGGCAATAATGCAAGATCAACGATCAAACGGAACAGAGCCGTAGTCAGACTATCAATGATGCGGCCAAGAAGTAAAGAAATTTCAAAGGTAGATGACAGTTTGGCCAAAGGTAATGAAACAAAGCCGGAACCTGAATTAAAAAATAAGGATACCCCAGAGAAATCTCTAATTCAAGATCAGACTCAAGAGCAGAGTTCACCAGTTTGTGTAACTGACATGTTACAATCCCAGAATAGTGAAACCTCTCTTAGCGAAGTTGTAATCGAAGTTGATCCAATTACACTTGCTGTTCGAAGACTGAGCATCCCACAGGGTCCCACATTTCATGATATTTGTTCGGACATATCTTCCGATAAAATCGATGACGACTTAAATGCTGGTGAACTCAGAAGACGTGCCTCATTGATTCAGGAACAAGAAATTGAAATTATAAATGAACTGCAAAAGTCTCAATCAGGCTCATTTCAGGTTATACATTTGGAGCGTAGTATAAGTCAAGAGGATGGTCGTAAGAGTCGCAAGTCGAAAAAAACCAAAAAACTCCGCCACAAGATAACCGCTAATGTGGAAATAATAAATCCTCCATTGACACCTGTAATTCAACAGACAATTGATGAAGAATATTCATCAACAACTAGCCCAGTAACAATGCCAAAATTTACTTTCAATATTGAAGAAATCGAAGAGCATAAAGTTTTTAAGCTGCCAAAGAAAAGAGTCAAAAGTGTTAAGGCAAAGAAAGTTGTTGAGGAAAAAGTTAAGGAAACGCAGGCGACTATTCCTCAAGATAAATCCTCTCAATTGACTAAGGAAAAGAAGGCGAATATTCTTCCAGAGGAACCTTCGCTTCTAATTGGGAAAAAGAATACTTGTGAAGAGCTAATCAGAAATGAAGAAAATTCCGAAGATATTGGTGAAGATTTTTGGTCACAGATCGACTCCAAAGAAACAAATAATGAGAAAGTCAATTTACCATCCCCAAAAAGTCCTACTGATGCATTGATAGAGACAACACAGAAGAAGGAAGAGCCAAGTGAGAAAGTTGCAACACCAAAACCTATCAGAAAAGTCTTAAAATCTGATAGTACTGAAGATTTTTGGTCACAAATTGGCACAAGAGAGACTTTGTACATGAATAAACGCAAGAAAACCATAGAAAAGAGTCAAACTACTGCAGAAATATCAACAAATAAACAAGATGTTGATATTTTAATAAAAGCTGAAGAACCAGCAACAACAACAGCTAAAACAATTATTGACGAAAAGACTAAGTCCAACAAAGTGATTGAGGACAAAAAAGTCAATGTCACAACTGTAAAGCCACTAGATCTAAGCAAAATTAAAACCAATGAACCAGCTTTAAGTGATAAAAACTTGCCAATTTCTCCGAAAAATAAAGACATAACTGTCAAACCTGCAGACACATCCATCTTGCATCAAGAGAAATCATTTGTAAAAGATCAATCTAATTCCAAGTTGACAACTACAACTGAAACCACCAAAATTGAAGTGACAACTCCGATCACACCTCAAACAATTAAAAGCGAAACAGAAGTTGTAGAAACGTCCAAGACAGTTTCCTCAAACAAAACTGAAGCAACAACGAATAAACAAACAACAAATAAATCACAAGAAAATCAATCACCACAGATCGTAGACAAATCAATTTCAGCAATTCCTAAACAAACATCATTGTCACCGCCGAAAAAACTAAATGACAAACCTAAGGTTTTAGCAGATCTTTCTAAGAAAGAAGAAACGCCTCACGACCAACTCAATAAAACCCTTAAAGACTCACCAAAGAGCAAAAATGTAATTAAGACTTCTTCGAAAAAGAAATCCAGTCCTAAGAATAGTGCCAAAGAAGAAATATCTCAACCTCTAGAATCGAATACCAAACCTAAAGCTAAATCAAGTGCATCTTCTTTGACAGCTGCGACAGCTACAACAATAACAACAACAACAAACCAAGAAAGTATCTCTTCGACAAAAATAAGTTCTGGCAGCGATGCCAAGTCACCTGATAAAAGGAAATCTATCAAAATTATTAAACCGACAACCAAGCAAAGTATTAACAAAAGTGTGTCTCTAGCTGAAGTCACTTCCAATACAGTTAAGAAGGAAGTTTCAGAAGCCAAACCGATACACAACGAAAAGCCATTGAAAGAAGAATCACAAGAACCTTCCACAACACCCACACAGACATTCTCGAGAAAGTCGGCCAAATCGACAATAGCTAAAAGTGATATTAAATCATCTGAGAATACCGGAAGTACCAACAAACCGGAACCATTTGATAAAAAGCTAGAAAAGGACTCAAAACAAGCAAACGGTCTACAAACAAACTTAAATGCAACGTCACCATCATCTTTATTACTATCAACACCAACGTCATCGCCAGCAGAAACACCAGAAACTCAAACCGTTACACAGCCATCACCACCACTAGTGACACCAAAAGCGACACCAGATGTATCAGTGGCACAGGTACAAACAACTGCTACAGCTACTGAATCTTCGTCGCAATCAGTTGCAGCCGAAACAACAACAAAAACAACAACTGCAACCGACCACAGTACTGTCCTCGGTAGCGGCAGCAATAATTTAACAAAGTTCGCGACAGTTTCTAATTTGGCACAGTATCTGCTAGACGTTGATGCCGATCTAGAGGATTACATACCCTCCTCGGCCGAGGAGAGCGACAGTTCTAGCGATTCGTATAGCGGGGACGGTAGTTTAAGTGCAAGTATGAAAAAGAAAAATAAGCAACTCAAGAAAAAAGCTAAGGAAGCGCAGCAAGCGTTTGACCCCAATAAAAAGATTAAAATCGATACAAAGAAAAAGTGTTATGTGAAAGAGGAAGCCCCGCGATATCCTTTGGTGGCAACACCAAGACCACTATGGAAACGCGAAAAAATCGTCTACGAAGAGTCCTCCAACAGTAGCAGTGAGGAAACAGAAAGTGAAAGTGAGAGTACAACTTCAGATGAGTACGAGGATGAATTGTGTCCAAAAGATGCAATCATTCGCATGAGCACCTGCAGCAATGATTCAGGATTTGATGGTGGTACAACACCTCCAAGCCCAAAAAAAGTTCTAGGTAAGTCGCTTCTCAAGGAGGTCACATATAAAAACATTATAAACAAAATTTTACGTCCTCATTTGCAAACAATAATATCGCAGCGAACCTATTTAAAAGACAAAAGACTTTGTTACGACGCATTGAACAAAGTGTTACATTGAATAAAAAAGACTACGTGTTTTTGTGTTATTTAAAAAAAAAAAACAACAACAATTTTACTATTTCAATGTCAAGGAAATATATTTTTACGGTTACAAGTATTTTTACTTGTAATGTGAAAGATCAAAGTAATTGTTGAAATTGTTTTTCATGGCAGTCTCGTAGTTCAGTAGGTACACAATTTCGTATTTGTTTTTGAAATGGTCTCAAGCTCTTTAGAAAAACATCATAATAAAAGAAAATTGCTAGGCACAGGTGATAATTAGTCAAATTTTCAAAAATTTTATTCTCTAATGATTTTGCTGCTGGCGTAAACAGCGTATTTACACGTTGACAAGTATTTTCTTTTATTATAACATTTTGTTTGCCAAAATCTCCATTAAGATTTTAAAAATAGAAACATTAACACAAATGATTTGAAACTAATTTTGAATGATTAACTATGTACATAAAAATAGTGTCAAAAATGTAAACACAAATAAATTATAGCTGACTCAATTTTCTGACATCAGATTGATGTCCACAATCTCAGAAACATAAAGAGGATTCCTCAGCAAATTTTTTTCCTTGTAGACTGAATGTAAAGACCATAAACTGTGACTAGATATTAAGCTTTTATTGGAAACAATTCTAAAGGTACGTTATTTATCCATTTGAGAGTTAAAAGACTACAAGCAAGTCTCCAGCTCTCGGGAGTTAGACTCACAAGTGGATACAGGCATGAAATTTGCTCACAAAGGGGTAAATAACTATTAGAAAGTAAGTTTGGAGAGACTTGTAGTGAAAAACAAAACAGCGCTTGGCTTCGTCAAAAGACGGTCCAAAGAATTCTCCAACCCCTATGTTACCCAGTCTTTATAAAGGGTCCACCAAATAACTTTCTTTTTTTGAAAATGCTATAAAAAAATACGGAATATTTTCTCAAATTTCTTTTTTTATTTGAAAGTACAATTCTTCCGGTTAATAATGGAAAATAATTTCATTCAAATGGCTGCTTTGCTAAGTGGGCCTCCGATCGACTTAGAGAAGATGCCGATTTTGCCAAAAAAATCATCTTTTCAGATGAAGCTCATTTTGATCTTGGCGGGTATGTAAACAAGCAAAACTGTCGCATTTGGGGCACAAAAAACCCGCACGCCATTGAAAAGCCGATACACCCAAAACGAGTCACTGTTTGGTGCGGATTTTGGTCAAGAGGCATAATTGGGCCATTTTTCTTCGAGTAGCCGTTACAGTCAATGGCGATCGTTATCCGGCCATGTTGAACGAATTTTTGTTCACAAAAATTGAAGAGGAGAATATTGGCAACATTTGGTTTCAACAGGACGGCGCGCGCGGCGCTACGTGCCACACAGCCGAAGCTACACTCCATGTAGTAGTAGCATTTTCAAAAAAAAAAAGTTATTTGGCGGACCCTTTATATATCATTTGTTCGTCCTCACCTAGAATACGCTTCTCAAGTTTGGTCCCCTTACCAACTTACTCACATTTCCAGAATTGAGAGCATCCAGCGTCGTTTCTAGCGATTTGCTCTTCGAGGTCTATCGGGGAACAATCCTCTGATTCTGCCTCCCTATCTAGACCGCCTTAAACTAACCAACTTGAACTCGTTGGAGTAAGGAAGAGACATATCAGACATACTCTTCCTTCATCCACATCTCTCTGGTTCCGTTGACTGCATATCGCTCTACAACTATATCTCTTTTAATACTAACCCTCGTAATACAAGTAATCATCGTCTCTTTTATATACCCACCCACCGAACCTTTTATAGCTCCAACGAACCAATCTCTCGTATGCTGCGGGCTGTTAATTCAAACGTGTGATCCTTCGACTTAAACCTAAGTATTCCTTCCTTAAAACACCTTCCTTCTACAAGAATTCATTATTATTTTGAGTCACCGTGGTGCACCGCACGAATCGGAATCTCCCATAAATTATTCTATTAATATTAGCTCATTTTTAGCTCTTTATCTTACACATTTTTTTTTTAAACAAATAAAATGTAAACTAACATAAATGTTGGAAATAACGTATTAATTTTAGCTAAATAATATAAGCAATAGAAACCAAATTCCTTGCTTAGGGTTCTTCACCTGTTGCTCTAGAACAAAGGAAACCTCCCGAATTTAAAATGAAAGACAATTTGCAACTTACTACTTTCGTTAATCATTTCGTACATTTCATTTACATTGAATTTGGCTTTCGTTAAGTTTTAATCATATGTTTTTATACCAGGCACAAATCCATGATTTCGTTCAGAGGGGGCAATTTTCGTGTAACCTTGCATTACCTCGAATTTCGTAAAGCATAATGGCACATCTGTATGTTCCTTTTCCCACACATGACCTTCCAGTTCGAGTGAAAGTTTCAGCTTCTTTTTTAGCTGTAAGACATGATAATTTGGCCAATGGTTTTTTTTCGAAAACGTTATCTGCGTAAAAAATGCATTTTGCAGAATGTTCTCAAACGCAATCTGCCAAAGTCTAATCTTCGAAAATGCAAATACAAGTTTTACTGCATTAGCATTGTGTTCGATAATGCAGTTTGCTAAAGTCACATGTTCGAAAAAATCATCTGTGGTGCAATTCTGCAATAAAGAAATCGAGTTGAAGGCCGTTTTCGAAAACATCAAATTTGATCGTCAAATGATTGTCTTTTTTTTGACGCAGATTGCAATTGTCCTTCTAGCACAAAATTAGTTTGATGAACGTCATTCTACACAAACGTCACAAACGCATTTCATGTTTACGAACACGCTCGGTGGTTTTTCATTTTTGTATCGTCAAATCTATTTTTTTTACCGTAAAGCTGCACCGCATTTGATGTTTTCAAACATGTGACTTTGGCAGTTTGCGTTAAATAACGTTTTTGAAAATGGCCGAAAACACAGGGAACGTGCTCGTTAACTTCAAATGCGTTTGCAAGAAAATTGACTGTCGGTGATCAAAAAGATTCTTTGCAAATAATACGTTTGCATATTTCACGATAGTTTTATTCGTGTCAAAAAATAATAATAATTTTACAGTCAACTCGACACTGACTTGATGTTTTCGAAAACGGCCAAACACAACTGAGATTGTGATCGCAAAAGAGGTGTAACCCACTTTTTTATCATATTTTACATTTTTAATCGATCTTAAATACCATTTCAACTGAAATTCAAGGAGGATCAGTCACATTTCTGGAAAGCTTAAATATTTTAGAAATTAAAATTTTAGCTTTGAGGCAAAAATATCAAAGATGCTAAAAAATGGATAACACCACTTGTGCACTCACGGCCTGTCCTTAGGTGAAGAAGTTCCATTCAGCAGTGATTGCAGTAATTCGTTTTCTTGTTTCTCTCCAATCTTCTTTATCGGATTCATTCTCTTTGTCAGTTTAATAATATGGAAGTTCCTAAAACGCAGAACAAAAAAAAACATTTTTTGATTAAAGGACAATCGGCAAAACTGTATGGAAGGTGGTCTAGGAACCAATAAAAACGAGTCGTATGTCGTTGGAAAGATATTTTCAGGCCCTACAATAGTCAATATAGCAGTTCATTTCGAATCACTGTGTGAAAAAAGTTATTTACTAACCAAGGTTTTGTTTTGGTACATTTTAATGTGCAAAAGATTTATACAAACTGGTCTTACCAATACCAATAAGATGTATGTCGTTGAAAAGGTATTTTTATGAACAATAATAGTTTCCATAACAACTCATTTAAAATAACTGTGTGGAAAAAGTAATCCGCTGTTTTAGGGAATTTTGGTACAGATAAAATTTATGGAGCATGGGTAACAAGTAGCGAATAACTTTTTTCCCACAGTGATTTGAAATAAGCTGTCTCATTAACTATTGTAGTACACACCATTTCCTTTCCAACGACATACGTCCCGTTGTTATTGGTTGAACTTGCGTTCACAGTTTTTGCCCATACTAAAAAAAAGCATTTTTGCACACTAAAATGAACCACAATAATTCATTAGTTTTCGAATAACTTTTTTCACACAGTGATTTGAACTGAACTGCTATTAAAGGTATTGTAGGAAATACCTTTCCAATGACATATATATTTTTGTTATTTGTTTGAACAGTTTTCATAAATTTTGCCCAAACTAAATATATTTTATTCATACTAGAATGCACCATAACATAATTCTATTTAGCGAATAACTTTTTTCACACAGCAATTTGAAGTAAGCCCTCATAGTAACTATTGTAGCTCATAAAAATACCTTTCCAACGACATATGACTCGTCGTTATTGGTCCTGTAGACCGTTTTGTCCTATTCTCCTTTTATTAAATTCAGATTTTATGCTCCCAAAGGGGACAGTTGCAGCCATTGTCCCCTGTATCCGCACCAGTTTTATACAAGCTCAAAACCATAGATTGCAGAAATTTAATCAGGGATTATCAAATAAAGATGCCAAACCTCTTCTGTCATATTGATTTGCATACAAGCAAAGTGCAAAACGCACATACGAGTGGTTTTTGCTGTTATAATTCACAACCATTCATGACATCTTTATATAATAATTTCTGGTCTTAATACTCATGTGGTTGAATACAAAGTGTGCTATTAAAAAAAAACAATTAAGAATTTTTTCGATTAGAATAATTGTGACATAAACATTAAAAAACATATTTAAAGAAACAATTTTGACCGTTTTTCGAGTACAACCTTTCATTGGAAAGCGATGCCAACAATATTTGTAAACAAAAGTTTTAGGAAAAAGTATCTTTTTTCCTAAAAATTCAAACAAAAACCATTCCTCTACGTCTATTTGGACCCGAAAAATTCGCGTTTACATTGTCAGTGCCCTCTTTCAAAATGACGGACAGCGCATGCGGGTACTTTTTGTGTTCGAACCTGGTTGATTAAGATTTTCCAAGAGGTAGACACTCTTTACAAAACATAAAAGCAATTTGACACAGTATTTTTTGTAGATACAAAAGTCCTTTCAATTTTTCTGCAGACTAAAGTAGTTAAGTATTTTTTGGACACTTTGTCAAATATATGGCTCAAAATCATGGTCATATATATGGCACCATATATATTTTGTCATATAAATATGTCTATCACATTTATATGACCCTTTTGGGACATATTTATATGGCAAAGTTGCCATATTTATATGCTAGTGTAATATATTTAATTTACTATATACAACTTATTTGTTAATTTTCGTTCAAAATTTGATATTTAAATACCGGGTCCATGTTTCCTTTTATATTATTGAAACTTTTGTTTGCACAGTAATAAAATTTTAAAATAGAACCACAAATTTTTTTGCCTTAAAAATGTTTTCTAATAAATAAGCTCGCTGAAATGATTTTTAAAATTTTCTTTCCTAAACTCAAATGATCTTATTTTTTTTTGGTAAACATATTTGAAGAATTGTTTCAGCATTCATTTTATTGATGAAACAAAAAAATTATGAACATTTCTTTCAAATTTTGAATTTATGTATGTAGACAAAACATAAATATTTTATGTTCCTTAAAAAATGTTAATTTTATAGTTTTAAGATTCTAGGCATCAATTTCAATTAATTTTTAATTTATTGTGAAATGATCACACCTTTTTCCCACCTACATCAGATAAATTAATTGTTTAGCAATCTTATAAGAACTTTATTCATAATTTTCATAATATTTACATTCCATCATCTTCACACAACCTGTCAGGTGTTAACGAATTTAATGGCTTGGAATGTGTCCAAAAATGATTGCACTTATGTATCTTAAAACACACAAAGATTAAACAGAGCTGACGAATTGAATACTAAGCGAGTATTTGTATTACTTTTGTATTATTTGCCCTTTACAGCGCTACCACTACCATATTGCAAGTACACGCTGTAAAATAGATACAACCATAAATAGTAGTTATAAAAGAAATATTGTAGAATTTTCCAACCAGGATACATGTATTTAATAAAACATTTATTTTAAAGAAAGGCAAACATGTTCCTTGTACAATGTGTTATTTAAAGAATACATCTACTGTACTATCCCTTAATGGAAGAGTTAGTTCCTTCGGATATCACACCAGAGGTTTAGGTTTAAATGCAGCCTATTCCACCCAAAAAGCTTTTTAGGGACACCAACTTCCAAGAATATAATATTATCTCATCATGATTATAAGCCTCGTATCTTAGCCTTCAAAACCAGCAAACGCCAAATAGTTAAGACTGTATGTAAGCTAATATGAGCCGGGATTCTCCACAAATTTTGTGACTTATCTATGAAAGGACTCGGTTCCAGTTTCCCCAGCAATGTCAATTTTGATAATTATGTCAAAAACACATACTAAATACCTTTTGTCAGATCTTCTTAAGTAATATACATACTTTGCATTTTTTACCGACAGCACTGGTATCTATATTCAACGAAAATATACAAAAACTTCTTATTGAAAAATCACATCACTATGGCTCAGGTATTAAAACTGCATGTTGGCCATCGAATTGCTTTCGAGAAATTTAATTACACATGCGTGATAGTGCGTCATCCGGTGAGCGACCTAGCTAAAAAGACCGATGTTGCTTATAATTAGAAACGTTGAACGTTATGACTTCACAGATGATCATACAAAATGTAAATCATTCGTTGAATTATCCGGGAGATGAAAATTTATTTGATTTGCTTGGATAAGAATAAAGAAATTATTTTATTTTTATATCGCAGTTGATAGATAGTTAGAAAAGGAAATCTATGCATTTGTTAGAAGCTTGTCACAATAAGGAATAGAAGACAAATCTTAAGAATTATTTGGCGCCATTGACATTAAAAAATGTTTTTTTTTTTTTTTTGTATTTTAACTTTGTGTTTGTAGACATAGGTACAAATTCATTACGTCGTATATGAGAAGTTTATTTTTAAACTAAAACTTCAAGTTCCTTGCTGTATAGTGCAACATATAGGTTTTGCACTGAGAATATAAAAATATCTGAATGATTCCGCACTGAATTCACGATGCACAACAGATAATTAGAATTTTGGCAAACAATTTGCTTAGATGAAAGTGGAACATTACCAATCTATAGGTAAAAACAAATTATAAATTACGACTTTCTATTAAATTGCCATTCAACTTGCCTACAGATTTTTTTTCGATAATATCTATCTAAAAACTGTTGAAATAATTTTTGTTGGAAAGCTGTTATTACATGTGTGCTTTTTGCCAATATGAAAATGAACAATGCACATAAGCAAAAATAGAATTTGGTTAATACCAATTTTTTACTTGCTCTAATAGTCAAAAATTCGTTGCAGGATGGGCTTTGCATATTATTGCCCCTCCAAGTTTCTATTTTTTAGTCCATCTTGTTTTCTAAACTTCAAAGATCAAAAGCCCTGAAAGATTTCTATGCAGCGAATCATCTGTTGAATTGAATATTTTTTGATTTAAAATTTACAATTAAATTCCTTAAACTGACAAACCAGCTCCTGCTTTTATGACTAAATAAGCTATTGTGACTGCAAATAAATGATAAAGTTAATTGGGAAGGGTCATCATCATCCAAATTGGTCCAGCAATGCCACATGAGAAAGAAAGAAAGAAAGCATCAACATTCTCCTTGGAGTTTTAAGGGGAAATATGTTTACATACATTCTCAATAATCCTCCATGTTCAGAAAGATTGGGTCTGCCTACCTATAATAAATCTCAAATTTTAGCTAGCTCGGGACGTTGCAAACAGCTAAGCAAAGAAACAGTCTTTCATTTATCGCCGGCTTAGAGTGTAAAGCGGCTAACTCTACATTTTTTTTGTCATTATAGACCACTTCAAAAATTCGTAAAAAATACAAAAATCTATCAAATCTTTTCAATTTCACTGAATGCGAGTGCTGAAAAATAATTAATGTAATTTTGGTTGTATTCAAATAATGCGAACAGTTTTGTTTAAATAGATTTTTATAAAAAAATGCAAAATAGGAGTTAGCTGCTTTTCACTCTAAGCCGACGTTACGCTTTGTAAATTTCCTGCTCTGGCCAAAATGAGAGCACAATCGCTTTGAGTGGCATTTTTTGATGACCTTCACGAACTTTCCACAATTAAGATCAAAGATTTGATTTGTTTTCTCAAGATGACGAAATAGATCTAGGGCGAGAATTCACTTCCATCCACTTTCATCCACAAGTCAAACGAGTTGTGGTACCAAAACGGTGCACTCCAGCGCTATATGGGTCATCGAGTGACTGAAACTCACATGGCAACCATTTCTGTTTTTCTACAACCTTTCCGATTAAAAAGGGTATGTTCCTAAGTTAGTTTCCTTGTCAAATTTAAGCTCAATGAAAGTTTCCCATACGAACCGGAAGCTTATATAAGTGTCACCAAAAAAATATGAAGGTTTGGCATCAGCATTAGAAAAGCATGCAACGTAGCTGGGGTAACTTCGAAACAATTAAGCAGAAGCTATGCATATGTGAGAAAAAGGAAAAATCGATTTACACCTTCTTTACATTGTCTCGGTTTTTCCCTAAGACGCGAGGCTATATCTGAGAGATTTCTGCTACAGTGTTTCTAGCGATCTGGGATAGTAAATATTAAAAAATCTTGCACACTTTTTAGTTCCAAGTAGCTTGCCGAGTTTAAATGACGTCTCCTCCTTCTTGTGGCATCACAACAGAACAACTCAATGTATCAGCTTTCTGCTGGAAGCCACGTTTACTTAACCTTATAGTCTAAGAGCTGAGAGCAAATTTTATGGGTGAAGGTATAACCAAAATTCACGAACGTTTATGTTGAGGTTATTGAGCCTTGATTTCAAATCCAGTCGTCTGGCAGGATTCTTTTGTCGCCAGGGCTGGAGAAGGGGGGTTGAAAACGGTGATTTTACGGATTTTTGGGTAGGAGGTATAACCACTTTTAGATAAGCTTAAACTATAGAGAACTACGCTTTGGTTATAAATTTTGGGGTCCCAGACGTTTTAAGTGTCGCCATGTATATTTTTGTGATGAGGAGATTTTTTATGATTTTTGGCATATCACATTTTTGGTTATACCCACGGGGTCAAAACTAATTTTCGCCCCTTTGAGCTTGGGCCGTCTGGCTTGATGTGGCGACACTTAAAACGTCTGGCATGTATATTTTTGTGATGAGGAAATTTTTCATGATTTTTTGGCATATCACATTTTTGGTTATACCCACGGGGTCAAAGCTAATTTCCGCCCCTTTGAGCTTGGGCCGTCTGGCTTGATGTGGCGACACTTAAAACGTCTGGCATGTATATTTTTGTGATGAGGAGATTTTTCATGATTTTTTGGCATTTCACATTTTTGGTTATACCCACGGGGTCCAAAACTAATTTTCGCCCCTTTTGAGCTTGGGCCGTCTGGCTTGTTGTGGCGACACTTAAAACGTCAGGCATGCATATTTTTATGACGAAACGATTTTGCATGATTTTTTGACATACCAAATTTTTAGTTATACCCACGACATAAAAAATAAATTTTCGCCCTCTTTTGACCTGTTGGGCCGTCTGGCTGGATGTGGCGACACTTAAAACGTCTGGCATGTATATTTTTGTGATGAAGAGATTTTTCATGATTTTTTGGCATATCACATTTTTGGTTATACCCACGGGGTCAAAAACTAATTTTCGCCCCTTTTTGAGCTAGGGCCGTCTGGTTAGTTGTGGCGACACTTAAAACGTCTGGGACCCCAAAATTTATAACCAAAGCGTAGTTCTCTATAGTTTAAGCTTATCTAAAAGTGGTTATACCTCCTACCCAAAAATCCGTAAAATCACCGTTTTCAACCCCCCTTCTCCAGCCCTGGCGACAAAAGAATCCTGCCAGACGACTGGATTTGAAATCAAGGCTCAATAACCTCAACATAAACGTTCGTGAATTTTGGTTATACCCTCACCCATAAAATTTGCTACCAGCTCTCGGTCTATAAACTTGATCTAACCTTGACTCAACATTGACTCTTTATCATCATTAAAGGCTTTGATTGACGTTGACGAAATATGTGGAAATACTGAAAGATTTCCAAGTGAATAGTGATAATATATATAAATTGACAAGCCTAAGGTTCACAAACGAAAAAGAAAAAATGTAAGAAATTAATCAAACAAAAATTACGTATACGCCCAAGTGTACCAAGGTTGCCCAAAGTAATCTAAACTTTGAATGTCTTTAATATAGGTTGAATCTCTTATTGTTATTTTACAGTTAATATCATGAAATTGTTGATCATAACTGTCAAAATATCAATTGTTATATCTATATGAGTGTAATGCCGGGAATAACAGTACGCTGTGAAATGCGAGATCTCATACAAAAATGACTCCACAAAATTATTAATGAAAAATTTAAATCTAATGTGATGATGTGCTGCAGTAATCCTGTATATTTAGAAGTCTACACTCAAACACAATTAGCTATCCAGTCTATTTATTGTGTGAGGAAAATGAGATTTGTGTTTTTTGGTTCAGTTAATTTATGCTCAAAAGTTTTCAAATTATGTGGTTTAATACAAAGGTTAACAAACTAATTAATGATTTCCCAAATATGAATGATGGTATTTGAAAGATTCAAAACTTCAAAGAAAAATGTTCATACTTCAGAATGATCATACAAATTGCCTCGAGAAATAATAAAGCGCCAAATTTGCATCAAATACGCATTTTTCTTGAAAACTTTTCATTCGAATATCTCAAAAACGTGACCATCTACAGTGATTCTGAGGCTAGATTTGAATTTAACAAATAACAAACCATCCGAAAGGTATATTTTGGTTCATATTAAAGTCAGAAATTCAATTTTTCTCAATGAAAGTTATTAATTATTGAATAATTTTGAATGAACAACAACAGCTTGTGTGTGTTACCACCAAGTATATAGGCTGGAGTTATAGCTTTTTCACGAGAGCTACCTCGATCATCAGATGACTCCTTTAGCGGTTCTTAGTCTGCTCATGCTTGTATTAATTGAAAATCTCTTTGCCGTCATCTGGGCGCGAACCATGAACCTTGTGATTCAGAGGCTGATGCACTACACACCGCGCCACTACAGCATGTTCTACTCAATTCCAATGCAGCTTTCGTTGTTTATCAATTGAATCGGTCATTTCAAAAACCACTTAAATCACATTTCGGTCCAAACATTCCTTCCTCTCCAAATAATACCTCACAATAGCCGTTCCATTCAAAAACAACGCAAGTCAATTGACTTAAGTGGTTTTTGCATGCACTACTAGATGCTGGAAATATTTATATTTAGTTTTGATGTTTTTAAATAGCGTTGTTCTGACTGATTTAAATATCAATATTCATCAATTTTACAGCTAATATAATTTGTAAATTTGTTACTTTTTCAAAAATGTTGTGTTTTGAGACAGGTTGTTCCAAAGACAAGAAATTGTATCTTTAAAAATATTTTCAAATGAAACCGAGTAGTAGTGAGCCAAAAAATAAGAGAGTGTGTAATCCGTCAACGTATAACAGAAATGTTATTGAAACTTAAGTTAGAAAACAACTATATATACCTACTAATTGAATCTGTCATTTCAAAAACCACATGATAAATATGATGGAAAATATTATGATTTATTGATGATGTACCTTATCCGGAGGCATCACGAGCTATTAAATACACGCTATCGAGTAACAAATACATAGAAACTTTTGCAACTCGCTCACCTTTTTTGAAGCCAGTTGATAATCGAGTAGAGTGGCGAGTAATTTGACATTTAATGTATGTACCCAACTTGTTTGCCAGTAATCTCTCGTGTGACCTAAAGGTTAAATATATTGAAACATGATAAATTGAAACATGTGACATGTTAATAAGTTAATATTTAAGTGTAATTTTTAATAAATAGCAATGAAAACCTTTGATCTTGTTTGAATTGTATACCACAGAACCCGTTTCTTAAGTCAAGAACGGTCTTTTAGACTTTTTTCATTATTATTATTAAAAGCCTGTGAATATTTTTTTATATTCACCCCGATTACAATTTCCGACGAATGAGCTGCGGAGGGAATCGTACTCAATTTTGACATTTTTACCATGAGCCAAATGTCAAATTTGAATGAGATTCCCTCCGCAGCTCATTCGTCGGATTCTGTAATCAGGGTGATTATAATTTCTTAAAACTTTAATACTATATTGAGTCCAAAAAAGTCCTTTAAAACTCGTTTATTTTTTAATAAAACAGTTTTTATTGATTCCTGAATAATTCTAAATGTGTGATTTAAGTGGTTTTTGAAATGACCGATTCAATTGCAACAGCAACTAGGTGGTAACACACACAAGTTGTTGTTGAAACAGAGATTTGTTGGAAAAAATTGATAAAATTTACGAATAATTGATAGTATTAGAGCCATAAGTGAAAAACTCATAAAAATGCATTTTTGCATCATTTTTGCATTTTTCCATGTTGCGTCACGAAATTTTAAACGCAAACTTCAGATTCGGACTCAGCACCCCCGAAAACATAAAGCAGGGAAATTAAAACTATCCTCCAATTTGCATGGTAAAAACACTATGAGTGAATTATCTCTCGTCTTTATTTTGGATGTTTCTTTCATTACAGTATCTGCAGTTGTGATTGCTTTAATTTTTTGAATTGGTAAAACTGTCAATAAATATTCTTTCGCTGTGTTTTCATGAGCTTTTCGTTGTCTTGTTAGAGACTTACAACTTAAATTTATTTAATTGTGTATTTTAAAGGGAGTAAATACGGATACTTGCAATTGGGTGGCTGCATTGTCATCTAGAAACAGCATTTTAAAAGTTGAAACGTAGAAATGTTCATAGATGAAATTCAACGTATATATTGAAACAAAAAAGTCGATCGAGAAGGTTAACCCTCGAAAGAATTAATAAGTAATAGTGGTTTTTGTATATTTTCCACTCTAAAAAATCATTTTTTTATTTCTGTTTGGAATATATTCTATTCCAGCCTGAAGTTATAATTGTTGTTCGCAAATATTAGTGAGCTACCATACAGTATTTTTTGAGGGAAGGTGTTACTCTCTATTTAGGTGGAATGTCAATTTTCTGAATACTGACTTAAAAAAAAATAAAATTCATTACTGAGTCACATGAACTTGTTTTAAGTTTTAAGTATTTGACATATAAAATATGGATGTAATAAAGGAACATTCAAAAAAAGCGTGAAATATATTCTTTGAATTACTAAAACAATTTCTTAAGAGGCTGAATTTTTGAGAAATATAGAAAATTGGCAAAATGGACTCTTAAGGATCTACATATATATATTGCCAAAATTTAGTTTGCATATGTAAGTTACACTTTTGGTTTTTTATTTTTTCCAAACTCTAGTGGCAAGTTTTGTAAAATAACTCAAGACTATCAAATTGGGTTCCCAACTTCTAGAAAATAGCAGAAGAGTACATATACAATATATATATAATTCAAAAGGTAATGACTAGGACTTCAATCTGTTCGAAGCTGATTTTTTAATTTCGTCCTTGTTTTTGAACTATTTGCTTTTAGAAACTATCAAATATTCTTTTTTTTTCAATTGTGTTTTTAAATAAAAAGAAATGAACCAAAAACCCCAAAACTTTCTCGTAATGACATAAATGCTCTAATAAGCAAATTCAGGTAAGAAACCTAGCATAAAAGCTAAACAATTTTGAGAAAAAATTTTATTCCAATAAAAAGTAGTTATTTTCAAATATTTTGAATTTTTAGTTAAATTAAATCGCCACAAAAAGGCTTTTCTTCGAAAATTAATGTCATGTAGTATGATCAAACCAAACAAACAAACATTTTTGCTTTTTATTCGAAGATAAAATCTTCGAATCTGAGTTCGAACTTTTGTCCGGAGGCCACTTACATCATTTTGAAATACCATCTGATCACTTCGAATTTATACAAACATTTCGAAAATCTTTTGTAGTACCTATAGTTGTCTTACAAATAAATTTTATTTAAAATTTCCTTAACGTTCCTTAAAAATTGTAAGTTTATATGTTTCAATAAAATTCATTGACCTTAAATTTCAATTTTCTTTCATCCTCAATCCCATATTTGAAAGGAATCGCTTAACCAATTAAGGCTGTAATATGCATTATTGAAACCATATTTTGAATAAGCTCCCCTGGATCTATTTTGTTTAATTTGACATTTTTTATTAACATATTTAAATAAATTTTTGTTACATTTTGATCGACGTCAAATCAAAAATGTTACTTGAATGTTAAATGTTAATTTAAAAATTAATTTCATCAAAAAATTATTATCTACTTATTGGATGAAAATATTTTTAAATTGTTTTCATCTCTCTACACGTTTTTCTTTCATTTATAAAAAAAAAAAAATAACTCGTACATCTTTCCATCTTAATCTTTTATCGCCCATTTATTTAAACAAATTGTTGAAGATCTGAATTCACTATTAGTGATATTTATGTAAAACATAATAATTTTGAAAAAGTAACAAATTATACATAATATGGATGTGTACACAATATACACACAACACATATTCTATACGATATAAAGCTGCACGCTTTTTTAATTTGAAAACAAATATACATTCGTATGTACATATGTATGTACATACATATGCGTAGTTACTTAAATATTTTTAATTCACATACAACACGTGGAAATGCCAAAGATACAAAAAATCATACACCCACATATCAATATACTTTGTATATAAATAATTTCTTGTTATGACGCTTACGAGTTACAAAAAAAAAAAAATCGGTATTTTCTTTTCTCTGTTTTTATCACCACACATAAAAATTTTTTTGCAAACATTTTTTGAAACGTCTCCAAAATAATTCTGTCACGATATTTAATAATTATTTTTAAAAACAAAATTTTTCAATTAATTTTTAAAGATATTTTTGAATTATGTACAAGTGTCACGATGTATTATTTATAACATATAGCACCTGCAAATCTGGGGTTGCTTGCGAAAATACCTTATTTTGAATATAATTTTGTTATATGTAGGTATATATGTATGTACATATATATGTATGTACTATGTACATATAAACTCAAATAAAATTTAAATAAAAACAAAAAAAAATAATAATAACAAAATTCAAACCATCATTTTAAAGGAAATCAACAGGTCGGACTTTATTGGTTTGGTGATCAATTTCCAGACTCTGCCATCATAATACAAAACTGTCCTTACCATAGGCTTACTACCTCTTGCGAAGAATGACACCTCATTCAAAAGTATCTCTTGACAGGAAAAAGTCGCCTTCTCATCTTAGACATTCAGAAAAATTGAAGGTTTCCTGCATTTCTGCTGAGAACTTGAACACAAAAATAGTTGCAAGTTGTAAATCCCTAGACACTGGATCTCCACGAGGTGTCATGCCACCAATTTGTTTTTCTGTTTTGCTTAACTTCTGCAGCAACTCAATAAATTGTAAAGTATGTATTCACTTATTAAAATGCCTAAAAATTTAAGTAAAAACGCACGTATAAAAAAACAGGAAATTTTAGATTCATCTCAATATATTTTTCAATAAGAAAAACTTTAAGGAAACCCCCATTAGCCACTCAAAGTCTCTTTTTTCACCAAAAGTTCAGAATCTGGTAAATGAGAGGTAGGTACTACAAATATCAAGGTACTTCCATCAACATTTGTCAACTTTTTCTCGTGAGTTTCAACAAAATATATAATTCCAAATACCGCAAACAAAAAGGCATCTCTATCCATTAAGAACTACAGAACTTTTAAGTACAGCAAATTATATTTTATGTTGTACTTATTTTTTTTTAAATAATTAACCAGCTACATAAGGATGCCCAAACAAAACAATGACCTTTTTATTTAAACAAAGTTATTGTTATTTGTTTATGCCAAATTCTTATAACAGCGGATATTACTCGTACACTGTACCAAATTTAATTTAATTCAAAATAAGATTTTTATTGAAGCCATTAACAAAGATTTGCGTGTAGTAGTATTGTGATATTGTAAACTTAATAAAATGTATGACGCAAATCATTTGACTCATTTCATTTGAATCAATGAAAAAGGAATAAAAATAAGGAAAACAAAAAATTTTTTTTTTTAAATTTAAGTAACTACAGATCATATGCTAGGTTAATAAGATTTTTTTGTTCTCAGAACCAGGGTAGTACTACACGTGTGTGCTTAATGTGTAGTGCATAAAGGCGTCAGGGTGGCAATCATTGAAATTATAAAACTTCATTTTTGTTGATATCTACATTCAAAGACTGGGCTCCGTGAAATAACTCCCCGAACCCAAAAATGAGATAACTCCCACATTGTGTATTCTTTCATTTTGAAAAAAAGTCCCCAACTTCGCAGATGAAAGAGATCCCCAAAAACGAATAAAATAATACCCAAAAAGAAATGAAATAAGTCCCTATAGCTTTCTCAAGAATTTTTAATTGCGATATACATATGTAGGTAACAATCAAACATGACATTACGATGATAGAGAATACCAAAAAAGTGGATGGCACACTATCTGTCTATCTGTTCGTCTACAGCCTAAACGGCTCGATCGATTTTCTTCAAACTTGGTACATAGTGGGTTTTAGTGATTATGTCCACACGTTTTTTCATTTTTTTTTTTAGGACCAAAAATAACGGTACCTGCTTTTACAATTTTTTTTTATCAATTTTACATAATCCTATTTTGCTCAAGAACGGCTCCACAACTTTTCTTAACAAAAAATCAATAAATTTATTTTAGTAAAGGCTTCCTTTGGGTGGAAAACCATTTCTCAAAAAATGGTTATTAATGGTACCTCCCAAAGAACCATTTTTCTAATTTTCGATTTTTTTCAAAACAGCATGACTGATTTCCATAATTTTTTTATACAGAAGCTTCCAAATATATATATATGAAATAAAACCATAATCTATGAAAAAACTTCTCATCTCCATACAAATTTTGTGGAGTTATTTCACTGGGGAGTTATTACACGGAGCCTCCAAGACTGCGATATACATGTGTATTCGATATAAAAGAAAATTCATTTTTCAAATTAAGGTTAGTGATGTTTGCCCAAAACCCACAATTCTCAAAACCCATAACCCCCAAATAAAAAGCCCCAAAGAAAAAGCCCTCAAGTTGAAACCTAAAAAAGACAAAATCCCCAAGACCGAATTTTTTGAAAAAAACATCCCTAAGCAAAAACCCGAAAACAAATTTTTTCTCTAGGCCAGTTAAAATATTTTTTTCTTTATAAAAACATTTTTGGAGATTTAAGGACTTTTTTATTTTTCTTAATTTAAAAAAATAAACAGATAGTGTGTTAAAAGCAAGTCACCGAAACACGCATTGAAAGAAAAAACGATTTATTATTTCTAGGAACTACCAAAACCTGAAATTTGAGTCTAATTGGCTCTTCTGAAAATGACTAGAACCTTAAGTGGTAAATAGAAAATTTTAGCCATGCACCAATATTAACATTTATCTTGGACAACAGTACCCAGTGCCTTTGGGTAGCCCAGTTCGCAAGTTGAAAAGAAATTAGGGGTATTCACGATCCGATGCAACTGGTCTTGTATCATTGCAAAAGTGTAAAAGTCTAACATTTTCTTAAACTACAACAACAAAATATACTAAATATCAAAGTTTTACACTTTTACACTCTTGTTATACCCCAACCCTATTAGGGGTATTCACAATCTGTGGCAATAAGCCTAGTAAAATTGTAAAATTTTATTTTTATACAATAGATCGTGAATACACTTTTTTATCTGTATTTACATGTAGGAAACTCACAAATTTCACAAAAAAACATCAATTGACAATAAGAATGACATTTACCGAGTTATCAAATACACAAGCGCAAACTTTACTATGGTGTATTTTTCTTTTGAACTTATAATTCGTCTGCAAGAAGGTTTAAAAGGACGTGGAGAAAACCCAAACACGTCTATATTCGACATGGTAATGGAAGAAAAACAACAGCAAGTAAGTACATCGGATATGACCAATATGCTGTCTAAGCTGCTCGCCAAATTTGAGTCAGGAAACGAAACTTCAAGAATAAAAGAATTTTCTAGAACAACGATTCGAACAGCAAAGCAGAGAACAAAAGAATCTTCTAGAACAACAAAGCCATTAACAAAAGAATCTTCTAGAACACCAACGCAATAAGCAAAAGCATCTGCTCGAAAAACAAGAGAAAAATCTTCTTCAACAATTTGAAGAACAGACAAATCTGCTCGAAGGTAAGCTAGATGCTTTTGACAAGAGAATTGTTCATCTTGACGAGTGTGTCGATAAACAATTTTCGATTGTCGAAGCAAAGTTCGAAATGTTCGAATCAATTACCAAGGAATTGGACAGAGTAAGGAAAATGAAGGTTCGAGAAAGTTTTGGTGACTTTCCTAGGAGAAAGGAGATGCATCCACCAACCTTCAATGGACAAACTTCTTGGTCAATCTACCAGAAGCAGTTCGAAGTAGCTGCAGTAATGAATAGCTGGGATGGAAAAACAAATACATATATAGCTCTGACGCTTGCCCTCAGAGGAACTGCTGTAAAACTGCTGCAAACCATACCACCAGATAAGAATGGCAACTTCAGTGCTCTTGTTCTGGCTATTGACAAACGCTTTGGAGATAGCCATATGCAAGAAGTTTTCCGCGTCCAACTCAATTCCCGAGTTCAGAAAAGGGGAGAAACTCTGCAACAGCTCCAAGCAGACATCGAACGTTTGGCGCATTTGGCATATCCAGCTGCAGGGGATGAAATTATCAACCAATTCGAACAGAAGAAGCAATTCGAACTGCTGGAAAACGAACGCTTCATGAAGCATTGGCTTTCGCCCTGGCTATAGTATGGAAGCAGCAGAACAGGATTCTCAAAGAGTCCACTGGGTAAAAGAACCAGAAGTTGAGGAGTGCTTCTGCCAGAGAACTGCATTCCAAAGGAGCCAGCGAGAAGGGCCTGCTCGATGCTGGAACTGTAACAAGATGGGACACCTCCAACCACCAGTGCAGACTGCCACCTGAATGTTGAAATTGCAACAGAACATTAAGATAATGTTAACAATACCAGAAGTTTCCGTTTGAGATATAAAATACAGCATAAGTAGGTACATATAATTATCCATGAACAGTTTTTTACTCTAAAATTTCATGTTTTTTTCGCTATGAGATTAATAATTAATTTGCGTTTCGTTAATGTGTATGTCTTAAACAATTGTTTGCCTTTAAACAAACATTCTACAGCTAAAACGGAGAAAATCTGGCGGTTGGTTTAATAGTTACAGTCAAAAAATGAGAGAATCAAGATGGCGGTAGTTTTTCCAAGATGGCGGATTTTCCCCAAGTCGGATTTTTTGGGATTTCAGGGATCTCATATATAAGATATCATCCTTGACATTTCCACCAATTTTCAGCTTGTTTTGTCTGGTCAGGGCTCTTTTTTGTCTAATTTGAATGGACTAAAAGAGCTACATATACCTAAATAACGCTTTATATAGTTGCCAACAAAAATTGTTTTACTACTTTTGAAGCTATTATTCATCAAAAAATACAATTTTTTTTACTTTTGAAAAACGTACATAATTTATTCTTATCTGGGAAAATTACTCAAAATTCCGATCAAGATAAAGAGCGGTAAAAACATTTATTTGTCGATCATAGAACTTTAGACTATCTTTTTTTTGTGTGAAAGTGGTGGCTTAGAAAACATAGTTATTTCCAAAAGAAAAAGGTAAAATAACGAAAATATTGGATTTTCGATTTTTCATAATGTAATTCTTAAAAGGTGAATGTTATCGAAAGTAACCTCAATACATATTAGTAGATTACAACCCTCCCCAGGGAAATATAAGTTTAATTTTCCTAAATGTTACCCTTTAAAAGAAATAAATAATTTGAAAATTTTCTTAAAAGTCAAAAAGTACTGATTTTTTGATTTTTACTCTTGAATAGCGAAGCTGTTGAAAATAAAAAATGTATGGTCAGTGTGCAGACATTAAATGTTCCTTGTGAAACGAATTTCACTAAAAGTCAAAAACAGTGTTTTTTTTATTTTTACTCTAAGATCGTAATCCATTGTATTGTTAAAAATAAAAACGATAAAATAATAGTCTATTTATGTTGGGATTTATACATTTAAAATTTTCTATCGTACAATTTTTCTAAATTTCCATCCGTTCTTCATTCCGATTCAATCTTTTTCCCACTATTTCCCAGTATTTTTTTTTTTTTGACTCGAAAAAAAAATTGTAAGTTGGAATGCATAAATCGCAACTGTAAACTTTTCTAAAAAATTTGTTGTCCAGTAAAGCAAGTTATTCAATAATACTAGCCCTGTTTTTAGTGCATTTTTATCTTCACTTAAAAAAAGTAGCATGTTAACAACAATTTGGTATAACTACGTATTGTTGTTGTATTTAACAAGCTAGTTTTTTGTAAGCGAAGTTAAAAATGCACTAAAAACAGGACTAATGATAAAGCTTCGTAGGACATGAGAAATTAAATCAACAAAATGTATAGCAAGCACATTCAAAGTTATCAAACTGATTTGCTCATCACAAGGCTCTGCTAAATTTCAGTCCACGCCTGCTTTAAATGCGATCATCTAATCGAATTGGACGAAATAACAAATTCCTAAACAGCAGCTGATGATGTGCATGTATATAATTACCAATACATTTAGTTTAAATGATGTTATTTCAACGATTTTAGCTTTTTTTCCGTTATACAATCATAGATAAAATTTGTTGTTTTGTCTCGCTTATCAAGGTGATTTATATCGATTGCCAAAGCGGATGTAGAAGGTGCTAAGCTATATATAAATTTACCAATTCTGACCTTACATATTATGTTATTTAATTAGAATTATTTTTAGAAGACAAAAAAAATACATATTAGCAATTTTGTTAATTATGTACTTATAACAACAAAACAAATTGCATTCAAATTACTGAAAGAAAATTGGTTATGTAGGTAATTTATGAAAGTTCTTATTCTTTCCTTTTTCAGTCTGTACTTAAGAATCATAAATCTTTCACTTTACTATGCCCTGTCAGTTGTCACTTTGATAATTCACAGTGCGGAATTGTTCATGGGTATTATTGCCAATTTATTGTAATTTCATTTGATATTGATGAAGGACACAATGTATTGTGACAAAAGTCGTACTGCCGGGAAGGAGGAAATAGAATCAACCAAGAATATGGATGTTCTCAGAAATATCTTTAAATTGTGAAAAGTTTTTGCCTGCTTTGCTGAGCATGTATTAAATTAAGGATCTAATCTCCGAAAGTTGACCATCTTCTTACAGATATTAACCACCCCAATGAGCAGGGTCTCAACCAATAAGTCTTTTTTAGTGAATTGTTAAATTTGGTATTGAGATTTAATACTATATTCTGGATTTCACTAGATTTACCGGCAACATTGCTCTTTCACTGCTAAAGTCCTTGAGGCAGGAAAAATCCATACCTATAAGTGTGGTCTATTTTTTTCAGGTGATGTCCATTTTTGTCATCAACAACACCTCTTTGGAAGAATTCTTGATTCAATAATATCACTTAATCTCTCAACAGATGTTGAAACAACTTTCAAGTATAATAAAAAAGACATAAAAATCATCATAATAAATAAACGCCCACCTGACACAACTAATTAAAACAAAAATAATTAAATCACCCAAATTGACTTAGAGCTAGGTTGTTTTCTTTAGAAATTCTTATGATCTTTTAGCAATTCACCCATAAAAAGATTTGAGCCATTCACTTTTTGTTTGGGTTTTGACAATTTATTTGATTTATGTTCAACCCACTTTTCAATTGAATAAAATAATGGTTGATTTATACGAAAGTGGCAACGCGTAGCTTATATGTATGTATATTGTGACTTTATCCAGGGATGACCAGGAAACATACACAATTTTTGAATAATTTCTTACATTCGGGTAATAGCCTATTCAATATATCGGAAAATGAGGGGAATAAAGGAACAATTACGAGGAAGGGCTTTTATTATTGAATATATGTTTGTTAGGCTCATAAGCATGCTTAAAACCGAAAATGCTACTAAATTCATCCTTGTGTTTCAGAGAAAATGGTCACACTGGCCACTTTTCAATATTTTTGGTATAACTCGAAAACTAAGCCGAATTTGACAATTTTACTTTTAAAACTTTTTGCTCAAAATTAAATTTTCTATTAAAATGGATAATTCAAAAAAAAATTTAAAAAAACTAAAGCAGGAAAAGTTAACAAAAACTAAACTAAAAAATAAAAAAATCAAAGATTTCTAAATTTTTGAATAAATTCTGCATAACTTTTTTTGAAGCAAAGATAGATACGCTTAAGCAAGATAAAGTAGAGACTCAAGACTGTAATATGGCATGTTCAAAAAGTAATATTAGTTCAAAATTGACAGAGATATGCCCATTCAAACTTTACCATTTCTTATAATTTTTCGCAGTTTTGGCCCGAAAGCCTTTCGTAAAAATGTTCGAGATCAAGATTTTGATATAATATGACATTACGTCTATAGAGAATATTTAAAAAGTATATTATTTCGCAATTTTGTTTTTCTGCAGTTTTGAAATGCTTTCAGACCTACAGACCGAACGGCCTGTCCTATTTATATAAGATATGGTACTAGGTGCTAGGAATGTTCAATTTTTCATTAAGTAGATACTAAAAAATAGGCTTTCGGACAAAAACTGCGAAAAATTGTAAATTTTTGAGAAAGGCATTTGTAAATCATACTTTTCCATTTTAGTATGAAATTTGTACTCAAATTTCTGCTATAGTTATTAATTATTTTAATTTAATTTATGTAGCTCACGTACTACATAGTTTTTAATGAATACAGTAAGGTATCTACCTTCCTTAAGTCACATTAAAATGAGATTTGTGTATTCTAGTTCCCTCAATTCTTGGCAAAAATTACCAAAAATTTATATAAGAAAACCAATTAAAAAATTGAATCGTGACAATTTAAAGTTTAAAGGCTGAATGCATGGTATGGTGGACAAAATGCCATACAAAACATGATTCACGCACATTCACAAGCTGCTTAAAATGTTGGTGATTCTAACGGTTTTAACATGCACACCGGAAAGAACTTTTTCGACAATGGAACGTCTAAAAAGTTACCTTAGAGAATCTACTGATGAAGATAAACTTTTAAGGTTGGAGTTAATGTCAGTTCATCGACAAATTGAGACCAACACTAAGGAAGTTATCATATGGAAAGAATCTATTTCTCATAGGAGTGAGTTTTGCGCAAAATAAAAATGTTTGACGTTTAAGCATAGTTTTCAGTTCCCATGCAAATGAAAAATCAAATTTGTCAAAACAATTTTCCACCTATTCTGTTTTTGTATAATATTTCAGGTGTAAAATGTTTGCCTTTTTCTAAGCCACCCATTGAGTCATTAATCAACCCCTTATTAATAAATTATAGAACTAAAAATGGAAAACGATTAATTTTGAATGCAAAAACCATTTGCATACAAAATATATGTAGTATTTGGTGAATATATTTTTTTTGAAGTGTAAATATTTTTTATTCACCACACTTTAATTCACGCAAAACAATTGCCCTATTGTTTTGTAGTTCTATGACAGCAATGCAATGCAATTGCATAGATTTTTGCTCGGGAAATTGTAGGGTTGGCTACGAAATCTCGCAAACTAAAATCTCGCAAAATTGAATTGCATTGCATCAAATACATTTTTTTGATCAAAATCTCCCGCGAGACTTTAATTTGCAAGATTTTGATTAAAAAATGTATTTATTTATTTATTTATTTATTTATTTAGTATTTGTTGCAATTCAATTCAATTTTGCGAGATATACTATCTACTGCAAAATATATAATCCAGTGTCTGAGTACTTTTAGACCACACTGTTATATATTAATTTGAGCTGTTGATTTTTCAATATTATTGTTGTCAAAAGAACAAGAAAGAGAGAGAACATAGAGATGGTATATCCAGTTGTAAAGTGTCATTTGCAAATTGCATTAATCGTATTTGGCCTTGAACTAAAAAATACTTTTAGTTCCATTATAAACGCGTAAAAGACAACCAAAACCACTATAGAGGTTATTAACAGTAATAAAGGATGTACACATTTTTTTATTTACGGGTATGGTTATAAGTTGGAAAGAAAAATTATGCAAAGTGCTCTTGGGTAGGTTTATTCTCAAAAAAAAAACAAATTTTTTTAAAAGCCATTTGCGATTCGTTGTGGTGAATTTTGAAGGTGCGAGATTTTGATTTGCGAGATTTTTGTTGAAATTTCCGAGATTTTTAGGTTCCAGGTGTAAATGCTAGATCTTAAAAAGCGAGATTTTGTAATTGCGAGATTATGAACAACAAGATTTTTAATTTGCAAATTTTCGCTATTCGCGATTTTTAAGAAAATACGAGATTTCGTTATTCGAGATTTTGGTTAGCGGGATATCGTAGTTCTCCCAAACTTTTAAACTAGGCTTTATAACGACAAATTTTTTTTCACGCAAAAAATGTCACTGATATTTGTTTGCAAAAAAAAAAATGCGTTTGGAATTTGTATTTTGCTATTGATATAAAAAAAACTCGTTTCTTTGAATACAATTTTATTTTCACCACCAAGCTTTTTTTCTCGAAAGAACTGTATATTTAGCTTAAACGGCGAAATATTTTTTGGAAAAATTATATTATATATGTATTTTGGTTTATGATAGAGACAAAAATTTAAATTTTGCCATACAGTGAGTGTTTTCGAGTGAATTTTCGGAAACAGTAAAAATACATGCATACATACCTACGTCCTTGAGTCCAAAAGGGTTGTTGGAGAAAAATCCAACGGAGATTTATTGGAAATATTGGAACGAATAATTGGTAGTTTTCGAATCATAAGTTAAAAACTCTTATAAAATGCATTTTGGCATTTTTGTCAATTTTACGTCACGAAATTTTAATCGCAAACCAGATTTGGATTCAGCATTCTTGAAAACATAAAGCCCAATTTTCTCGCTAAGGGCCCTTTTGAGTACAAATTGAAATATTGAATCAAAAACTAGAAAAAGGTGATTGTTGGCGCTTTACCTCTGAAAATTAAATATATCGGTTACATTTTTTTAATGCTGGCTTAAGTACAGCGCTTACAGCCTTGCTATTTTTTAATACGTGAGTGCCACTCGCCTACCCATCCCAGTCATATAACCGCTATATTTTTTGCATTAACATTTTGTCTGTGCTTAATGCCTTATTTAAGTATTGTCATAAAGTGAATGTGACATAATTTTTTCAAATGTCATTGGGCTTTGACATTTTGTAAGTTGTAGGTGATTTTCGTAATCCTTTTTTTTCTACTCGTCCTGCTCCATGTTAATGAACGATTAAATTCGGGAGAATCTAAATTATTTTAGCTATGATCACAAAAACAAAATAGATGAAACTGGTCTTTACATCAACAGAATAGCACTATTTTACTATTGTGATTGCCACCGAGATCTTATAGGTTTGCCCGAGGCTTATTTGCCTTTAGAATTTCGTGTAAACTGGGTCCAATTGCGTTGCAGAAAAAAGTGGTCATATCCATATCGTTCGTTCAACAGAAAAAATCATTCCTGTGATTGAGAACGTCCAACTTACTTGCTTGAAAAATAATCTCAAGTTATGGTTTTAATAATGTTGATATTATTTCTGGTTGCATTATTTAAATTTGAAATCAAGCTTAGAATTCTGATAGTTGACAGTTGAAAAAACCATTAAACTACCATTATTTATGAAACAATTAAAATATTCTTATATTTAAATTGATTAATATGATAAATTCAACGGTTTTATCAACTATCAGCATTCTAAGCCTGATGTCAGATTTAAAAATATTGCTTTAGATTATTTTTGATTTTTTCGAGTTTTTGAGTAGTTGATCTAAAATTTTAATAGCAACTTCCAGCCCTCAAAATTTGTCAAATTTCTTACAGATTAGATCAGATTTGGTCTAAAAATAATTTCCAATACAAAAAATTTAAAAAACTAGCACTAAAACTAGTTCTAATCCCTTGGAAACATTTCGCAACATGTTGGACTATCCTCTTCAGATTTTTAACAAATCAGTATAAGAGTAACTTTAATAATGAAAGTATACACTCTGGCACATATTTAAGAACATTTCAAACATTTACTTGACTCAGTTCCTGACTTTGATAATACTTTTTTTTTATTTTGAAATTTGGGAGCGTGTCCTGACCTTAATTTCTGAAGCCCCTGTTTGAAGTAGAAAAAATTGGCAGTACCACTGAATTCAACAGCCCCAAATCATTAAATGTTCTAAATTAATTTGTATCAAAAATTGACGTGGGAAATTATTCTTGTAAGAGAAATTCAACAAACGGACCACTTTGCGTGTGTCGCACACTGGGACCTCTTATATGGAGAGCGTGCTCAAAATGAAAAATTGAAACTAACGGTTTCGTATAAAATTATAATGAGGATTCAAAGTTGACATGACTGTTTATCAATATGTCAAGTTTTGAAGTTTTGGGAGACAGAAGGGTGATAGAAAATTAGCGATAAAAATGGCAATTCATGTTAATTCTAAAATCCATTGTGCAGTTGTTGGTCATTCGAAAATTCGAAAAAAAATAGTTCGTGGTGAAAACAAAAATATTAAAAATATATTGGCATCAAATGAAGGTCAGTAAAAAATAAAAAAAATATTTTTATCAAATAAAAACAAAAAGTTTCACACATATTTTAAAAAATTGAAAAGTTACGTAGAAAATGTTCAAAAAATAGATTTTCTGTTTTGTGCACGATGCTTTCAAAACTGATTATGTGTTCTGGTAGCATCAATATTCCTTTATATGTAACAAAAATCAAAAGTGAGAGCACTGTGCGCAAAACCGAAATAAATTTTGTTGAATATTTTCTACGTAACTTTTCAATTTTATTTTAAATATATGTGAAGCATTTCCTTATAATTTGATAAAAATATGTTTTTATTTTTTATTGATCTTCATTTGATGCCATTATATTTTTAATATTTTTGTATTTACCACGAATTATTTTTTTTTTCGAATTTTCAAATGACCAACAACTGCGCAATGGATTTTAAAATTTACAAGAATTGCCACTTTTATCGCTAATTTTCTATCACCCTTCTGTCTCCCAAAACTTCAAAACCTGACATATTGATAAACAGTCATGTCAACTTTGCATCCACATAGTAATTTAATACGAAACCGTTAGTTTCAATTTTTCATTTTGAGCACGCTCTCCATATAAGAGGTCCCAGTGTGTGTCGTCGCGTTTAATAATCTGTTTAATAATCTGTTTGATAAAGCCGTCATTATCTTTGAGTTGTCACAAATCTATTGAAATTGATGTGCGACTCTATGGATATTACACTTTTATGCCTTTCACTATCAAAATAGAGATGGCGCCACAACGAAAATTATATTTTTTTGAAAATTTCAATAGCTTTCAATATGATGGCAATAGAGATGGCACCAAAACAGAAATAGCTCTGAGCTTATCCGCTGAGTTGACTAACCAAATTAGTGAGATAATTCAGAGTAAACTTAGAATTTAAATTGGCTGAAAAACATGTTTCTGGTTAACTTAAGTTTTATCCCGTGACTAGGATGATCTCGCCCTGAAAAACTGGCCCTTAATAGCATCCATTTTATACCTTATACCTTTAAATAAACTTTTCGTAAAAATAGAACCGAATTTTTTTTTTATTTCAAACAAAATAGCAGCAAATTCACATAATGCGTAAGCTGACGATGAGCTTGAACTCATTACAAGTTTTATTTAAAATTATTTGGGGTCCTCGGTCTCAGAGGGATATTTTACTATAAGAACATTCCGGTATTACTGGCACTGGAAGAATGTTATGGCATGGACCAAGACGTTCAAAGCTGTCCGATGCACAACTTAATTATAATGTAATAATAGAACGTCTTTAGTGTTGAATGGATGTTTATTGACTGATTCAAGTTAAATCTAAATTAAAAACTACTCCTCCATATACATATTTGTGGAGTCATCAAATAAAATAAAGCTTGAGATTAGGTGTAGTATGCTGATGTGCACATTGTTGCACATCGCGACGGCGACGTATCAAGTGACGAGAGAAATATTCGTCACCAGATACGAACGACTACCGTGGGACAAAGAATGCACACATAAACATACTACACCTCCCTTTTTACTAAGAATGATCTCGTTATTGTTTTTTTTTTTTTTTTTTTTTTTAGAGATCATTCTCAAATGTTTCTATTAATGCCATTTAATATATGTTTCCAATTATGATTTTAAGATACTATTACAATGTTTTTGACAGTAAGTTTTGTGTTTTAAACTTTATTATTGAATACTTATTTATAATAAATGAAACAAAAGATTACAACAAAAATCATGTGATTACGTACTAAATGTTTTAATACTAAACGTGTTACTTACTAAATGGATCCATCTTACGAGCTAAAATTTTGTAATCTGTCTCTGTGCACAATTTGTGTTTTCTTCTTCGAATTGTCTTCTATTTTAACATTATTATTTTTCCTAAGTTCTACTACAGTAAAAGGTCCTAAATATCTATTTTCTAATTTATGCCCTGTTTCATTTTTTAGAAGTACTTGGTCACCTACTTGTAGTTGTATTTCTCTTCTTTGTTTGTCATAGTATTCTTTTTGTTTTAATTTGGCTCTCTCGAGCATTGATCTAGCTCTTTTATATGCAATTTCTAATCTATATCTTACCTCTTTTGAATAGTCGTCAACGTTATAAAGTGGTAATATCTCGTTTATTGTGTTAAAGATTTGAAATCCATTAGGAATTCTGCCAGACTAATTCATAAGGACAATATTTATGTACTACTGAAGGCGTTGTATTAAAACAGTACGTAAAGTACTTTAGCCATATATCCCAGTCACTCTTGTCTGTAGATATATATGAGCGTATATACTAGAGCTCCCTATTACACGGATATCTAAGAACACGGATACACGTGTTCTTAGGAGATCCGGATTTGAATCCGTGTAATTATAAGAACACGGATATCCGTGTATCCGTGTATTCGTGTATCCGTGTATCCGTGTATCCGTGTATTCGTGTATCCGTGTATCCGTGTACCCGTGTATCCGTGTATTCGGATATCCGTGTATCCGTGTATCCGTGTATTTTAAAATCCGTGTTCCTATAGTTTCTATTTAATTTTAAACAATGCAAAAAGAAATAGATTTGAAGAAAACAGACATTTCTTATGGAATTATGGTATACATACGATGTTTTTAAATGAAGTTCGTTAAGTTAATGTGGGTTGGGTACGAAATCCCGCATCACAAAATCCCGATTCACAAAATCCCGATTCACAAAATCCCGAATCACGAAATCTCGACTTTTCTACTACTTTGCGACGGAGCATACAATTGTATCTTCCCATACGAATTAGTGCCTTGATTGAATGAGAAACAACAGAAACGAAGTTTCCTACTATTTCGCTCATTTTTCAGTACGCAAACGACTTATCATTATTTTGAATTTGATATTCTCTGTTTGGGTCCCTTGAAGAAATGAGAATCAACGAGAACGAAGAATAGTTATAAGTCGACAGCAAGAAGTATATAAGGAAATGTTATTCCGAATTAAATTTCGCGACGGTGTTGGTGGTCTGTCTGAATCTGGACCGAGGATTATGGTCTATTTGGGGAGAGTAACGAAATCCCGCGGCACAAAATCCCGCCGATTACAAATACACAAAAATCCCGCCGGCTAGTACTATAATATTATTCGGCGGGATTTTGAATACTTTTTAAACATTACTTTTGGAAGAATATTGTTGGTGATTTACAATTAAGTATTATTTTTGGAACTATATATATTTTTGAGACAGAATTTTACGCGGGATTTCGTTACTCTCCCGATTTGGTTTTCAATTTTGGCGGGAGATTTCGTTAGTCTCACGATTGTAATTGGTTTTAAATAGGTATTTTGGGTTTGGATGACGGGGTGACGTGGTCTAAACCTGGACAGATGTGGGTCTGGATCTGGACAGAGGTGGGTCTGGATTCTGGACAGAGGTGGGATTTTTGTTTTTTTCGGTTCGGGTAATGGGGTACGGTGTTCTAAACGTGGACAGAGGTGGGTCTGGATCTGGAAAGAGGTGGGTCTGGATTCTGGACAGAGGTGGGATTTTTTTTTTTGAAAATATTATATTAAAATATAAACTTTTTCGAGATTTTTTTTTGAAAAATTTTGAAAGAAAACAACCTTTTTTCTAAACTTTTTTTTCATAGAAATTTTGTTTAAGAATGTCAATCAAAAATTAAACTTTTCACAACTTTTTGTTTTCTTCTTTTAATTTTTCTTCGAAATATGAATGAATTTATACGAAAAATCGACTTTTATCTTTAAACGCGATTTGCGGCTAAACTAAGCGTCCTAGAGGCATCAAAGTTTGCATCTTTAAACTTGATTTGCGACTAAACTATCCGTTCAAGCGACTTTAAATAAAGAAACTTTGCATACACCCAACCTCGCACCCACCCTAATTCCTATAGTGAGCCCAGACAGGGGGGTTGCAGGGGGGCAGCATGCTCCCCCATACATATTTCACTGTTTATTCGCCGCCCAAGGTTCTTTTGCTCAAGAAAACTTGAAATTGGCGCTCAATTATACGATAAATAAACTTAAATCTTTAAAGCGTCCTAGAGGCATCAAAGTGTACATCTTTAAACTTGATTTGTGGCTAAACTAGGTATCTGTGCGGGATTTCGTACCCAACCCCTGGATTTGAATGGACGACGATGGTAGGTATGCAAAGAAATGAAAAATGAGGAGGGTTTGGAGGTGGGTCTGGAACTGGGACAAAGGATACATTTTTTTTGTTGAAAATTTCATTAAAAAAAACAATTTTTTTTGTAAATATTTTTTTACAAACAAAAAAAAAATACTTGCGCTGGCACTTCCAAGATCACGAATATGCATTTTATAAGTCGCTAGGATGCTTAGTTTCGCCGCAAATCAAGTTTAAAGATGTAAACTTTGATGCCTCTAGGACGCTTAGTTTAGCCGCAAATGGCGTTTAAAGATTTAAGTTTTTTTTATCGTATAATTGAGAGCCAATTTCAAGTTTTCTTGGGTAAAAGTACCTTGGCAGGCGAATAAACGCGATTAAACAGTGAGATATGTATGGGGGGGTATGCTGCCCCCTGCAACCCCCCTGTCTGGGATCATTATAGGATTTGGGGTGGGGTCAAGGTTGGGTGCATACAAAGTTCTTTTGCATTTATAAGTCGCTAGGACGCTTATTTTAACGTTTAACCGCAAATCAATTTTTAAGGGTGTCAACTTTGATACCTCTCAGACGCTTAGTTTAGCCGCAAATCGCGTTTAAAGATAAAAGTTGATTTTTCATATAATGCGATGCATCAAATGAAAGGTGGCCTTCTTAAATTATGAATATGACGCTTATAGCGAGTTTCTTTGCCAATGTCAAGTTTTCTTGAGCAACAGTACCTTGCCTGGACCGCTTCGCGGGTTCTCAGGATTATAACCCTCCTTTTTGGGTCCTCTGTCCCGCTCACGCAACTCCGTTGCTCCGCTTCGGGTATTTAAAGTCGTCTGGCAGGCGCCAATGTCAAGTTTTCTCGAGCAACAGTACCTATCATTCATATTTCGAAGAAAAATTGAAAAACGAAAAAAAAGTTGAGAAAAATTCAATTTTCCACTGAAATTTTCTTCAAAAAAATCTTGCTTTTTCAAAAAATTTCCAAAAAAAAAAGTAGAAAAAGTTAATATTTTTTTATAAAAAAAGCTTAGAAAAAAGTGTTTTTTTTTCTAAATTTTACAAAAAAAAAGTCGAAAATGTTTATATTTTTTATAATTTTTTGAAAAAACTATTTGCCAATAGTTTATACAAAACCAAAAACGAATCCGAATCCGTGTATTAAGGATCCGTGTATTAAGAATCCGTGTATTAAAAGTCCGTGTATTAAGAATCCGTGTATTAAGAATCCGTGTATTCGGAATCCGTGTATTAAGAATCCGTGTATTAAGAATCCGTGTATTAAGAATCCGGATATCCGGATACACGGATTTTTTTTTGCGAATAATAAAAACACGGATTCCGTGTATCCGTGTTTTACAAATACACGTACAGAATCGTAGGCTCTAACTCATTAAAAGTACGGTGGCTTCGCTCAACAGTCCCAAGGGTTTGGTGATGATAAGCTGTGGATGTAATATTATCTATTTTAAGATATTTACATAAGTCATTTATAATCGAATTTTTATATTCAGTACCCATGTCCGTAATGAACGTCTTCATTGGACCGTAGGTTAAAATATGCGTTTCGAATATTGCCTTTGCTACTGTTTTTGAATTTTTATTTGGTATTGGTATAGTTACGAGATATTTGGTAAGGTCACATATAAGTGTGACAGCATACTCATTTCCGGTTTCTGATTTCGGAAATGGACCGATGGTATCCACCAAAACAATGTCAAAAGCTGACATTGGTGTTGGTGTTACTGTCATTTGTGTCTTAGTATTTTGTAAAGTTTTTGCCAGTTGGCATTGTTTACATGCTTTAATATATTTTGCTATATCTTTTGTCATTTTCTTCCAATAAAAATGTCTTTTAATTTTCCGTACGTACGTGTAATGCCTGTATGACCTCCTTCCGCGGGGTCGTCATGGTATCTGGACAGTATAGATTCAATTTCGTTTTGATCGTTTATGATGGTTACCTTTGGTAGTAGCGCTACTTTTATTTTTTTCAATACTTTATTAGCCATTTCTTTAAATAATTGTGGTGAAACAAATTCGAATATTTGTTCACTAGGTACCATTTGGAGTTGGTTGATTTTAAGTACACCGGCCTCTTTTTCAAGCCTTTGGAAGAATTTGTTTAGGTCAAATTTTCCATTAATGTATAGGTCATCAACTTTTATTCGTGTTAATACTGTTTTTCCTTGCTTCAAAAAGCATTTATTGGAAGAGAATTTTAATTTTACGAGTATTTTAACGTCATTATAATTAATGACTTCATAAACGTTGGGTTTATCATTATTTTTTAATTTATTCAATTTAAATGAATCTTTACCTGCGCAGGTCTGCATATTTTGTTGAGTTACTGATCGAGTTGTCACTTTATAAATTATATTTATTTTTGCATTTTGCTCTTTAAGTTCATCGATAGTTATACGAGAGAGAGCGTCAGCTACTTGATTTTGTTTCCCCTTGAGATATTCGACAGTAAAATCATATTCTTCTAAATCTAATCTCATTCTGGTTAATTTTGAGCTTGGATTTTTCATCGAGAATAAATATGATAATGGCCTATGGTCCGATTTGACCAGAAAATGATTTCCATAGATATATGGTCTAAAATGAAGTATTGCCCAATGTATTGCTGTGAGCTCTTGTTCAGTTGTTGATTTATTACTTTCTCCCTTGGTAAAAGTTTTTGAAGCGAATGCAACAGGAAGTTGTATGCCATCATACTGTTGACTGAGTACTGCACCACATGCATATTTACTAGCATCGGTGGTAATGCAAAACTCTTTTTCAAAATCGGGATATTGTAATAATGTGGGGCTCATTAGTTTCTTTTTCAGATAGTTGAATGCTTCGTTGTATTCATCTGTCCATTTAAATGGAAAATTCTTTTTGCAAAGTTGCGTTATATGCCGTGAATAGTTTGAGAAGTTTTTGATAAATCTTCTGTAGTAGTTGCAAAATGCAACAAATCTCCTAGCGCTATCTGCATCTGTGGGTACGGGATAGTTTTGTATAACTTCGTATTTTTTATCATCTGGTAATATACCTTTATCTGTGCACTTATGCCCAAGATAAGTGACTTCATGCATGAAAAATGAGCACTTTTCAGGGTGTAATTTAAGGTTATATTTTCGACATAGTTCGAAGACTTTTGTCAAATTATTTAGCATGTGCTTTTCAGAACATCCTATTACAACCAAGTCATCCATATATAGAAAAGCTTGTGTTGGCTCTAGGCCAGAAAATGCAAGAGTCATAATTCGCTGAAAAGAATTTGGGGCTATTTTGAGTCCGTAAGGAAGGCGTCTAAAACGATACGAACCATCGTTTGTTGAGAACGATGTAATATTTCTTGACTTTTCATCAAGTTCAATCTGGTGAAATCCAGACATTAAGTCGAGACAAGAGAAGTATTTTGCTCGACCTAATTGATCGAGGATATCATCTATTCTCGGAAGCGGGAATTTATCCGCGAGTACTTTTTTATTAATTTGGCGGTAGTCTACTACTAAACGCCACCGCTTTTTGTTCGAATTAGGCAGTGCTTTCTTAGGGACTAAAAGTAGTGGGCTGTTATACTCTGAAATTGATGGTTCCACTATACCATCAGAAACTAACTTCTTGACATGTATATCTATTTCTGTCTTGTGTGTATGGGGAATTCTATAATTTTTAATGTATACGGGTTCTTTATCTTTGAGTCTTATTTTTTGTTTATAAAAATTATTTGTTGTGATAGTTTCGGTCTCTAATCCGAATACATCACTATAATCAGTGCATAATTTGTTCAATTCCTCTTTAAATTGATCAGGAAAATTTGCATTTAATTTTGAAAGAATTTCATTAGTTCTGTTATTTTGATTTTGCGAAAAATTGACAATATTGTAATTCGTGAGACTTTCCGTTTCAATATTGTTTACATTGAAAGATTTATTATCTGTAGTGGTATTTATAATGCGAATATACGCATTTTTACTATTAACTATAGTGCTAGCTATTAAAATTCCTGGTTGTGGCTCTTGGTTAACAACCAGTACTTCATTCTCGTTTGATTTAATATGGACACGCCTGATTACTTCAGATCGTGCTGGCAATATTATACTATTATTTGGGTATACTATAGGAACTTGAATGCTAGTGTGAAAATTTGTAGGTCTTAGTATGAACAAACTATCTTCTTTGGTGAAGTCTAACACACAATTATATCTTTTTATAAAGTCCATGCCTAGTATTCCATCACAGGGTATTGGAAAATTATTATCTACCACGTGAAATTTATGAGGTACCAAAAAATTATCTATTCTAAGATCCAATTGTATTGATCCTAGTGATTGTATACTACCTTGACCTATGCCACTAATAGTTGTAGTGTTGAATGTATTTAAGGAGTTATATTCATTATTGATTTGTTTTAATAATGATATATCTGCACCTGTGTCAACTAAGAGAGTTAAAAGATTATTTGAATTGTTGTTGTATACGTTTACAAATATGCTAAGACTCAAATTAAGATTGTATACTTTATTATTTAGAGTTTTTAATTTCCCAAGGGGAGATTCAAGTTTTCCGAATCTTGACCTTCTTGTGCAGTGACACGCACATTTTGTGATCGGTTACTATTATTACCTCTGTTGTTTTGTCCATTTCGTCTATAATTGTAGTTTGGTCTGTTGTAATAATTGCGACTGAAATTTCCACGACTTCCTCGAGCAAAATTGCCACGATAGCTTCCACGGAAATTTCCACGAGGCTGCCCATTATATGGACGTTTATAAAACAATACCTTATCGGCTTGTCCAGTAGCTTTTGTACAACTACTTACAAACTTGGAGACGGCTTCGTTCATATTTGCGAACTGTCCCGCCTCAATTATTAATTTTACTTTTTCAATTGAGCAGTTTTGGGTCATAGCATTAACTGCTTGCTCTGTTGAATATTTATCAGCTTGGTCTGTGGTAAGACCATCTGATATATAGGCATTTTGAAGTGATTTCGTGAGCTGTTCAATCTCTTTAGTGTATTGGTTGGCTGTTTTATTTCGCTGTTGAATGTTATTCAGCTTAGCTACTAATACTTGGACTGACTCGCGCTTCACTGAACCCTTAATTTTATCTCTTATAGCGGCTAGTGTCGACTCGTTTGATATAAGATTTCTAGCTGTCCCTTTTAATTTGGTTTCGACCAAAGAGACGGCTACCGCGTCATGCTCACCTTTAAATTGATCGATTAAATCTAATGCGTCAATGAAACTTTGTAAGTTTTCGGCAGAGCCGTCAAAATCTGGTATGATTTTGGATGCCGTACTTAAAAACTCTACATTACTCTGAGCCATGTTTATTGTTTTCGTAAATGTCGGAGATTCTGCACCTGATTCTTCTTCAAAACCTATGTTTTCTTCAGAACTATGAAATTCTTGCGCTACTCTTAAATTTCTAAGTCTTAGTAGTTTTGCTATCTTTTGTTTATATCCCTTTATTATTATTCTTGACGCTAACTGTTCTTTTACCTTAAAATTGTTTTTATATTTTTCAATCAAATTTCTTGCTGCCTTATAACTTTCTAACAGTATTTGATAATGTTTAATAAAAGTTAATTCTGAAACGTGTTGTTTTCTATAAACCGATTTATAGGATTTATCAAATTGTTCTTTATATACTTTTAGTTTTTTAAGGATATCTGCCCAAGAATCCATTTAGTGTACATAAAATTGTATCTCAAAATTGTTTTTGTATTACTTTAGGTAAATATTAACGAATACATCTCTGCAAATAACTGACTTAAAATTTTTTCTTATGTGTTTTATATAATTTAATAATAAAATTTGCACCTAATAGTACCTACTGTTATGATAGACAACATTAATTTAACAATTTCTATATGCGGCATTTTTTTTTTTTTTTTTTTTATATTGTTTGTTCACTTTGTATTTAACACTTGTATCACATTTTGTTTTTTTGTTTTTTTTTTTTTTAATGTTTTCTGTTGCTAATATATTTGTATATATACTAATCTTGCTTTGTTTTGTTTGTATTTAATAACAACAATTTATTTTAAAATAATTAATATAAAAATTATAAAACAATAAAATTATTTAAATACTTAGCATTGTATTGTTGCTGCATGTTGATGAATTTCTGCTTCTTTTGATGAATGGTTACTGCTTCTTGATAAATTGTTACTGCTTCTTGAGAAATTGCCACTGCTACTTGAATGATGAGATGAAATTACGAGTGTTTATTTAAAACTGTGCATAAGAGGATGTCTTGTCAAATATTTTTTTTTTTTTTTTTTTAGTTTCTTTTTATTATGAGTGTTTATTTAAATTTGTGCAAGAGATGCGGCTCTTGTCAGATATTGTTTTTTAAGGGTCTTTTTATGCCAAGAGTATATTTTTATCGCCAAATGACATACCAGTAGTATGATAATTAAAATAAAATATTTGTCATAACTATAACTTTCATTAGGGGACTGCACTTCGTTTATCACGTTGGCTATTGGTTTTTCTAGTTTTGATTCTTGTTTGCCCATTTTTGTAATTTATATCACTGTCACTGTCGCCATGTAAAATAATAGAACGTCTTTAGTGTTGAATGGATGTTTATTGACTGATTCAAGTTAAATCTAAATTAAAAACTACTCCTCCATATACATATTTGGGGAGTCATCAAATAAAATAAAGCTTGAGATTAGGTGTAGTATGCTGATGTGCACATTGTTGCACATCGCGACGGCGACGTATCAAGTGACGAGAAATATTCGTCACCAGATACGAACGACTACCGTGGGACAAAGAATGCATACATAAACATACTACAATAATACAAGATCAGTATAAATGGGAGGACTTGTTGAAGGAGATCGAAACCGGTCGGTTTTTGAACCTATAATACTGATGTAAGTCAAAAAGTATGGGAACCAACTTAGTGTAAGATGGTATTTTTTTTTTTTTGTACCACTTTCAGACATTGTGATTCACAAATAAACCACCAATCACATGTTTTCCAAAAATTCTAAAATTGAATTTTAAAATAAATAAATACATAGGTACCTGCGTACATCACATGATAATATTCGTTGGAATTTAAAATTTTCTATGAAATATAAAAGTTTAGATACAAAAAGTACGAGATTCCTATACTTAAATTCATCAGATGCTATACAAAATTAAATGATTTATTTTTACACGTTGGCCGGTGTCGGTCTCGTCGAAAGGAACAATTCAACAATATTTTTGTTTTTATTTATTTCTCTTGCTAAAGAAGAGAAATTAATGTAAACAAAATTGTATTTTTAAAATGAATGATCATACTTCAAAGTTTATATTTGCATTGTTATTTTTTTTTTTTTACACTTTTTATTTTGTAGGGGTATTTTTTAGTTTTCTTTGGTAAAATTTAAATTAGATAATCAGCCAACATCATGCTTCTTTTTATTTTATTAATTTTAAAACTTCTGCAAGATAATCTTAAATTTTACTATGAGTTCTTTTAGAACATTATGAAGTACATACCTAATATATTTTAATAAACCTTTTTTTTAGACTGTGACGTTAATTGTCATAAGAAATGTGAAAATTTAACGGCTAATTTATGTGGTGTGAATCAAAAACTAATAGTTGAAGCTCTAGCATGTGTTAAGAGAGGTATGCAAATCATATAATGTTTCTTTTCCTTTTTTGTTTTGTTATTAATTAGAATTGTCATTTTGTTTTATGTATAGAAAAACTGTTTTTGAAAATATTGATGAGAATGTTTTAAATTATAAATTAGAAAACTTACGAACAAAGTCTTTTAAGCAAAGTGTGTACCTATGTTGTGAATGTTGATACTATTAGGGTATTGAAGGCAGCAAAAACGTATATGGATGTGCTTCGTGAATATCAAGTGGTCGATTTTGTTTTCTGTTTAAATGGTAATATGTACCTACACAACGTCCAGAAGAAATCTCGCTACGTAATTGTCTATGCAATGTTTGTTTTATTTTCAATTGCGCTCATTAACATTATTTCAATGTTTGTTTTATTTTATTTGCAAGTAAAACTGTAGCCCATCAATATAGCTTGATGGAAAGAAAAGAATTTTAATGGTCTCAAAGTCGTGTTCAAACGTTCATAAAATTTGTAAGGAAATATAGGGAATATAGCTTAATAAATTGTTTTTTTTTTTTAACATAAGGTACATGCACCATATTGTTGTTATTTGTTGTAACAATAAGGGTTATTGAATTCGATTGAGGTCATTTTCTGAGTTTATAACATTTCATACAAAAATGATTAATTGGCTTGCTAAGAGCCTGCAGCTGATTTTGTTTGTCTGAAAGTAAACAAAAAGATATAAATGCTAAGAGGTAGTGGACCTTTGTCTGGCAGCAAGTGTTAAGTAACAGCGTATCTAAAACAATTGCATCAAGACTTCTGAGAAAGATAAATACTGATAAAAAGCATTTTAATGACGCTCATTCCCTAGGCAACCGAAGGCGATGTTGGCAAAAAATGCAATTATTTCGCATTATTTTTTTGTTTTCAATGTTTGATGTGTCTACTTGCATCGATTCTGAAAATATTCAAGTCATCAGGGCCAAATTAAATATTTTTGTCACCCAATCTCATGAATGTCAAGTAAGCAATGCAACTTTGACGAATCGAAAAATGGTTAGTTGGATAATTTGCCGTTAATTAGTTGTGACAATTTCGAATTTGTTGTTCAATGTCTTCTATGTTTTTTTGGGTGCTTGATATCAAGTTAGCAAAGCAACTCTCACGGATCGAAAAATGGATGGGTGCATAATTTGTCGATATTTAGTCGTTAATTAGTTGTGACAATTTTGTATTTGTAATTCTATGTTTTCTATGTTTTTGTTTTGAAAAGTGGTAAAAACTTCTCAAATTTAGTATTTTAGTGCTTAATAATTTGCTATTAATTAGTCGTTAATTAGTTGTGAAAAAATCAATTTTGTCATGCGATGTTTTCTATGTGTTTTGGGTTATTTTTATTTCTATGAGTGTCAAGTTAGCAAAGCAACTTTGACGAATCGAAATTTGCCGTTAATTAGTCGTTAATTAGTTGTGACAGTTTCGAATTTGTCATCCAATGTTTTCTATGTTTTTTTGGGTGCTTTGCTAACTTGACACTACTCGAAAAGCGTGAAAACTTCTTATACTTAATTCTTTATGGCTTAATAATTTGCCGTTAATTAGTCATTGATTAGTTGAGAAAAATTGAACTCTATCGAGCAATGTTTTCTATATTTTTTTATTCTTCGCTAGCTTCATATCAAGTAAGCAAATTGCCACCTAAAAAAGGGATTGAAACTGCTAATACCGAACTGTTTATGGCTTAATAGTTTGCCACTAATTAGTCTTCAATTAGTTGTGACAATTTTGAGTTTGTCGTGCAATATTTTCTATTTTTTTTGGGTTCTTTGGTAGCTTGACATCAAGTTGGCAAAGGACTACCTGAAAATGGGGTAAAAACTGGTATACCAGATGGTTTATGGCTTAATAATCTACCAGTAGGTAATTGCCGTTTATTATTTGTTATAATTTTGAATTTGTCGTTCTATATTTTCTATGTTTTTTCGAAAAGTGGTAAAAACTTTAAAAACTCAATATTTTATTCCTTGATAATTTGCCATTAGTTAGTCCTAAATTAGTTGTGAAAAATTCAATTTTGTCATGCGATGTTTTCTGTGTAATTTAGGATGATCTGTTTTCTATGAGCGTCAGGTTACCAAATCAATTTTCCCTAATTGAGAAATGGGTAGGTGGATAATTTTCCGTTAATAATAAATTTCTAATATTAAACAAGTAACCCAAAATCACATAGAAAACATCGAATGACAAAATTGAATTTTTCACAACTAATTAACGACTAACTAATGGCAAATTATCAAAGAATAACATATTAAGTTTTGAAAGCTTTTACCACTTTTCGAAAAAAAACATAGAAAATATAGAACGACAAATTCAAAATTATAACAAATAATAAACGGCTATTACTGGTAAATTATTAAGTCATAAGCCATCTGGTATACCAGTTTTTATCCCATTTTCAGGTAGTCCTTTGCCAACTTGATGTCAAGCTACCAAAGAACCCAAAAAAACATAGAAACATTGCACGATAAACTCAAAATTGTCAGAAGACTTATTAGTGGCAAACTATTAAGCCATAAACAGTTCAGTATTAGCAGTTTCAATCCCTTTTTTAGGTGGCACTTTGCTAACTTGATATGAAGCTAGCGAAGAATAAAAAAAAACATAGAAAACATTGCACGATTGAATTCAATTTTTCACAAATAATTAATAACTAGTTAACGGCAAATTATTAAGCCATAAAACATTAAGTATAAGAAGTTTTCACACATTTCGAGTAGTGTCAAGTTAGCAAAGCACCCAAAAAAAACATAGAAAACATTGGACAACAAATTCGAAATTGTCACAACTAATTAACGACTAATTAACGACAAATTATTCACCTACCCATTTTTCGATTCGTCAAAGTTGCTTTGCTAACTTGACACTCATAGAAATAAAAATAATCCAAAAACACATAGAAAACATCGCATAACAAAATCGATTTTTTCACAACTAATTAACGACTAATTAACGGCAAATTATTAAGCACTAAAATACTAAATTTTAGAAGTTTTTACCACTTTTCAAAACAAAAAACATAGAAAACATAGAATGACAAATTCGAAATTGTCACAACTAATTAACGACTAAATATCAACAAATTATGCACCCATCTATTTTTCTATCCGTGAGAGTTGCTTTGCTAACTTGATATCAAGTTAGCAAAGCACCCAAAAAAAAACATAGAAAACATTGCACGATCAAATTGAATTTGTTACAACTAATTAACGGTAAATTATTAAGCCATAAACCATCAGGTATAAGAAGTTTTTACTGATTTTCGACATAGAAAACATTGAACGAAAAACTCGAAATCGTCACAACTAATTAACGACTAATTAATGGCAAATTATCCAACTAACCACTTTTCAATTCGTCAAAGTTGCTTTGCTAACTTGACACTCATCCCAATCTCCTTTTTTAAAAAACAATAAGTATCGTATGAGGTTTTTCCAGAGAGCAGCACGATTGCTTTTAATATTGATTTTTTTTGTTGTTTTTATTCTCAAAAGCAATTTGCTTTCTATTTGACCTTGTATGCAAAGAAAAAGCTCTTTCCAAATATAATTTTATTTTTGAAAGAATTTTGGTGAATTTTGTATTTATATATTAATCTCAAATAAATTGCAACTATAATCTTTATCTCTTCTTTCTTGACATTCAGCAACACACTTGTTGAGTCCATCAAATTTTTTTCTTTTTTTAAATAACAGCAACAACATTTTAAATAAAAATTCTGTTGTCACAGAACAGAATATGATGCTCCGTGATTTCTTGGTTATTCGTGTATTCGACATTTTTTTTATTAATTAAAATTGTCATAGCGAAAGAACTATTGTGTTGGATTTTCGGGCTCTCTACCCGGTGGAATTTGGAGTCTTGAATATCCTATACCTCTAATTCCCCGATAGATGTTTCACCGGTCATCTGTCACGTATAGGACAGACGTTTTTATTTACATTCAAACTACTTTACGTCCCGATACGAATAACGAATTTTTAAATGGTTTATTCAAGGTAACTATCATTTCAAATACTAAAAAACTTGACTCCACGAGAAAATAAATGTTTGTTCGTACCTTTCTTTCTTTTGTGTGTACAATACTTTTCTTTTCGTCTTCATAACTGGCTCACGAGTCACGACGCGGGAAGGTTCTAAGCCAGAGGCACAGGAGCTTAACATCGTCCCCGATCCCTGCCACGCTGGCACGCAGCGTCCAATTACCCAGACCAAAGGCATTCTCAATTGTATCTTCTCATCCTCAGACCAAAAATCCTATGAAAAATGGGTTTTTCAAAATAGCCCAGTATCAGCAATTTTTTTCAGCTTTTCGTTAAACTGAACTCGCAGTATAAGGGTTTACATTTTAGAAGAACGTGCACTTCATGAGCAGTATTGAACCCATTTGTTTTTCCAAACCGAAGTAGCAGTGATTTCTTATGGCCTTTTCGATTGGCAATCCAGAAGCGTTCGGAATGCGTGATTTTGAAAGTGTTCTATTGACATTCAGAATGATAATTCTTCTCCTGAAAAGAAGAGAAAACGATTCCGGAATTTATTTCAGAATTTAAACCAGAACTACTTACACATTCAAACACATATGTAGTTGTCAAAGTGCTGCCAATGCTGCTTAAACTTAGCTTAAAATAAAAAAATTTCATGTGCCTTACAGTTTCTTACCTCGAGGCCACACGTGCAAGTACTTGCAAGCAAGTTGCAATACATACACATTTGTTTACTAACACAAACAAACCCAAGCAACTTGCTTATCAACTGCTTTGCAAGTTTTGAAGCCAGTAGTGAAGCAAGTTGAGAAGCAAGTTGGGAGACAAGCAAGTGGAATGCAAGTGGAATGCAAGTGGAATGCAAGTGGACAGCAAGTGGGAGGCAAGTGGAATGCAAATTACGAATATGACAGGCAGTGTATGTAGCCAACTTGCTTGCAAGTACTTGCTTGTGTGGCCTCGGGGAACAATTATCCCTGTTTTACAAATCGTCGGCTTAGAGTGAAAAGCAGCTAACTCCTATTTTGCATTTTTTACAAAAAATTATTTAAATAAAAATGTTCGCATTATTTGAATGAAATCAAAATTACGTTAATTATTTTTCAGCACTCGTTTTTGCTAAATTCGCTGAAAATAAAAATATTTGATAGATTTTTGTATTTTAAGCAATTTTTGAAGTGGTCTATAATCACAAACAAAAATGTGGAGTTAGCCGCTTTACACTCTAAGCCGACGAAATAATTTTTTCATTTTCTTAAATCACAATGTCACACTCATGTTTTGATCCGCCATTTTTACAAATGTGAAAACATTTCGGCATCTTCATGTGAGGCTGCACACATACAGTAATATGATATCGTCAGAATTAAAATGCGTGTGGTTGTTTGTTATATTGGCATTCCGTATCGGAGAGTTCTTCCGAATTGCCAATCAAAACGGCCATTTGAGTGATCCTTCATCAGATCTTAACTTTGACAACCACGTGTTTGTATGTGTGAGTAATTCTGGTTTCGATTCTAAAATCAAATCCAGAACCGTTTTTTCTTCTCTTCAGGAGAAGAATTGTCATTCTGTTGTAAATAGAACACTTTCAGAAGGGTTTAAACGCATTCTGAACGCTTCTGGATTACCTTGCGATTAGCAATCCAGACAGTATTAAAAAAAAAGGCAGTACTAAATATTGGGTGCGTTGAGCCAAAGATAACAATAAAAGATGTATATAAGAGGCGTGTTTTTTATCATCGGGATCTGGATCTGGCTGGATTAACTTTTACACGTAAAGCAAAAACAAAATAATGGGAAATTTTCAAAATTGTTTTTGTGACACGTGTTAAAGGTTAATCCGGATCCAGATCCCGATGATAAAAAAAAAACACGCCTATTATTATCTTTGGTTGAACGCACCTATTATATATATGACAGTTCAATGATTAGATGTGTTTAGCCCGTTTAGCGCAACCGATAACATCGATATCATCCACGATTTTAACAAAAACTCCGTAGAAATAAAACACAAATTCCACTTCTTAATGCTTAGATTAGATCATTTTAAATTTAGCTAGATGTGCTTCTAAGCATTTAGAAGTGAAATTTGTGTTTTTTTTCTAAGGATTTTTTGTTAAAATCGACTTTAGTCTAAATTCGCATCTAAATATTACTCAGGGCCAAGAAGCTTAAGCTGAGTATAGTAGAAGAATAGTTTTCAAAAAGATTTGGAAAATTATCTCTTTTCAATATTTTCATTTACAGTACCTATTAAAAATTGTAAACCATTTTATAACTATTTTACCATTTCATCATTCTTTTTATAAACATCTACAAAGGAGCACGAGAAACTAGGGACTCACCATGTTCACCTCTCAGCATGAATCCAGCCTTCAAAATTGAAGCGAACGACGATGGTATTTGCAAATATTTTAAATAACTTTAATCGCATACTTATTTTTACATTTCTAGATTTAAGTTGTTTTACAATTTTTATATTTAAGTAGCACATGACCTTGTTACATATATATTGTTTGCAAAAATGATGACAAAAAAGCACAGTTTATATCTTTCAGCATTTTTTTTTTTTTTTAAATACAACAGTTCAATAATTAAAATCAGTCACAAGCAGTAGCTGATTTAGAAATATAAACTGTGTTATAATTAAAACTTAACTTTTATAATGTTTTACATAATTATTCTTTATTTAATTTGTTTCTTTTTTTGTATGCATATATTTAGAAACTTCGTACACTTACTTACAATTCCAAAAAACAGGACGAATAACAGCTCCAGCCACTACAATTCCTAGATTTAAGAAATATTCTGTTGAAGATTTTAATTTCCTTGCAGTGCTTGGAAAAGGCAGTTTCGGAAAGGTAAAATTTATTTTTTTTATACAAAATATTTAAGTTAATAATTAATTTAATTTCTTTAAAAGGTTCTTTTAGCAGAACTGCGAAACACAGACTTTTATTATGCAGTCAAGTGTTTAAAAAAAGACGTAGTTCTTGAAGACGATGATGTTGAATGCACACTTATAGAACGTAAAGTCTTGGCTTTGGGAACAAAACATCCATATTTGTGTCATTTGTTTTGTACATTTCAAACCGAGGTGAGTTTTAATTTTTTTTTAATACATAAATATTTTAAATAATATGAAGAAATTTGAAAAGAAATTCTTTTGATTAACTTGAAGCATGAATATTTTATTTTATATTTGGGGTTAGATATTTTTTCCCCGGTTTATTTGAGTAAATTATGTAAATATTTTTTTTTTGCTATTTACAGTAGGGAGCAAAAATGAGTACATGTTTGTAACTCGCGCACTTATTGATGCATAACAACAGAAATAATAAAGCAAATTGAAAATTTTTTTTTGCTCTGTATTTTGTGTCCAATTCTCAACAAAATGGTATGTAATACATAACGGAAAGGAACGAGTTCTAAGAAAAAAACAAGTAAAACAAAAATAAATCGCATGTACTCAATTTTGCACCAAGCGTTAATCAGCAAAAATATCGAAGTTTACTGTTAGATTTGCAAGTTTTTGGTTTGTTTATGACTTCCCTTATCTTTTGTAGTTTGAGATATGTTTAATTGCGTATGGTAAGAACTTTAACCAGCGTATTTTAATAAATGAAATAAATAATTATTAAAATGTCATTGCTCTTAAAAATTATGAGGAAACTATCACGACAGATTGAGGACAGTATTGTAGTCATGACAAAGAGTGGCTTCTCGACGCAAATGATAGCTAAGAAGCTTAAAATAAGCCAATCGGTGGTCATAAAAGTCCAGAAAAGGCGAGTTATTGTTCCTAAAGCACAAGTCAAAGGCCGCAAAAATTTTTTGACGGATGCGGATGGCCCTCGCAGGATATTAGAAATGAAAAGGAACAAGTGTTGAACACCAAATCATGCTTCTTTAGCAATAAATAAGCCCCTTAGCCGATGGACTGCAAGAAGAACCCTCAACGACATTGGTTATATCTCAGCGGTTAAAAGAACAAAAGCCTGAACTGTCGGAAAAAATGCTTAGGTGTGGTTAAAGTTCGACAGAGAACACAGAAATTGGACAGCAAGTATTTGGAAACGTGTAGTGTGGTCATATGTCCAATTTCTATGTTCTCTGTCGAACTTTAACCACACCTTAGCATTTTTTTCGACAGTTCAGGGTTTTGTTCTTTTAACCGCTGAGATATAACCAATGTCGTTGAGGGTTCTTCTTGCAGTCCATCGGCTAAGGGGCTTATTTATTGCTAAAGAAGCATGATTTGGTGTTCAACACTTGTTCTTTTTCATTTCTAATATCCTGCGAGGGCCGTCCGCATCCGTCAAAAAATTTTTGCGGCCTTTGACTTGTGCTTTAGGAACAATAACTCGCCTTTTCTGGACTTTTATGACCACCGATTGGCTTATTTTAAGCTTCTTAGCTATCATTTGCGTCGAGAAGCCACTCTTTGTCATGACTACAATACTGTCCTCAATCTGCCGTGATAGTTTCCTCATAATTTTTAAGAGCAATGACATTTTTATAATTATTTATTTCATTTATTAAAATACGCTGGTGAAAGTTCTAACCATACGCAATTAAACATATCTCAAACTACAAAAGATGAAGGAAGTCATAAACAAACCAAAAACTTGCAAATCTAACAGTAAACTTCGATATTTTTGCGGATTAACGCTTGATGCAAAATTGAGTACATGCGATTTATTTTTGTTTTACTTGTTTTTTTCTTAGAACTCGCTCCTTTCCGTTATGTATTACATACCATTTTGTTGAGAATTGAACACAAAATACAGAGCAAAAAAAATTTTTCAATTTGCTTTATTATTTCTGTTGTTATGCATCAATAAGTGCGCGAGTTACAAACATGTACTCATTTTTGCTCCCTACTGTATACTTACTGTATTAGTGCAGGTAGTGATGGTTGTGTATTATAAAATATTGTTACTTTTACCATATTTACCAGCAGAATTTAATGAGTTCACGCACACTAATGTACATTGCTTACCATTAGTTTAAAAGGAGACATTTTTCAAAAGTTGAAATAAAATTAATTTATCAATAACATTTACTTAGTTCTAGTTTTAATCAAAGTCATTATAAATCCCTTTTTTGTTTTACCTCAAGGAAGTCGGTTTACCTTCATGAAAAAAAAAAATCGGTTTGAGTCTACTAGCCTCGGTTTCCCCTACTTACGTTTGGAAGACAAACAACAGGATTGTAAAAGAATGCAATCTTTTGTGAATGCATCACTAAAAATAATTTATTGAAAGCAATCAAAAAAGTGCATTCATTGAATTTATTTTGAGACTGTGATTTTAAATTCTAGAATCAACATTAATTTGACATTAAAATATTTGCAATTATTGTGTTCCACAATCAATTTAAAGCAATGAATTGAATGCAATCACTTGGGAATTTATGCATTCCTCGCATTAATTTGCATTCTTTGCACTCTTTTGCATTCTTTTATTATTGTAGATTGTTTTTCATTCTTTCGTATTCGTTTGTATTATTTGCATTCATTTGCATTCCTTTGCATTTTTTTACAAACGTTTGCATTTTTCGTATTTATTATTCGCATTCATTGCATTCATTTGCATTCCTTGCATTCTTTTCAATTCTTTTGAATTTTTTTATTGTTTTGAATTCTTTAGCAATACATAAATTCACACTATTTAATGTACCTACCTATTTAATTTATTAAAGTCGAAAGTGAATTAGAGAGTTTCGTATTAAGTTCATATAACTGAATGCAAAAGAATTCAGATAATGTTTAGATTTGCATTCAATTGATTGCTGTAAAATGAGTGGGGGAAAACTGATTACAATCATTTCAAAGTCAAATGAATAGTGTTTGTAGAATATGAAGTCACAGTAAATGAAGTTATAAGGATTGCATTCACAAATGATTGCATTCTTTTACAACCCTGACAAATAACTCTTTTGTAAGTATGTTGTAAAACAACAGTTTGGGAAACACCCGTTATCTCCAAAAAACAATATCTCAATCGGACGAAAACTCCAAAAAATGAAATCCAACTAGATAAAATCCACATGGGTAGGGCCCCATAGACAAAATCCCAAATTATCAATTATGAAATCTGATTGCACTTTTGACCATGAGCAGCAGTATCAGCTGTTTACATCGAGTTTAGTTTCCATCTTTTATTCTTCTTATTCGTAAATTCCACAAAGGACACATGCATATCACGTTTTTAAGCCCGTAAAACCAAACTTCAATCAACGACAAACAACAAAAAACACAACACATTCACCAAAAGCATAAAAATCTTCGCTATCATTTTGGGGTTGAGAAAAATTATCTGATGTGTGTGTTGAAAATGGCGTGTGTTTTGTTTAGTTTGAGTTTCATCGATTTGAATGTTAAGCTTCAAGGCGCAAGAAAAATTGTCGCTGTCATGATAGATCTCATTCGCGCTTTTGAAGGTAGACTGCAAATTTTGAAAACTAAAAGTCAAACTTGAAAATATTGAAATGCAGCTGCATGAATTCCGGTCTATATGGACTTCAAAATTTGGCAAAAGAAGGAAAGTTTTGAAATCAATCAAACTAGAAATATTCTCTGTCAGGCGTTATGACGAAGAATGTCAATTCCAGTTCCAAGCATAGAATTCAATTCCTGATACATTTCTATCTAAGCGTGTGAGCCTTTATTTTTCGAAACGAATAATATCAAAGATTCGCTTTGAAACTGTTTGTCAGATGATTCCAGTTCAACCTTCATTTTGCTGAAAGTGACGAAATAGCACTGATTTAAAATATTTGGCATTGAGTTTGCAGCTACAGAAGTCACACTTAAATAGTTATTTTACTGTTTTTGTTACTTTTATTGATTTGAAATTTTTATTTTATAAAAATGTATTAAAAACTACTAGTAGTCACTAAAAAAACTAGCACGAGGCACGAGCCCTTCTTCCTCTTCTAAGGAATTTATTTCTTAGGATGTATCCAAAAATGCTTTCATAAAGTATAGGCCTAATGACCTGTAACTTGGTACTTCTTACCTTTGAAGAAACAATGTTTGTGAAGGAATGTGAATGGAATGTCCGTTCAGTTTCTCAGTACCCTGTTGAGTATTTAAAGGAAAACTTGCTATGTAAGTAGGCATATTTTTTAAACATTATATTATAGGCTAAGTAAAACCCTAAAAGTATATTTTTTGGCCCAAAAACTATGAAAACACTCAGTCCCCTGGCCTCAGTCCCCCCTTGCACTTTAATGACTGATTTTCTATCTGGAGGCCTCAGAAATGTTCAGTAAATGCAGCTTTTCTTTAAAAATAATTGTAAAATAAAAAGCACGACTCGGTCGCACGAACTTGCTCTTATTTTCAAGTTGCTTGGAAATTTAATGATATGCTATACAGAGTGTTCTGCATAAAATGCATAAAATCGCTACAGGGCACAGGTTGGATCGAAACAAGAAAAAAATTGTGTGGGAGGGGGGTGTAGTCTCTCCATTTAGACGAGGGGTACGATTTTCTAAAAAAAAATTCCTAAATTAGGAAAATATTTATAAAAAATTTCAGTTCCAAGGAACACCTGTTTTCAAAAAATTGCCATAAATCGTTATTTGTTTTTTTTTTTTGACTGGCCGCTTTCAACTATGTGAAATAAAGTTCCAAAGTTCAACTTTAGTTAGTTTTTACGTTTATTTGCCTTCGAAAATGTTTTGCCAAAATTATCATCATATTCTTCCACTTTTTGTAGAATCACCCATATATGTACATCTCTAGAACTACTGAACTGATCCTAAAAATGTATGTCTAGTAAAATGTTAAGCTAGGTAGGTAGGTAGGTGTCCATAAGTAATATAGGCTATGAGGAATAAGCGCAGGAAACAGCTAACCTATAAACTAGAACTATGAAGAGGTAACATTTTTCTGTTAGTTGTTATACCTACTCGTATTTCTGGAACTACATAACGTAGCCGATTCTAAAAATCCTTTAATAAAATAATTCTTTAGTTATATATATAAGTTAATGGGTTTTTAGGGATTAGTAGGAAACATCTAGTTTTAAATTAAAAAAAAGATTGATTCTTAACTACGGTTCTTTTTTTAATTTTCAGAGTCATTTGTTTTTTGTTATGGAGTACCTGAATGGTGGTGATCTCATGTTTCATATACAGGAAAGTGGAAGATTTCCTGAAGACAGAGCTCGATTCTATGGAGCGGAAATAATATCAGGACTTAAATTTTTACATAAAAAAGGAATAATTTACAGGTGAAATTTTATCATCTTTTTTACTAAATATAATTAATCCAACATATTTTTAAATATTTCATTTAATCTGTTTAAAAAAAAATATACAGAGATCTTAAATTGGATAATGTCTTATTGGACTTTGATGGACATGTTCGCATTGCAGATTTTGGAATGTGTAAGCTGCAAATATATTTAGATAAGACAGCGGATAGTTTTTGTGGCACGCCAGACTATATGGCACCTGAAATTATTAAGGTAGGGATTATCCATCATAAATTAAATCAATAAATATTTATTTTAATTTTTTTTAATATAAAAGGGTGACAAATATAATCAAAATGTCGACTGGTGGTCATTTGGTGTTTTGCTGTATGAAATGTTAATTGGACAGTCACCATTCAGTGGATGTGATGAAGATGAACTATTTTGGTCAATATGTAATGAAATACCATGGTTTCCAGTTTATATAACACACGAGGCAACCAGCATTTTAAAAGGCGTAAGTTATATACATATTTCTATTTTTTTCCATATGTACATGTTCTTCAAGTATTAAACTAAACGAGTTTTTAAAACTCATAAAGCCTCCATTTATATTCGCTTTCCATTAAATTTATAAATACTTAAATCACTTAAAATAAAAAATTAACAAAATTTAATTGAACCTTTTTATAAATTTCCCTTTTTAATGGCGACTTTGAGCTTAATAGATAATATTGAACTATGTAATTTCAATAATAAATAATAATATGTCAATTTTTGTTATATCCAACTTAAAGCTCTTGGAAAAAGACTATACGAGACGTGTTGGTTCTCAATATAGTCCTGCTGGTGATATTTGTGATCATATCTTCTTTAAAGATATTGACTGGGGTCTTCTAGAAAAACGGCAGCTTCCACCACCATTCAAACCTCAAGTGGTAAATCATTAATACATATTTTTTATATAAATAAAACTTATTTCTAACTAAATATATTTTATAACTTTTTACAGAAACATCCTTTGGATACACAATATTTCGATAGAAGTTTTACTAGAGAAAGGGTGCGCCTTACACCTATTGACAAAGAAATTCTTCAGTCAATGGATCAAGAACAATTTCAAGGATTCTCCTATACAAATCCAAATGCAACTTTGGATTGAAGGTTTCTTCATCAAAGTATTAAGTATTTTTTTTATCTACGTTCATTTGGCCCAGTGCAACAAAGTACAGAGTAAACAAAAGAATCTTCAAATAAATAATTGTTCAGTTTATATATGAGAGCGCTCAACTGAGCAGACGAATCCTAAATTTTTTTTACTTAGTATTTGACAGCAAAACTGGGGAAATTCTCTGAGCCCTCAGAAATATAAACTGGACAAATGTGTACAAGAACTGCATGAAAAGGAAATTTTGTTTGTATCTTATTTTAAATTGCAAACGAAATTTCAGTTTACTGAAAAAGAGGAGAATCTTACTAATTAAAACAACAAACAAAAAAAGAAACCCTTATGAATTAGTTTTAGATACTCAAATGCAGTTTATCAATTTATTGAATCATCCAGCTGTAGATTTAGATTTAGTTCGTAGT